>JADRCH010000031.1:12602582-12637581 GCA_019843965.1 Rhynchomys soricoides
ACTCGGGGCGGCTTCCCACATGGTTCCATTTGAATGAAGGATCAAATCCTCATCCTTTCTCATCCTTTCACTGTTAACCCTTCAGGTTTTTCTAAGCTCATCCCAGCTCCTAAATAATGATACGGAAACTTATATGTATTTACAGTGCTTTTGGCCTTAGCTTAGGCTTGCTCCCCAACTAGCTCTTAGCTTACATTAACCTGTTTATACTATTCTATGTTCTGCCACGTGGCTGGTCACCTCTCCTCAGTTTCATATGTCTGACTTCCTCTGCATCTGGGTGGCGAATTCCCCCTCCCCTGTTTCCCAGAGAGTCTCTCTCTCTCTCTCTCTCTCTCTCTCTCTCTCTCTCTCTCTCTCCCTCTGCCAGATGTTCCATCTTTTTCTATAGGCCACAGGCTTTTGATTCAGGCAGTCAAGAAAAGAGAGAGACCCATCTTCCCACCTTGTCTAAAGCTGAGATGGGTTCCTTGTAGACAACAGGAAGATGGATCTTGTTTCTGATTCCACTCAGCCAGCCTGCGTTTTTTTGATTGGAGAATTGAGACCATTAATATTCAACTTTAGTACTGAAAGGTGTGTGCTGATTACAGTCATCTGTTGCTGTGTTTGTAGTCACGGGTTGTGCTTCAGATATTACAACTTCATCTGTTTTCTTCCTATGGCCTCTTATCTATCCTTAATTAACTCCTAAGTCTTGCTTCTCTGTTCTGTTTAGGGCTGTTCTGCTGGCCATGAATTATTTTAGGCTGTCTGAGTCACGGGAAGTTTTTTATCTCTCCACTATGAAAGATACTTTTGCTGGATACAGTAGTCTAGGTTGGTCCTAATGGTCTTTGAAATACAGTACATAGCTCAAGACTCTCCTGGCTTTCAAAGTGTCCGTTGAGAAGTCACCTGTTATTTTGATGGGTTTTCCTTATCTATAACTTGTGGGTTTTTTTCTTTCACAACTTGCATCTTTCAATGTTTTTTTCTTTCTTCTGGATATTTGGTGTTTTAATTATGATATGCTATGGGGAATTTCTTTTCTGTTCTTGTCTATTTTGTATTCTGTGGGCTTCTTGTATCTTTATGGATATGTCTTTCCTCACATTTTCTTCTATTATTTTGTTGAACAGTTGGTGTATGCCATTGATTGGAGTCTTCTCCCTTATCTATGCCTATAATGGATTAAGTTCCCTAATACTGGCAAATCATTCCTTTCTTATGCTTTTTTTCATATTATTTTCTCATACGGTCTGATTCCACTACTTTATCTTCAAGTCCTGATAGTCTATCTTCTACTTGATCCACACTACTTGTAGGTCATGCCCTTGAGTTTTCTATTGGATTATTCTGGTCTTCAAGTCCATCTTCATTTCAGCATGCATCCTTTCTCTCATGTCTTTTTATTAAATTTAGATTTCAAATCCTGAATGGTCTTCAACATTTTGTTCAGGATCCCGGTTGTATTTTCTTAGACGACACTCAGACATTTAGTGTTATTCAATGAGATGACTATTGGTGTCTTCTTTAAACTCCTCAAATTCATTGATAAAATTTATGATCTCTTAAATTGTGTATTCTCTGACTCATCTAGGTAATTCTCATCAGAAGGCATTTCAACAGGACTGTTGAGTTTGACGGTATAAATGCAAGCTTAGCCAATCATATTGATTTTGCTTTTGTGATGTGACCTGGGCATGTGAAGTATTTTCCTTGGCCGTATGTCTGATGTAAGAGTCCACCTGCTTAGATTGGACCCCGTGCAAGATCTGTGTGACCAGAGCCAGGCCAGGTAGGCTGAGGATTGTGCTATTTGACTGGATCTAGGCCTGCCAGTAAGGAGATGGTGGCAGGGTTGATGAAAGAGGGGAGTGGCCATCTATCAAGCAAAGGTGGCTCAAAAACAAAGCTAGTTCACAAGCCTTGGTCTGGAGCTAGGTTCGTGAGTATGGAGATCTCTATTGCACGTCTCATTGCCCACCACAAAGGCCATGCAACATCTGTCACAGCCTACTTACAATCCCATCCCTTATGTGCTTCTTTCAGGGATTATAATGTATTCTCCAGTCCATTAGCCTTTGGGTGATATTGGGTATTTCCATACTTGTGAGGTCAACTCCATTCATAGAGGAGGCATGCAACCCTGTACCACATAGAGGAAGATAGCTACCCTACCCACTGAAATCCACTGATGCTTCACTCTCACATGCTTGGCGTTAGCTGCAGATTCTAGCAGCTATTTCAGGCAGCATGCATCTCTTACCACATGCCGCACCACTTGGGGAACTGTAGCTCTATTGGGATTGCTCTCTTGTGTTCTCTCTCTCTCTCTCTCTCTCTCTCTCTCTTTCTCTTTCCCTCATGAATGCTTCGCCCTCAAGGGATCAACCTCATTTGCATGTTTTATCATCCATCACAGGGGTCATGCAGCTAATTCTCCCAACGCATCTTTGATTCCTTTCATCTCTGAGAGCCAAGTAGGTTGCATGACTTTTCCTGGGGAGATCTGAACAAGTATATTCAAACCAGATAGAATGCAAACGATAGACCATGAGTATGAGCATAGCTTGATGACCTAGTACATTTATTGAGGTTCCTACAGAAGTATGGTGGACCCAGTGGCAGCTGCATCATGGAAAATCCCAGGCAATGACTCACAAAAGCTCCATCCTCAGAGCTCCCTGCTCAACCTGCAGGCAACTCTACTGGAGAGTCTCCTTATCTAGCAATTCTTGGCTGCCTTTATAAGCCTGAAGGGGGCACATCTGAGTCTCATGACTTCTGACCTTCCGGAGCCTTGTACTTTTCCTCTGTCTTACATTTGATGAGCCTCTTCCCTCTGTCCAGGAGGGGGCGCTTCAGTCTAGAAAGAGCAGCTAGGAAACAGCCACATTTCCAACATGCCTATGTAAATTCCAGTGTCCAGTCCTTCCATGATGACTACTTTATATGATGACTACTTTATAGGAGGAGAGGGCAGCATGTAAAGGGTGGGGTAGGAGAGAGAGAGAGAGAGAGAGAGAGAGAGAGAGAGAATGCATGAGTGTATATGTCCTATGCCCACATGCAGAAACCAGAGGAGGACACCAAGTGTCTTCCTCCATCCTTTCCTGCCTTATTACCCTGTGACAGGGTCTCTAACTGAACTGGAAGCTCTCCATTTTGCCTAGGCAGACTGGCCATCGAGATAATGGGATCTCCCCATCTCTGCCAAAGAGTACTGGGATCATAGGCAAGGAATGGTCAGTGCTAATTGTCAGCTTTGCAAAAATCTAAAATCACCCAGGATATGAGCTGCTGAGCATGCCTATGAGAGATTATCTAGATTACTTTCGTGTGGGAAGATCTGCCCACTGTGAATGACACTGGGATCTTAGGTTGTCTAAATGGAAGATGAAATTGAGTAGAGATCATTCTCCTCCTCCTCCTCCTCCTCCTCCTCCTCCTCTTCTTCCTCTTTTCTCTTCCTCCTCTTCCTTCTTCTTTTAACTGTATACATAATTTTACCAGCCACTTCAAGGTGCTGATGCCTTGACTATGGATAAAAATAAGCCCTTCTTCTTCAAGCTTCTTTTGTTTGGGTGTGTTTTATCACAACAAACTGGTTTTTTAAAATCATAATACAAGGAACATGCAGCTATGTGTGAATTTTTTAAGTTGGTGCTGAATTTGAACTCAGGTCCTCCTTGTGCTATGCAAGTGATCTTACCCATTGAGCCAACTCTCAACAACCTCTGTGCTTCTGTCTTTAAATGGGTGCATTTTGAAAACTATAGAGTCCCCGTGACAGATGAATTAAACAACCCTGCCCTAGTTAGTCCCCAAGTCCTAATTTCTGGGTCCTGCAAATGAAAGCTCATAGATAGGGTACCTGAACTCAGAAAGATTTACAGAATAGAGGCTTACCTTGGCACCAAGGTCTAGAAGTTAAAGAATATGATCAAGGTCACTAAGGAAAAAAGAAGTACAGTAGGCAGTCACAGTAGGCATGCGCAATAGGCATCTGCAGTAGGCATGCACAGTTAGCATATGCAGTAACTGAGCAGTAGGCATGTGCAATGGGCAGGCACAGCGGGCTTATGCATTAGGCATGCGCATAAGGCATGCACCCCCAGAAGCAGCAAAGCAGGAGGGGAAAGCTTGCATTGCAGTAACTAGATCAACCAACTCATTCTTACGAGAGAACATCAAGGTAATTAGATGCCACATGATCTAACCACCACTCCCCAAAGTTCTTACTTCCCAGTACTACCACAAAGGAGTCAAATTTCGACGTGAACCAGGGAGTATTAAAAAAGAAACGTCAATGGTGAACTGGCCTTGCAGATGAGCATGAAATCATGCTGGCGAGAGGAGAAAACTGGGGTTTCTGCGTGTGATCACAGGGTCCCTATAAAAAGAAGAGTCAGAAGAGTAGAGCAATGGAAGTACACAGAGGCTGGGGTGGCATGGCCCCATAGGTGTAGGGGTATCAGAAGCTCCAAAATAGCTGGGCAGTGGTGGCGCACGCCTTTAATCCCAGCACTTGGGAGGCAGAGGCAGGCGGATTTCTGAGTTAGAGGCCAACCTGGTCTACAGAGTGATTTCCAAGACAGCCAGGGCTATACAGAGAAACCCTGTCTCGAAAAACAAAACAAAACAAAACAAAACTCCAAAATAAGGTAAAGGCAGAATGCCACTGCTAAACCTCCAGGAGGGAAAAGCTGTACTCATGTGATCTAGGTCTGAGTACCACCAACTTCCTGGCATAAGCTCATGAGAGCACCATTATAGGTCACATTTTCTACCAGGAGTGGGGATGTCCATGTTTCACACTCAGAGTACACTCAGAGTAGATCAGGAAGAATTGGTGGAGCCACAGGAGAACCAGGCTGTTGAGACAGTCAGGTGAGCTGGTGTGGGGCTTTCTTCCCACACAGGCTTGTAGTCCAGTTCTATTCCAGGCTGAAAGAGTGACTAGGGGAAGAGGGAGGGGTATCCCAAACAGCAGAGTAGCTACAGCATAGTGGCCTTCCAGAGTAGCTGAGGGGTGAGGAGGGGGTGCTTACCTACTAGGACAGAAGTCCTTGTATTATGTTAGTACACAAATGTTGTATAGTGAGATTGTCTGGGCACAAGCCAAGGGCAGAGTACCAAGAAGCTTTGGCATGATCTGTTTTTTACCCCACCGGCTTTTGCCTCTATACTATGTGTAATCACCCAGGCCTGAGAGAGTATTTACTGGGTGCTTGTTGTGTTTTCTAGGGGACAGTTAGCCATACTTGAGTAAGCAAAACAAACTCCTGACTTGGAGTGACCTTGCATGTCACAGGGAGGTTTGAGTCACCCGTGCCTGTCCACAGGCCTAGTTCTTGATGGGGAGAGAGCCTAATTCTGGGTACCTAGAATGCTTATATCACCCCTGAGGGATCTGCTTTTATTATCCCAATGTTTGGGTCTAGAAAACTGAGACCACCAAGGAATGGTCATTTATCATAACCTAGCTAGATCCAGACAATTCAGAGGGACCTCACAGGCTCCTGGCCTGCATTGTGAGAACAAACAGGGACAGGGCAGCATGTTATACATGGGAAAACTGATGTCTCACAAAATCCAAGTTAATCAACTGTGAGCTAGATGAAAATCTTGTGCCCTTGACCCTGGAAATGAAAAGAAAAGCAAGATGCTAGAGAGACAGCCACAAGGAATCATCTCTGGCAGGTCAGGGATGCAAGGGATCATCTCTGGTAGGTCAGGGATGCAAGGGATCATCTCTGTGGGCCCTGGATGGTTCCCCTGGTGAGCTGTGGGCAGGTGTTGGGCTTCTTGCTTGTCCAGACAAGACTGCTTAAAATTTAAGAAAAGGGAAGAGAAGTTTCTTCTTAAGGAAATGTCACTATTCATAGTGATCAGAGACTGAAGGCCAGCAGCTTCCTTTGAAGGGAAATGGTGTGCTTAAGATACATAGAAACACAGAGAGGGATTTCAGCCAGCAGGTAAAGTGCATTCTATACATGGCTATGAATCTGACTTCAATCCCCAGGGCCCACATTAAAAAGGCAAGTCTGGCACTGTGCCACATGTCCATGCAATTTTAGTGATGTGGGGTTAGGGGGCAGAAACAGGCAGATCCCTAGAACTCACTGACCACCTAGCCTAGCCCAATCAGTAAGCATCAGAACAAGCAGAGAACCTGTCCCCAAAAACAAGGTGTATAGCTCCTGAGGAGTGACACATAAGATTGCTCTGGTCTTGATATACACTATGCTTAGGTTCTCTAAAGGGACAGAGCTGATAGAATACATACAAACATTCATACATCTGTATATACATATTAAAAGGGATTTATTAAGGTGGATTACAGACTATGGATGAGGTATTCCGACAGTGGCTGTCTCCAGATGGAAAGGCCAAGCATCCAGTAATTTGGTCCAGGAGCCTGGATGTCTTTGCAATTGCAAGCTGTGCTCTAGTCCTGGAAGATTCCTAGAGGACTGCCTGTCTTCAGTCTACACTGGAACCCCTAAGAAGCAGGTTCTAACACCAGGAAGGAATATCCCAGCAATAGGATAGACCTTGCCCCTGACAGTGTGAGTAAGCAGGCCAAGAGCAAACTCTTCTTTCTTCTGTGTGTTTTTATGTGGACTGTCAATCAGAAAGTGCAGTCCAGGTTTAGGGTGGGTCTTCCCATATCAAATTATCCAATCAAGAAAATTCCTCATGGGCATGCCAAGATGCTTGGGTTTTAGTTGATTCCAGATGTGGTCAAGTTGACCACTGAGATTAGCCATCACATGTGCACAGCCACAGGAGATGGTGAAGGGCTGGGAAATGGCTCAATCGGAGAGTAACTACTATGCAAGCATAAGGCCCCAAGTTAGGATCACCAGGTTCTATGTAAAAAGACAAACAAGGCCGGCAGTACTTCAGGAAAGAGAGATGACAGAGACAGCTGGAAGCCTAGAGCTACAGAACCAGCCACCCTCAAACTAGTGAGCTTCAGTTTAAAGAGAGACCCTGACTCAAAAAAAAAGTGGATAAAGATCAAAGAAGACATCCAGCATCAGTCCCCAACACACACACACACACACACACACACACACACACACACACACACACACAGAGACCATTAGGTTGCTTTATATAATGTCTGACCTGACAGAAGGCCTACAGGAACAGCCAACACTCTGATAGAGGAACATCTCAGGCAAGATGCCCACTCTCAAACTCAATGGATACCCCAGAATCTGAGACGGGGATTCTGTATCCACACTAGACCAAGTCCAAGGTTCGGTGTTTCCAGGGTCAGAGAACATGTTCACAGATAGATCACCTGCAAAGAGTTCTGAAAGAAATAAGCTTCCAGCTATATCAAGTTTTCAAGCCTGAGGACCACTTGCTCATGTGCTCTCCTTGGGCTCTGATAGACCTTACACACTCATTGGGCGTGGGATGAGTCTGTGAGGCTTCTTTCTTATTACCTCGGGCCATATTCCTGTGGGGGTGTCTTCACAGAACTCACCCTGAAATTCAAATGCACAGAGCTAGCTTGGAGACAGCACAGACTTAGCTCATTAGTGCAACTCTTTGGCTAGTGGGAAGTATATGCCTACTGTTCAGTCGGAACCCAAGTTGACAGTCTGGCCCATATGGTATCCCAGCAACTGAATGACTCACAAGTATCTCATACCTGGGTTCTTTTTCCTTTTAGCCTGGAAAGCCATTTTCCCAGATACTAGTAATTATAAATGTTGCCTGTCCTCATTAAAATAAGAAGGGGCCATACTTTTAAAAATATGCAGGAGCTACTGAGTCAAGCCAGGTGAAGCCACTCTCCCAACCCCCTCTCATACCCACAGGGCCAGAATGTGGCCTCAAAGTCCTTGAGTCCATTTCTCCTTAGCTGTGCGTGCTCTGCAAGTATGAGGACCTGAGTTCAATCACTGGTACCTACGCAAAAAAATCCAGGCATGGTAGCTCAAACTTGAAATCCCAGAGCAGAGACAAACAGATCCCTGGGGCTTGATGGCCAGAAAGCCCAGCTGAATCCAAGGGCCTCAAGCTGCAGCTAGGGAACCTGTCTCAAAACAAAGATGAAAGTCAAGATAGTGTGTGTGGTTCCTGAAAAATGGAATTCAAAGTTGACTTCTAGCTTTCATGTGCACACGTGTGCAAGCACACAAACACACACACACATGCGCGCGCCATGAAAGAAAGGACAAACCTCTCCAACAAGAAGGACCCTGTTAACATTAAACACATTCTTTTTGGTGGATTTATGAATGTCCCATCAGCTAAGAGGAGGCTCTGGGAATACAAGCTGTGTCCATGTGACTACACAACCTAACAAATAACAGCTAGAAAGAAGATGGATATACAGAGAAGCTGAAAACAGGAGGCATGGGATGGGCATACTTCCCAACTCAGAGAGAAAGATGGAGTTCGGGTACCACAGCATTGTAGACCCTGGGATCCTGATAGAGAAAGAAGGATGGAAGCTATCTATCTTCACAATATCTCTTGTCTTCTTCCTTGCTCCACTCCTCCTCCTTCTCCTCCTCCACTCCGAATAGTAGCCATCAGAGAACCTCCATGCTGAGCTTGTCTACAAAAGAAGTTTTGAAGAATTTATTAGGGGCTGAAGAAATGCTGCCACTGCAGGCAACCCAGAGCTCTTGTTAGATGGCCACAAGCAACAAAGAGGGCTACAGGAGCAGCAAGGGGCTGCTCACAAAACACAGATGCCGACAGTCAGCAGGAGGGATGGCAGAGAGAGAGAGATGGTACACTGGGGGCTAACTGCACACTGTGCCTGCAACACTGAGCAAGGCCTGGCCAGCCCAGAATGGTCATCTGTGGGAGCTGTAATTAGTAAAGAGAAATGGGTCCACCTGAGCAGGGCTGGTCCTGAGACTTTCCAGCACATTTAAGCAACTCATTTGCCCATTTACCCCCTTTAAAAGTATGACAGGGGAAGCCATGGAAAGAAAGCTTACTTTCTCTAAAGCAGTCACCTTTTCTGAATCTATTCCTGATCCATAAAATAATCATATGTTCTTGATTCTCCAACATCCACCTGTTCTAATGCCTTCTTTTAAGTGAGTCACAGTCACTGCTATGTACTGCAGGTGCTGAGCAAACTGTGGAGCTACAGGATCACACACACTTGAACACACACACACACATGCATGTACAACCATGCACGCACACAAGCAAGTGCACGGGCACACACACACACAATCTACAACACTCAATCTACAAGACAAGTCTTGTGAAGGAAGTGTGATAGAAGAGAAATCCCAAGTTCCCAGAGGCTAAGCAGCTTTCTCCAAGTCACAGAGCTGGCAAACTGGGACAAGGTCTGGCTACCAAAGCCCCATGTTTAACAACTCATGGGAAATTAACTCCTTGTTAAGTGAACAGAGCCAGAGTCACCCCATTGAACAGATGTGGAAACTGAAACTCAGTTGAACCCAGCCCATACTGAACCTGAAAACTCCACATGCTAATTCGTGCCATGAAACTGAATATAATAATGTTTTCTTGGTAATTCCACTACTGGGAAAGGGGGCAGAGACCAGTGGAGTCTTGGAGCTCACTGGCCTGCCAGTCCAGCTTAAATAAATGCCAAACCTCAGGTCCTTATAAGAGGCCCAGTCTCAAAGACCAAGGTGCATAACTCCTAAGGAACACCACCCGAGGTTGGTCATTGGTCTCCACACACACATGTGTACCTGCATATACATGAAGATACACACATTCTTGCATGTAAATAAATACTAGAGTGTTGCTCATGCGTGCACATTATCTGTGTTCTTGCCCTAGGCCGCACAGTACAAAAAGTAGGAGGTAGGAGACCCATTCAGCACAGCTACTCTGACTGGAGCCAGAGAGATGCATCCTCCTCAGCCCCCCTGTCTTCTAGTAACAGAATGTTCACTGCAGCTGGGTTCGCCCACAGCTCGTGATACCAAGAATTATTTGCAACAAAACTCTTGTAAATTGATTTGTAGGAGAGGGGGTGAAAGAGAACAACGGGAGGCTGCAAACATTGAATTTAACGCCAAAATAATCTAATACGTCCAATTTTGTATTCCTTCCCTACAGTTAATGTGTGCAAGCAAGTCATCGGCGCTTTGGATTGCACATCTATCTCAATGGGAAACAGTGGAACTGTGATAATAAACACATTATCTAGATAAATGGTTGCCCATCAGAGTGAACTGAGGAACGGTTGTGTGTGCCACTGCTGATCTGCAAACAGGAAATTCACTTTTCTCTTGACCCTTGGTTGTTGCCAGCTTTTGGAATTCCAGAATAGGGAGGAAGGGGAAGGGGGAGTTAGGACTGAAGGAGAGGAAGAAGAGGAGTCTCAGGATTGCAAGCGAAGATATAACATGACAATTATGTCTTGGGCTCTGTGTCCCTGAACCTGACCTGGTTGCAACTACTCTTTGATCTTCACCTTCAGCGCCTTCTTCACACCCCAGCCTGCACCTACAACAGTCAAGCATCTTAACCACGTCATCTCTCCCTTTCCAGCCCCAAGTCCACATATCCCCATGGGATCTGTTGGAGCAGCCAACCAAGCATTCAGCGTCTTCTCACCTTCCACTAATCTAGCCTGCTCAGAGGTGCGTACTGTGGAATTTCATGCTGAAATCCCTGGTGGCTTCCTCTTTCTACCCTTCCTTGGACTGCAGAAACTTCTTCCTCTCATGAGTCCCTCTGAAACTCTCTTGCATTTGCTTCTCTCACTTAGGCACCTGAAAATAGGTTGTATGCTCTTTGAAAGCAGGAGCTTTATCTGATTCACCTATTTGTTTCTCAGCACCAATTATGGTACCTGGGATGCTGGGGTGCTGGGATGCTGGGATGCTGGGATGCTGGGATGCTGGGATGCTGGGATGCTGGGATGCTGGGATGCTGGGATGCCGGGATGCAGAGATGCCGGGATGCTGGGATGCTGGGATGCCGAGATGCTGGAGGATGGTTGGATGTACAGGTGGAAAATGGGTGGGTGTGTAATGGATGGATAAGTAAATGGATAGATGCGTGGGATGGATGCATGCATCTATGCATCCATACATGGTGAGTACATGGATCAATGGATGGATACATGGATGCATGCAAAGATGGATGATAACCGGTGGGTTGACAGTCAAGCAAACAAATGGACAGTAAATTGATAAGTGTATGAATGACTAGCTGAGTGTATCAAGAGATGGATGCACAAAAGGATGGATGCAGTGAGATGAGTGGGTGAGTTAGGAGGTGGGCAAGCATTGGGAACACAGCTAGTTGGAAGAAGAGTAGAGTAAGGACCAGCATAAAGGAACAGAGATTTAGCCTGTGCTTTCTGCATTGAATTCCCTGGGACCCTGAGAAGTCTGTCTGCATTTTAAGCAGCAGAACAGATTTAAATATGTCACAAGTGCTGAGATGTGTCATTCGGAAAAGTGCTTCCCTTGCAAGCATGAGGATTTGGGTGAACCCACTAGAATCACCATTAAAGGCAGGCATGGCAGTGTGCATTTGTAACCCCAGCACTGGAGAGGCAGAGAAGGGTGGATCCCCGAGACTCTGGCTGGCCAGCCAAGCTGAATCAACCAGATCCAAGTAAAAGGAGATTGACCTTGCCTTAAAAAAAAAACAAGGTAGATGAAACCTGAGGAACAACAGCAGTGCACACACACACACACACACACACACACACACACACATAAGCATATACATGTGCATATACATGTGCAGACACACAGGTACATATGCACATACATGTACATACATGTGCACGCATGGATACATGTACACACGGACACAGGTGCACATGCGCGCACATATGTATACATGCTCATGTGCACACATAGACACACATGTACCGATGTGCACATGTATACACACATGTACACACACATGCATGTACACACCTGCACACACATTTTATAAAACCATACCATGAACCTCTGGGGAAGCTCATAGCTCACATCATCTTGCCATGTCTAACTCCATGACAAAGCATGGTCATCTTTCACACAGCACATCAGCCCACAGCTGTGTTTTCAGGGCCCAGGGCCTTGACCGGCCACCATTCTAAGCCCTCATTTTGTTGGATGAGAGGAGCTCCCTCTCGGAGCTTCAGCTGCCTTTGCCCTTCCCTCCTGTAGCTGTCGTGACTTTGCCTTTGGGTAATGTACACTGTCAACCACAGAGCCCTGCAGGCACGGTGTTAAGCACAAAATGTGCCTGAATCTAATGAGATTTCTCCTTCAAACTGGGCCACAAAACCCTACTCTGCCTATCTCACTGTGATCCCCCTAGGTCGCCCCATATTGTAATTTTGTTCATAACAACATAATTAGAAATGTCAAATATTTTACAGTGCTCACGGTGCATTTGATTTAAGAGTATCCAGTCTTACATCCTGATATCAGCGCAGTAAAAACACCATCGAGGCATGTCTTCTCTTAATAAACTGTGCAGGCTCCAGCAACCACCATAATCTTTTTAAAATTTCTCCTCCTTGGTGCTTCTATGCCAGATAATAGATAATCAACCCCAGGATACACATAGAAAAACTGATGGAAACATTTATGATCATATACAGGCTTAACAATTTACTAAACTCCCAGCCATAAGCCCCCATATTTAGCTGCCACTTCTCCCTGGAAATCAGACCCAAAGCCCCAAGATGAGTCAGCACTTCAGGTGTCAAGCGAAAACCCATTTCCCCTTTCTGCCTCTACAAGAACAAAAATGGTGACTGTTCTACTTATGTCTGAGGTTCTTCACTGTAAGCAGGACAGCAGTAACAGCGCCAGAGTGTGGTCGAAACCAGAAAATGGAATCCATGCATGCAAGTACTGATCGCTTTTCAAATTGCTACTTTAAAATCCTTGATCAAAATAAAAAGATTGAAGAAAGGACAAGTTCATCTGGTCATGTTTAAACACACAGTACAACATGCCTGGGAAAGCATGGTAGCAGGACAAAAGGCAGCTGGTCACACGGAACACACAGCCAGGAAGCAGACAGGTGCTAGTGTTTGGCTCGCTTCCTATTTTTTTATTCAGTCCCAGACTCTAGCTTACGGAATGGTACCACTCACATTGAAGGTGGATCTTCCCAACTTAACCCAATCTATAGGATCCCTTATAGACATGCCCAGAGGTTTATTTCTATGGCGATTCTAAATACCACCAAGTCGACAATCAAGGTGCCTCCTTCAGGTGCTCTTTAACTACCAATGGATGATGTCTCCCAAATCCACAGCAAGCTAAAGATATAGGCAGAAACTGGTTCTAGTATATCTCTGGTACCATTTCTTAGCAGAATAGCCACTAAGGACCCACTACACGAAAATGGACTATATCCCTATCCGTAGCTTGGAAAACATCAAAATTCAGCATTCAAATGATGTTTTCTTCTGATCATGTATCATTCATGATCTACGGTACAGTCAGACTATTATACACTAGAGATGTCTGGGCCAAGACACCAAGATTCCCCTTCCATTCTACATCTTGAAAGGGGATGTGCTTATTATCCCATTCTAGAAGAAGCCTGACTGTCTCTAGATATTGAATCTGAGAGTCTGAGACCAGGCATGGCATAGTGAAACCCTGAACTATTTTCAAAACTGTCCTCTTGACTAACTGTGCACAGTGCTAAAATGTGGATCTTAACTATCCCCTGAAGGCTTGATCTTGACTTGGTCCCCACAATGGCACTAGTGGGGATTTTCAAAGAGAACACAAAAGGAGGTGATGTGTGTGTTACATATTGCAGAAATCAGACCTTCAGGAAAACCAAATCGAATCCAGAGAGCTGGAGAGCTCATTTTTAATTATGCCAGCAGGTCCAGCTAACAGACCCATCTGAGCTAAAGCTCTGAGGAGTTGGGCCCTGATCCAACTGTTTTTGACAATATTTATAGACTGTACGGCATCACTTTTTTAAAACCTTTTCCTGTCGTTGGTGGGTTTAGCATATATGCTTAAGGACCACGATTGAGCATATTTACAGAAGGAAAAATGATATGGCTGGAACAATTATTGTGCAACTGTCTGTTTAAGCACGTGCAGGGTAGGGGGTTAGCGGAGTGTTACCTGATACAGGAAGTAAGCAAGATTACAGAAGCAGAGTGCCACACATGTGATGTAGCTGCAAGTGCAGCAGAGATTTTAACTCATTCTGATCCTCCTTTTCCATGGTCCTTCACAATATGTCCTTTAAAGGATTGGTGGTATCCTAGCCCCTCCTCTTCCTGCGATACCTTAGCCCCTCCTCTTCCTGTGGAACCCCAGCCCTCCCCTTCCTGTGGCATCCTAGTCCTTCCTCTTCCTATGACTTTTTTTTTTTTTTAAGGAGTGCATATTGCAAGTGTTGGTACTTACACATAAATATACACCTTTATGTGGAAAACAGAGAACAACCTTAGGCCTCATTCCTCTGGACCACCTTACTTTTGGGGATATCTCACTGAGACCTGGAGCTTGCCTATTCATCTGGGTCAGCTGACAAGTGACTCCAAGGGATTCACCCATCTTCTCTTCCCTAGCACAGGGATTACAGGTGTGTCCCACCATGCCTGGTGTTTTTGTTGTTGTTGTTGTTGTTGTTTGGGGGTTTTTTTTGTTTTTGTTTTTTTAAGAGGGTCCTGGGACTTGAACTCAAAGCACATATCATCCACGCTTGCAAGGCAAGCACTTTCCCCATTGAGCCACCTCCCCTGCCCTTCTTGTCACTTTTGAATGCTAGTCACAAGGGGAGTGGCTTTGTTCAGCTCCACATTCTCCACCATGCTGCAAAATTCAGAGCGAAACCAAAGCTTTTCTTTGTCAAAAAGAAAAAGCACCTACTCACTCACAGTCCCTGGATCTAAGGTTGTAAAACAATAGAAATCGTGAGCTAACACATCTAGACACCCCAAAGAAAGAAACAGGGAAGAGGAAGAGTTAGGAAACCTGGGTACAGAAAACTGTTTAAACAGGGGTCCTATCTGTGCAGTAACAGTACATAGTGGCCTGCCCACTGATGGGCCAGCCTGACTCCATCTTAAAATTAGAAGCCATCTTATTAGAAGGTCAAAGTAAGTTCATTCCTGTTTTCTGTAAAATTTGTGGTTGACCCATTTTCTGGAATTTGACACGTTATACACCCTAGACCCCCACCTCCACCCTGATAAGATAATATGTACTGCCAAGTGTTTTGAAGCGTTCAGCCAAGTTCCTACAAAACCAAAATTCCTCTGGAAATCCCCCAACCCTTGAAAAGTGTCCCTAGTCTTGCAGTTTGGGGGGTTATATAAACCCCATGGTCTCTATGTTCACTGCTATTTTCTCAAACCCCTGCTTTTAGGGAGATAGCTCTGTCTGAAAGAAAATAAAGCTTTCTTAACTCAACTAAAAGAATTTGGGTAATGGTCTTTACTCTCCTTTGCTAGGATTAAGGATGTTCTCTAAGTGCCCTGGCCTCAGGCTCTTTCCCCCCTTCCCCAGCCCAGCAGCATACTAATCCCAGTACTTTGCCATCTCTCTCCTTCCTTCCTTCCTTCCTTCCTTCCTTCCTTCCTTCCTTGTGTGTATGTGCAGGTGACACAAATGTGTACACATATGTGTGATGGACATAGTACAACCCTGGGTGTCCTCCCTCCACCATGCACCTCGATTCCAAAGACAGAATCTCTCACTGCACTGTTACTCACCTCACATGCTAGGGTGGCTGCCAGCTAACCTCAGGGATCCATCTGTCTCCGCCTACCCGGCCCTGGGACTACAATCACATGCCACCATGCCCAGTGTCCTTGTATCTACACAGGGACCAGAAATATTGGGGTTCCAGAGCTCCTGAGTGGTCCTTGTGGTTGACCATGGACTCCAGGAGTATGAACAGCTTATACCCTTGCATTAGTTGGGAAACTCTGAAGCTATGTGCTGGATTCTTGACTGGACTAGCTGAGGCCCCTCCATGGACTCACTCTGTCCACACAATCCTGATTCCCTTCCCTTCTCCTTCAGTCAGCACCCTCTGACCTTCCTCTTTGGGTCTATTCTTGGGCCCTGACCAAGAAGTGTGGATATGCAAATAATGAGAGTTGCAGGGACATCCCTCCTCCCTGCCAAGAAAGAATACTAAAAAATGAGAGGAAGAAAAACAAGCTTAAAAAAAAAAAAAAGACCCCACCTGAGTGAACTGGGGATTTCCTGGGTCTACTGAGTACCAAGAGATGAGACCATTTCAGTCACAAATGACTTCACTGAGACAGTTCAGAAGACAAAGTTAGGACCAGACCCCATGATCTTCAGAAAGTAACAAGGCTACAAGCACTAGGTTAACACTTGCAAGGGTTTCAGTTTCCCAGAAGTACATAGAAATCTGTAAGAGATAGATTTGTCACTTCCTACTGAGGTCTACCTCCTAATGTGTGTTAGCGCACGCGCACACGCACACACACACACACACGCACACACACACACACACACACACCTGTTTACCCATCAAGAGGACAGAATGAAAACATAGAAGCAGGTGATGTCCCAAATGACTATCCTGTACCTCCTTTCTCAAAAGACCCCTGAGAACCAGCTACTAGCTTAAGGGAACAAAGCCAGAAGCAGAGGTTTCCTCAGCCTTTCCCACAAAGAGGAAAGGGGGTAAGGTTGACAATGGGATCCCATCAGTGATTGCCCTGCCTATAGACAGGTGGGGATGGTTCTCTTGAGTCAGTTCAGCTGGGAGAGGCTGCCAGAGGGTGAGGACTGAGAAGGCCCAGGAAGGCCATCGTCATCATTGGAGATCAAGAGGGTGAGCAGCAGAGGTCGGAATCTAACTGGACCAACCACACTGCTTTGCCATCAGAGAGGACTTAATGGTTCTATGTAGAAACTGGGACCAAGGGAGTTGAGCTCCCAAGTCTGAACCCCACCACTGTTGACCTGTCCAGAATAGTCTGAGATAGACACATACTGCCAGGCCAGTTACAGGTGGCTTCAGAGGCCACTTAGATAGAGTGAGAGATGCTTCACACAGACATGTAGGTGGAGGAAAACACTCAGACTGTATTCCAATCTAGGTGATACAGACAAGGGTATATTCTCTTGAAGTTGGGGCTAAGGATGGACCCCAGAGCCCCATGCATGCTAAGCACAAACATGACCCCTGAGCTGCATTCCCAGCCCAAATTTACACTAAAAGCTCCACCCCCAATCCCCACACCTCAGTTGTGTCAGGGTGAGAGGGGCTGCCTGCAAACCACCAGAGGCTGCCATAGAGCTGCTTGGAAAGTTTGTTCCCCCATCAGCACCCAGAGTAGAAATTGAGGGTAGGGAGTGGGGAGGGGGAGGAACAGAACTGGAACTAGCTTCAATGTGAGAAGTCCTCTGGGAAAGTCCTTGTCTTCCTCCCTGGACCAGGGAGCCAGGCTTCTACAAAGGGAAAGTGTTGTAGAGCTACCCACAAGGGAGGATCTTTAAGGCTCAGGAAATAAATGAAACTTGGAAGCCTTGGGCTTCCATGTCTCAGAACTCCCCTGGCAAAGTGGTTCAGGGTCTCTCCCTTTGCAGTCTCCGTTCAGTCACTAGGCAGTGAGTGGGTTGTAAACTATATACAAGATCATGAGCACTGGAAAAGGTCACCTGCAGTACCACTTGGACCTAGTGATGAGATAGTTGTGCTCTGGAAGGTCCTGACATCCCGGGAGAATAGAGCCTTGGCCAAAATCGCAAAGCTGTATTCTGAGATCAGGATGCTGTGATGCTGGCTGACATGTCTGACTGTGAAAGCTCTCTCGCCCTTTGTTGATCACTCCATATGCTTGTTCAGACAAGGTCTCCATTGCAAGTAGAAGCCAGACACACAGGCCTGGTGAGGTCAATAGGTCTTAGCTCCAAACTGCCACTCTCTCTACAGACAGAGTCTAGCTTAATGCTGGACACAGCACAGGACCTGTGCAGGCTGTCCCTCAGTGACTATCTTCAGAATTCCAGAGAGTCTCCTCTTCTTTAATGAACACATGGGTGTTACAAACTGTATTCCCATGATGACTGGTTACCTTTGCACCAGTAGGATCCACTGTTTCACTGATGGCATCCCCCTGTACCCCAAGAACAGTGGAGCAAAATGTTCTGTCCAAGGTCATGAGGTAAGGAAGAGCCAGAACCTAAACAAAAGCAAGGCTCATCCTAGAACCCAGGATTCTCACATGGGGCACACTTGGGGTCTCCAAACAGTCTGGAATTCTGTGACACAAAGTCACCTTTGCCAGGAATCTTGTCAAAGCCACATTATCTTCACAACAAAAATTAGACCCAAAATTAAACCCTCAGAAATATGCCAAGCCACCAGCCGTAGGGCTTCCCAGATTGTGTCCTAGTAGTGTGATGGGTGAAAAACCTTTGCAATTTTTCTGTAAGAAATAAATGTCTGTTGTAGAAAGATAAGAGAATTCTGGCACACGCAGTGGTGCCTTCTGATCAAGCGCCTATAAGAACAGTGTGTTTATTCTTGTCCTTGGAGTGGGTATATCTGGCTCCAATCAGCAACCTGGCTAAAACTGGCCAGTTAAACTCCAACTTAGTCAGCAGGGCCAGGACCATCGTCTGGTAGGACATATGGATACCAGTACCTTATGGTCTCTGTGGGGGATTGTACTGTTATGGGAGCCATTGGAGAGTTTTGCAGAGACCCAAACCCTGGGAGCTAGCAGGCTTAATGCCCTTCCCTCCCCAGCAGCGAGAGAGAGTGTATGCCAGCCTCTGAGATGTCTAAGAGGTTGAGTACAACACTTTGTATCCCACATCTTCAAACCTGCAGGGCCATGCTTACCCTGTGATCTCATATGGCCCTTCGTTCATTGCCAGGCATAAGGGACAAAGATGAGCCCAGTCTAGGCGTCAGAGGCCACCACATACAGGTGAACCATTCTGTGAATGAGCATGTTAACACAGTGAGTTTGACAAGATCTAAAATCACCTGGGAGACAAGCCTCTGGGCATTCCTGGGTGTGAGTTTCTATACTAGACTAAGTAGGGAAGGAAGACCTACACCTATTGTGTCTGCACATTCCATGGCTAGAATGTCCAACTAAATAAAAAGGAGAAAGCTAGCATTCCTTTCTTCTCTGACTGTGACATAATGTGACAAGATGACTCGTTCTCCTGCCTTCAGGACGTCCCCGTCATGACGGATTGTATCCTCAAATTGTGCTCTGAAATAAACAACTTCTCCCTTAAGTCGCCTTTGTCAGGGGGTTTTACCACACAACAGGAAAAGCATCTAATGGGGAGCATGATTTAACTAGTGGCCAAATCAGCCAAGGCTCCATAACTCCATCACGGGGCTCTCATCATAGCTCTGCCCAGGCTCAGACACCATGTCAATATATTAGGTCACTCTTATCTGCCACTGGGAAGACTTCACAAGGTCCCTATGGACACTGTCTCAATGCCATCTGGCTAGAAGAAGGTCTAAAAGGGACAGTCCATTCTTAGTGGGCAGGGTAGGAAAAAGACAAGCCGGCTGTGTCCACTCAAGTGCCCCCAGGGTCCAGCTCAACCATGCTGTCCACCAGTGAACTTTGAGCTCTGTCCTGGTTTCATTGCTGTTTCTGTGAGAAAATAGCATGACCAAAAGTAACATAAAGATAAAGGGCTGGTTTGTCTTAGTGCACTGCTGTGGAGAAGTCAGAGCAAGAACCCAAGTATCATGTCCTCAGCCAAGAGCACAGAGAATAAATTCGAGCTTGCTTGCTCGCTCGATTGCCGGTCCTATGCTCAGCTAACTTTCTTCACTCTTACATAATTCAAGGCCCAGCCTATAAAGTGATGCTGCACACATGCAGGGTGGTTCTTCCCACAGACATGCCTATAGGCAACCTGATCCATGTAATTCCTCATTAAGACTCTCTTCCCTAGGGATTCTCGATTGTATCACGTTGACAGTTGTAATTAACCAGATCAAGCTCCATTGGCCCAGATCAATACCCCATCAAGCCCTACCACGTGTATCTCCTGTCCTTTAGACAGCCCACATGGATTTCTACCTCTGTACCTTGCTCAGCACCCAGACCTGAGGACTCTCCCGGACAGTGTAGGGGTGAAGCCTGGCTAACATAGCCAGGCTAGCTCCATTGAGGATCCACCCATCCCTCCTTAGCCCCCTGCCTCTTCTGGCTCACAAGAGCCTACCCTGAATGTGACTGTTTCAGACTAATTCCCAGTGGCAGTAGGTTCAGAGTCTCTGGTGAGTGGCCCTCCTTGGGAACCTCTCATCTCCCGCCTCCAGGTCTGTTCTCTAAGCCTTCTCCCGAGTCTGTAAATCTAACTTCCTGCTGTAACACACAGAAGCCCAAGACTTTATCCTCTGTCTGTGTCATCCATGTTTGGTGGTTTCATGGCTAGGCCTGGCCCTAACAACTGTCTGAGGACCATATGTTCCTATGCACCACACCTGACACTTGCCCAAAGCAGCCTCTTTGGGGACTAGAGCTCAGGAGAATGGAAAGAAACTTAGTGTGGAGGGGTCTCCATTCTGCAAAGAAGAACTGTGCAGGCAAAGGAAGCCAGAGCTTCATCTTCTCTAAGTTTCCATGTCCTTCTGGAGTAGAGGGGTGGTAGGGTCAGTGTGAGACCATAAGCAGAGTGGTCTCTCACAACAAGGATTCCCAAGCAGAAACTCTCTGTTGAGACCAACTGTGAAAGTCAAGGATAGGCTGTCTTGCTAGGGAGACCTATATGTTTTGCCAAACACCAGAAGTTCAAGAGATCTCTTAGAAAATGAGCCCCTATCTGTATGGAGATAAAGGAGATAAAAGCCACTCAAAGCCTCCACTGTCCCTGGTTGACTGGGCTATTTGCAACGGTAGTGAAAATTTCAGCTCAGACAGGGTATTCTCCAGGGGGTCCCAGAACTGACACAACCCTACTTTATGATCCTCAGAAACCTTCTCCTGAGAAAATGCAGCATTCATTTACCCTTCCAGAGCCCTTAGCAATGCATTCCAGTCCATCCTGTGAGGGGCTGATAATCTAGCCATCGGCCTCTGCCTACTTACCCTGAGCATGACTATAACAAATGAGAGAGAGAGAGAAGTGGGTTTGAGATGTGATTTCTGATTAACACAATTACAGGGAGTATGGGCTTCAGTTTCTGGTAGACAAGACGATAAATTAATTGCATCCTAATATGGGAAAGATTGCATCCCTGAATCTCTGTGCCCAGCCCTCTGCAACTCATGTATGTACAGAATAATTGCATGGTATTGTCAAGAGAGTCGTGGCAGGGATTCAATTACACTGGAGAGTAGCTGCCTGGAAGCATAGCCAGCATCTGTCTCATCCCCAGATCCTACGGGATAAAATGCTGCTTTCTGGGACCCTGTTCTTAGCACAGGAGGCTCCAGGAGCTAGGCTGTGGCTCCATACTCTTCGTGCAGCAAGAGTACTTTCAGTGTCTCTGCCAACAAGAGTCCAGCAAAAACCTGGCTGTGGTGGCACACGCCTTTAATCCCAGCACTTGGAAGGCAGAGGCAGGCAGATTTCTAAGTTCAAGGCCAGCCTGGTCTACAGAGTGAGTTCCAGGGCAGACAGGGCTACACAGAGAAACCCTGTCTCAAAAAACCAAAAATAAAAAAGAGTCCAGCAAAATGTGCTTGATACCTGGAGGTAACCCTTTCCATGAATGTGGCCTCAGGCTGTCATTCATTCAGGCCTGCATCTGTTAATGGTTTCTATTCCAATTATGGCCCTGTCTTTGTGGGATCTATCAGTTCTGTTGACCTTGTATTAGGAGCTATTTGGGGGCTGGGAAGATGGTTCAGCCATGAAAACACTTGTTATACAAGCAATGTATAGACCCTTAAACCTCCATACATACCAGATTGGCATGGCAGCATGCCCATAATTCCAGCCTCAGAAGGTGGACACAATGGATCTCCAAACCAAGATGGCCAATCAGGCTAGCCAAATCAGCAAGCTCTGGGTTTGATTGAGAGATCCTGATTCAATGGATGAGGTGAGAAAGCTATTAAGGATGATTGCCAGCATCAGTTCAGGTTTCCAGGTACCTGAGCACCTATGAGCACATGCACCCATATATCCATATGTCCAATGCATGTAGACAAAAGTACACATATGCAATACACATACACAGAAATGGAATAGAAGCGAGTGGGAGCTCCCAGAGGGCTTGAGTGAGAAACAACACCTCCAAGCTTTATTCTGAAGGCCCAAAGACTGCTGGGTATGGAGAAATGCAGGTGGGAAGGCTAATGTATTAATCCAGGTGAGACCCAGTGATTCCCACCAGAGCTACAAATGCCAGGAACAGTAGATTTGAAATCTCTTCTGCCTGAGGTTCTGTGAAGATTCCCCCAAACAGAAGTGGAGTACAAGCTCACCACAGCCCCCGGGTCTTTACTTGAGCTCTTGGAAGGCTACAGTGGAATTGGCAATGCTATAAACCAATCAAGTTGGAGGAAGAGCGGAAGTTCTAGTCCTGAGTGGCTTCATTTAAGATGCCCATGAGGTACCCAAGTGGCACTTCCCATACCCATCAGCGCATTAAGAGTGGAGCTTGTTAACGAATTTAGATCCTCTCAGCTTGCCCTTGAGCCCTTCCCGTGTTCCTTGATGATTTTCTTCTTCCAATAGTTTGAGAGCTACACAGCAGAAGGTGACTTCTGAAATAAATGTCATATTTGCTCTAGGATTTAAAAGCCAGAATTCCTATGTCTCAGGAGACCTTTCACTGAAAGCCCTGGATGAGGCCGGCAGTTCCTACCATAACACTGTACCAACTTTGAGCGTTCAGCCACATGCATGTTCTGCGCTGACTTTCCAACCTCTTTTCTCCTCCTTCTGGACTGGCAGGGTTATTTGTCTTCACCCGTGGGCTCTTCATAGAAGACTCTTGAAGGAACCTACAGTTATAGAATTTAGCATCAGCCCATTGAACACTATGGGGTTTCAGGGCCTTCCGTCTTTACTAGGGGGGTCCAGAATACCTTTCACCACAGTTGTCACTCTTTTGATGTTTCTATTTTTATGAATGAGCTCTATATTTTATAAATGGCTCATTTATAGTTGGTCTTCCCTCCTCGGCACACTTTATACTGTGTTACCTTTCCCTTTTTTGATCTGTAGGGATTCTTCATATAAGTTGGCTACTTAATTTCTGTAATTAACAAAATGGTTTGTGCTTTTATGTTGCTCTGGTGGGGTTTTTCTTTGCAAATGTAGATACCGGATTTTTATTATCAAAGATAAATTTGATTTTTTCTTTGTGGTTGTTTCTGTGTTCTTTGATAAATTGTTTATAATGAGATCATAAGATATTCTGCAATATTCTAAAAGGTTTCACTGTGCATGTTTAGATTTTTAATTTACTTTATACAAAATTATCCTACTTAATTTTCTTTTGCTATGGCAGAAACCAAGCTTCTCCATGACCTCAAACAACCTGGAGGTGGGAAGAGCTTACAGGTCCCAGCCAATTACTGAGGCAGGAAGTCAAGCAAGAGCAGAAGCCATGAAGGATTGCTCCTTACTGCTTCACCCTCCGTGGCTTGCTCAGCCTGCAGCTTATACAGCCCAGAACCACCTGCTCAGAGTTGACACCACCACAGTGGGCTGAGCTCTCCCATATCAGTTAGCAATTAAGAAATGGCCCCACAGACACTCCCTGATGGAGGAAATTCCTCATCTCTGTGTGAGGCTCCTCTTCTCACATGGCTGTAATTTGTGTCAAGTTGACCAAAACTAACCAGTACAGTTATACACAGAAAAGATCTGCTTTTTTTTCCCTTTTGAGAATAGTGCTTGTCTTTATATATCATTTGTGAAAAATTCTGCCCCTGCTGTTTCATGCTAACCAATCAAACATTATTTGCATACGCACCTGGGTCTATTTCTAGGCTCTCTTTATTCAGTCACATTCCTGTTGGGCCAATATTACCCGGCCTTAACCTTAAGCTTTCTTAGAATTCTAATGTATGACAGGATCGTTATTCACCATCAATTATTCACAATTTTGGTTGTATTGTGAATCTTTAATTCTCCATATCTTTTGAAACGACATTTTGTCACATGTCATGAAATAAAACCTTGTTCAATTTTAATTTGAATAACAATGGATCCACAACTTAATTTTTGGAGAACTAGTATCTTTATATTGACACTTGTTATAAATAAGCATAAGACGCTTCTCACTAAATCACGTTTACTTTGACTTTTTCAGAACTTTCTTTAAGGAGGCAGAGATGCCACTGTGAGTCACATCTGATCTGTGATCTGACAGGCCCTGTGTGCAGTACACTGTCCAGGCAGAGCCCTCTCTGTACATGTCTCATACATGTATACATATACACGTGTGAGAGTGCGTACGCGTGCGCACACACACACTCTTTCGTAATGTTGTTCCTAAGTATATTATAGTGTTTGCTGTTGTTGGCTGAATCTTTCAAAACTTTGCATTTAAATTTTTAATGTGGTTGCTGATCTGTATCAGTTTCTTTTTAGCCACTTATCATACAGTATTTTGTTTTTGCTTCTCTGATTGATTTATTTTTCTCTTGTACTTTACTGTCATAGCTGACTTTTCTTGTTCCTGCTTTTCATTTTGTCCACTTATAGCTAGCTACACATATAGCTGCATGCATGAGTGTGTGTGTGTGTGTGTGTGTGTGTGTGTGTTACTCTGGGTTTGTGCATACATGCATATGTATGTATAGAGAGGTCAGAGGTCAACCTTGAGCGACATTCCTCAGATTCCACCATTTTTGAGGCCTGGGACTTGCCAAGTAGGTTAGGCTGGACAGCCAGGGGCCCCAGGCATCTACCTGTGTACAACTCCTTAGTGCTAGCATAACAAACCACTCCTGGGTTTTATCCCAGGAGTTCTAGGGCATGAACTCTGGGCCTTACACTGGCAAGAACAGCATTCTGCTGCGTCAGCCACCTCCCAGTCCCCACATGAAGCTTGTGAAGCTGGTTTTACACATACATTTTTAACACTTGGACTTAACAGACTTTAAATGTAACCAGCCATGCTCCGGTTCCCGGACTCTGTGAACACTCCACGAGTGATTTCTATTTGTCATCCTCTTCCTCCTTCCGTCCATAGCCCACTGCTTCTTAGCAAGCTTAGTCCTATTGATTTCCTGCTAACGGGTAGTCCGTGTCTGGTTCTGGTCACAGCCTCCATGCAGCAATGGCTCAGTACAGTTCCTGAGTGGATGGACAGTGTTGCTCCCTGGGGTGGTTTGAGTGAGATCGCCATAGGCTTGGGCATTTGAACATTTACTTGGTCCCCAGTTAGTGTGCTGTTTGGGGACGGTCTAGGTGGTACAACCTTGCTGGGGGAAGGATGTCACCAAGGGACTGGCTTTGAGAGCAAAACCTTCACCTCCTTCCTTGTAACCCCCATCCTTCTTCCCCCTCCCTCCCTCCCTCCCTCCTTCTTGCTGCTTTGTGCTTGCAGCCAAGGATGTAAGCTCTCTGCTTCTTGGTCCAGCTGCCATGCCTGCATGCCACTATGCCTTTCCACCATAGCAGACTCACCCTTCTGGAACTGACGCTGATTCTCAGTTCCCTTTCTCCTTTGTATTCAACCAAGGGCCTCAGCCCATTTGATGGTGGTGCCCACATGAGTCTTCCCACCTTAATAAGAGCAACCTGGAAACTCCATTACAAACACCATCAGAGATTTGTCCTCTAGGTCATGCTAGAGCAGTGGTTCTCAACCTTCCTAATGCTGTGACTCTTTAATACAGTTCCTCATGCTCTGGTGACCCCCAACCATAAAGTACTTTTGTTGCTACTTTATGACTGTAATTTTGCTGCTGTTATGAATTGTAATGTAAATATCTGATACACAGAATATCTAATATGTGACCCCCTGTGAAAGGGTCATTTGACACCCCCAAAGGATTTGGGACCTACAGGTTGGAAATCCACTGTTCTAGATGCTACCAAGTTGATCAATCATAACACCTAAGATGTGCAGGAATTTCCCACCCATGACATCACATCTCCAGCTCCTGCTGAGATTTCCCTTCGATGCTGTAGAGCAGAGCTGCTATACCGTAATTCTTTTGTTCTGTTGGTTTTTCCTCTCTCAGTTCTTTAGTGGCACCTGTTCACTCCTGTGTCTTACCACCCTCTTTCTTACTCTCTACACTATTCCTACCCACCAGCAAATCCTATCAGCCCTGCCTCCCCACGTAGCTTCAGCCCATGCACGGCACCCCATTCGTTGTCTGGGTCCCCATGACATGCAAGTGAGTTCCGGTAAGCACAGAGACATAATGTCCCTGTTGTGATCCTTAGTGTTCACTGCCAACTTGACAAGCCTCCGGGCACACCTGCCAGGCATTATTCCAACTCTGGAAATGCCTATGGGGGGTTTTCTTGATTGAGGTTGATTGAGGTGGAAAGAAAGACCTAACCTAAAAACGGTTGCACAAAAAGAAGAAATCTGGATGAACACAGGCATTCACCCCTCCCTGATTCCTGACTATAGGTACAGTGTGGCCAGCTGGCTCATGCTCCTGCCTTCAGGACCTCATGATGGACTGTACCCTCAAGTTGTGAGCCAAAATAAACACTTCGTCCCTTAAATTGTCAAAGCGTTTTTATTACGGCAACAGGAAAAGTGACTAAGACAACTGAGTCCAGTACCTTGCAGAGCGCTTGCAAGTATTTCCTCAGTCCCCCTAGGAAGATGTGAGTATCTACTGTGAATTTCACAGAGCAGGATGAGCAGGGACTAGTTATTGCCCTTGTTTTAGAAAGGAGGTGCTGAGACCTGTCAGTGGGCTACAGTCCAGAGTGAGAGCAGAACGGATCAAAGTGAGGCTCCTGTCCTGGGCCAGTGTCCACTGTCCTCACTGTACCCCTCCATCCTGAGTTCTGGCAGAGGCTGACAGCACAGGCACACCAAGAGAACACCCAAGCCCAGGTCACAGCTCCACCCCATGTCCCTAGACTCCCTGTGCCTCGCTAGGTTTGGAAGGTGATATCAGTTCCTGGTTCTAGCCAGAGCATTTGGCTTTCTGACCTAAGATGGAAATAAGCTAAGGCTTGAGTTCCTACTGTCATCAACTGAGCATGTCAGTCCATACTTCCCCACCCCATGCTCTCTCTGCAACTATTAACCAAAAATGAAGTTCACTTCCATTAGACTGACTGTATTAAGAAGTTTGCCACAGTGGTGAGAACTAATTAACATGGCACTCTGGTTGGGTTTTGTCAACTTGACACAAGTTAGAGTTATGAGGGAAGAGGAACCTCAATTGAGAAAATTACTCCATCAAATTGCTTGCAGGCGAGGGGGGGGGCATTGTCTTGATTAATGGTTGATATAGGTGGGCCCGGTCCACAGAGGGCAGAGGGCCCAGGCCACTCAAGAACCGGTAAGTTTTGGTGAGCTAAGAGAGGAGACTGAGCAAGCCATGAGGAGCAAGTCAGCAAGGGGTGTTCCTCTGGCTTCTGCTTTAGTTCCTGCCTCCAGGACCCTCCCTTAACTCCTTTCTAGTCCATTCCAGTCTGCTCAGTGAGTTTCAGGCCAGTGAGAGACTGAGAAAACAAGGTGGACAGCACCTGAGGTTGACCTCTAACCTAGACACACACACACACACACACACACACACAATTTCAAAATTCTAAGCTAAAATAAGTCTTCCCTCTTCATAAGCTATTTATCTCAGGTGTTTGTCACACTAATAAAAAGCAGACTCTCGAAGGCTTCTCCCTCCTTGCCACCTGCACTCTGACAGTCCTCGGAATGAAAGCTCCAGAGACACTGGGCCCATGGGCAGGCCATTAGTGCTCCATAGCACTGGAGGTTAAGGATGAGAGACATCCCAGGACTGATTGTCTTCTAATGGAGCAGAAGGCAGTTTATGGCCTCCAGGGACTCGGCTCTGAGCCATTTGCAGAGGACACTCTTGGAGATTCTTGGGAGAAGGCCTATGGAGCATGTCTCGATGTCAGGGATGATTATTTACGTACGCCCCTTCAAACCCACACTGCCATTCCACGTGCATATGCTGAGCTTGGTACCTGTCCCAAACCCTGTGGTCTAGCAGAACAGACCTCTGCCCCTAATAAGACATTGTTGGACTGTTCTGTGTGGAATGGAATTTTCCAGAGTCCTCAGTTTACAGCTATTTCCTCACTAATGAGAAACAGCATCCTTCTTGTGCACATGGGCACATCTCTTCTGTAATGTGTTTATCTGTGTGTTCTACTCACTTTTCTCTCATGATCGGTTTTGGGATTTTGTTTGTTTGTTTGTTTGTTTTTCTTTTTCTTTTTCTGAAACATTGGAATTTGTAGTTCTTTGCTAAAGTCCTCGTCAACTAACTGCCTTCTCTGCTCTGCCAGTTTCTGTGCGGCCATGCATTCAGCTTGCTTTCGGTACGGAAGGCCACGCCCCTCCTTCTGGATGGAGGAACCGAGAAAGGTGCTTGTGTGAACAGCACAGGGCACTGTGACACCAGACAAATCTGTCAACCTGCTCCTCTTTCTCGGCTGTCCCAGCAGCATAGGGAGGTTAAGAAAGTCTTTCTATGGCTGGGGGTGGGGTGGGTGAGGGGTGGGTGAGGGGTGGGTGAGGGGTGGGGGCCTCTCCCTTAGATTCACAGGAGAGCTACAGAAGTCCAGCCACCTGTTTCTGTGAGACCAAGCTTCTGCCCTTTAACACAAAACGTTTCAATGTGTATTTTCAAAAGGTGAAAATTTCTAAAAGTTAATTGAATTTTTTGTTTAAAAAAAGTTTTCAAGGGGGTCTGGCAGATGGCTCAATGGGCTCTGAGGGCTCTGAGTTCGAATCCCCAGCACCATATAAAACCTGTACACCAAAATGGTGGAATCCTGTCACCCACCTGCAATCAGAGGAGACAGGACAGTCTCTTGGATTTGCTGGCCAGAGAGTTTAACCAAATCGTGAGTTCCAGGCTGAATAAGAGATCATGTCTCAAAAATTAAGATAGAGAGTAACAGAGGAAGATTTCCACTGCCAAGCTTTGGCTTCCATGTTTACATGTAGATAAGCCCCCACGCACACATACAAGCACATATAATATGTGTAAACACGCACACACGCGCGCGCGTGCTATTCCCTAATTATGTGTTTGTGTGGTTTAAAGCATCAGATAACTGTACAAAGTTGGACAAACAACTATGCCCTTAATTTGGCCCAGATCATGTGACTCGGAAGAAGCAGTTTGTTTGAAGTTATAGTTATCAGTCTAAGGAACTTTACTTTCCTGGATGTGATCTTTCTCCTCACACTGGAAAGAGGGTATTCTCTCCCCCGAGGCTTCTGCTCCTCGGCAGTCAGCAGGACCACACACAAGTCACGCAATTTCCAAAACTCATTGTCAACAGCACAGTTACATCCTAATTCTGGATGGACTGAGAACGCAGAAGTTCCCACACTCCTGGGGAAAGCCCAATTGTGTTGTAGCCATGGTAACACAGCCCCAGAACTAGTGCTAAAGCCTTTCAAAGGCCTCAGAGAAGCGGGTTTTTGCAGCCAACCAATCACTGTCATCCCTGTGTGAAATTCAACCAACCAGGGAACAGGGTCCCTCCGTCCCAGCTTCAGCGGTCGGTGGGTCAGAACTCCTGCTGAGTGACTCCCTCCTGGAGACAGCCTGAACCACAGTGTCCTGCTTGCTTGAGTGAGCAGTGAGTCCAGTTTTGCTTTTGATTTCCAAGTTGAGAGATGGTCTCGTTGTGCTTGATAAAGTTATCATTCAGTGTTTACATTGTGGCTATGCTAATTAAGACTTTCACGCCCAAGCCCTTTCCTATCTATCGTTTACTATTTCCTGTAGTTACTGTTTGCTTTGTGATTTTTTTCATCTGCTTAGTTTTCTGTCGTTCGTTCGTTGTGGTTCGTGTATCCAAACTGCCTAATTATTCTGCATTATATTTGTTTCTTTTCGTATAAACTGAGGACGTGGTCACTCCAGGGTATGGTTACGCAAGCAGACGGTTTTTATTATAGAGATGAGGGAGAGAACAGCCAGCAGCATCTGGAAGAGTCCAGAGCAAAGAGAGAAAGTGGTAGACTGAACACGGCCACCAAACTGGACTTGGGAATGAAAGGAGAGACGGGGGTAAGGGTGTCAGGAATAACAAGGCTATATGGAGAAATGGCTAACCTAGGGAGGAAAGCCCATGACCTGGAGAGGTTTAGGGCAAGTGGCCGTGAGAAAAGCCAGGATACTATCATGGACTTGAAATGGGTGACAGGCACTTGGGATCCTGGGGGCCAGCATGAGCTTTGATGTGCTAATAGGCACCACAGATAGCCATTTGTCCTTCTGTCATCGATAAGGGAACTGGTTCCTTTAGTAGTTCCTGTGGAATGCTGGCTTTTGTCTAACTGCCAGAATTTGGGGGAGTTGCCAGTGGTTTCCTTCGGACCTGACACTCTTTGCACTTAAATCCACCCCAGCACCCCTACCTTGTGGGTGTTGAATTTCTTTCACTTCTTGCCAGTACATCAGCCTAATCTGTTAACTTCACATTCTACAGAATCTTCCTGGATACCCCTGATGACTCCAGCTCTCGAGCTGCTCAGCCACAGAAGGGTTCCCTCACTACTCTTTTGGGGTGTCTTTTTAGCTCTCTATCTCATTGTACTTCTGTTTCCTGCAGCCTGAGCAGTGTGCACGCCTGGAAATGTCTTACATTCTCACCCTCGATTGTTAGCTGATGTTATAGGCTCAGGTATGTCTATGGCAAATTCATATGTTGAAGTCCTACCTCCACTAAGTCAGAGTCTGACTGCATTTGGAGACCTAGCCTTACAAGAAGTAATTAAGGTAAGATGATGCTGTTGTTGGGTATTTTAATACAGCATGGCTTGAGGCCTTATTAAAACAATAGGAGCAGGGAGTTGTAGGTAAAAGACCTTGCTTTGCACACAAAAAGACCTCGGGATGGATACCCAGCACCCATGCGAAGGCCAGCTATGGCTCTGCATGCCTGGTACTTGAGGTGAGGGTTAGGGGAAATTAGGAAGATTTCCAGGGCTTGCTGGTCAACTAACCCAGATGATGATGATGATGATGATGATGATGATGATAATAATAATAATAATAATAACAACAACAACAACAGCAACTTACATTTAAAATAGTGAATGCCAGGATAGTTGAAAGACCTTGCCTCAGAGGGAATAAAGCAGAGATCAATAGGAAGATATCTAATGTGCTCCTCTGATACACACATACACACACACACACACACACACACACACACACGCACACACGCACACACGCGTACACATACATATGCACAAAAAGATATGTTAAAAGGAAGAAATTAGGATACAGGCAATGCAGAGCGACCTTGTAAAGAACGAACATGTATGTACGGGGGGAGGAAGTGACAGTCTCTGAGCAAGGGGAAAGGCCCAGGATGAAGTTAAACTTGCTGACACTGCAGTCTCATCACCCACAGAATGTGAGAAAATGTGTTGTTTGGTTGAAGCTTCTTGGGCTGTGGCTGTGGCTCTGACAGCTGAGAGAATCCACAGAGTGCAGTGTGGCCCAAATCAACATGGTACCCCTTCAGAATTTTAAGATACCGCGCTTCCTTCCAGCCTTGGGAATTACAAGAGCTTCCCACCAGTCGATTTCTGGGCCATTGTATCTGACCCCATCACCTTATAAGAATGTCCTTCTGAGAGCCGATGGGTTCCTGGGCTTGCTTGCCCTTGCTGCTCTGAAACCTGAACCCCAATCACAAGGCTCAGCCTGAGTGCTTTCCCATTAAGTCCAATCCCTCCCCCAAGCATACTTTCTGCTCTGGGAAGCCAAGGCTCTGGGAAATGGAGGCAGACTCTGGAGGAAGAACTAAAGGAGCCCATTTTTGCTAAGTACGTCTGGCTCAGGCAATGCTGGTAGCTGCCTTCTCTCTTCCCTGGCATCTTATGGGACATGTTTTTGGCCCTGCTGTCCTGTGATCACCTGACACATATTCATGAGCCCAAATCTGCAGCCAGCACTGGGGTGCGACCGAGGTGACATGTTCTGCACCTGGTAACTTGTAGGTAGGAACTCAGAAGCCAACTCCCAGGCTTTCTGAGGCAAAAGCCTCTTAAAGAGACTCCCAGTCTCTCTTCAACTTGGATTTTGGTTTCAGAGATGTCCTTCTGCAGGAAACCACAGGGGGTATTTAAACAAGTCTAAGCCATGGAATCATCCTTCTGGGTGCCCTAAAGTAAACTCATTCATTATAGCATTAAATTCTCTCACCCACTGTCTGTGAACATAGAGTGTGTAGAACAGGGTAGTCACCAACATGTCACCACATTGACCATGTTTAGGAAAAGGCCTGCCTCTACTTGTAATCCTCGCTCGGTCTTTGCACCCTGAATGTCCACGAGGTTCCTCAATAAAATCTCCTTGTGTCCATGTTTGCTGATACCCTGCCTTCAAGTTGATCATATGCTACCCTCACAATGAACGAACTCTCTCCCCTACCACTGTCTCCCCAAGCTGCTTATGGCTTTGTAGCTAGCAAGGGTGAACCCATTGTGAGGCATCCCTTGTGGGTCCACGCTGTTCTGGGTTACTCTGCACATAATGAATGGCTTACTATGCCCACAATCCTGACCTGTTATAATGTTTTGTAGTAATACTCAACCTAGCACAAAGGCGGCAGGGTCCTCCTGTGAAGGATTATCTAGATTAATGTTAAGCTCTGGGAATGCTTCGGAGGGGTTGTCTTGATCATGTTAATTAATTGATGTGGGAAGGCTCATCTTAATTATGGATGGTGCCATTCCCTAGGCAGGGGATCCTAAGCTGAATGAGTGGGGACAGTGATCTGAAGACTAGCATGCACTCTTCATTGCCCTCTGCCCTGGATGTAACATGGCCAGGTCTCTCAAGTTACCGACACTGTGACTTTCCTGGAACTGTAAGATAACTAAAAGTGTGAAGTAAATTGCTTTTGTCCAAGTGTTTTAACAGAGCCACAGGTGGAGAAACTAAGGCAGCATTCAACCCTACCGCCTTCTCAGGAGAAGGTCTGCTTACATAGATAGGGGCACATCCAATAAAGGATCAGCTTGAGATTTTGTCATGCATGTATGTGTATATGATGTATGTGTATATGATTTATATGTATTAGAATTAATTAATCCCCTCTGTCCCTCTGTTCTATTTTCTACTGAACTAAATTAGGCAGTAATTGCTTAATTTGATCTTTTAAATTTTTAACAAAGATAGTTATCGAGTGTTTGCTGTAGTAATTAGTAAGAATGTCTTTAAAACCTAAAGGAAATTGTAATGGCTGGAGACCACACTGTTGTGGGGCAGGGAAGTAAGTAAGCTGTTGACAGTCCCCCTCTCTGTCTCTCTCTGTGTGTCTCTCTCTGCCTCTGTCTCTGTTTCTCTTTGTCTCCCTCTGTCTCTCTCTCCCTCCATCCCTCCCTCCCTCCACATGGAAGAATGTGTTTGTGTTTGTGTGGGTACACACACCTATATGATCAAGTATAAAATGCACATGTGTAGTGTGAATTTGGAGGCCAAAGCTCAGCCTTGAAATCATTCCTCAGACATCAATTACCCTGTCGTCTGATGTATATGGCTAGTGGTCCCAAATGGTCATAGTCACTAGTTTGGCCTTGATCATGCCTTGACCATAGCCTTCCATGCACACCTCCAGTCCAGAGTCCCAAAGGCCCTGTGGTCACTCCAATGTCAACAAGAGTTAATACCCTTTGTACATTAGTGGGGGATCAGTAACTAATGAAATCAACATAAAGCCTCCAGTCATCTGGAGTCCTCCCTAACTGAGCCCTTGGCCTCACCTCTAGGATATACTCAGCCATGGAAGGAAGCCCATGCAGAGGCCTAATGTGCTTGTTTACATTTAGAGAGATTTTAGTAAAACTACACTAGTAATCCATGCCACCTTATTGTGGTGGGTGGGGGTGTTCAGGAGCTCTGCCCACTCAGGTCCACTGTTTCTAACACAGGCAGCCTTTCTATCTCAAGAGCACATCCTCCGAGAACTGTTTCATTTGGTGAGCCTGGCCTTTTTTCTTTTTTCTTTTTTTCTGTCAGACTATCAGTATTAAGTACAAGTAGGTGGTTTATTTACTCAGTCTCTGGCAACTTGCCAGCATTGGTCCATACCAGACATGCTCTAGCTATTAGTTGGCTCGTTAGCAACTGTTCTCCCCAGTTTTGTGGCCTTGAGACCTGTAGGCACTTCCTTAAAGAGAGATGGGTGGTGAGAGAGGTCAATTTCTCCATCTGTTCCACAGTTAATGAGACATTCCTCCCCCTCATCCCAGAGGTTCAGCAACCTGGCAGGGACCGGCTCCCCAGGGCTCTGTCTACATTCCCTTCCATTTGATAAAAGGGACTTTAATGCTCTAAATCACACACTGAGGTTTTATCTTGGCTCCCAGCTCTCATTCTTTGGCCTCTCCCTACAAAGTGTCTTGGAGGCCAGCTTTTAGCACAGTGAAAACATTCCATCTGCTCTGTTCCCAGCAATTCGAGGCTTCAGTTTGCTTCTTCAGGACCCTGCTGACTCTGCCAGATGTAAGGTCCAGGGTTTGATGCTGGAAAGGAAAGGGGGAACTGTAAACCAAGAGATTGACGTGTTTGTGAGGAAATGCAGGCAGGTGAACAAACCTTGTTCACTCTGGGCAAAGGCCCTAAGCAGGCAGACATCATTAGGTATACACCAGCACACTCACGCTGCACACAGGCACACACACGAGGCAGGGGGAAGAGATCAGCACACAGGCTGCATAAATGTCTATAGGGCTACAGACAGACAGACAGACAGACAGAGGCAGTCTGGCAAAGGCTCAAGTACAAGCTAAGGTCTCTGACCCTCAAGGCCATGTTTATACAAAACTCATAGAAACATGACATCTACCAATTAGAGTTGTTTATACTTTACAGAACTATTTTCTTTTGGGTTCTCCAGATATCTGGTAACAGCCTCTCTCTCTCTCTCTCTCTCTCTCTCTCTCTCTCTCTCTCTCTCTC
>JADRCH010000031.1:12645079-12691663 GCA_019843965.1 Rhynchomys soricoides
ATCTACCTACCTACTTCCCTGTCTGTCTATCTGTCCATCTGTCCATCTATCTATCTATCTATCTTACAAATGTTGAGGCAGGGTACTCATGTTCCTGCTGCACCACATGTCCCACACCAGCTGGCCTGCAAGCTTCCAATCGATTCTCCTGTCTCTGCCTCTCATCTCACCATAGGAGTGCTGGGACTAAGGATGTCCACCACAGCATGTGGCTGGGGGATTAACTCACATCATTAGGCTCTTGCACAGTAAGCCCTTTACCCTCTAAGCCACTTCCCCAATCCCCCATCTCATCTCAACAAACTGGGACACCGGTTCTGTTGTCCCCCTATTTTGCAAATGGGGAAACTAAGTTACACAGAAGTCACACAGCTTGTGAGAAACAAGTCAGTATGAGCAGTATCCCTCCAGAACTTACTCTTTTACTGCTGTTTGTTTTAGGGTACCTGCATCTTTCGTAGAGAATCAAAGATTATGTCTCTCAGGGGACTGACAGACCCAAGTAAGAACTAAAGCTTGGTGTCACAAAATGAGATGTAGGGAGACTTACATAGGTCCAGGACCAGGCGGAGCAGATATGATTCAGCAGTGACTGAAGGAACATTGAGAACATCAGGAGTGTGTTAAACCCGAGAGTCTCGAGAAGAAAATCCAGTTCCATGATTATCCAGTTAACAGGCTTTAGTTAGCACTGGCCAGGAAAACGGACACTGACTAGGTATGTACTAGGAGTACATCAAGAATCACGGTTTGCAGAGGCGTATAAAGGCAAACCCACAAGGATACGTATTTCCTATCCGGTCCAATCAGGAGCAAGCCTATATCCTGACATGATTCCTGCCTGCGCACCTCCCGCCTTCATGTGATCCAGCACGCCTGGTGCTGTTGGGTCAACGAACTTGTTTAGGGAGTAAAAGCAATTAGCTTATTATCTCACAAGGATCACGGGCCCTGGCATTTCGGGAAGTTATCTGTCCTTGGATAAGTGGGGCTTACAGGTTAGCATTAGTCCTTGCAGGTGTTCTACAGTATGGTCCTTCTAGCAAATCAGCCTTATCAGACTACCTTCAAGAAACCCCCTAAGGTCTGGCTTCTTGGCTGCTGATATCCTCTCATAGGGGGGTCATTAGTTGTCTCCTCCTGCATCTCACAGTCATTTGTACACAATTCTGCCGTCATTTCATGTGTGTCTCAGGAAGTACTGGAGTATATAGTCTGGGAACGGCTAGCTAAAAGGGGATCTCCATCTCCGTGGCTATGAGGAAGCCATCATCCGTGCTGGGTGAAGATTTTCCAGTATGGCTGCTTAATCCTCTAAGTAAGCTTTCACCATGGTCTGTAAGAAAACCCACCAAACCCATTGATTCCTCAAGGTGGGCTTTGGTAAAGTCATATGTTGTTTTGTGATTGCTCTCTCACAAGGAGGGCATAGACATTTCTCTGCCTTCCCAGGGAAACCATTCATACAGCAGGGAACACACTGTCATGTTTAAAGATCCCACTGAACTGCCCCCTAGTTTCTGTTCTTGAGTGAGTTCTTGACTTAGCATCTGACCCCTGCTCCCTTATTTGTAAAGGTCACGGAGTCAGAGGCCATCGGTGGGCTGGGCTTCCATATTGACTCTGCAAGACTTGGCCTCACACCACATCTGAGTAGTTCCACATTTGACATCTCCTGGGAGGTGATCCCTAGAAGCTCACATTTCTCAGGCCACAGACAGAGGCTAAGTGTAGGCAACTGATTTGTGTCTTAGGTAAATGCCCTCCTGAAAGACCTGATAGGGTAAGGGAGAATACCTATGTACAAAACTGCCTTGTGGGCTGTTCTGTAGCTAAACTCTCAGGCTCTGCTTCCTTCAGTGCCAATGGCTTTAAGACATTAGGGAAGACATGTGATGATCTAGAACTTCCCAAAGATTAAAGACAAGATCAACAATGGCAACTATAGATAGATAGATAATAGATAGATAATAGAAAGATAGACAGGCAGGTAGATAGATAGATAGACAGATAGATAGATAAAAAATTAACCTAAAGCCACAGTTTACACTTGACACCAAGAGCTGACTGTTAAATTTCCAAGAACATATGAATTAGATGTTCAGTGTGGCCACTGTTAAGAATTAAATTACATTTGCATAAATCTTATCAACCAAAGGCAGTCATTGTTTTACCCTATGTCCTAGTTTTAGGTTTGTGAAAAAAAGCAACTCATACAGAAGAGGTGTGTGCAGTTCCAGAGGGAGGCAGGCCAACGAGAGACCTGTCTTTAAAAAGAAAAGGAAAGAAGTGAAGGAGGGAGGGAGGAAGGGAGGGAGGGAGGAAGGCAGGGAGGAAGGAGCAGAAAGGAAAGGTAGATGGTGGCTCAGGAGCAATACCTAAGGTTACCCTCTGGCCTCCTCTTCCTCTGAAGGTGTCCCATAGCATCTCTGTGGGATGGGATTTGAAAAAGTGCTGTAAGCTGTGTAGCAGTAGCTGGCACCCATCAGGTACTAGGAGTTGAGTGGACATTGGTGAGGCAGCAATGTCAATGTTAGGCACCAGGGCAGACAGAGTGCCTAAGTGATCATCAGGACCATACAGGGCAGAGGCACCTTGGAGAAAAGCCTGGAACCAGTATTTATAGGAAGCACTGCAGATTCCTGAATATCCCCTCTCCCGCAGTACCCCAAGCTTGTTGGTGAGGACTCTCTGCAAGCTCCTGGGCTGACAGGACCCCAGGGTGCTGAGCCTAAGGAAGGTCTGAACAGGACTTCTCCATAGTGAAGGGAAAGGAGGTCATCACATACCTGAGCAGGTCCAGAACCCTGGTGAAAAACCACAGGTGGAGTCATCTGGAAAGTTCCCTGGCTAGGTCCCAAGCTTGCAAAGAGCATGTCATTATCCTTTAAAGGCACTCCCTAGACTCAGAATAAAGCCTTTACCAGGCAGCAAACCTGCTGCTGATCCCCCCTGTGGCAGTTAATATTGTCAGCCTGACAGGATCTAGAAACAGGTAGGAGACAAACCTCTGAGCATGTCTATGTGAGAGTTTATAGTTGGTTTAACTGGGGTGGGGAGACCCACCGAGTTGCACACGCTCGAGTCCTGACTAGAAAATGTGAGCTGAATACCAGCATTCATCTGTAACTTTAATTTTTTCAGATCCAATTTTTAACGATGGTTCTTAAGCACTTTAACCTCCCTTTTAGCCCACCACCCACCAGAGGTAGTGGAGAAGAAAGAATACAGGGGAAGTGGACCTGTTTAGAAAGGTTCTTTGGTGCAACTCCCATCTGTATTGTCTGGAAATCGAAAGTTTAGTTCACAGGTCAGCAGGGAAGCTCGATCCACTCACAACCGCCTTACAGATACACCAACAATACAGTTCAGAAGAGTCGGGATAGCAAACACCAATTAGCAGCAGTGGCACTACCTAGCAGGGACAGCCACCAGGAGAAGTTCTAGGCCGTGCCTCTCTCAAGGAAGTGAAGATCAGCGAAGCCAAGAGACCCACAAGCATTGCACGGCTAGCTGTACCAGCAAGCTAAGCTCTGCCTCTATCACTGTCCGTTGAGTCCTATTTATAGCCTCCAGACATGAGTCTTCCACGTGTCTTGCCTCAGCACATGCATCTGTCTCAACTGACATCACTCTGGCAATCAGCCAGAAAAAGAAAAAAAAAATAAAGCCACGGCACATCGCCAGAAGTTTTTTGGTGCATTTCTCTCTATGAAGTGCCAATAAATGCAGCTCAACCACACAGTGTAAGAGGTACCAATACATGCATGTTGTTAGGAAATAGTCTTTCATCGTGTGTCCTTTCACACACTTGCTTTAGCAGATCATCCTTTCTCCTGTGTCTGTTTCAGCTAAACGTTCCTTCATGTGTCTGCCTTAGCCTTTCATCTGTGTCCACTTCAGGAAAACACTCCTTCACGTGTTTGCCCCAGCAAAACACCATCCGACACAACTGTCCAAAGAACGCTTAAGTTTCCACTTCATTTATCTCTCTGCTTCAAGAGTGCAGATGCAACATGACCCACTGCCCCACATTTCAACCACTGTGCCTTTGTATCTATGATAGACTGTACCCTCAAACTGCGAGCTTGGTGGGATGACATATGACCCCTGTCCAGAGCAAAGCAAATGCCTGCTTCCTCTTCTCAACCTAGGAGACCCTTGCTGGCAAGAGGGTGCTGGACAATGTCACTCAGAGCTCAGCTGAACTCAGCCCTCTGAAGGAAATGGATTTAATGCAGAGCAGTGAGTATGTGGTGGACCCTGCTGGTGGCCATCAGACTTGGCCGGGACCAATCAAGTAAGTTTATAATGTGCGCAAGCCCCAGCCCTTTAGCCACGCTCCTCCAGCTAGTGAGGCCAGTACTATGTCATGGCAGCCCCTCCCTGAAGATGTCCAGGCCATAGAAAGATCCATCAACGGTCTATTCTGTACCCGTACATACAAATGTCTGTATGTATCCACGCTGACCATCTCTTTGTATAAACACCAAACTAATTTTCTTCAGACAATGTTAGGGCCATGTAGATAGTGGTATCACTGGCTGGACTCTGTGAGCCTGCACATAGTACATGTGTTCTTGTGTCCTTGATTGAGCGTGGCCAATACAATGGGAAGTACATGTATCTGCTACTGTAACAAAACATCTAATCAAGACAACTTAAGAAAGGGTATATTTTGGCTCACATTCAAGGACATATATTCCATACTGTCGAGAAGGCATGGCCACTGGAGCAGAGGGCCACTGGTCACTCTGCAGCCACACTTAGGAAGGAGAAAGTGGACAGGAATAGAGGCTGGATTATAAAACCCAAAGGCTCACACACAATGACCTATTGCAATTATCAAGGCTCCACCCCCTAGAGGTGCCACAGCCTTCCCAAACAGCTCCATGAGAGAGTGACCAAGTGTTGAGACGTGCAAGCCCACGGGGGACATGTCACATTTAAACCACAACAAGGAGGAACACTCCCAGACCTCTTTGGCTAGCTCTTTGGTTTGGCTTTTGGCCAAGAGAACAGGGGAGGAAGGCTAATCTGCCATCAGCGAGGAGGCAGAGCCTCCCACACTGACGAATCATGAACCATCTGCAGAATCTAGCTCGGGCTTCCTCTAGCACAACCGTCAGTGGAAAGCTCAGTTCCATTTTCAGGAAACCCAGTCATTTGTCATGGGCACAATGCGTGATCAAGAAAGACATCTCCTTCCGTCCTCTAGCACCACATAATTAATCTCCTGAAACAGCTGCAGACCCTCGAGCCCTATCTGTGGGAAGTGGGTGGGACACATAATACAGGAACACTGGTCTTCGGATGACCCCACAGATCAGCCTCCCACAGAATGAGGGACTGGAAGCTGGAAATGCTGTGCCTCCTGAAGTTACCTGTGAGCCTAAAGTCAAATCGCCGGAAACCAGTCCAGGCAGGAAACCCCGTATCCAGGGGAGGGGCATCCAGAGGGGTCTGTGGGTCTTGTAGTGATGGAGGTAAGGGGAGCAAAGAGAGGAGAGAATGAAGAATGGGAAGTCCAGCCACTGCCCAGTGGGCCCTTCAGACTCTTGCAAATAGCTCTCTGCTGTGATGCACACAAGTTTTGAGCTACAAGGAAGCTCGGAGAGAACTGATCACAAATTTTGTTCTGCTTCTCGGAGCAGATGGGAAATGACCTCACTGCTCACTGGACGTCTTAGTGGCAAGCCTGGAAGTGGAACTGAGGACTCCTGCCCTGCACAGGGCTCCTGCTCACACAGTCAGAACCTTCATTCTCCACCCAGAGGCCAGCACGACGACTCAGGAAGCACCAGTTGTGTGCAAGACTCTGCACTAAGCGCATGCGGATCACAGCTGACAAATGAGTCATCGCACAGGAAATACTTAATATGAATTTCAGTAAAAGCACATGTAACCAGGCACCATGCCTCGTTTCCGGATGGAAACGAATAGCTGAAACTTGAAGGGTTTGCCAGAGAGGAACATGGAAAAATGGAGTCCCAGGGAAGAAGAGCCCTCATCTCCCCTCCGCTTCTCAGCCAGTATCTTTTCTAAGTATAGCTTTGCTCCAAACAAATCAGAAAATTTTCTGGTCTTCATGCACTTCCCCATGCAGCGGCACAGCCTCACATTCTGGTCAGCAGCACTTCTGCTCCCATCCCTAGGACCTTGGCCTCCTCCAAACTCCCTGGTAAATGGGAATCAGGTGTGCTGTGGATTCCTTCTGTTCCAAAACTCCAGACACCATCCGGCTCCTGGCACAGACCTGTGCATACAACAGACTTTAAGCAAAGAATGAAAGGAAGGATGAATGAATGAATGAACGAATGAATGAATGAATGAATTGTGAATGGGAAAACCCACAAAACACGAGGCCAGGAGGCTCTGGGGTTTCTAACTATCTCTTACCAAGCCAAGGTGTCCTTATGAGTCCTGAGCATAGGCCCTGTTCCCAGGAGGGCAAGGAGCCTTCTCACAGAAGCTTCTTCTATGGAGTTATCAAAAAATAAAAATACCCTTACTAAAACTCTCTCCTCCTGTCTGTTCTCTTAAAGACTGGCAAAGTCCTTGGCCTCTTCTGGTCTTCCCTTATGAGAAAAGAAGGGTTGTAGCGATGGCTCATTGGGCAAAGCTCTTGCCATGCAGGCAGGATAACCTGAATTCGAACACCTAGAACTTATATAAATCTAGGTTTCACATGGTAGAACATAGCAATAATGCCAGCACTTCTACACTGAGATGAAAAGCAGAGGTAGGAGAGTAGCCTCAAGCTAGTAGACCAACTAGCCTGACGGATGCAGTGGGAACAGTAGAGCCGCTGACTCAAACAAGGTGGGAAAGTGAAGATCAACTTCTCAGCTTGTCCTCTGCCACTGCCAACCGGGGTGCTCCTAGCTCGGGCCATGGTCAGCTCTCTCTGGGATTCTGATGACAATTGTACCATGTGTATCAAGCCTCCAATCCCAGTGCTCAGCTTCCAGACCTTTCCATTTCTGAGAAGGAATGAACATGCCCACCTTGCCCACATGTTCGCTCCTAAATCAGCTAATAAAGTGAGCTAGCAGGAATAAGGGCAGAAAATAAATATCATAGATACCAAGAGACCTTGTCAGAGAGTCTGATGAAAGCTATGACCTGGGTACTGGCTGGAGTGCAAAGAAAGAGTGATGTCAAGCTAGATTCAGGGGACTATGTATCTAAGCCAAATAAACCCTTTCTCCTTTAGGTCATGGAGTCCCATCACAGCAATAGAAACCCTAACTAAGCCACACTCCAATATGGCTGCCGACAGTATGACACCAGATCTCCTAATGCTCTCCCACTTCTGAGCAGCATCATGGCTGCACAGGGCCATCTACCTGTAGTTCTCCTCATATAGCTCTTTGAAGGACAGTTCCGTAGCGAGCCTCACTTCTGCTCACATGCCTTTTCTTTTATGCTTTTATACTCTTCAAAATTCACATGACCCACTTCCAAGGCAACACTGGGATGCACATCCAGACATTTTGACTCTGCATTTCAGAGCTCCACAGGCCTCTGCCCACAGCAGGAGCAGGAGCCATATGCATTTCAGGATCATGCTGCTTTCAGGGTCCATCCCTTGGGTCCAGTCCAGCTAAGGTTTCCCTGGAAACCCATCTCTGTGAGCACTTTCCCAGTCAGCATAATGCCTTTAGTATTTGACTTAATGTCACAGATCCCTGAGACCCAAGACCATATTGCCACCTGCCATGTGAAAGAGAAGGTTGTTTTCCATGTTGCTTACCATATACAAGACACAGGCCTAGACAATCAGCACAACTTCTAAAAGCTGGTTTGTATTCTGGTGACCTCTGGGTGTCATTAACAAACTCCACCTATATATTAGCAATGAGTATCTGGACCAAGCTGAGCTGACAACTCATTTCTCATAAGCTGCATCATTCTGAGTAAACTAGAAAGACATCATGGAGACCAGAGAGAGACCAGGGAAAGGGAAGAGCAACCCCCTTTTTCCCAGCATCCCTAGGGAATGCTGCATTACCTTTCAGGGGTCTGCTGGACATGCAGCACCAACATTCAGTTCCACATGTCTCTATGTGGATGGGTTCCAGATGCTAAGGAAGCATCCCTCAGAGACACCTGTCTGGGAAAACTTTGAGCCTCAGGTGCAATGATGTCTCTGATGTTTCTGCCTAGCCCAAGCCGATACAGAGTTTGTCAGGTGAGCAACAGAAGAAGACATGCCAGGGGAAAGAGAAGGCAGTGAAATGTTCAGCGAGCTTGGGTGATCAGAGGAGCCAGAGAGCAGTCCAGGAAGATCATGTGTGTACATTTGGGTCCCCTAGCTACAGCAGTGACAGAAGCCTTCCTAAAATTATGTTACAGGTGAGATATTGGCTGTTCTCTCTGGAATATGAGGAGTGAAGAGCGCTGTATCCACAGCATATCTTTGCCTGCTTCAGCCTCTTAGTCCCTGTGGCATCCTAAAGTAGAGATCATGACAAGGCCTCCCTCTCTTGGGACCCACAGACAGGGAACAAAAGCATGAGGCTGGCATGATTGACCCCCCTGGGGAGGGTGTGAGAGCCTTCTGTTTCTGGAGAGATGTAAACAATGTCTACCTGTCCTATTAAGGTCCCAAAAATAAGGGCAATTTCACCGAGATTCAGTTTGGGACCAGTGAGTTTATTGGGTACTTAAAGAGCAAGCGTTACTGAGGGGTTATGTATGGGAGCATCAGTGACCTCAAAGAAGCCACACTGGAAAATTTATTAGGCATGGATAATGGTTTCCCTAAAACTGCAACCCCTTTAATTAATTTCTCCCAGCCTATATAGCCTGGCACCACCCAAGTCCCCGAGGCCACATGCAATTAATGCAAAATTTCATACCAGTGTCATGGAGAGGTGGCTGGAGTCTCAAGCCTGACCCTCCCCATCCCTTCTTTTCCGAGGAAAAGTCAACAGTCTACAGTCCTGCTCCTGAGCATGGGCTGCAAGCAAGGACATCAGCTCAGGCTCCCGAAGATGACCACTATCTTGCTGTGAAGAGGACCGTACGTGAGGGATGGAGGTGGGTGTCAAAGACGGAGATGAACAGAAGCCTGAGCATGTAAAAACTGCCCTGGAGAGAGTAGTTCTGGTGGGAGATGTCAAGAAAGGAAAGGTACACCTGAGGGCAGGGTAAGGGACAGATGGAGGGACATGGGCAGATAAGAAAGCAAAACCAAGTTCCCCAGACAGCAGAGATGTCAGCTGCTTGTTTGTTGAAGACACTGTAAAAGGAAATGTTGTCCTTAGACACTTGAGCAACTCCATGGCATGTCACTTGTAGGCACGAAGCCCCACACCTCAAGGGCAAACACACACTCAAGTTCATCAAGAAGACAGTGGGAACGAACATCTGTGCCAAGAGATAGTGGGAGGAGTTGAGCAACGTGCTTGGAAGCCATGAGGAAGGCAGCTGCCAAGAAAGATTAATGAACCCTCCCTCGATAAAAGATCATTCCGAGAGAGAGAGAGAGAGAGAGAGAGAGAGAGAGAGAGAGAGATGCTGTAATGGTGTAGGGGTAATTTCTAAATAGGACAATAGGAGAAAAGATAAGGACCCTTTTAAAACATCCAACCCAGAGTCCATTTAGCAGACTCCCGGATGTGTATCCTACCCACCCTGAAAAGATATGTTCCTTTTCTCCACAGCTTCACATCCTCTGTATTTCTTGGATGTTCAATTCCCTGTCTGTTTCAGGGAAAGACCTTGGCAATCTGTTAGACCACCAACCATAGGCACTCCATTAGAAGGGGCAGAGGAAGCTGGAGTGGCTGAGGGACCCTCTGTATGATCTTACTGTACACAGGAAAGCAGAGCTTCAGTTGGCCACTTGCTATGGCTCTGTGGCTACTCTAGGTCTTGGTGTGAACCTCTCACACTGCCCTCTCAAGCTTCAGAGAAAGAGGCTGGAAGAGGAAGTGTTTGGGTCTCTTTGTTTTGACTCCATTCCAGGCCAGCATCCTTCAATTCTTCATGGTCTCAACTTAAAATTCATCAGCAGGCTCTTGCATGGGCCCAGCCCACACTGAGTGGCCAAAGAAGAAAAAGTCACTCCTGTGAAAGGAACTTTTATTCTTCTGATATAAATGTCATTTCACAGGCTTACCATTTAATAAACTCAAACTCACCCTTTCTAACTCTTTCTGATCTCTGGTTGGCTGGTTCAACTCAGCTGTTTTGGAGCAAGCTCCTCTCCAAGCTGACTGATTCAACCCAGTTTCTCTTGGCTTCTGACTGAATTGCTCTGCTTGGCGACAAATTAATTGGAAGTCTGTTCCAATATTCTGGCTCCTTCTCATTCTCTGGCTCATTCTGTCTTCACCAGTGACTATCTTGTGCTCTCTGAAAACTCTCTGTAAAACTTCCCCTGCTTCTGAATTCCACAAGCTGAACTGTCACGCACTCAACTCACTGACTCACCCCAACTGACTCAACTCATCTCCCCTACACTGAACTTAACTGACTGAACAGAACTGACTGACTAGAACTCAGAGATCTGCTTGCCTCTGCCTTCTGGAATTAAAGGTGTGTGTGTATTCCATCCACAGACCTAGGAGGTCTTTGGATGTGATCCCTTTCCACAGCAGCCACGAGGTGATGGAAATTCTTCTACACACTCCTGATACTTTTTCAACAGTTTTCACAGGAAGGACAGGTCTAGATTCTGAAAGGCTGGGAAATATAGGAAAACACACACACACACACACACACATACACACTACCTAGACTCCTGACTCACTGCTGGTACTTTAGTGTGTTCCATGTTCATCAGTGGACAGCAGTCAGATGCATGGCATTTGGGGAGTGTCTTAGGGTTCTATAGCTATGAACAGACACCATGACCAAGGCAACTCTTATAAGGACAACACTTAACTGGGGCTGGCTTACAGGTTCAGAGGTTCAGTCCATTATCATCAAGGTGGGAACGTGGCAGCATCCAGGCAGACATTGTACAGGAGGAGCTGAGAATTCTACATCTTCACTGGAAGGCTACTAGGAGAATACTGGCTTCCAGGAAGCTAGGATGAGGGTCTTAAAGCCCATGCCCATAGTGACACAACTACTCCAACAAGGCCACACTTCCAAATGGTGCCACTCCTTGGGCCAAGCTTATACAAACCATCACAGGGAGGCAAGTGTTTGTTTTAACCCATAGGAGCTGGGTTTTCTGCCCTTCACAACCAGGCTGTGATAGCAACTTTCTGGGAGGTTAAGATGGAAGGATCAAAAGTTCAAGGTTTTCCTGGAATACAGAGCAAGATTAGTGCTGCCTAATGCAAGTTAGCAAGGCCATGTCTCAAAATAAAAAGTGCAAAGGTAGTGGAGCTCAGGACATAGCTCAGTGATAGGATGCTTGCTTAGTATGTACAAGGCAGGGGAGTCAATCTCCAGAACAAAAAAACAAAAGTAGCTTTCCCCCAGTATGGAACAGCAGAGGATGGAGGAGTAGTGTCTTAACTGTGAGCCTTTGGAAGGACCTCTTGGTTTTCAGACTGATAATTAATTGCTTAAGTGAGACCAGACCTCATTTCTGCATCCTGAGATGTGAAATGCAGGTCTGAGCCTCTCAATTATATCACCCTGGAGAGAGCTGTACCAAGGATAAAGAATCCACACTGGACCCAAGAAACTGAATGTTTCTTGGAGTCCAGATGCACCCCCCAGGAGGTCCTCTGGGAGCTATGGCTGAGCCTGAGGCAGTGAAAACAAAGTAGCTACCCTTGGGTAGGAAAGATGCGGTGAATGAACCTCCCTAGCTAGGGACCAAAGTCCCCATCAAACAAGCCAATAAATGGGGTGGGGATCTCTTCAATGATGCTGAAATGGGAATGAGATACTGGCACTCTCGGCATCTAAACAGAGCATAGCTTTGCTGCTTTGATTACCATCGCTTTTTATATGTTTTGAAATCACAAGGTGACTTGTCTCCCTTTTGTTTCCCATTTTTCTTTTTCAAAAAAAAAAAAGTTTGTTTTGTTCTAGAAGTTTGCTAGTGGACATTTTAGGGTCTTTCCTGCATGGCATCTACATTCTGCAAACACGTATATTTTTACTGCTTCTTTTCTACTTAACATCACTTTTCTTTCTCTCATGAATCTCATTGATCCACCTGAGACCACAAGCCTATATTGAATCGGAGTGGGGACAGTGATCAGCTCTGTCTTGTTTAGGGTTTAAGGATTGCTTTGAATTTTTCTTCATTTAGGATCAGTTAGCTATGGTTTTGTCATATAGCCGTTATATGTTGACATATGTTCCCTCCATCTCTATTCCCTCTATAACTTTTGTAATAAAGAAACATTGAGTTTTTGCCAAAGACCCTTTCTGCATCTACTGAGAGGGCTGTGTGATTTTCATCTTTAAGACCAGGGGTTGATAAGAACAGTAGAGAATTAAGAGAGAATGAGGAGGATTTTAATCAGAAAGCATTATAGATGTGTATGAATTGTCAAAGAACAAAATTAACTTTAAAATATCACCATTGAGATGTACAATACAATATTTGAATAATTTGTTTGCTTGTTCTTCAAGACAATGTTTCTCTGTGTAGCCTTGGCCATCCTGGAATTGGCTCTGGCCTTGAACACAGAGATCTACCTGTCTCTGTCTCCCGGGTGCTGGGATTAAAGGTATGTGCCACTACTGGTTAAGAATATTTATTTTTTTAAGGCATTCCATTCTCTCCTACTTTGGGGGAAAGTCTGAGTAAGATCTACATTCCTTTTTCTTTAAGTATTTGGTAGCATGTATCAGCAAAAAACCATTTGGTCCTGAATTTTTCTTTATTTGGGGGCTGTGGTTACCAATTCAATCTCTTTACTCATTATAGATCTACTGAGACTTTCTATTTCAACTGAAGTCAGTTTTGTCAGTTGGTTTACACTGTGGTTTGAATGTAAAATACCTCCCATAGGCTCACATGTTCAGACACTTAGTCTCCGGCTGGCAGCACTGTTTGGAAGGTTATGGGGTTCTCGGATGAAGGGTGGTCATCTAGAAGAGCTGCTGGGTTTATTCCATAAGAAGGACTGAGAATTGCACACTCTGGAAAGAAAATTCTGCCTCAGGGAAAGGTGAAGTGACAGTTGACACATGTAGGGCCACTGACAGAGTCCTTAGAAATCTGAGGCTAGGGACAAAGAAAGCAGCAGCTCCCTGGGAGAGTAAGTGGCGGAGATCTTAGGGGGTCCCTGACAGAAAGTAACAGTTACAGATCCGAGGCACATACTGCAACAGGGCTGCCTTATAGTAGAAGTAGAGATCTTAAGAGTCCAGAACAGAAAGCAACAGAGCCAGAAAGCTGAAAGGCTGACAGAGTGAAAGCAACAGTTACAGATTGACAAAGAGCTAATAAGACGGTGTACACTGGGGGTGGGGGTGGGGAGTGGGTGCAAGGGAAAGGGAGACGGGGGAAGGGGAGGGGGCAAACTACAAACCCTATTAGTATATAGACCGACAGCTCCCATCGAGGAGATGAGAGGGGATCCCAGAGTTGAGAGGCCAACCAAGAGGATATGCAAGTGACTTTTTATAGGTTCCCAGGAGATTCCCTCTCCTCTCTGATTGGTCTTTCCCTGCGAAATCCTCCCTTGGGTTAGTTCTCCTTCCTCCTTCCAGGCTATATCAGAAGTTTATATCAGCAGCAATCTCCTCAAGGGGTTGGAAGGTGGGGGAATCCAGAGGGCAAGAAGCAACTCTACTTAAAGGGTGGGGTTCCTGTTTTCCAGATGGACCCAGGTCCCCTGACCCTACTTCGGAAGGTTTTGGAACCTTTAGGAGGTGGAGCCTTGCGTCACTTGGGGTGGGCTTGGGGGTTTTGTAACTGCCCTACATCCTCTTTTCTCTCCCTCTGGTTCTTCCTGCTGCCATGCCTTCCTGGCCATGGTGAATATCTATATAAACCCCTCTATAAACCCTTTGTTCTGGACATTGCTTTTGCCTCAGCAACAGAAGAGAAAACAATACAGTGTGCTTCTAGAGTTATGTCCACTCACCTAGGTGATAAAATGTGCTGCTGTACCTTGCTAGTGTTCTTATGAATCTTCTAATTTAGTTCCGTTTAATTTGATTGTGAGTGACGTCCCCACTTGGGATTTAGTTTGCTTTAACTTTTATACACCCTTAAAATATAAAGTTAGAGTGATAGACTCCTCTCCTCCTTCAGTTTGGGGTGTTGTGTGTTTGTTTTGAGACAGGGTCTATGCAGCCCTGGATGACCTGGAACTTGCTGTTTAGACCAGGCTGGCCTTGAACTCAAAAAGATCCACCTGCCTCTGGTATTAAAGGTATGTGCCACCCCAGTGAGGTCTGATTGTTTTAGGCTGTCACTTGAGTCCTCTGTTCTGTCTTTATCTCTCTAAAGATGATCCGACTTTAACAGCAGTGAGATACTGAAGCTCCCGCTATTACCACAGAAATCGTTGCCAGTCTTTTCTAGTCTGTTGATATTTGTACTTTACAGGGTGGAATTCTGTTATCCACTGTTTATAGAACAAGGTTTTGTTCTAAGAACAAGGCTGTTCTTTCGATCAGCAAAACGTTTATAAATACGCAGTTGTCTTTCTGCTTTTTGTCTGTGTAATGATTTTTAACTTGCAATCTCTACTTCCCCTTAAGTTATTACAGCCGCTCACTTCCCGGTTTTCATTGTTTTATTTTCAAATTATTTGCTCCTATGAGTCTAAAGCAAGTTTACAGAACCATCATGCAGTTGTCTCCTGTTTCCCTTGTATCTTAATTCAGTTGTTTTTAAGTGTCTCTCCTAATTGGTCCATTCAACCCACTTTCCAATCTTTTTTCTAAATGTCCTGTATCATTTTCTCAAATCGTTTTCCCTCAGTTCTTCCAATGTAACCATATTCTGTACACGATCTTTTTTCTATTGCGTCATCTGATTTCCTCTTCCCTTCTCTTCCAGTATACTTGTCCTTTATTACGTCAGTAGTTGCCTTGGAGAGTGTACTTACAAACCTGCTAAGCATATTGCAGTGTAGTCTGAGTTCCTACAAACAATTCAAAACCTATCACCACCCCATTTATTGTGTAATTGCTTCCTCTGGACTGAGATATTTCCTCCTGGGAGCTCGCAAATTTTACCAAGAAGCTCATGAAACAAATATGATTAATAAGTCCTCCCACCCCACATAAGGGCATGTATGAAGCACACAAGGGTGAGAGGGAAGGGGACCTCCCACGATGCAGGGAACTCTAGAGATGATGCAGTGGTCACCCATCACTGGCCTGAGGTCATGTGATCGCCCACTGCCTGGCAGTACCATCAACCAGGATCCTTTAAGTAACTTCAATAAACTCTGCAAAGCTAGACTCGGGTGGAATTATTTCTTTGGTCCATTGCCAGTGTCCTGTGCAGTGTGAACAGTGTGTGTTCACACCTGCTCCACTCCATCTCTCCTTTGGGTTACTATTGTGACTCTACATCTTAATGTGTTGTGGGTCCCTTAACATCGATCACTGTTGTCTTACACATTTGTCTTTTAAACCACATAGGAATCAAAAGAGGAGGTAGAACCCCAAAATACAGTACTAGTGTCTTCTAGGTAGTTACTCTCACTGAAGATCTTTTCATTTTGAGTTACTATCTAATGTCCTTACATTTCAGCCCAAGATATTATTTTAGCATATTTTTTTTGTAGAGCAGACTACTGATGACAGTCACATATTCTTTACCTAAAAAGAATACTTCAAATTTTCAATCATTTTTGAAAGGTAGTTTTTGCCAGATACAAAATGACAAGTTTGGTTTTGTTTGGATTATTTTGTTTTTGTTTGAGACAAAGACTCACTATGTAGCCCTGGCTCTCTTGGTTCTAGCTACAGAGACAAGACTGGCCTGCAATGCCCAGAGACGAACCTGCCTCTTACCTTGTAAGTGCTGGGATTAAAGGTGTGTACCACTACGCTCAACTGTTTAGGTGGTGGTTACTGCTGGTTAAGCAGCATAAAAATCTCACCACCACCACCACCACCACCACCACCACCACCACCACCACCACCCTTCCCCCAACCCCCACCTATGGATACCATGGTTTCTGACAAGAAGCTGACTCTTGATTATTGACTCTTCAGTGCACATGTCAAGTTGTCTCTTTCTGTTTTCAATATTTTCACTGTGCTTTGCTTTTTTTCCAGTTTGATTATAGCAGACCTTAACGTGATCATGCTTGAGATTCTCCAAACTGAGATGCTCCCTCTTGGAGGGAGGAGGAATGTATTTAACAACAGAGAAGATAGCAAAGCTTACAAGGTTCAGGAAGTAAACAAATCTTCCCAGAAGCTCTTGAAATTACAGGACTCACAAAGTCCAGCTCCCAGGTTATTAAAAGCAGCAGCAATGGCTGGAAAGAAGACACTCTCCACTCAGTCCCAGGCAGCTCCAGGGATGCAGCAGACTCCATGAGTCATTGTTGTCCTGAGGTGGGCCCTCCAGCGGTGAGCTGCCTTAGAGTCAATCATGTGCATGTAAATAACTCCTCCCTCATAGTTCTCTAGAATCACCTCAATAAACCCAGTGACTCACTAGGGCAGACTGGGGTGGACTCATTTCTCTGATCTGTTGTTGATGTCCTATATGAGGTGACAGACATTTGTTCATGCCTCCTTCCAGATAAGGTTGAATCACTTCATTTGTCCTGTGGATTGCACTCTCTTTGCCTGCTCATCCATGTGGTTGGAGCTCTTGCTCATTTCACCTATTGTACTTTCCAGTTTCAGGTTTCCTATCCAGTTTTTAAAGTTTACACTTACTTGAATAACGGTCCATACTTATTCAGCCACCATTCTATTTATATATATATATATATTTTTTTTAAATTTACATTTCAAATGTTTCTCCTTTTCCAGATCTCCCCTTTGGAACCTCCCCATTCCCTCCGCCCTCCCCCTGCCACTATGGGGGTATTCTCCAACCCACCCACTTTCGTCTTCCCTTCTTGTCATTCACACCATTCTTGAGTGCCTTGTCCATGACCTCATCCGGCATACAGAAGAATTAAAGTATGGTCTAGTGAATTCAGTGTCTGAACTTCCTTGAATGACTTGTGTTGCTTTCTTTCTTTTCATGTTGAGAATGAGATATTTTGAATGTTTTAGTACAGTAACTCTGGAAATCTGATCTTTGTTCTCTCCAGGAATACCTGGGTTTATCTGTTAAGAGTTCCTCCTATCTGTTCATGTGCTGACTTTTCTAAACTATTTCTGCAAAAGTTACAAGCCTGGTGCTATGTGCTCACCAAAGTCCCAGCTCCATTGCCCTAACTGCCTGGAACTAAGAAGAACAGAGAAGAGAGGCAGTATTCTGTCTCTCTAATTTCTTTGGGCAGATGCTGGTTCATCCTGAGTGGGCTGAAACATGCTAGCCAGTCTTATGCTACTCCCTGGACGATACATCAGACTGAGAAGAATGTAGTTTCATTTAGAAGACAAGGTTTAGTAGCTGCCCTGTCAGGAGACAATCACAGCATTAATACTGGGAATGAGAGGCTGGTAACTGTGACACAAAACACCAAAATTTCTCTCTCTCTCTCTCTCTCTCTCTCTCTCTCTCTCTCTCTCTCTGTCTCCCTCTCCCCTTCTCCCCCTCTTTTTCATCTACAAGTGCATACATGTTATGTGAACATGTGTGTCTATAGGTGTGTGCATTGGTGTCTTAATTAGGGTTTTACTGCTGTGAACAGACACCATGACCAAGGCAACTCTTAATAAGGACAACTTTTAATTGGGGCTGGCTTACAGGTTCAGAGGTTCAGTCCAGTATCATCAAGGTAGGAGCATGGCAGCATCCAGACAGGCATGGAGGAGGAGGAGCTGAGAACTCCACCTCTTATTCCAAAGTCAAACAGAAGACTAGCTTCCAGGCAGCTAGCAAGAGGGTCTTTAAAGCTCAAGCCCACGGTGACACATCTATACCTCCAAATAATGCCACTCTCTGGGCCAAATATATTCAAACCACTACAGTAGGGGTGTACATACACATGTGTGTATACACACATGTGGAAGTCAGAGGACAATCTCAGTTGTCACCACTCAGATGCTTTCCACATTTTATTAGAGACAGGGTCTTTCAGTGATCTTGAATTTTTCCAAGTAATCTAGACTAACTGGGCAGTGCACTTCCAGGGAACAACCTGCTTTACCTCATTTTGTCATTTCTGGACATACAGATTGGATTTCCTCGGAGATTGAAACATTTCATCCTGCAGGAGATGTTAACAGGAAGTAAAACAACTCAAATTAGATTCAGGAAGTCCCTAAAACTGACCAGATTCACTAGGCCCCTCCCTCCCAGATCAAGCAATAAAGACTACTGAGAGTCACTCTTAGACAAGCAAAGCTGCAAAGACTCTGAGACCAGACCAGCTCCCTGGAAAAAGCAAAGACTAGCAGAGCCTGGAAAAGGGTACTCTCCAACCTGTTAAGCTGCCTGCAGGCTGCTCAGGTTCCTAGCTTTTCTGAGCTATGACCCATGCTGGGATAGATTTTGGTGATACAGATGTCTTCTGAGTCATTTCTGCTCCTATAAGTAATACTTGATCCATATTCCTGTAAGTAACTTGAATAAATATCATTGGTTCACCAAGTTAGACATTGATGGTATCTGTACTTTAGCTTGTTGTGGGCTCCCATATAAGATGCATAGACATGTGTCTTCCATCTCCCCAGGAAAAGTCTTGTCACACACATGGGTGCACAGCACTGCATTTGATGTTTTACATGAGTTCTAAGATCACAACTCAATCCTTATGCTTGTGAGGCACAAGCTGTACTGAGAAAGCCATCTCTCCAGCTTGACCATCTACTCTGTTGATCACACAGCTCACCTGAATACCTCAAGGATTTCCCTAGACTCCAGATCTTCCAAAGAAGTTGGAATTCCAGTTTCCCAGCTCAATAGTTGTTAAAAAAGGCCAATTTCCCAAGTTTTGTATTCCACCTATTTTCTGTGATATATCACATTCTACCATCATGTGGCCAACTTTATTCTTTCCATGCTTGCAAATGTATCTAGAGAATTTTATTCTCTCCCTAGAAATACGTTATCATTTATATTCACCCAGAAAATCATTCAAGAGGGGTTCGTTCAGCAACATCTTAGACCCTCTACAATATTCTCAATGTTGAAGATCCTATTGTGTAACACTATTTCTGGAGAGATATGAATAAATGTCTACTCATCCCAGGCTGGGAAACAATGAGTGAGAATTCACCAATAACTAACTTAGTGAATCAATGAGTTTTATTGGGGTTACTTACAAGATTGTGGGTGTATTGTTACTTTTATGTTGCTCCAATAAGACACCACGACCGAAGCAACGTGTAGAAGAAAGAGTTTATTGGGATTATGATTCTAGAGGGGAGTCTAGGATGGTGGGGCAGAGGCAACAGGAACTGGATACTGAGGGCAAAAGCAGAGAGCTTACATTGTGAACTGTAAACAGGAAGCAGAGAGAGACAGAGAGAGACAGAGAGAGAGAGAGAGAGAGAGAGAGAGAGAGAGAGAGAGCTCTCAAAATGGCACCAGTCCTTAAACCCTCAAAGCTTCCGGTTACTTCTTCCAAGGTCATACCTTGTAAGCCTCCTCAATAGTGCCACTAACTAGAGACCAAGTATTCAAATGCCAGAGCCAACTGGGGACAGTCCCATTAAAACCACCACAATAGATGAGACATTTCTCACAGAGGCAGAAATGACTCAGAGACAGATGCATCAGCAAAGCCCACCCCACTGTAAGCGACAGCTCACAAATGCTGGAAGCCTAGAGTGGACTGTACAACCTGGGGAGCAAGCAATTGGCTGGGACAGTGACATCCAAGATGAAGTGGAGTGCAGGGACATAGGCTAGGACTCATGGGACACTTGATACAGATACACCTTTGCCAACTGATCAGAGATGCCTCTTTACCATCTATATTCTGACAGTTGTTTTTATTTCCCCAAGGTAGGTGTGTGTGTGTGTGTGTATGTGTGTGTGTGTTTGCAGATGGGCATGTGCATGTGTGTAGAGGCCAAAGGTTGACATTCACTTTCTCTCAATGTTTTTGTTTTGTTTTATTTTGTTTTGTTTTATTTTGTTTTGTTTTATTTTGTTTTGTTTTGTTTTGTGAGACAGAGCCTCTCACCAGGAGCTTAGCAGTTCAGCTAGACTATCTGACCAGTGTTAGAAATAAGCTGAGAGTCTTAAGGAAAGAAACCACCAGTCCAACTGAAGTGTCTGGATGAGGTAAAACTTTGCTCCTGATCAAGAGGGTGTGCTCCAAAGAGCAAAACACTCAGGGATCATAAGTGCACTTGGGCTTTATTCTAACTCCAGTAGTGACTGTGTCTTTTCCCCATTGGCTGGGGTCCAACCTCACAGTCTTATTTGATTGGCTAGCCTTAAAAGAACTGGCACACAGGAAACCAAGGGCAAGAGGTCAACCGTTTAATCACAGGATGCAGCAAGGCCTTTGTGTAAACAAAGTTTTCCTGAAGAGGTGGGCCTTACTACATTTGTATAAAAGTCTAACAAGGTGGGGGGAGATGAAAAGATTTGAATTCCTTGTTGTAAGCACAAGTTTAATAGAGTTTCATATTAAAGACCCGAATTCATTGTTTCTTAACCCAGTGGCCCCCAGAGGTCTGCCTGCACTGCTCCAGTCAAGTTGGAGGTGCAGATGCTGTTCCCAACACTTTAAAATTGTTAGCAGTAGTGATAAAGTAGTAATAGTAAAGCTGAACGGTGCTTTCTGTGAATTCTGTACACTACAAAAATGTCATTTTAAAAACCAAGGCTGAGATACGTTTCCAGACAAGTGAACTTGAGAGAATGCCAACATATGGCCACTCGATGCAATGATAAAGAATTCCTTTCCCAATCTCAATGAAGCAATAGCAGCTAAGACCCCACATCTATAGAAAGAAGGGAGAAAATATAAAAGTACATGTGGTATTAATTATAAAATATAATTTTGACTTCTTAACATTGTTGTAGGCAGCAAACTCAAAACAGAAACAAGCTTTTTAACTTTCATTATCGGGGTACATACAATGGCTATCGAAACAACAGCAGAAAAGTATGCTTTAAACAGGATTTTATTGTTATGGCACTCACACATCTTATGTAAGATGTAGAATATTAATTCTAAATAGTTGAGGATGAACTAAGGATGCATGTTTTCATCTCTGGAAAAGGAATCCTCCAAGATGAGATAGATCATGGATGAAAGTAACGGTATCCCCTACTAACCCATTAAAGCAGATTATTCCTTTCTGGTCTTTACAGCTTCACCCACACTCACACTCATTTGTAGCTATGCATGTGCACAGAATCAGCCAGCATCCCCATAGGAGAGGGAATGTGCTGTTCTTAGCTCTCTGAGTTTGGGTTGCCTCACTTAAGGCGGGGCAGCAAAAGAATACATATGACAAAAAAAGCACAGGGGAGAGCCAGAGGAAGGTTCCATTGGGTGTGGGGGTTCAGGGGATGGGGACCACGAGGAGGGAAGGAGAATCGTTGATTTACACTGTTGAAAGACGCCATAATGATTTTTAATACCCTGCATGCTAATTTTAAAAATAAATGATTTTTTAAATGCAAAAAAAGTAGTAATAGTGTGCGTGTGAGTGTGCCTGTGTGTGTGTGTGTGTGAGCATGCATGTGTCTGTGAGTGTGTGTGTGAGCATGTATATGTGTGTCTGTAAGTAAAAAAACATGTTTGTGGAGTAAGCTCTCTCTTCCATGTTTATGTAGTTCTGGGGCATCTAATTCAGGTTACAAGGTGTGATGGTTTGTATATGCTTGGTCCAGGGAGTGGCACTATTAGGAAGTGTGGCCTTGTTGGAGTGGGTGTGTCACTGTGGGTGTGGGCTTTAAGACCCTCATCCTAGCTGCCTGGAAGTCAGTCTTCTGCTAGCAGCCTTCAGATGAAGATGTAGAACTCTCAGCTCCTCCTGCACCATGCCTGTTTGGATGCTGCCATGTTCCCACTTTGATGATAATGGACTGAACCTCTGAACCTGTAAGTCAGCCCCAATTAAATGTTGTCATTTATAAAACTTGCCTTGATCATGGTGCCTGTTCACAGCAGCAAAAATCCCTAACTAAGACATAAGGTTTGTGCAGCAATCATATTTACTCACTGGTCCGTCTTGACACCTGGCTTTTGACATGAGTCTGCAGTCCAAAGAGCTCCTCAAGCTTACGTGTCAAGGTCAACATCAAAACAGTTCTCACGTCAAAAGGAATAAGAAAACAGTTTGTTCTGAGCCAAATTTGAATGCTGTGGCCATGGATTAAGATTACCCCAGTTTCATGTTCCAACATGTGAGCAGTTTCGTGGAGTTTTTATAGTAAAAGAACAAAGGAAATTATAAATCAAGGCACTTTAAAAATGTATTGGTGGAAATGCCAGAGAGGCAGGTTTCAGCCAACTGTAGAAACCTCAGCTACAAGCGCTAGATCAGTAGTTCCCAGCTCAAGGTCCCTTTGGGGTTCACATGTCCTGTATATCAGATATTTATATTATGATTCATAGCAGAATTACAGCCATGAAGTAGCAACAAAACACTTTTGTGGTTGGGGGTCCCCACAACATGAGGAACTGTATTAAAGGGTCACAGCATCAGGAAGGTTGGGAACCACTGCTCTAGATCTACCTGATAGCACTCTTGGCCCTTTGATTGGTGGGGAATACAGCTTTGCTAAATTGCATCTGTTACAGAGGTGGTCTAGGAATGCCTCTTTAGGAGGTTAGACATAGCTGAGTCAAAAATATAACTGAGTTCTGGCCCTTCAATATTCCAAACTCTCTGCTGTCAATGATGCTCCTATGAGCCACCAACAAGGCTTCTGTTCTGGCATCCACACTCACTACTGCAAGCATCTCACTGACTAGACCCTTTCTCCCTAAGCCTGAAGCCATTGCTTTCTTCTGTGCCCATATTTAAAACAACATGCCATCACGTGGTTCAGTGGTCTAAACACTTAACATCTGATTTCTTTGGTTGACTCATTGCTACCATGATCTTTCCTTCTAGGGGCTGAATCCTGAGTCCCATGATGCCTGGATCTGTTCTTTCTGGAACATTGGAGTCCGGTATTTATAAACAAAATGGCAGAATGATTCTCCTCAGACCCACCACACACACACACACACACACACACACACACACACACACTTTCTACGTAGCTGTCTTTTCAGTGTCTCTCAGGTCTCACATGGAGGGCCAGGAGGCCACCTGAAAGGCTGGCTGAGCTACAGGGACTTCCTAATGGAAGCTGTAAACCAGATGAGTAGTAAGCTACCCAGCAAGTTGGTCTCCATTTTGTAATTTGTGTAGTACACCCAATCTCATAAATTTCTGTGAATCTGTTGGTGAAGAAAATCCAAGTGGAGTGGCTTTGATTCGGGACACTTAAGAGAGTGAGGAGACCTTGTTAATGTAGGGTCAGGTCATACACAGGTACCATTTGTCATGAACTATCTGTCCATATTCACCCAGGACACACTGACCTCCTGAACTGGATAAACCACCTCAGGAAGGAAATCCAGGATAGTTTGTAACACTTTGTGAAACCAACATCCCTCCCACCCCCAACCCCCCCTCCCCCACCACCCCTAGCTTCCTGAGACTGCTGAGTCTCTTCCTAATAAGACAGCATGACCTTGGCTGCCCCAACCATAGCTCCTGACAAAAGAGATATAACTAATACCCCTAAACAGACACAGGCATTCACACACACACACACAATTAAAACCATGCAATCAGCCACGAGTCTATAAAGCTTAAACTCATTTTCAATGTGTCTCCAACCTCCAAAGAAATGTAATTTTTATCTAGGTGAATAAATGTCTGTTGGGAAACCTCGAAGGGCATTTTTTAATTAATTAATTAACATATCTTTCCCCACCTGGTCTTGCTGGTTTTCCACACAGCAGAGACCTTGTACCCTTTGGACATGCACCTACATGTTTAACGAAGTTACACCATTTGGGTTGACAGTGCTTTCCTTGGGACACATAGACAAAAAAAAAAAAAAAATAGTTTAGAGTCAGGGTAGTCCAAGTGACTCCCCAGACAATATAGGATATTGCTGTTGCCCTTGGTCCCTCTCAGAGGTCAAAGGTAAATCCTTATTGCTGAAGAGGCTGTACCTTCAAGACACAGAACTTGGGAGATTCAAGATGGATCTGACCTGAAAACCTCCTTCATGATGTCTAGCTTCCATGTACCAGAAAGTACTATGCAAATTGTGAAGGGAAAAAAACCAACGAATAGCCCTACCTAGCTTCGAACCACACCTATGAAGCACAGCAATGGCTTCAAGGCAAGATATCCAGAAGGGTGCAATAGTGACACTCACATGTCAGTGGTAGCCACCAGCTCTCTATTTGGACTTAATGCCTACCCAGCAGGAGGGAAGCCACATCTGATACTTGAAACTTAGGCAACTCTCCAGGGTAAGTGAGGTCATGGATCTTGGAAGAGCAATTACCGCTGCCATTTTGCTAGACCAGCATAATTCCTTGTTGCGTTCTATATCTTATCTTTAGACCCACAGACAAGTGCAGCTACCACCCCTCACCAATGAAGTTTCTCTTTACAGTGAAGGTAATGGGGGCCATTACAGAAAACCACAACTGGACATAATGCAAAGACCATCGGGAGGTCAGACCCAATGGCTACACCTTCATGACAACTCTTGCATCTGTGGGTCAGGGAACAGCATAAAAGAGAATGTGGACAGACTTTTAAAAGCCAGAACACCAGGAAGTCTGCTGTGAAAAAGACTATCTCACAGAAGGTTGCATAAGCAAGACCTGAGCAAGAACAATACCAATAGACATGCTAAGTCAGAAACAAGAAAAGTCTCATGTAGCCCCACCCTTAGACAAAGAACTACAGGTAACTAAGGATTGTTGGGGGGGGGCCCTCTCCCAGGAATGGCACCTCTGTTTGGTTACTCAGTATAAAGTGGTCAGCCCTGAAACCATATAAACACAAAGAAAGAAAGAAAGAAACGGACTCAGAATCTTAGAATGCTATACGTGTATATATATTTGTGTATGTGTGTATACACTAATATATGTAACTAATAAGATAAAAGAGGCTAATTTTATCAGCTTGAGAGTGAAGGGAGAGGCATGGGAGGGGATGGAAGGAGGAGGCAGTATAGTTATATATTAGTCAAAAATGTATGTTTTAAATTAACATGTTAGGGTCCAAGAATCGCTGAAGGAAGCCCCCAGATTCAAAGAGTATGCAAAGCAAAGAATGCTTATTCTGCAGAAATTACTAGTATGCGGAGGTCAACCATTCATCAAAATGGTGATGACTGGAGAACTCGCAGGCCCCTTTTATGCAGGGCTGAAGGAGTTTTCCAGAAGGACTAGGTAACTCCTAATATGATTGGTAGGAGCAAAGCAGTGAAAACAGTGCAATTTTAATTGACTACTATGTTGCTTTCATTTTAATTGCTGAGACCTTGAAGAATTTCAGAAACCAGCTCAGTTCTGGCCTTGTTATCTCTCCAGCTAGGTGTCCCAGGGGCTGACTCAGCTCCAGACTTATCCTCCCTAAGTCAGGGCCATCATTGACTAAAGGCCCACTGGCAGTGGCTCCCTCTGAGGAGCCCAGTATGTTTCCCCAGGAATGGGAAAATTTTTATTCCCAAGGTTTTTAGACATCTCAAACATACAGAAGAAAAGAAAACAGGCTGGGTGAGTCACAGAGAGGAAGCCAGTAAGCAAGGTTCTTCCATGCTTTCTGCTCCAGTTCTTCCCTCCAGGTTCCAACCATGAGCTCCCACTCTAGATGAACACTAACCTGTAAACAAAATAAATGCCTTCTCCCCCAAGTTGGTTTTGGGCAGTGTTTTACTACAGCATTAGAAAGCAAAGTAGAACAGGTTGCAGTAAGGGCTTCTTACTGTTTGGCAGAGTGTGGCCTTTATACCCAGTCCTTGTGTGTACAAGAAAGTGCACACATCTTCTAGCATCTCTTCTCACAAAAAGTACTAGATTCATTGTGGGTCCCTTTCCTCAAGACCTCATTTAACCGTAATCACCTCCCTGAGGCCCAGCCTCTTAAGGCTGACACACTGGGAGCTAAGGTTTACAACATGGATTTAGAAGAGATATAATTTAGTCCTTAGTAAGAATCCCAGGAATATGCCAGGACAAGTACTCATTGTGGCCAGGCCCTTTGCCAAGGACTCAACTCTTTCCTCCACAGCTTCTGTATCAATGCAAGCACAATTTTGGCCAGGATGGACTGTGTAAACTAGTGGGTACACTGTGTGCTCACCTGGATCGATGCTGGAAAGGCCTCCAATGGGCAATTCCTTACTGGCCTTGGAGAAAGAATGGATTAGTTTCTTTTCCTGTGGCTGGGATAAACTACTCTAACAAAGTGACTTGTGGAAGAAAGGATTTTACATGGCTAACAATTCCAGCTGGCAGTCCGTCACTACAGGGACATGAAGGCAACAGGCACCCGAAGCAACTGGCCATAGGGCACTGGCAGCTAAAAGCAGAGAACAATGAATTTTTGGGCATGTCCTGGTGCTAAGGCTAACTCCTCCAGCTGTATATAACCCAGGACCCCTTGCCTAGGGAATGGTGCCACCCACAGTGGTTGGATCGTCTTACTAATCAAAATGAATCCCCCAGAGGCATGCCTACAAGGCCAATCTGAACTAGACCCTCATCAAGACTCCCTTTCCAGATGGTTCTAGACTTTATCATGTTAACAATTAAACTCACCATCACAAGCAAGCAGTAGCTAGGCGTATATGGAAGAGAGACCAACATGAGCCAGTTATGAGAACGACACAATGGGATGGGTCTTTAGAAAAGGACCTGTGTAGAGGGCATGAGGTCCTTTGTGTTCACACAAGCACTAGGGAAAGCAGGAATGTTAAACACATGGGGTTGTCTCTTCAGTGGAAGAGTTTTTCTCTTCAGAAGGCTTGGAATGGATACAGTTTGTTGTAAGTAATATTTTAAGAAAATTTGCCTTTCTGGATGAAAAACACACACTCAGTCTTTATATTTTAATATGTCTTGGGCAGCACAATAGCAGGGCAGCTGCCTACCCTCCATGCTGTTAGAATCTGCCTCCTATCCGTAACCCATGTTATTACACGCCATGTTTCATCTGGGCTGCTCTCAGCTCCAATTAGGCAGCTCTCTGGGACACGTTCTCTTGGCCCCTAGCCCACGGTCACTCTCTTTTCTCCTCTCCGGCATGTTCTTCTCTATCTCGTGGTGTTTCTCTCTCTTTCTGCTCCTTCCTCCTGGTCTCTAGCCCAGGAAACCTAAACCCCACCTATGCATCTCTCTCCAATTATTAGCGGCTGGCATCTTTATTTGTCAATCAGAATTAACTGGGGGTAGGATCCTTCAGACTCCAAATCTTGGAGGCCAGCACTTAGCATCACAGTAAACAGTAAAAGACAAAACATCAACAATTAATATCCTGGTGACCTCTGTGCTACATAATGGGATGTGTCTTCAGGAAAGGACCATTGCGGAGGCCAGGAGACCACACCTCAGTCTTGCAGGCGATTATGTTTATCCCAGACTCTTCCTCTCTAGACCTTTACTTGAGTGTTGTCTCCTCAGTCAATAAAATCCATCTTTACAAAGGAGGTCATAAGTACTTTGTAAAAGAGTTCCAAATGTAAACATGCCTTAAGCTTTGTGGTACACACAGGACTGAGTTAATTATCACCAGGAAACTTTTTTCCAAAATGGTGCTGGGCTTAAATATTCCTAAAATAAACTGCCTGGTGTCAGATGCCAGAAGTTTAAAAGGGCACTGGCTACTGAGTGGTGCTGAATGGGATTTCCTTCTTACCTCTTGTAGATTACTACTCCATCAGACCTGCTGTTTGTAGACACCCCACAAGTCAGAGTGTAAAGCACAGGACAGGGGTGTATAACATAAGACCAGAATTACAATCTGAGACCTAGAAGCCTGAACATCAACAGAGGACCTTGGACGCCAACCAACCCTGTGAGGAACAGGCGGCAAGTGTTCTTGAGGATTTCCATGGAGACAGCCAGGTAGAGTCTTTCTAGGAAGAATCCTTTATCTTATGTTGAGATTGGGAATGGCATGCACAGGCATGCAGCAGGGGACCCATGGGACCTGTAGACTTCAGGATAAGGGAAGCAAACAGCCACAGTTGGGTCTCAGACGATGAATAGAGAAAAAGCAAGCACAGGAGACCTGAGAACATCATTCGTATTGGGTAGGTTAGGGGGTGCAGGAGCCTGGGAGGAGAGGGGCTTCCTCCAACCCGGTGAGCAAGTTATAGAGCAGCTAGTTGGGGGGAAGTCGACTCAGGAAGAGGTACAGGTCTAGGATGTGTTAAGTTCGGTAGGAAGCACCCAGCAGGCAGCTGGAACAGCTGGGCTGGACACCCGGAAAAGTGCTGAGCCCACAGTGCCAGTGGTGGGCTTTGGTTGGTCCGTGGGTATGTCTAAGAAGAACAGAGGTGGAGAAAGAAGCCAAAGGTCATGAGGGGTCAAAAGTCAGTGGAGAGACCTCCAGAGATCAGGAGGGGGCTTGTAGAAGGACATGAGATTTTGGAAGCCACAGCAAAGCTGCTCAGGTATAGGCAGGCATGGGGGGGCTTCAATCAACACAGGCTCAGCCTGCTTCCCGCCACAGCATTTCCACTTCAGACTCACCAGCCCTGGAGCTTCCTCACGGATCTGGAGATAAAAGATTCTCACAAGAGCCAGAAGCACAAAGAAGGGAGGAAGTCAATATCAGAACCCACACTCTCCAGGTGCAGCCTCTCTCCCCTCACAGCCCTCACCAGGAGCCAAGGTCTCCCCTCACCCTCCAGAAACAAAGCCCTTTCAGATGGCAAAGCCTGAAACAGAGCAAGGTAGGGCAAGTGCTGTTGGCCACATACTAACATGGTCCATCTTTCTTCCAGCCCCTATTCAGAAATGTCGTTGAGGCTTTTCAAACACATGCTTCAGCCAAAAGTATGAGAAAACATGGTGCCTCCTAATCTAGTTGGGTGACATCTTAGACATATTTCCTCGTGGCACGACCCCTGACACCGCTGGCCGCCGCTGCCACCACCACTACCTGCTCACAAGGAACCTTAGAAGAACAGGTCAATCCCTCCACAGATGGCCTGAAACTTCCTATTTCAGACTGCTGCTCTGTTCAACTCTCTGGTAAAACCATTTCCCGAAGAGCAACGTAACTCCATGTCTCTCTCCTCAGATGTAATTCTTCCCTAAAGCCTAGCACTCAGAACCAGGCAGGGTGTGTCCAGCTCTCTCCCTGTCAGCACACTGTGGGCAGGACTCTTGCCTCTGCCTGCAGAGGAGGCCTCTTTGAGCAGCTCCTTCCTGTAGCAGAAGCTTCCCTGGGGTTTGCCTCAGATAATGGTAGGTCTTGTGGTTTATGCTACCTGGGATTTCAGACACCTGTTACATATCCTCATGAGTCCCCACCACACTACCCGGGGTTACCGTCACCTGTCACACGTCCTCACCAGCGTCTGTCAAGGCCTCCTCAGTCATCCAGGTGGAGTGTGCCCTGGTCATCCTTCCCATGCCAGGCTGCCCCAGATAAGTGTTTTTATTGTGTGAGAAGAAAAGCATTGCCTAAGTGATCCAAAGCCACTGTTAAGCTAGAGACCACCCCCACCCCCACCCCTAGGTCTTGATGACTCGTTGGACTTTGAAAACACAGCTGTGTTCATGATGCCAGTTCGTCACGTGGGAAAAACACTGGTCACGTATCCCAGAGATAGAGGATGGGCGTGGCACCCAGAGGAGGACAGGTACAAGCTTCCAGGTCTGCCTTCCAGCAGAGTATTATGAAATGTTACCTGGAGCTTCTGTCTGGACCAGATGTTTCCAGGGTTTTGATGTCTTGTCCAAAGAATTGAAGGAGCTCACACAAATAACAAAGTAACAAAAGGTTCTTTTCAAAGGCAAGGCAAAAATGGATTGCAGGTCGGCCGCAAAGAGCTGCGGAGCCTGGGCAAGCATGCTGCTCAAGCAATGCGGTCACTGCCTGGGGCTTCTTTCATGGTTCAGGAGGAGACCGGGGAGTTGGTTGCTAGAAGTGAATGTGGAATTTTCTGGTGGTTGTTGTTGTTTTTAACTTTTTATTTTTATTATTCTTTTCTTTCTTTATTTTATTCTTTAATCTTTATAGTTCAGTCATTCCCTCCAAGTCTACTCTCTGGCTGTTTTGGGGTTTTTGCTTTGTTTTGGTTGGGTTTTTGGCTTGTTTGTTTGTTTGTTTGTTTTATTGACACGCTTGGTCTCATTGATTGGCAGATCTAGTCAAACGAGTGGGTTCCAGGTTCATTAAGAGACTCTGACTCAATGGGGAAAAGGGTGGAAAGAAATTGAGAAAGGCATCCTAATCTGTGGCCTTCACAGGTGCGCGCGCGCACACACACACACACACACACACACCACATTAAATTGAATTTTTTGAAAGTTAATGGATAGCTGATTGAGAAAAACCTCTTTTTTTCTTTTATTCCCTGATGTGGTAGGAGTCCTATGATGGACAAAGGAAAGAAAGAGACAGAGACAGAGACAGAGACAGAGACAGGAGGGATGGTTGGCTGAGTGAGCTAAGGCTGGATGTCAGAGTAACCTCTGACCCCTCAGGAGAAGAGAGAGGGACTGAGAAGGAGAGGTACAGCTGGTGTACAGAGTAGCCTACTGGGACACCAAGGTTAAGGCAGGAGGACAGGCAAGCAGCCACTGGGCCCTGCAGAGCCCATTCAGGATGGTGACAAGATGCGGTGTGGCAAAGTTCTCAGGTGGACACATCAAATACTAATGTGTAGGCACACAGGTAGAAAAGCTAGCTTGGCACTTGCTCTCCTAGTCCCCCCCCCCCCCACTACACAGGTCACCTGCCCTCCTTGTCCTCCACATTCAAAACCCCATCTCAGCCATCCCTGGCACTTGCCCCAGCCCCTCCAGTAGGGATGTGGGATCCTCCCTGCACAGAGCACATGTGTCTCGTTGGCACCTCTTTTCCCCTCCCTCCAAGCCTGGCATTTAGCCCTCCTGAGTTGTTTATTCATCAGTAAAATGGAGAGAATAATATCAGTCCCACCAGAGTGTTATTTAGACTTATTAATGCTGGCAATACACTCAGAATCCTCAAGATTACAGCAATAGATCACCAAGAAATATTATAGCGTTCTATTACCATAGAGATGGATTTATTCTCCGAGCTTCTCCCCAGGGCACCTTGTTGAAGTACCAGGCACTGGACGTCTGGGGAGCCAAGCTATTCCAACTGGGGCATTAACACTAACAACAATGATAATTAAATTACACAGAGAGGAAGTCCATGAAATATGGATGGGAAAGGAATGGATTTGATTCATTTAGGCAAATGAGCATGTTTTCCCATTAGAAAAGAGCCTCGTTGGAGCCTATGGATGGACAACACTAATTTCTTTAGACAAGGCACGGGCTTGTCTGATATGAGCCTACATTAGGGGCAGGAGTGGGCAGAATCTAAACAACTTCCTCCCAAAAGCGTAGCTGCTGATCAGGGGCCTCCGGGCAGAAAGCCCCTGAGTCTGACTCTCACCCACACTGGTAGCAGCTTCTTCCGTTTCTCCTTGGTTTTTAGGGAGCAAGGGGTATGTGTGTGTACATGTTTATGTGTGTAAATGTTGGTGTGTGTGTGTGTGTGTGTGTGTGTGTGTGTGTGTGTGTGTGGAAGCCAGGGGTGAACATTAGTGTCTTCCTCTATCACTCTTCAGCTCATTGATTGGCTAGGGATCGCCCTGTCTCTGCACCCACTGTACAGATTACCATGGCCAGCTTTTACAACAGTGTTGGGATCTGAACTCAGAGAGCTTCATGCTTCTGCGGCAAACACCTCACTCGCTCATAGAGGCAGATTTGGCTAAGAAATAAGAGCAGCTTGTCAGACTCTGCTGAAGCTTCATTTTCTCATCTCTTCTATAGCACAGGAGTGACACTGGTCACACTTGTAGTTCCAGGGGAGAGGGGATGAAGCCCAGTGCCTGCCTCTCTGTGTGACCTGCTGGAGGAATGGTGCCCACCCCTTTAGGCTGCAAGGATGCCAAGTTTCCGGAGTGAAAAGGAGAGGCTCCCTGCGTGTCCTTGGCCATCAAACTTTCTGCCCCATGGGAACAAGCCACCTCCACATGCATAGCCTTTCCATGCAGAAATGCTAATGCTGATTCCATCTCCCAGCGGGGGCCCATCCTGTCCACGATCCGCCTCTCTGGGCCAATCCAGAGCAGCTTCCAGACAGCTCTGTCCACCCCAAGTAGACATGGCTGCTGCCTACCCCAGAGATAAAGATTTAGGTCCTCACCTACTTTTGCTCAGGGATGGGAATAAGCTCAGCCCAAAATAAAAATCCCTGCCCTCTTTGGAACTGTTGGCTGCCTCAAGTGGGAGCTTCAGAGGAATCTAACCAACCAGAAGCCAAAGCTTTGAGCCAGACACACATAGGACGGTAGCTAATGTGGTGCTTGTCCAACAGCCCTAAGAAGGAAGGCACCCCCACAGTGGCACTCCTCCACGGGAGTTCAGGTCACATCTCCTAGGTCAAGTGTAGAGGAACCAATATCCAGGCTGGTGACTATGGGCACCTACTGGCCTTCACTGGCTTACCAGGAGGAGGCTGACATACCTTAGATAGTTCCTTGTGGTCTAAGTCCCCACTCTTTGAAAGGATCGGAAATGTCCCTCCACTTTACTGTGGATCCCACAGTGGGGTTGAGGTAACAGGTAGCATGGCTCCTGTTTACTCCACAGGAGGCCTCCAAGTAGGGTTGCTGCTTGTCTTACAGAGGAAGACAGTAAGGTTCTCAGTGAGCCCCTTGCCACAGCTACAGGGTATCATGGGGGTTAGATTTTTGCCTAGCTTAGTACCTCTCCCAGGAAGACTGGCACTCCTAGGCATGTTGTTCACCATCCAAGGGCAGAGTATCTGTTTTAGTTTAGATTCTGAATGTTCCTCAATGGCCCATGTGCTTGATCTGCAACCTATGGCACTACTCAGGAAAAAAATGTAACCTTCTGGAAGTGGGGCCTAGAAAGAATGCAAATCTTTGGAAGGGATTTTAGGATCTGAGCTGCTTCTGTCCATCTCTGTCTCTCTGTCTCTGTCTCTGTCTCTGTCCTTCTTCCTCTCTTTTTCCCTCTCCCTCCCCCTCTCTTTCTCTTTCTCTCTGGGTGTGTGTGTACGTGTGTGTGTGTGTGTGTGTGTCTGTTTCTCTGCATCTGTATCTGTCTCTCCCTCCCCCCCCTCTGTATCTGTCTCTCTGTATATATCTCTGTCTGTCTGTGTTTGTGTGTATGTACATGTGCATATGTGTGTCTGTCTCTGTGTATGTGTCTATCTCTCTGTCTGTCTCTGTCTCTCTGTGTGTGTATATCTCTCTGTCTCTCTGTCTCTGTCCCTCTCCCTCCCTCCCCCTACTTTTCTCACAGTATTAGGTAACCATCTGCCTCATTCCACACTTCCTCCATGATGCGCTCCTCGACACAGTCCTACAGTGACAAAGCCAGCTAAAAACAGACTTGAGCAATGAGCCAAGCATAGACCTTTCCTCTTTTAACTTGACTATCTTGGGTACTCTGTTACAGTCCCAGAAAGCCGACTGGCAGGTCCTTGAGTGAATTCTACCTACCTATGTATGTGTGTGAGGATAGAGTCAGGGTCTTGCCTGTTCCTGCTACGACCTGTGGCTGTCCATCCAGGCATCCCCATACCTTCTTCTCCTGGTCAGAGTTAGTTACCTGCTGTTAGCCAGGAAGTTAGCTCTAGGATGGACTAACCAACAAGTTCCAAATGACAGGACATAAGGAACAATGGGTGGGCCAGCTCAGGACCCAAAACAAGGAGAATGACGGATGGTGACCCATGCTCACTGGGTCAGATTAAGGCAACTTTGAGACTCCTATGGTGGGGGGCATTCATAGAGGCTTGTTACCCTTTCCCCTAGTGAACCTTTCAATGTTAGGAGGACTTAAATCCCTGCACACACCCCTTGCATCTTACATATCTACTTTAACAGATTGAGTTCTGGGTGAAAACGGCTTCTCAGGAAAGGGTGTCCCTTCCCTGTGAATGCCCCCTGGAGGTACAAAGGGACATGGGAAAAGGGACACATAAACCCTGCGCCCCTCCAAGATCTAGGCTTTACTCAACCCACTCTTTCTAAAGAACACATTTCCTTGCTTCTTCTAAACTCCTGACTGACTGTCCTGCTACCATGTTTGTTCTGGAATCATCTTTTCCAAAGCACAAAAGCCAAGGCCATTGTTGAGGTCATGACCTGAGGAAACTGGAGACAGTCCATAGCCCTGTGTCCTTTCTCTAAAGCCTATTGAGTTCACCTAGGAGACTTAGGAGCAACATCTAGTCAAAATATCCTTTAGGGCACTGAGGCCAGCTCTTATCAACTGGACAAACTTAGACAGCATCAGGCCCTTCTGGAAAAGACAGAGCACATTTCCCTCTATGTGACCAGAACAAACTGCTCCTAAGTTCCCAGAAGAAATGTATTGAACTACCCAAGCTGGGAGGTAGGGGGTATAGCTCAATGAGTTCGATACCCAGCACTGCTAAAACTATTACTAATAATATATAAAGGTTCGTTATGCCATAGAAATGAAAATGAACTGTAATGAAATTCCAAGTCACAAAGCTGAATAGGGACCCAGGTCTCTCTGACATGCATATAGACAGGCTTATGCAAGGATAGAACCCTTCCCCAAGAGCCATCTGGTCTACCACAAATCATCTCATGAGGTCCCAAAGAGCATCATTTTCCTGGGAAGTTAGCATCTGTAAGTGGCTCTGGCATCCAGGATGACTGGAAATCTTCTCGCAGTGAGACCTGTGTCCTCTCTCACTGTATAATGGTTTCCTCCTAACTAACATGCTCAGAAAGTGAGGAAGGAAGCTCCTGAAACCGGACCACAGTCCATGCCTAGGAAAGCTGACGCTTATAAGGTTTATAAACCCACCCCTACCCTCTCCACCCTCACCCCACAAGGTTATGGAAGGAACAAACAACTACTGGGGGTGGGAAACCCACCAACTGAGCTGCCAAGGGAAGAGTCTCCTCCCTGTCAAGCTGCCTGAAAGTCCTACAGAGAGCTCCAGGATTGCAGCTTTCGTGAATGGTCACCCATGTTGGGTGGGCTTTTCTGGCGATGTGGCTGCCTTTGAGTCATCCATGTTCCCTTAGTAACTCCATAAACTCCCTGGTTCACCAGCTTGGACTCTTCTGCAATCAGTACTTTGGTCTATCATGGGTTCACTATCTGGGACAAGCAGACGTGTGTGTTATAACTTCCCAGGAACTCCAGGCTCAGAGCACCACCTGGGGACAGGCTTACCCCATTTCTAGTTTGTTCTCTCTGCTTAGTGCTTACAGTTAAAGATGTGACCTCTCAGTTTGCTGCTCCAGCCACATGCTGCCATGCCTCCCTCACTGTTTTTGCTTTTGCTCCCCACTCTGCTTTTGGAACCATGAACCCAAATAAAGTCTTTCTTCCATGGAGTTTTAATCACAGGGAACAAATATACCTTGTCTCTGCTCTCCAGACATTAGAATTGTAGACAAGCCAATATGCTCACCCAACATTTCTGTCAATCCTGGGGATTTGAACTCTGGCCTTCACACTTGCCAGGTAAACACTATACCTAGTCATCGTCCCAGCCCAGCTCCTCCCTTAAATTTGACTGTCTTGGGTATTTGTCCCAACAATGGGACTCTAACACCCAACCAACCAGGGAATTATTACCCAGTAGATCTTACTATTGATGGTCCTGCAGAAACATGGATGGGTGGTTGAGTAGACATCACAGCGCAAGCTCTTTGTGGCATCTTAATGTGCCGTTCCTGACTGACATAGTGCCAGCCTCAACACAATCTTACCTACCAGGACACTGGCCCTAGGGCCTCTCACAGGAGCTGCAAGAGTCTCAGGTTGAGTCTACAAGAGGCAAAGCAATGATCCAGTTTGGCCTCTTTGTCTAGCTCTAGGCCCAGCATGGGTATCTTGGTTGATCAGGGAGCTACACTACCCCTTCTGTCTCCAAGGGCTTTTTGATATACACCTGAGCTGGCCTCAAGTCTGCCTCTGCTCACCTTTGCAACCTCTTTACTCTGTGGATCCAGGCACATCAGCTTCTCACTAGCTCCTTGTCAGGAACCCCTTGGCCAGGTACTGGGCATGATATTCCTTAGTTCCCCCATGTGCTTCACCAATCAACACGCAGCCCCCTGGGCAGTGGCTGCTTGTTAACAATGCCCCTACATAGCTGGTGCATCTTGCCATCCTCTGTCTTCAGAAAGCCACACTCATGGCCTCCAGAAAGTATCTGGGGACAGAACCAATCCTTCTTTGCATATCCCCGGCAAAGTGTCTGCTTTCTGCTAGAGAGTGCCACAGATCCATTTCCCTGACAGTGATGGGAATGGGTATTGTCAGCCTCGGGAGAACACATTATGAAGGACTCCAGGCCAGCTTTAAAAGGAGGAAATCAATATGTTCTTCCCGGCAGTGTCTGCTCCCCTCACCTGACCTCTTTACTCAGCCCAGCTGCTCTCAAAGCCTGCATGCTGGCCTCCTCTGCTCCTTCCTTCCCAGAAGGGGCAAGGCCTTTCTTGGAACATCACTACAACCTCAGACAAACCATCTTTTCTTCCTGGGGAAACACCAGAGCAGGTAGTTCAGGAACAGAGAACCCAGATGCCCTTCACCAAGGGTCTGTGTTTGGAAGCCTGTCAGGACCCTGTCCGGAGTGTCCAGCCCAAGGTCAATGGGCTGCACACAGCCCAGCATAGCTGTGAAGGAAGCCCCAACCAATATTATAAACCTACTTAAAACAGTATGGTGTGGAGTTGCAAGATAGCTTAGAGAGCAAAAACACTTGCTGCAAGCCCAACACCCTGAGCTGAAGAACTAAGAGCTAATCAGGTCCCTGATGGCAGACAGAAAGCAAAAGAGCCACAAATAGATGCATGAAAATGGTATACTTCTGGCTTCCTCCTCATCCTGATCTGAGACAAAGGTCTAGCAGGCTTTCATTCCTGCCTGCAGTTCTCTTGCCACTCCCCCACTTCCAGCTGATGAGTCCAGGCTGGCCAGGTACACTCAAGGCCTGACTTAGATGTGCTTACCCAACGCTATGGACTTATCAGCTTCCCTTTCTTTGTATACACCAGAGATTCTCAACCTGAGGGTCTCAACCCCTACAGGGGTCACATATCAGATGCCCTGCATATCAGATATTTACAACAGTAAATTTATACCAGTAGGATAATTACAGTTATGAAGTAGGAACAAAGTAATCTTATGGTTGGGGTCACCACACCATGAGGAACTGTGCCAAAGGGTGGCAGCGTCAGGAAAGTTGAGAACCACTGGAAACTGGCCAATCCTAAATTAGGAGCATGAGGCCCATCCAAAGGGGAGAGGACTTGCCTCTTCTTATGTTCTGCAGGGAGTCTTCCCTCTCTGTGTACCTTGTTCTGTGTGTGAGTTTCTTCACCTTTAGTAAAAGTTACCTGTCGCTGTCCACTGAGACAGATTTTTCCTGACTTTTAGCCCTTTAATAGGCCAAGAAAACAGGTTAGAACAAATCCAGAGAACTGGATCCCCAGAACCCACATGGAACTGATTCCCACAAGTTTTTCTCTGATACAAATGCACGTTCGCGCGCGCGCGCGCGCGCACACACACACATGCTCACATACATGCTCACACACACATATATGTACATATCCACACAATACACATATATACACATGCTAAATACATGTAAAAACAAATTTAAATATTACCATGTGGCTGGGGAGGTAGATGGTTCAGGAGTATTTGCCATTCAGCCAAGAGAACCCAGCTCTAATTCCCAGCACCCAGGTTAAAAGCTAACTGTAATAGAGCATGTGCTTAGAATCCTGGCTCAGGAGAGTAATAAACAAGTGGCGCAGGGGACTTGGCCAGCCTGGCTGAGTCAGCTAGCTGCAGATTCAGTGAGAGAACACCCCACCAAAATATAAGGCAGAGAGTGAGAAAGAGACCTGACTTTAATTTCTCCATGTGCTCCACGCACGCCTTTAATCCCAGCACTTGGGAGGCAGAGGCAGGCGGATTTCTGAGTTCAAGGCCAGCCTGGTCTACAGAGCGAGTTCCAGGACAGCCAGGGCTATACAGAAAAACCCTGTCTCAAAAAAAAAAAAATTTCCCTATGTGCACACACTCTAAGACATATGTACACACACACACACACACACACACACACACATACACAAACTCAACTGTGTAATTGTTGAATGAGAACTTTGTAGATGATGATATCGTGTCACAATGTCAAAGGTTGAACACACCTGAGGTCCTACTTTGCTTCCTGCCACTGTGATAAAACACAGACCAAAAGCAACTCAGGAAACGCTTACCAGTTACAGTCCATTATGGGGGGAAGCCCAGGCAGGAACCTGGAGGCCTGAACTGAAGAAGAGACCACAGAGGAGCACTGCTTACTGGCTTGTTTGGGGGCTCATGTCCACTTACCTTTCTTCTATTGTCCAGGCCCACTGCCCAGGGTGGCATTGCCCACAGTGAGGTGGGCCATCCTACATTAATTATAGATTAAGAAAATCGTCCCAGTCATGGCCAGAAGCCAATCCAACGGAGACAACTCTTCAGTTGAGACTCCCTATCCTCAAATGCCAAGTTGTCAACTGACACTATGACATGAGCTTGAACTGTACCCTAAGTTCACCAGAGTCTGCAGAGCATGCACACACTGCTTGAAAACCTCACAGGGACACCAAGAGACCACTTCTGGCATCTGCCCTCAGATCTCCACTTAACAAAAAGTCTCAAAATGAAGCTGCCCCCGGAGGACACACTCCTCCTTGATGGCACCATCTGCTTGCTCAGGGATTTATCCTGCCAGAGCTCCTGCAGCTGCATAGACCCAGAGTCACATGGCTGCTGGAGTTTACCTCCCAACTGTCACCTATCAATTATATGACCCTGAACACGGCTTGACACTTGCAAACTTCTGCTCCTTCACCTTTGAACAGGTCTCATTGCACTGCCTACACTAAGAAGGTAGGGCTGCCCAGAAAGGGTCTCCCTGGCCAGAACTGTTGTCCCCCATGGCTTCTCCCTCATCCATCTCAGAGGGCGAGACCCTTCCTCTAACACTGCTAGTGTCTGGCTTCATCCCAGAACAGCCTCCACAATGCCATCAGGATCTCTGGGAAATACAGTGTTAGGAGCTGGGCACATAGCTCGTGTGATAGAGTGCTTTCCCACTGTGAAGGAAGCCTTTAGTTTGATGCTTGCACTGCACAACTGCACATGGTGGTACATGCCTATAATCCTAGCACTCGGGAGGGGGACCCAGGAGCATCACCTTTAGTTGTGAGGTCAAGGCAAGCCTTGGCTATATGAGACCCTATCAAGAAGGAAGAAAGACAGGAAGGATGGGAGGGAAGGGAGGGAGGAGAGGAGGAGAGAAAGAGAGAGGTCCCAGAATCCCAGCCTGGACGCACCACTCCTGTCCTCACTTGCACTGACAAGACAAAACTGGTTCCTCTCCTGAGTTTTTTGTTTTCTTTGTCGATGCTCGTTTTGTACTAGCATTCCCCCTTCTCTGTCTCTGTCTTTGTCTCTCTCTCTCCTTTCTCTTTTGCTTTGTCATTGTTATTGGTTATGGGGGGGGGTGTAGGTACATGTATGTGTGTCTGTGTGTGATATCTTATACAAGGTCTTGCTATGTAGACCAGGTTACTAAAATTTGTAATCCTTTTGGTTCACTTTTCCTAGCTGGAATTATGGTGTATAACACAAAGCTCAGTTACAACTTCTAATATTTTTTATTTTGGTTTTGAATCATGGTGTGTGTGTGTGTGTGTGTGTGTGTGTGTGTGCGCGCGCGCGCACGCACATGCATGTTTGTGTATGTGTGTGTATGATACTTGCATGTTTGTGTTAGTGAGCATACATGTGTATTCGTGTGTGTGTGTGTGTGTGTGTCTAAGTGTGTGTACCTGTTTGTAGGAACCTGTGGAGGCCAAAAGAGGGAGTTGGACCCCCTGGGACTAGAGTTATAGGCAGTTAGTTGTGAGCCTCCCAATATGGAGAACTGGAGGCTGGTCCTCTGCAAGAGCAGCAAGTGCTCTTAGCCACTGAGCCATCTCTCCCCAGCCTCAACATACCTTACTTTTGAGACAGTCTCTCTCACTAAACTTGGACTCATTGATTTGGCTCAGCTGACTGGCCAGTGAGCCCCGGCAATCCCCCTGCCTCTGTCCACCCTGTGCTGTGGTTACAAGAGCTCACCACCATGCCTGGCATTTTTACATGGGTTCTAGGGATTAAACTCAGGGTTTGCGAAGCAGGTTCTTTACCAGCTAAGCCACCTATGTCCCACGGTGGGGTGGTCTGCTCTGCAGTCTGCTTTTTGTCCAGCCATCCCTTAGAAAACTCGGACAATTGGTTCTAGGCCCCTCTATAGTTAACAAAGCTCCTGGGTGCTCAAGTGTTCACGAATGACAAACATGCATCCCCCAGGCTTTAAATAATCCCTCCACTGCTTATGACACCTGATACAATGCAAACACCAGTCTATTCAGGGGATATGAGGGTAGGGGTCTATACATGTTTGACACAGGCATAATTATCTTCCATCAGAGAAATGCTAACAAACGCTAAACCCACAGATACAGGTGTCCAGCTGTGGCAGGCTGGGTTGAGATGTTTTGTCTTGTCAATTCATGTGCTTGGTAAACCTTTGGATGGCTATACCCCACCCCCAAGGCAATGACTGACACAGCACAAGCTGTTTATAGACCAGGATGAATGAAATCAGTAACACCCACACATGCCAATACGGTAAGAACATTCCATTTCCTCTTCATTTTTAAAATAGTCATCGCTAATAAAAAAAAAATATATTTTGGCCTGTGAGTTGGCCTCCTACCGGCTGATCTGAGTACGACCCTTGGGACCCAAATGGTAGAAGGAGAGAATGTCAAGTTGTCCATGACAGTCACATCCCTGCCAAGGTATGTATATATGTGCTAGCACAGCACACAGCACGTGTGCATGTATGCATAGCATGCACGAGCTCGCGCACGCACGCACACACACACACACACACACACACAAACACACACGTAAATTTGTTATGACAAAAAAAGGAATTTAAGGTAAAGTCTGGCCTTTCCTATATTGATATGCTTCACGCCAGTGTGTTTTGGTGTTTTTGTCTGTTTTTGTTTTGTTTTAAGCATAACTTCTGTTCATTTGCAAACCAAAATTGCTAGCATGGGTATGATTTTGGTTTTTTGTTTGTTTGTTTGTTTTTAAAGATTTATTTATTTTCTATATGTGAATACACTGTCACTATCTTCAGACACAGCAGAAGAGGGCATCGGATCCCATTACAGATGGTTGTGAGCCACCACGTGGTTGCTGGGAATTGAACTCAGGACCTCTGGAAGAGCAAGTGCTCTTAACGCTGAGCCATCTGTCCAGCCCATGGGTATGATTTTGTAGCCTACTTTTGTTTCTTGGGCAAGCATTTTCGTGTCCTCTCACTCATTCAGAAAACGGTTAACAGCTGTCAAACTTCAGCTAGCCACGCCCCTAAAGTGCAGGTAAATGCTTGCTGTTTGGCGGCTGCATAAACAAAGTCTTAAGGTTTCTCTCAGGAATTACACCTGTGTATCCTAGGGTGACTCACCTTGCATGAGGTCCTATTTACCTTGCTCTGGCCCTTTCAGGTTCTTGATGACTTCCCGAAGCAAACTTTCCCTGATTGCTCCAGGCCTGCTTTATGTCTCTCTTTCAGATGTCTTATCTGAAGATGATGTCCCAGACAGGCTGGGCCAACCACTAGAGAGATGCATGTCAAACACACCAAAGAAGACAGGACAGGCAGGTAAAGACCTGCAGAGTAAGAGTAATGAGTGATGGACGGAGAAAAGCACAAGGACAAAGAGAATGCTGGGGGAAGACAGAAGGCCAGGCAGGTCCTAGCTGCTGGAGCCCACCACCCTCTTCCCATGATGACTCACTGGGCCCCTCACAGCCTAGCCTATACTCCAAAAAGGCAGAGACATCCCCAGAATGGTTCCCTAGGACCCATGAGGCATGTGATGAAAATGAAGCCACTCCTGCTTTGGATGCAGGTAGCCTTTCCCAGCTCTGGAAAGAAACCTGTTCCCTGAATGCAGATGCCGAACAGCCGCTTCCAGAGGCACCAGTGTGTGTGGCTCAGGTCAAGGCAGTACTTCAGGCCCTGAGAGATGGGGTTCCTGTGTGTCCCATCTCTGCCCCTCTGCTGCCCTGCCTTGCTGCCTGTAGTTGACCACACCCCTTGTGCACTTCTCGTGCCTTTCAATTGGCCACCTCAGCTGCCCATCTCTACTTTCTGTAATCTAACATCCCTTTCCCAGACAAGCCCTGACTCTACCAAGCTGCAGCAGGAAGAACATAGGTGAACAACATAGCAGAGACACCAGGAGAGGCCCAGGGCTCAAGGGCACAACTACTTGTGCCCACGAATGGGAAGAAGAGAACCATACAGGACACATGGCCTATCAAATCCCACAGCTCTATGACAGCAAGAAATCCTAAACTCAGAGGCTTGGCCACCCAGTGCATCGCCAGAGGAGGAAAAGACAAAGGGAGAAGATGTCAATCAACAATGAGGAGCTGGTGAGATGGCTCCATGGGTAAACACACTTTCCACACGAGCCTGATGACCTGAGTCTGATCCCCAGAACCCATGTAAAGGTGGGAAGAGAGAACCAGCTCCACAAAGTTGTCCTCTGACCTCTCCATATGCACTCCCACACAAATCACACACATAAACAATAGTCAGTAATAATATGGACCAATTGGTAAAGTTCTTGACTTGCAAGCATGAGGCCCTGTCATGATTCGGGTTTTACCGCTATGAACAGACACCATGACCAAGGCAACTCTTACAAGGACAACATTTAATTGGGGCTGGCTTACAGGTTCAGAGGGTCAGTCCATTATCATCAAGGCAGGAATACGGCAGCATCCAGGCAGACATTGTACAGGAGGAGCTGAGAATTCTACATCTTCACTGGAAGGCTACTAGGAAAATACTGGCTTCCAGGAAGCTAGGATGAGGGTCTTAAAGCCCATGCCCACAGTGACACGCTTACTCCAACACACCTCCAAATAGTGTCACTCCCCAGGCCAAGCATATTCAAACCATCACAGACCCCAAGTTCAATTCCCAGAACCTATGTTTTTGTTTTTGTTTTTATAAATAAATAAATGACAGTTGTAATCACAGTCCTAAGGAGGTAGAGGCAGGCAGAGGCTCACTGGCCAGCCAGCTTATCCTATTTGGTGAGTTCTAGATCAATGGGAGACCTTTGTCTCTAAAAACACAAGGTAGTAGATAGAGCCTGAGGAATGACAGCCAAGTTCACCTTCTAACTTCCACATGCATTCATGTATATGTGTATGTATAATGTATTATGCACATATACACATACATGCATGCTTGCACACGCACGTGCGCGTGCACGCGCGCACACACACACACACACATACGCATGCATGTATACATGCACGAGCACAGACTTGCAGTACAAAAAACAAACCAACCAAAGCTACCTTAGCCCATACGCCTGCATCTAACTGAGATCACTGCTGGAAGGCTGGGAAAGAGGTCATTGTAGTTATCACCCAGCCCACGACCCACCTGCAGCCCAGTCAATAAAATATTTTTATCATTTGATAAATGGAGTAATTTCATTCACTGCCCACCAGACCCACAGCAGCTGCCAGATATCTCTTAAGGTATTCCTCGCTAACCCAGAGGTCACTGAAGGAAGGCCAGTACATCATCGGTCCATAACACATCCCTGCCAGATCCCTAGAAATCTGTGGCCCTGGATGGATCCCAGGATGCTGTGGAGACACTGTGGATTCAGTCCAGGCCTCCCTCCTCTGTCCTCAGCTGCCTTCCTCCCCTTCCCAGAAGCCTTTGTCCTCTGCCAGCCTCTCACTACCATCAGGATCTCTAGGCCACTGAGCCAAACAAGAGCAGTGACCCAATCCAACTGTGCATAGTCAAGTGACTAAACAATTGCTCCCTGGGCTGTGGAACTGTCCTACCCAAAAGCCTTCCCCATTGGACAGAGACATGATGAGTCACTTCCATACAAGACTGCCTTCAGAAGTAACAAAGTCTCAGGGGACACGAAGGGCTTTGGGTGGGGTAGAGTGTGGCTCTGGGCTGCCATAGTGGGAAGGAGCGAGGTCTCCAGCAGCAGAGTAGGGGACTGCACTATATGTGTTAGATCAGTAATCACCATGTGCCTTTTATGCCTACTAAACTGGGAGTGAAGAGATCCTACCTTGTCCAGCATGTTTCAAGTTCAAAACTCTTTGCCTGAGGCAGCTTCCCTCCTAAGTCTGTGACAGGAAGAAAAAGAAAAAAAGAAAAAGCAAACAATTAATGATGTTTAAAACATTGCTTCCTTTCTAACAGGGGTCACTTTCATTTATCCCATGATATAAAAATGCCTGCAAGAAACTGGAGGCTCATCCATAGAGAGAAGACCCTGAGCCAGGATGTCTAGCTGATTGCCTCAACATGGCTTCCACAATCTGTGTCTACTGGATACCGTAAGTGCGTTGCCTCTGTTTGTTCTCTGTCTAGGCCCACCCCACTCATCTCTGTTAGGTGTCTTACTCCTGACTTGATGGTGCTTGGCTGTTTGCCTTTTGCGCTTCCACTTTTGCTTGCTACGTGCTTAATAAACTGACGGACTTGAAGCTGATTGTACAGCTGTCTAGATCATTCTCTACACTGTACCCTAAAGTGTCATGACTTGTAAAACCATGGAAAGTAGACAGGTATCCAACAACTGTCCCCTACATGGGCAGCACAGATCTCTTGGATTCCCAGAAGCAAGTACCCACGCTGGGTGCCTTCAACAACAGAGGTGCAGTGTCTTAAGTCTGAAGTCCAAATTCAAGGTGGTAGAAGGGCTGTCACCATTTGAGGACCATGAGGTCTCTCTCCTTAACTAAGTTAGCCAGTCTCTCCCTCCATCAGCCCTCATGTATTGGGAGGCAGTGTGGGTGTGGGAGTGCAGAAGTCAACCTCAGGTGTCATTTCGTGGGAGCCGTCATCTTCTATTCTGAGTCAGGGTCCTCTCACTGGAACCTGGGACTCTCTGATTCTACTAGACTGGCTGCTGGCTAGTTCCAAGGGTCCACTGTCTCTTCTCTTCCTCCCACACATTAGGGTCAAAGATGCATGTGGGCATGCCTAGATTTTGTTGGTTTTGTTCTGGTTTTGGATTTTTTGTTTTTGGTTTTTTTTGTTTTGTTTTGTTTTTGTATTTGTTTTTGATATAGATAAATAGATAGATAGATAGATAGATAGATAGATAGATAGATATTTGTGCTGGGGATCCAAACTTAGGTCCTCATGCCAGTAAGGCAGGACTTTACCCCTGAGCCACCTTCCCAGCCATGACTCTGCTCTTACTGGAGTAGGGGCCTGTACAGTAAACTGCTCTTAGCTTGATTCCTTCTAGAAGCACCCTATGTCCAAATAAGGTCACACTCCCAGCCTTCAGCACTAGAACTTCAGCTGGAGTGTGGAAGTGGAACGTAGCTCAGACCACAGAGGCTGAAGTGGCTGATAACCCACTGAAGACTTCTGGGTATCCATGCAGGCTGCTGACCGCCAAGGAAGCCACTGGCTGCTCCTTACAGCCACCCAAGCAGCAATAAGAAACAGAGGCCCCTGCCAGCCAAATCCCACAGAGCTGTCGTCAGTCCTCAAACAGCTCACTCATTGCCTGCTTTGGGCTCTAAAATAACATGCTGATTTTGGAGCCAAGACTAACTTTAGTTACCAGTGATGCTGCTAGGAGCAGAAGGATAAGTCATCATCGTCATGAGAATGGAATCCAAATGAATGAGCTAGCCCTGTGCCTCACTGGGATTCGGGCATCCATCCCCCCTCACAGTTTGCTGACATTGTCCTTTCTAATTTGAAACAGCCTTAGAGAAACCTTTTACTAAACATGACACATTACTATTTGGGAAATATTAAAAATAACTGATCATTCTGCTTATCTCTATCCATTGCTATTCTACGAACCATCCCAAGGTACAGCAGACTAAGGCACCAGGATTTAACTCACCCTCACATCCGGAGAACCAGAGTGGGCCAGGGCTCAGGGCGTGGCCCTTCTGACCATGAAGTTGGTGGCAGTGCTCCATGGTGCTCAGCTGGGAGCACGGCTAAGCCCAGGATCCAGGACGTCCCTACTCTTATAGACACACTCATACCTATCAATGCACATACACTCTCCACACACACCTTCTCATAAGCATTCTATCACACACACACACATTCATGCCTGTGCATGCACGCTCTCTCTGTCTCTGTCTCACACACACCACACACACACACACTCATATTTGTGCCTGTATATGCATGCTCTCTCTCTCTCTGTCTCTC
>JADRCH010000031.1:12691673-12719305 GCA_019843965.1 Rhynchomys soricoides
CTCATATTTGTGCCTGTATATGCATGCTCTCTCTCTCTCTGTCTCTCACACACACACACACACACACACACACACACACATATTCATGTCTGTGCATGCACATTCTCTCTGTCTCTCTCTCTGTTTCTCTCTGTCTCTGTCTCTGTCTCTGCCTCTCTCTCTCTCTCTCTCTCTCTCTCTCTCACACACACACACACACACACATACACACCACTCACCCTTCACTCACACAGGCACTCACGTCTCTTCCCAAGTTGACTTAGAATGAAGCCAAATGTAACCTTGAACCTCTGGCTCTCCTGCCTCTGTCTTCTAGGTACAGGAATTACAGGCATGCATCACCATGCATGGTTTATGAGGGCTTTATGCATATTAGGTAAGCACTCTACCAACTAAATCATGTTCTGTTCAAATGTATTTTCAATCCCCTTCCAGAACGAGATGATGCCAGCCCTTCCTGTCACTGTGAGGATGGGATGTGTTAGCCACTATGTGACACCTAGTAGGTGCCTAGAAAATGACAGCTGCTGGAGTTATAATCTTCAAGGACAATATCATGTTCTCTCTGTACTGAATTTGGCCCGTGATGTACGGTGGACGGGACTCATTAATTCTACCATATGTCCTGATTGGAACCATAGCTAAATCACTGCCACTTGAAGGAAGAGAAAAAGCTAAAAAAATTTTTAAAAAGGCGAAAGATGGTGCTTTTGACTTGTTACCAAGCAAACATCTTTCCTCACCTCCCGACAATCCTCTCCAACTGCTTGGGTTAGACTTTATCTTACAATAACCCCTTGGCAGGGGACTTTGGAGACTTCCGAAAGTCTGCAAAAATGTTGTATTATCAGTAATAGGTCAGACAAAGCACCGTAGACATATGTGTGCAGAGGCAACAGATGAAAGCCACCGGACACCAATACCAGCTGGTAACTGCCAGGAGCAGCCAGAAATGGAGCCTTCAGCCAGAAATGGAAAGGCAGAACAGCAAATAATCTCGAAATAAGGAAAAAACATAAAGAGAAAATGGCCTGACATTAAAGCTTTAGTACACAAGGCAGGACAGCACAGTCAGAGAGACAGATACATTAATCAACAGAGCAAATTAGAAAACTCATAAAGAGACCCACACAAATATGCCCAGTAGGTTTTGTGAGAGAAGGAGAGACAGAGAGAGAGAGAGAGAAAGAGAGAGAGAGACATAGACAGAGACAAAGAGAGAGACAGAGAGAGAGTTCTTTTTTTAAAAAACTCAAAAATAGATCATAGACTGAAATGTAGAACATGGTACAATAGATTCTGAATAGATTCTGGTGAGATGGGTCAGTCAGTCAAATGTTTGCCCAGCAAATAAAAGGACCTGAGTTTTGGTCCCTAGAACTCAAGTTCAAAGAGAGAGAGAGAGAGAGGTGGCACATGCTTTTCTTAATTCCAGCACTAGGAAGGCAAAGACAGACAGATCTCTGGGGTTTGTTGGCCACCCAGACTAGTAGCCAAACTAGTGGACTCTATGTGATTGGGAGACCCTGTCTCAACAACAGCAAAATAGAACAACCTATTAGGAACAACGACACACACACACACACACATAGCAAGCACTTTACTGTCTATGCTGTCTCCCCAATACAAAATTCATCTGTCTGTCTGTGTATCTGTCTGTCTGTTTCCTTTTTTTTTTTTTTTGTTTTTTGTTTTTTGTTTTTTTTTTTTTTTGTTTTTTGAGACAGAGATTCCTCTGTGTAGCCCTGGTTGTCCTGGAACTCACTCTGTAGACCAGGCTGGCCTCGAACTCAGAAATCCACCTGCCTCTGCCTCCCAAGTACTGGGATTAAAGGCGTGTGCCTCCCGGCTTTGTGTGTGTGTGTGTGTGTGTGTGTGTGTGTGTGTGTGTGTGTGTTTCCAAATTTTATTGTTAAGATGTTATGCCAGGGTTATTTATTTATTTATATGTATGTGTACCTGTGACACATGTATAGGTGCCCATAGAGGCTAGAGGAAGGCATTGCATCCCCTGCATCTGGAGCTACAGGCAATTATGAGTCTCCCAGTGTAGGGGCTGGAAACAGAACTCTGGTCCTTTGGAAGAGCAGTAATCACTTTTTTTGTTTGTTTTCTGTTTTTGCTTAGTTATTCACTTTACATCCTGCTTCGGACCCCCTCCCTACCATTCCCTTCCACATTCCTTCCCCATCCCTCTCCCCTCCTCCACTGATCAGGTGGGTGTCCTCCTGAGTATCCCCCCTCACCCTGACACATCAAGTCTCTGCAGGGCTAGAGAAATCCGCTCCCACTGAGGCCAGACAAGGCAGCCCAGCTAGTAGAGCATATCCCATAGGCAGGCAATAGCTTTTGGGATAGCCTCCGTTCCAGTTGTTCAGGGCCCACATGAAGACCAAGCTGCACATCTGCTACATGTGTGCAGGGGGGCCTAGGTCCAGTCCTTGTACGCTCTTTGGTTGGTGGCTCAGTAATCACTTTTAAGCTGAGTCACCCCTCCACAGCTCCCATACACTAGTCACTTTTAATGTCATCTTGTCATGACCTATAGTCACCTGTGAAGAGAGCCTTAAGGAGGAATACTCTAGCGTAGGATTTAGAGATAGGTACGTCTGTGGAGAATGTGTTGATTGTTAATTCATGTCAAAATATGCAGCCCATTATGGGTGTCACCATTCCCTAGGCAGGGGGTCCTGGACAGGGTAAGGGAGAAGAAAGCTACCTGAGGACGAGCAATCTGCTCTTGGCTGTTAGGCTGTGACCTGTTGCAAGCTTCTGGCCTGACTGGGTCTCCAGGACAGACTGTAACCTGAAACTAAAAGCCAAAACAGCTTCTTTCTCTGCTAAATTGGTTGCTTCTGGGACAGACATTAAATGATACCTACCCTCCTGACAACTTTCTAAATGTGTGTCATTGCTGCTAACTTTAGGTGTGCCCACAGTATACCACACAGCATTTTATCAACTTGCTTGGATGAAGCCACGTGCACTCATTTGTTACTCCTGTTTTTTCTGCTTTCCACAATCCTGGGTACCACACTCTACGCTGTCTCTATGAATTTGACATTATTACATCAGGCAATTTTGCTTAAGCGGGATCATGCAAGATTTGTTTTTCTGAGCCTTACTCTGCCCTGCTCTGGTTCTAGTAAAATTCATGCAGGGCATGATGGAAATAGGTGAGTGATTTTCCTACCCGGGAAGGAAGCCCTGTGTTTGTGGATGCCAGCAAGAATGCTCAACCTTTTGACATTGCTACACAATGTCATCATCCTCAAGGTTCACAAACGAGAACTACACAACCAAGTTACAAAATAAATTAATCTCTCCCATTTTAAAGTACGTTTTCCTCTTTGTGTTGGACAATAGCTGCCCTTGTTCTTACGTGCCCCACAGGTTGTGAATTAGACACTCTTACCCCAGTGCCTTAAGACCTCTGCCAGGGGCTACTGCCCCTGGATGTTTTAGCCTGGTTCCCACATGCTGCCCAGTCGCCGCAGCCTCTGTTTGCCAGTCTGACCCACTGCTCCAGCTGAGCCCAGAGCAGGGTCCTGGCAAATATTCAAGAGCTTTTTCTTCTCTTTCTGAGACATGGTCTTATGTAGACCAGGCTAGCCCCAAACACACTTGTAACTAAAAATGACCTTTCCCCCCCACCCTCTCCTACTTTCCCCTCAGGCTGAGATTATAGGCATCGGCCTCTGTGCTAACTTAAGTTTATCTTATGAGCCCAGCTTTCTCTGCTGGGGCTTTTCTGGACACACCTTTTGTTGAGCTGCTGTGGTCAAGGTTTGGGGAACCTGGAAGCTTCCTTCCAGAGATTTTTTTGCAGTCTCCTGTCCCCGAATCACTCACTAGGTACTTAGCTCCCAGAATCCATCAGCTTGTTCAGATGTCAGATGCACAACACGGAGAAGAACCTTCACTTTGTTTGTTTGTTTGTTTGTTTGTTTTGTTTTTTGAGACAGGGTTTCTCTGTGTAGCCCTGACTGTCCTGGAACTCTCTCTGAAGACCAGGCTGGCCTCGAACTCAGAAATCCACCTGCCTCTGCCTCCCGAGTGCTGGGATTAAAGGCATGTGCTACCACTGCCAGGCATAGAACCTTCACTTTGACAAAGGACATTGACACTTACTGAACAGTGTAGAGTTGACATCAACGTGGGTTGCCAAGTATGCTCACAGCACATGTCCTAAGGCACACAAGGGTCACCAGGAGGTCACATGGAACCTACTCAGTTTCCCTTGGGTATGTAGGAAGGGAAGAACTGTGTGTGTGTGTGTGTGTGTGTTTACACGTGCACATATATGTGTGTGTGTGTGTGTATGTGTGTGTTTACACGTGCACATATATGTGTGTATATGTGTGTGCATGTGTGTGATGGATATGTGTTGTGTATGTGTATATGTTACATCTATATGTGTGTGCATGCATGTCTATGTTGGGTGTGTGGTGTGTGTGTGTGTGTGTGTGTTTACACATGCACATATATGTGTGTATATGTGTGTGCATGTGTGTGATGGATGTGTGTTGTGTATGTGTATATGTTACATCTATATGTGTGTGCATGCATGTCTATGTTGGGTGTGTGGTGTGTGTGTGTGTGTGTGTGTGTACACATAATTGTGGGGATCTGAGGACAACCCTGGGTTATTCAAGCACCATTCACTTTTTATAAGACAGAATCTCTCATGGCCTGGAACTTGGCCAAGTAGACTAGGGGGCCTGCAAGCCCCACCCCACCCCCATCTCACCATTGCTGGAACGACAGGCTCATACCACCAAGTCTAGCTCTGTTTTTTGTAGATGGCAGTCTTGCTATTTAGCTCTAGCTGCCCTGACACTTGACATGTTGCAGATATATCACTTCACATAGCTCAGGCTGGCTAGAACTCAGAGAAATCCTCCTACCTCCGACTTCCAAGTGCTAAAATTCATCACATGAGGCACCATGACTGGCCATGCCTAGCTTTTCATGTGGTTTCTAGAGATCTTAGCTCAGGTCTTCACACATGTGAGGCAAGCATTTGACTGACTGAGTAGCACCACCCTCCCCAACCCACCCCCTACCCTGCCCCAGCCCAAGAGAAGTACAGAGTCAGGACTCTGACATTTCCCACCAGGCTCTCTGACTAGTTCCTCTTTGGGGCTCCCCCTTTGTGTAAATGCATTGCAATTGTTATTTGGTTTTTTTTGTTTGTTTGATTTGGTTTTGTTTTTTTCAGGTTTTTTGAGACAGGGTTTCTCTGGGTAGCCCTAACTGTCCTGAACTCACTTTGTAGACCAGGTTGGCCTTGAACTCACAGAGATCCACCTGCTTCTGCCTCCAAGTGCTAGGATTAAAGGCATGTGCCACCATGCTTGGCACAATTGTTATTCCATCAGTCTTAAATCGATCATCCCTGGATGGAATAATGATCCCATTCCTTAGACACTACATCTCTGGTCCTCACCAGGAGAAAACACCAAGTGTGTTCTTCCCTGAGTTCAATCCCCAGCACTCACAAGGAAAAGGCCAAGCATGGTAGCATGAGCTTGTAATCCTAGTTCTAGGCAATAGGATGGATAGATGCCTGACAGACCGGGACAAATAAGCAAATAAATAATAAATAAATAACTGGATGGTGTACCTGAAGAACAATACCCAGAGTTATTGTCTGACCTCCACATGCACACACACACATGCATGGACACACACATGAACGTGCGCACACACATACACAGGCATCAAAGAAAATGAAACCACAGAAATAAAAAGCTGGAAAGGGGCTAAGGACGCCCCACAGCTGTAGAGCGCTCTCCTGGTTAGTGCAAGGCTTTAAGTATGAGCTCCAGCACCTCTAAAACAAAATAGATTTAAAAAAAAAAATACTTAAAAAGCAATACAATCCACAAGGCCTGGGTCATCACTCCTCAAGCGCCCAGCACCCCTTCCCACAGAACAAAAGCAGCATCAGATCCAAGCTGGGAGAGGACCCTCATCTATATGCTAATGAGCCCATCAAAGAAGTACAGGGTTAATTAAGCATCGCCACCCTCCCTTGCTTTTATCTGCCCTGGACATAGAGGCAGGGGTAGAAATCGCCACCTCTGATCAAATGAGCTGTCTTGTCCCTGGTCTGCCACAGCCTCCTCTCCACCAGGCCTCATACACCAGCCCCAGGAGTTAATCATGTTTATTTCACAGGCCATAAGGGATTTAGAGAGTGATTAGGAGCCAAACTGGGAATAAGCAGCCCCTGACTCTATGGCTATTAATGTCCCCTGAGCGAAAGGGATGTTTTCTCGCTGATAGGCAGTGTGCACCAGGCTTCCTGCTTCCTGTCTAAAGAGGGATTATCAGTTGATTGGCAAACGCCTATGGAATGAGATCGGTTAGTACAGAGGTGTCGGAGGCAGGGGCTTTCTAGCTATCCCGTGAGTGGAAGCAACTCAACACCACAATGCTTATTACTCTTCGAGAGGTGATGTCTTTATATTTCTTCCCTGCTCTGGAATCCCAGGTAAGTGATTCAACTGTCTGATCCTTGTGCTTCTTATTTATTAAACTGACGTATAGTGTATACTCAGGAGGGCAAGCAAGACAGGCAATAGTGGTCCCTGGCAGAAGGCATCAGTAATGTGAGCTTTCTGCCTTCGTACCTCTTATCTCTTTGCAGCAGTCTTGAGACCCTTATTACTGTGCCCATCACAATCCAGCTCAAAACTGTACCATACACTATCCCCAAGAGCCTTTCTGTTAATTGCCAGCATGCATGAGGTGACCTCTTGACACTCTGTCGAGAGCAGATACCTTGGCAATAGGCCACATGCCCTCGACACCTAGAAGATATCTATAAATATACATTTAGTAGAAGCTTGCAAGTTATTGATTCTAAACTCAGAAAGTAGGTGGTTAGAGGAAGCAGCCTCTTGTCTAGTGTCTTTGACAAGTGCAACTAATCCTAAACTCCCTGCCAGAAGCAGGCTAACCTCGCAGGCCTCAATAGAAAAAAGAAAAAAAAATAGCAGTCAAAATCGGCTGATTCATTGGCTCCAGTTTAGCCACTAACAGAGCCCATGAGAGACAGTGACTTGTCTAAGATACTAAGGTAGCTGGAAACAGCACTTGGCAGAAAGCATGGTCTCCAACACTCTCCCTAAGACTAAGGTTATCTGTGTCCACCTCATCAATGGAGAGAGGACATTTGTGAGGCATACAGGCCTAGCCCTCTACCCACAGGGACTCTGGCTCAGGGTGTAGAAGGCAGAATTCTCTCACGGACCCATCCACTACTCAAATGTATACTCCTTGAAAAATCGTAGGACTGATAATACTGTGGGATACCACAGTGACAGCTCAGTTAGATAAACACTTGCATCATAAATGTGGTGAAATCCGTTCGAGCCACCGAACTCACATTTTTTAAGAAACAAGTGACATGCTCCCTCCAGCAAGTCCATACCTCCCAAGTCTCCTCAAACAGAGAGCCTACAGGGAACATGTCTCACTCAAACCACTGCTGGCCTTTACACGTATACACACATGTGTACATGGGCACATATGAACATATGCAAACATAGCGAGAGACTGGTAGATTAACCTTTGAGATTTGATACCATGTGGTACCAAAGACTTCAAAGTCAGAAAACCATCCTCGTGGGCATGACATAATCACACCAGTCCCCGTTAAGTGACATTTTCCCTGGATCAGAATTGAAGAGTAAATAAATCAGTCTGAAATAGACTCAAGGTAATTCAGCTGGAAGACACAGGGGTGGGGGTGGGGTGGGGACATGTGAAACTCTGAGCAACCCAGGGCAAACCAGCAAGGTGGCATGACCTCAGTCCTACAAGGAACTAACCCCTGCGACCACATGCGCCAGGAAGAAGCACCCGGATCCTCTAAAAGAAAGCTCGGCCCAGCAAAATTCTCAATCCACCCGGTGAACACCCTGTGTTCAGTGAGCGATCCACTCACTGAACAGAGCGCCCAGCCACCCTGTGCTGTTTTAAACTAGTGACACTGTGACAATCAGTCATACAGCATCAGAAAATGAGAACAGGATGAGGATCCCTTATCCAAAATTTGTGAGACCAGAAATGTTTCCGGTTGTTTGTTTGTTTGTTTTTAATTTTTCAGTTTGGGCACATGTAAATAATGAGAAATTCGGAGCATGGGACTTAAATATAATCTCAGAGTTAATTTAGGTGTTTTTAGGAAGAGTGTGCAGGGGTGGGTGGGTGCATGTGGAGGTCAGAGGTCAGCCTAAGGTGCTGGCCCGCAGATTCGTCCACCTTGATTTATGAGAAAGGATCTCTCTGTCTCACTGACCCTGCAGCTTGCTGGTTAGGCTACACTGGCTAGCCAGCGTGTCTGAGAGAGCCACCTGCTCCCACGTCCCCAGCACAGGGACTGCAAACGTCCACCACAATGGCAGACTTTCTGTTATACTTGTTCTGGGGATCAAACCTCCTCAGTCTTTCGCAGCAAGCACTTTACTGACTGGGGCCACCTCCCCAGAACTCATTATACCTCATATATATACATAGTCTGAGGAGAATTTTATACATTCTCAGTATGCCTGCCTCTTGACTACAGCCTGTCACCTGGATTTTTCCATTTTGGGGTATCGTGTCAGTACTCCAAGTTGGATTTTGGAACACTTCAGAGTTAGGATTTGGGCATCATGGATGCTTACCCAGTGCAGGGGAGACCTGGCACAAACACCCAGGAAGTTCATCTGAAATGCATTCCACAGCTTCCCTCTGCATCCCACAGGGACTTAGAATTCTTCATTAAACAATGGGCAGAGGCACCAGCAGATGCACATAATTTATGCAAATCTGGCTGGACAAAAGATAACTCTCTCCAAGCTGAAAGGCATGTGAATAAGAACTAGCAGTGGCCAGCTCATCAAAGAAGCCAGAATGTTCCCCCAAGAGGCAGAAGGGCCCCTTGTGTTTCTAGCTGCTTTGAGAGCAAGACACAGGGAAGGAAAGGGGCTTTTACAGACATTGGGTTGTTACAGCCACCCCCATGAAAACTCACACTCCAATGGTGTCCTCTACATGTGTGTGTATGTACATACATGTATGTATGTGCATGCATATGGAGGCCCACGGTTAACCTTAAGTGTCTTCCTTAAGAGCACAATGTTTCTCAATATAAGTTCCCTCCCTTTCACCTGGATTTGGCTAGGCTGACTAGCCAGTGGCCCCAAGATAGACATGTCAGTCATTGCCCTCTCAGCACTGGAATTAACAATGTGTACCACACGCTTGGCTTTTTTACATGAGTTCTGGAGATCAAGTTCAGATCCTCATGCTTGTGCAGCTGCTGAGATGTCCCCACATCCTGTAACCCCAAGGGTATCTTTCCCATGACTTTAATGTATCCTACACATAACCTGCCCCTGATAGCCATGACCCAAGATCAGCAGATGCTAATAGAGAAAGAACCTATCGTTTTGTTGGACATCCATTTTATACCACCTGCCCTGACAGCATCCAGCTAAGACCTGCAGACCCTAACAGGTCATGAGTTGGGAAGGGGTCTGTGGTCTCATCTGGTATCTGTTACCCTTCCTGCAGACATAAGCAACATGTGCACTGTAACTGCCTAGGGAGTACAGCAAACCTCACACAGGAATAGCCAAGAATGCGGAGCTTATCAGATGGTGGAGGCCACCATGCTTCTTCCTAGAGGCACACATTTCTTCCCTGACTTGTAGGTAGGCAGGGCTGGTTGATTGCCCTTGTCAGGTCTCTGGCAGTACACTGCTAAAGTGACAGCTACATTAGTCAGCTTTCAGTTGCTATGACAACCACCCCCTCCCAAAACAACAACAACAACAACAGCTTGGTAAAAGTAACTTTTATTTTCCTACTATAATTTTCATCTCCAAGGCTTACTGACTCAGTCTGCTAACCTAGGGCTAGCCCTGGAAGCATCTTACATCTAGGTCTAGAATGTTTTCAACCTCTAAGACTTACTACTGCTGAATAAGTTTACCTTTCTTGTTCTTTCTGAGCTCTGCCTGGCTGGTCTACTCAGCTGTTCTGGCTCAAATTCCTCTCTAAGATGACTAATTCAACCTGGCTTCTCTTAGTTTCTCATGAATTGCTCAAAATGGCCTCAAATTGACTATATCTTTTCTAGTCTTCTGGCTCCTTCTCATTCTGTCTTTACCTGTGTCTAGATTGTTCTCTCTTCAGTCTGTCTCTGTAAAACTCTCCCAGTCAAACTGCCTCCTTCTCCCTCTCTGTGCTGTTCTACTCTCCCTCTCAATTCAACTGTACCACTCTCCACAAACGCTACTGTATCCTGTACTGTACTCTCTCCTTGTCTCTACCTTAAGTAGCTTCCCTTTCCTCTCTGTTCTCATGAGAGATAGGCAGATCCTATTCGGTCAAATCTTTCTCTGATTCGTCACTTTGTCTGTCACTCAATTAGACATCACTTTCATACATAGGTGCTTCCTCCTACGAATTTACCTTCAATGTTTGGGATTATAGGTAAGAACTAAGGGTGTGCCTGTATTCCAGCCAGAGGAATTAAAGGTGTGTGCTAAGGGCTGAGCCACACCACAACTAGAAACAGGTTCAAATATCTTGTACTGCAGCTTAAAGGAGAAAAGATTAATTCTGACTCTCCATTTTACTAGCTTCAGTTTATAGTAACTTGGTCTCTTGTCTCCATCACCTTAGGCTTGTGACAAAGCAGAGCCTCACTGTTAGGGGTAGAGAGCAAACCAGTTATATAATAAAAGCTAGGGAGAAACAGAAAGAGAAGCTGAGTCCCGATATGCTCTTCAAGGGACATTGCCAATGGCCTCCAGTTAGCACTCCCTACACACCTAAGTTTCCACTAGCTGGGGACCAAGCCTTTGTCACACAAGAGACTGTGTCTAAAGAGAGTAAGGCAAACATGGCAGAACAAGACAAACTGTCATCCTTCTCTGACCTCCAAGTGTGTATGCATACGCTATATGTGTACATAAATTCATCCATTCTCAGAAAAAACAAAAACAAAAAAACAAAAAAACAGTCCACATCGAATGTAGAATTCAGTACACAACTACAGGATGTTTGCTTTGCTCTCCCAACTATTATTGCCCTCTGTCTGTTCAAAAATTCACATTCTGGGACTCACGTGCCTCAGGTTCTACATGTGGGAAGCAATCCGCAGAGCCGCTGGAAGCCCAGCCTCATAAACATCTTTAACAAGTCCAAGATTCTCTCTGGCTTACAGCTTCCTTCTGTGACTCAAGCAGGGACAGTGGGGAGAGGGCTTGTTTTTAGGTTATGCTAAATCTATATAGAATCTTAAAGGGCCCAACCTCCCCTTTCCAGGAGACTGGGACTGCTGAAGGCCAAATTCTAGAACTCCATGGGAACGGCTCTCCCACCCTCCTACCTCACCCCACCACCACAACTCTCCTATCCTACCACTGCACCCCTACCCCAGGGAAGTTCTGTGTCATTCTGAAAGTCCCAGAAAGAATCCAGTGTTACTTTCTTGTTGCTGTGACAAAATCCCTAACCAAAGCAACTTAATGGAGGTGGAGTTTATTTTGGCTTACAGTTTGATGGGTACAGTCCATCCTGACATTGGCTCACAGTCTGATGGGTACAGTCCTTCCTGGCATTGGCTCACAGTTTGATGGGTACAGTCCTTCCTGGCATTGGCTCACAGTTTGATGGGTACAGTCTGTCTTGACATTGGCTCACAGTCTGATGGGTACAGTCCTTCCTGATATTGGCTCACAGTCTGATGGGTACAGTCTGTCTTGACATTGGCTCACAGTTTAATGAGTACAGTCTGTCATGACACTGAAAGCAAAGCAGCAGGAGGGTGAGGCAGCTGCTCACATCACATCCACAGTCAGGAAGCAGAGATAAATGATATTGTTAAGATCATTTTCTCTTTTTTATTCCATCAGGACCCCATCCTCTGGGTCTTCCTACTTCAGTTAACCTAATCTAGAAAATCCCTGACAGACATGCCCAGGGATCTGTTTTCCATGGTGATTCTAAATCCTATTAAGTGAACAAGATTAACCATCACAATGCACTACTTAGAAACTGTCTGTTTATAACCCCTCTGATAATTGTGGCTTATTATCCTGTATTGAACACAGAACCCACTGGTCCAGGGTCTCCAAGACAGCTCCTCCCAACCCCAAGCCATCAGTTGTAGTGCCCGCTTGTAGAGTCTCATGCCCAAAATGGTCCTCAGATAACTCTCTTCTGGAGCACCCACTTTTGATCCTAAGGGACCTGTAGCCAACAAGTGCCCAGGCATCAGCATGGAAGCTCCACAGACTTGCATCAATTCTAACCAGCCTGAAATTGGCACTTCACCTACAGCAGATGAAGTCTTTTGACTTCCTACCATTCCAATCCTGCCTGCTCCATTAGAGGATTTCCTAAATGGATCACATTTGTGCAAGCCCATGTCTCAGATATCATTTAAGAGGAACATATAAATATGCAAGCCCCCCCCCAAAAAAATTACTGCAGTGAGCATGTTCTTAGATAGATGCTAAAAGATATGCTTTAGCAGAACAATGGTGTGAACTAAGGAAGGGGCCCAGAATCATCACAATCTTGCTGCAACATGCTAAGAGGAGCTCTGAGACAAGGCCAAGGGTGAGGGTCAGGGCAGGAGGAGCCCTCCACAGCCAGGAACCCAAGTGTGATGATCCGGGAAGAAAGGAAATTGATAGAGCAGTGATTTAGCTACTTGGGAAGTAATATGAATTCACTTTGAACTGATCTAATGTGGTATTTAGAAAAGGAGCAGAAACAGGGACACAGAAATCTCAATAAAGGGGAAACAAGTGGGCATTAACTCCAGGAAAGAAACATCATCATGCTGTACTTTACTTTGCAGGAAGCATAATCTACTGTCATGATGACATAAACACTGACTATTGATTTAACCAAAAGTGGTGATGAAAGTATGCTGAGGATGGAGGGGGAGCCAAGGGAAGGAAGTTCATGGGAGGCTCAATCACCAGTGCCACTGCAGTCAGCAAACAGTGCTTAAAATCAACTAATGAAGAAGTGGCAGCATGCATAATATTTCAAGAGATGGACGTAAGCATTCGCGGTGAACATCACCAACAGAAATCCAATTGACACAAATATTTACTTTAAACCTCAATGCTTAGGAAGGGATGCGGCATGATCTCTAATATAACACACGAACAGAAGCCCGCGCGCACACACACACACACGCAGAGCCTGTCATGCCACTAACATGGGAGCAAGCCTGGCTGCCCCATGGGGAAGGGAGATTCACAACCCCAAGTCCTTCATCACAGAAAATGGACTGACATTCTTCCAGACTTGAAAAGGAGACCCCTAAAGAACAACATACTCCCAGATGACCTACCATCTGACCACAGCTACATGAGCAGGCCCAGCTCAGGTTGTCTTAAACCATCTGTGTTAGACAGAGTTCTCTATAAAGGAACTGTTAGACATATATACATATGAGATTTATTACAGTGTTCCTAATAGATTAACAAAGACTGTCTTCCAGTGGAAAGGCCAAGAATCCCCTGGTAGTTGTTCAGTCTGCAAGCCTGGATATCTCAGCAGTCCCAATCTGGTGCTGGAGGCCCCAGGGGATTCCAGCTGGTCTTCAGACTACATACATTGGAATCTCAACGAACACCAGCAAAGAAATGCCTCAGTAACAGGACAGATGAACTTGCCAGGAAAAGTAAAGGCAAGCAGACCAAAAGCAAAAGCTTCCTTGCCTCATGTCCTTTCTTGTAGGCTGCCACCAGAAGGTGTGGCCCAGATTTAAAGTGGGTCTTCTGACCTCTAATGATCCAATCAAGAAAATCCTTCTCAGGTGTGCCAAGCTGCTTGGGTTCTAGTTGATTCCAGATGTAGTCAGGTTGACAACCAAGATGAGCAGAAGATAAGAGGGCAGTGGGGACTTTAACAGTAACTGGCCCAGAGCCCATTGATGTGGTATTTTAGCAGAACACCTGGCTGTCTTCTATCCTTATCCTAAGAACTTGCTGAAGGCCAAAAAGTAATGGACTAATTTCTTTGGTGGAGGAGATTTCAAGGCCCCCTAATATTGGCTGTCTTGTGATCTTTTCTAGTCACTCTTCTGCATGCCTACAATGAAAAATAAAGAGTGCAGGGCAAAAAATATATATATATATATATATATATATATATATTTCAATTTGAAGAGCAAAAGAGCACCAGGAAACAATGTTGCGGCAAGCCCAGCCTGAGAAACAGAAGGAGAAGCCGGATCTTCAGTGAAACAAATGGACTGGTGATCTCAGGGTAAGACCCCACCCAGCTAAGCTTACAAAATAAGAAGTGGGAAAGACCTGAGGGATTGTCTGTTCCAAAAAGGCAATGACTGACTAATCAAAGCTGCTACAAATGTGATTCAATTTGAGGGCCAGGGTTCACCCTAAATGTGTAGCAAAAAAAACAGGACGGTGTCCTCCACATGGATCTTGCTTTAGTCACGAAAGATGCATGAGTGAGAGAGATGTGGGCTCTTCCTCTGTGGTTAAAGAGGCCTCTGACAGGGCTGGAGAGACGGCTCCTCCAGAGGTCCTGAGTTCAAGTCCCAGCAACCACATGGTGGCTCCCAACCATCTGTAATGGGACCTGGTGCCCTCTTCTGGTGTGTCTGAAGACAGCGTACAATGCACTCCCATGTATAAAATAAATAAAGCTCTGGACTTTTAAGCAATGCTGAGACTGAAAGACTGTGGGGGACTTTTGAAGACGGAGTAAATGAGAATTGCATCAGGAGGTAGTTATGAGCCCTGTAGAGGCCAGAGAGAAGACTGTGGTGCTTTGAATGAGAAAGGCCACCATAGGTTCACGTGTTTGAATACTTGATCCCCAGTTAGCAGAACTGTTTGGGAAGGATGAGGTGGTGTGGCCTTGATAGAGGAGGTGTGGCACTGGGAGCAGACATCGAGGTTTTAAAAGACTCATGCTAGTCCCAGAGTGCTTTCTGCCTCCTGCTTATGGATTGAGATGTGAGCTCTTGACTGTTATTGCCTCCATGACTTTGTTCCTCTGTTCTGGACTCTAACCCTCTGAAACCATAAGTCCAATTATGCACTTTCGTGTATAACTTGCCTTGGTCGCGGTGTCTTAAAACTCCAGCCCTGAGTGTAAGAACCACGCATCAGATGCCATACGGATGATGGATATTTTCTTTAGCCACTGCTAAAGAAAACTCTGCTATTTACCAAGAGAAAGAGGATAGACCTCTTACAGGAAGCAATATATGTGCTTAGGCTATGGAGCTCTTAGGGCGTGGAGGAAAGACTATGGCTCAGAATGTGCTCTAGCCTCATTCCCAACACTGGAGTGCAAGTTTTTAACAAGAGCGTTTGATGAGGGACAAAAGAAGTCAGAAAGAAAATATAGGGCTCCCAACGGAGACAGAGGAAACCACAAGCCTGGCCTTGAGTGACACCTTAATGCAGCCCTGAATCCTGAGCCACGCAGCCACCAGGGAAGAAGAAGGAACTGGCTCTGCGAAGGTTGAACTACTGTAATTGGCATATTGATTTCACAATTGAATTTTAAGATGCTTAATCTGCCACCATTTCCAGTGGCCATGGCAGCAGCTTCCCAGGGAAGTTTTATTGGCATCATCTGTGCACAGAACTTCAAGCCAGAAGGGACAGAAATAGCTCCCACCTCGTTCTCGTAGAGCATTGGCACAGCGGCCCACCAGCCTTGGCCCATTCAGTATGAGTTAAACACTGCAATGGAGCTCTCATCTCAGACTCTCTGGTTCTCTCTGGACCTCACCCAGAGCTAGGTTTGTTTCTTCTCTCTCTCTCTCTCTCTCTCTCTCTCTCTCTCTCTCTCTCTCTCTCTGTGTGTGTGTGTGTGTGTGTGTGTGATTTCAATGGCCCTAGAAACAATAGGCAAAGAGCTCTCATCTTACCTGATGCTCTTGCTCAAGGTCACCTCCTAGAAGGCCACCTTTATCCTCAGAAATGATGTGTACTTGACAGGCTCTGCAAAATGCCATGACACAGGATGCTCCTCCACCCCTCATGTCCTCATCGGGAACCATAGCTTTTCTTTCTCTCTGAAAAAAAAAAGTTTACTTTTATTTATTTAGTATGCATGGGTGCATGTGCCAGAATGCCCCAGTGTGTTGTGTGTGTGAGAAAGTCAGAGGACGACTTGAGGGAACTGATTCCTCCTTCCATGGCAGGGTCAAACCCAGGTCATTAGCTTTGAGGAAAAACATCCTTACCCACCTAGTCATCATCTTGGGGATGAGAGGGTTGCATCTACAAATGTGTGAACCTCAGGGAACTAGTTTGGGTCTTGGTTCTCAGATATCATCCACCTGTATTGTTTTTTGTTTGTTGTTTGTTTGCTTGTTGTTATTGTTATTGTTGTTGTTGTTGTTGTTATTATTATTGTTGTTGTTTTTTGACAGTCTATCACTAGCCAAGAAATCACCATATAGCCCAGACTGATTGACCAGTAAATCCCAGAGATTGGCCTGTCTCTGCCTCCAAAATGCTGGGATTACAGGCATCTTTACCTGGATTCTGGGGATGGAACTCTGGTCCTCACTGACTTAACTACCTCCCAAGCCCTGGACCACAGCTTCTCTGAGGTCTGAGGTCAAGAGAGACAGTAACAAAGCTCAGTCTGACCTGCACAATGTTGGCACAAGACTTTTACCCAGAGATACCTACCAGCATAATAGAAAAAGAAGTCAGTATACTCAGCTGTGGGTGGGGAGGCTCACAGCTAATCTCATGGCCCACAGCTTCTCATTATGGTCACACATATTGATGCTGCCATCCATGGCAACATGGCCATAACTAAGAGAAGTACCTGGACCACATCACCCTAGAGTCCTCTCTACCTTGTCTAATTTTTCTTTTATACCATGATTGGCAACCCAGAGACCTGAGCTCCAGACAATTCTGAAACCTTGCCTGTTAGAGCAGAGGCCTGGCCAGAGCCGTGGGATAACAACAGGATCAATGCAATCCTACCTAGCAGACTAGGTGGGGGGAAGGTGAAGCTGGGTAGCTACAGCTGTGAAACAGAGAACATAGGCAACCACCAGACCCCTCCCTGCTGGATTAGAGACCACATCGACAGAAGTTCCCAGCAACCTGTCTCTGGAGGCAGGAGGCCAGTTACACTGACCTTAGCCCCCTATACTCAATGATTGATTGTATTGGTCACTTAGTGTGTCCACTGTGGAGGAACACTCATGGCCTCTCAGGTTCCACCATGTTCAGTTCTGCCTCTCAGTCATGAAGGTAACATGTTGGATGGTATATGCACCAAAGAACATCCCACTTTGTAAAAGAATACAGTATGTCCTAGGAAATGGCCACAAACATGCCCACCAGTAGTTCACATAGCTACTAGCTAAAAGTGCCTCGCTCTGCATTAGACAGACCATACTAAACACAAAATCCTGGGCATGAGTACATTCCTTCCCCTCTCCCCCCCCCCAAAAAAATGACGTATTGATGAGCCATTAATTGAGGTTATTGTTTTTCTTTTCTTTTTAAACATTCATTTATTTATTTGGGATGAGGGGGCAAAGGACATGCACAGGCCATGGCAAGTATGTGGAAACCAAAGGTCAGTTTTCTCCTTCCACCATAAGGGACCCGGCTTGTCAGGTTTTGCACCAGGCTCCTTTTCCTGACATCTCAACAGCTAGGGAGCTGGGTTTCTCTAAACAAGCCTTACTGTCCTGACCAGTGCCGCATGCCTATGGGACCAAACTTGCACACCAGCGTACTGTCTGGGACATGGGATCCAAGGTCCAGATAAACATGAATGGAAAGACAGAAGCCCCCAGGGGCATGACAGCACAATGTTCTGTCTGTGACAGTTCCAGACACCTTATACCATCTGGATTCTGTTGACCCAGTTGGACTTGCCCAGAGTTGTAGCATCTGGAGACCATCTGTCCTGCCTCCCACCAGGCCCTGTAACTATTCTACCCCAAACCTGCCACGTTCGGTTTTCTAACTAGAACATGGGGCTGGAGAGATGACTCAGCAGCTAAAAGCAGAGGACCAGGGCTTGATTCCCAGCTCCCACATAGTGGCTCAAATCCTCAGGTGGATGTTCTTATCTGGCCTCTCTGGACACCAGGCATGCACATTGTTAGCGTTCCTTCTACGCTCAGCCCAACAGTTACCCAGCAACAGCCAGGTAGGCCTGGCTTGCTATAAAATGGACTGTTGGAGCCTCTCTCACTCTCTCTGCTCCTTTTCTTTTTCTGACACCCTTCTCCCTCTCTTCGCTTCCTCCCCCTCCATGTGTTCCTGCTCTCTCTCTCTCTCTCTCTCTCTCTCTCTCTCTCTCTCTCTCTCTCCTCCTTCCCTCTCTTTTTTGCCTCTTCTCCCTTTCAGCTCCCTTCCGAATGCCCTTAAATAAACTCTACTCTATACTAGACCAGTCATATGTCTGGTACCCTGAAGAAGGAGAGTTGCCAGCATGGGCCCGCTGAGGTACCCCCTCCCACCGCACCGTACCGCACTCTATAAAACTTATCCTTGGTTTTATAAAACACATCACACATGACATATACAGAGGCAAACTATAAATCATGTAAATCCTACTTCTTCTTCCTCACTCATTCCAGATGGCTCAGTAGACAGAAGGGGTGCAAGACCCGTCAGTGCTTCATCTCTTCTCATTCACTCAACCACGCTTACAATGTCTGCCACTCTTTGTTCCACACTTCGAATCTCTGCCATGAATGACCCCTAAGGCCCATGTGCTGGAAACTCGCTCCTCAGCCTACTGAGATGCTACTGAATAGTGAGGTGCCTTTAAGAGTCCGAGCCAGGTGCCCTGGAGAAAGTTAGGTCAGCCTACTGGTTATTGGGACTCCAGCCTTTCCTTTTATCTCTTCTGCTTTCCACCTGAGGCCAATTGCTTTGATTCACCATGTGTCCCCAACTTGCCACAGGCCCAAAGCAACAAAACCAAACAACCATGGGGTGAGACTCCAAAACCTAGGGCATTAATCCATTCTCTAAAGTAAGTGTGACAGCTTTATGTAACAGAGCAAACCTTTCATCTTTACTAGTTCACTACCTCAGGTATTTGACACAGTGACTGAAAGCTAACCAGTGTGGTGGCCTGTGGTCTGGAAGGTCTATGGGCAGAGGTTATTGTCTTCTGGAGACTGGGTACCTAACTCCTAAGAGTCTCTAGATAATGCTCAACAAGCAGGTGGTGAGTTAGCAAACAAACGACATTCAACCTACCTGCACAACACATTTGCTGGGGATAAAACAAACCCCAATTAACGCAGTAAGTGACATTTTGCTGTCTCTATTTAAGGACACACAAAATAGTTAGAGCTTAATATATGGAAGACTCTGAGTGTAAAGCCGGATGTAATCAAATGTCAACACACAGAAACCTAGGGAGAAGACGTAATAACAAGCCCTGCTGGGAAGAGACATCAGGACTGGCTTCCCTGGAAGGAGATGCTTTAGTCGGGGTACCACAGCTGGGACCCACACTGAGAAGCATTAGGAGGCATGTCGGAAACTGGGAAGAGTAAGGGTTCAGAGCCCGCAAATGGCCAGTGCCCCTCGGCAGGGCTGTGCTTGCGGAGGACCTGCCATATGCTGGGCAGCTTCCATCCCATACTCCAGAGGCAAACACCATCATCATCTCAAGCATCTGTGGATGTGGAGAGTGGCCCTGACAGGGACATAATTTGCACAGGGTCTCAAGCCTGGATCTGTCTAAATCTAAGGCAGACATGTTTGCATTCTCCAGTCAGGGGAGGTGGACTCAGCTTCCTCCATTCATAAGTCTGTGGTGCTCCATCCACTCACTATACCAGCCCCTCTGCTGTTCTGTGGCTGACCACCAATCAGCCACACTCTCAAGCCGTGCCTCCCTCTTCTATGTCCAGGCAGGAGTGTGAGGCTGCCAAGATGGCAAAGGGATCCCACCGAGAGAGGCCTTTGCCCCCTGGATGTAGGAGATAGGGGAAAGTGGAAGGGATTCCTGAGGAACGCCCCTCACCCTCTTCCTTCCTGCCTTAACACCACCAGTGGCTTGAATCCAGTCCGTGGGATTTACCTGCTAGAAGGAGAGAGCAGATTCCCAGAAGTCATCACCCAACTAACGTCCACAGGTACTCTGTATCTCACAGATGGAATTTCAAAAAAATAAGAGACAAAATACTAAAAGATGGCCCAAATTAGACTGTAATTAGGCCCTGGGACTGCAATGTCCCAATCTCTCTGTATACTGAAGGGATAATCGGTTAATGGGACTTACAGAGGTTTCCTTTTAAGGCACTGCTTCTTTTCCAGGACCTTTGCTGACACTTTGAGCCAGTTTTTTGAGGTGTATGGTTTAATTTTGGCAGTACAAAACACAACTGTCACCTCAAACAGAGAAAGAGTTCGTTTTGGAGCCAAATAGGAGTGGTGAGACATCCTGGCTTTAGAACGCCTGTCTTGTATGTTAGAGGTGAGACCCCATCCACATTGGGGGCAGGGAGCTGAGGCCACCTCCATTCCTTCACTCAGGCCAGGTGATGCCACACTGCAGTTTGTTTTGGCTTCCTAGAAAGAAGCCTTGAGACCTGAGCTTCGTATTTTGAAATATATTTGTTGTAGGAGCCGTAGCTGTGTACAGAAAGCGAGTCCGTCCCCGTAAATAAATTACATAGTCTAACCACACCTTCCACAATCAAGCCAAGCCCGGGATAGAACTCGAAAGGATTCAGCTATTACAGCAGTCTCTAAAGCACCGATACAACCAGTTTGTCTGTCAGAAAAGACAAAGCAAGGCCCAACTCCATGCCAGCCCCACCCCCTCAAACTCTCCCCCAGTCAAGTCTCTGATGTCTTCTGGACAGAACAAACTACAACCCCAGAGGACAGATGTCCAAAGTCCCTGTGGCCTGTCTTATAAAGTAGTCTACGGTGGATGGTTACAAATGTGAACACAAGCCTTGGTATGGAGTCATACACTTCCTGACTTCCTACATCTCAGCCTAGACAAGTCAAATGAAGCCTGAGTCCCTAGGACTCACCCCTTCCCAAGACCATGCACCTTAGAACACATCTAGGCACTTCATGCAAAGTCCCATTTAGTGCAAGACACTGTTCCAGTACTACCTGCTTTCTACAATAGGGAACAAAATTTGTGTTTGGAATGCAAATCCTTGGCAACCTTGGGCTAGGGGGTTGTCAAGCCTGAGGAAGCCCTCTGCTTCCCAGCCACTCCCAAGGACCCTCCCTCTCTATGGGCCACAGTGTTGTCCCCACCTCCCTAGCAAAGTCAACAAGACCCTCCCTATGGCCTTAGGACACCTGTAACTACCCTTGTATATCAGAGCTGAAAGATGCCAGGTCCTGGCAGGGGCAGAGAGGTGGCTGGTCTTGTCTTCAACTGTTCACCTGGCTGAGCCCTTGAGTTCAGCTGAGCCAAGATGCTCATCAAGAGAACAGACTGCCTCACACTGAACATCAGAGAGGGAGCCTCGCCACTTCCTGATGCATTATTTATCAGGAACACATTAACCATTAACCGTGGTGACATCACAGGCATTTGAAGGTAATTTGTGGGAAGTATTGTTAGTGCAATTGATTTGCAAATTCTTTGACAGGGACAACCAAGCACCAAGCAGGCAGAGAGGCGAAATGGAAACTTTTTTTTTTTTTTTAACGTATTTGGGGATAATTGATTGAAAGCTAAGCTGTGTAGCCAGTGAGAAAATGAGATTATGCTCTCTGTTATGCAAAGAGAAATTTGTATATTCTGCAAAACAGCAAGATGAAGAGCTACCAGGACAGGTAGCTGGGAGGCAGGCTTGGGAGCAAAAGAGGGTGATGATATCTTTCTTTCCAAATTCAAATCAGTGGATCCGAGCATGGCATAAACCAGGAATGACAGCACATAGCTGTAATTCCAGAACTCAGGAGATAAAGGCAGGAGGATTTCGGGCTCAAACTTATCTTTGGCTACTTAGCAAGTTTGAGGCTAGCCTGGGCTACATGAGACCCTGTCTCAAAAGAAAGAATTGATGTCCTCATAACTCCCCTGTGATTTGGTGAGGACTGTCCAGTATTTGGTGGATTGTTTAAGTTTAGTCGGCTGTCTACTGGTGGCTCTCTGGCAAGTGCCGTGAAACTTACTTAATAAGCAACTGACTGACATTGCTGTGAGCTGGGCTGGGGGCCTGCATCGTGCAAAGAAGTCTGAAGCATCTGGCTTCTGTTACGTCAATGGCCATCCTGGAACTGCTAAAGTCACCAGAGGGTGCAGTATATTGACATTGATATTCACCATGGCAATGGTGTGGAAGAGGCCTACTATACACAGACTGGGTCATGACTGTGTCCTTTCACGAATACTGAGAGTACTTCCCAGGAACTGGGGAGGTATGGGATACTGGGGCTGGCAAAGGCAAGTACTATGCTGCTAACTACCCACTCTGAGATGGGATAGGTGTTGGGAAGCCGGCTTCAAGCCAGTCATATCCTAAGTAATGGAGATGTCCCATCCTAGTGTGATTGTCTTACAGTGTGGCTCAGATGCCCTGTCTGGGGTTTCAGGCATGCCAAGTGTGTGGAATTCGTCAAGAGTTTCAACTTGCCCATTCTCGTGCTGGGAAGAGGTGGCTTTACCATGCGTAATATCGCTGAAATATCACTCATGGGAGAGAGTAGTCAGACAGCCTGCGGAGAAGGGCAACTGGCCAGCACAGGGCTGAAGGCTGAATAGAACAGGAACAGAGAACAGGTGGTCAGCTCAAAGCTGCTTCCTGAGGCAGGCAGGTGGCCAGGCAGAACAGTAAAGCGACTGACTGCTTAACCGCAGGTTACGTTTCCTGTGAGAACCACAGCAGAAAGGACTTCACTGTTACACAGGTTGAACCTGACCTGCATGGGAAATTCTGCTGTTCTGGCTCTAATTCTGACATCCCCTGAATGTCAGGCAGTAACTTGGATGACATGAAACTTTAGGGTGGGGGACTCAGATGTATTTATAGATGGTTCTGTTGAGGCCAGTGCAGAAGCTGTGTCCAAACAATGGCCTCCTGTGATGTTTATGTGCCAGGTGGACACTTGTAATGGCCACCTCCCTCCCTCCCTGGAGAGATTTATTTATGCGGCCATGAAAGAAAATTCTCCCCAATATGATTTGGGGCTTTCATTTCTTAATTTGGTCAAATTGAAACACTGGGCTGTGAAAGTTTCAGGTTTGAGGTACAGTGGAGACACTGAAGCCAATTGCCTTTTTAGGTGAAGATGGTTTTGGTTTTGGTTTTGGTTTTGGTTTTGGTTTTTTAAGACAGGGTTTCTCAGTGTAACCAGCGCTGGCTGTCCTGGACTCACTCTGTAGACCAGGCTGGCCTCCAACTCAGAGAGATCCACCTGTCCTCTGCCTCCTGAGTACTGACTTAATACGTTTTAAACTTCACAGAAGACAATTCGGTAGGACTCTGAGAAGACCTTGGGCCTATGTGGCAGAGTGAGAGTCCCTTCTTATATGTAGGTTTCAGAAGGAGGGGACAGATCCATGCCACACAGTTAGTGACTCATCCCTGCTGTGCAGGCTGTCTCTGACTCCCAGTTGACAGGGGGTCGGGGGAAGCAGGGGAGGTCTCTCATTTGTCTGGTGGATGTGCGGGATGTGTGACTCGGGGTTGGAGGAGTGAGGCCCACCTTGTTAATATGTATCTATCATATGAGGTATGCTGCCGTTAGCCCCTGTTAGGTAACAAGCTATTAGCTTCCCGCCTGTATGCAGAATCAGGGGTAGATAAAGACACAGCTGCAGATGTGGGGGAGCTGAGCAGCAGATGCTCTGGGTTCTGATAGGGTGGGGAAATGGCTCAGTGAGCCAAGGGCACACCGCACAAATACACAAGCTAGAGGCAGATCCCCAGAACCCATAAAGCCACTCAGGCACAGAAGCTGTGTGTGATCCCAGCACTGGAGAGGCAGAGTCGTGGAATCCCTGGGCAAGCCTAGACTATCAGACACATAACGGGGAGAGCAATCAAGAATTCTGGCATCAACTTCAGACCTACACACACACACACACACACACACACACACATCCTCTTGTGCCATGACATGTGAACATACATGTACACACCACATACATATATACAGAGAAAAAGTCTAAGTTAAAAAAATTAAATAAGTAAAAAGAAAAGAAATTGTTTGGAACAAAAAGATAGCCATCAAGATGGCTCAGTGGGTAAAGGTACTTGCCTCCAAACCTAAGGACCCAAGTTCAATCCCAGGCACCACATGGTAGAAGGCAAGAACCCTCCCCCTGGCTTATACATCCTCTTTGGCACATTTGAGATGCACACATTTGTGAAAAAAAGGCATGGGCTCATAGCATCATAATCAAGTTGCCGTGGTAATGACGACAGAGGCAGCTCCAGGCGGTCACCACGGCACCCACAGTGTTCCCTTAATCTTTAAGTAAAATTGGAATCCTTGACTTTGATGCAGAAAAGAAAGTCGGGGTATGCCAGTGAACATGGGGTTAAAGTTTATATAAAAATAGAAACAAAGGTGCCAGGGAGCGAGTGAGGCTCACCTGAGGGAGGAGTGTGGGCTCCTTAAAGGGCAGCTGTGGTTAAGAATCTTAATGATGTGTGGTTTAGAATCTTAGTGATGATGGCTGTGCCTAGGAATTTCTGGAAGCCACAAGAATGTCACTGCTTCGTGGCTTTCCACCGGACCCTCCCTCCTCTAGCTCAGTTCTCTTCCTTGGATGTTTGTTTGAGACGAGGTCTTACTGGGTAGCCATGGCTGTGATTGGTCTGGAACTCAAAGGAATCCACTTGCCACTGCCTCCTGAGTGCCGGAATCAAAGCTGTGCAGCACCACACCTGGCCCTTTTTTATTAACTGATACTGTTGGATGGCTCCAGAGGACGTTTGGAGGGGACGACAGCCTAACCAGGTAAAACCAGGAGCCAGAGGGTTCCACAAGGGTTTACTGAGAGTTCTAAAACATTGCAGGTTCATACTAGGGTAAGGACAAAGACCTTACCCAGATATTTGGTTTTATTGGAATTCTCAGTTCTCAGCTGGCGAGAGTCATAAAGCAGACTAGGGAGTGGATTCTTTCCCTGCATGTCCACACTTTATCTTATCTTTCTCTCCTGCCTCACTTACGAAAAGTGGGGGATCTGTTCAGACTTGCCCCTAGAAAGACAGACAGTTGCCACTTCCACCTTAGTGAGGGATCACTGGGGTGGGCATGGGGGAGTGGCTGCATTAATGAATATCCTGATTTTATTTCTGTTGCTGTGACAAATACCCCAATCAAATCAATAATGAGAGAGAAAGATTTTTTTCATCTTACAATCCAGGTTACAGTCAATGATTATGAGGGAATCAAGGCAGAAACACAAAGTAGCTAGTCACATCACATCAAGAGCAAAACAAAAATAAGTATTTAGGTGTGCTCAGCCCCTCTCTGCTCTTATAAGTCTGCTAGGGAATGGTGGGGCCCACAAGGAGCAGGTCTTCCCACCTCCCACCATAATCAAGAAAATCCTCCACAGTCATGCCCATGGGCCAACCCAATCTAGACAGTCCCTATTAAGACTTTTCCCAAGCCATTTCTAGATTATGTCAAGTTTACAAAACCATCATAGTGAAAATTTGGGAACATCACCCTGAGACTCCAGTGTGACCACCACCACAGGGCTGCTGACACCATGGGTCGAGCCATGAGCCTGTTAGCTTCAAACACTACATTTCCCAGATTGCCTGGCACATTTACACAGTGAATTCGATCCTAGGGCTGAAGGAAAGAATTTCCACAATTAAGTCATGCCAGGGACCAATTATGAGCTATGCCTTGGATAGAGGGGCTTCCTGGGACATGGTAATTATGTAATGCCAAATCCAGAAGAATCCCAGAAAACCAAGGCAAGCTGATGACCCAGTTCTAACTGCCATTAAAGAGGTAGGAAATGCACAATGGACCATTAAAGAATATTTTGCAACAAACTAGAGAGGTGAATCCATAGGCAAAGAGTGGGTAACTCTGATACCTGAGTTCAGATCCCCAGAACCCACGTAAGAGCCAAATCAATATAATTAGTCCATCCATCACCTTAAACTTTCATCTTTGTTCTGTAAGAAAGGATACATAGAGCCCAGGCTGCCTTTGAAACCAGAGTAGTTAAGGATGGCCTTGAACTCCTGACTTACCTCCTCAGTGCGGATTTCAAGCATGCATCACCATACCTGTTTGATGTGGTCCTGGGGCTGGACCCCAGGGCATGGTGCAGTACATGCCAGAAGGGCACTCTGCCAACTGGCAGTCTACCACTGAGCACTCCCCTCACTGAGCACTATGCCAATTAGCACTCTGCCCCCTGAGCACTCTACCCACTAAGCCAACTGAATTAAATCACCAGCCCCCATTGTCATTTTTTTTGCACTGGAAATATGAAAAACCTCTCCTGAATCTATTTTTTGAAATTTACAGTAAATTGTTAACCATAGTCATCCTCTTTGGCATTAAAATGTATCCCCTCTGTTAGGTCTCAGAAACCTGGAACAAATGGCTAATGAAAGTGACATCTCAGCATTCCTTAGTACCTTTGGCTCCTCTCAGCACTTCTCACCCCACCCCCTACCCTAAACTTGTACCTTTCAGGGGCTAGCCAGAGTGGTAGCTTGTCCCCTGAAAAGAAATTATACACAGCCTGACAATTTGTCAGCCCACCTCAAAGGAGAGACTGAGCCAAGGCCTCGATGCTGGATAGGGCCATACTTCCACAAGGTCTGTTTAAGTTATGCATATCTCGCCCTCTTAAACCTAAACCTCATGTCAGGACCTCTATAGACTTGGCAGAAGTGGGGGTCACTGGGCCTTTTTGCCCTCTTCCCAACATGAACACGTTAAATAAATCTCCTTTCTTTGTTTTTTCATTGTGACCTGTTTCTTTAATTGGTTTATTGACTTATTGATTGTGCTGCCAAGACCTGGCTTTGCTCTAGCAATTCTCATGCCAACAACTCAGCACTGCTGGTAGGGACATTCAGTTGTAATAATCAGGGGTCAGAGTCCTCAACACCCATGAAGATACCCCAGGGATGCTGTACACCTATTCCTTGTGTTCCAGAGCAAAGAACTACATCACAGACATTCAGTTAGAAGTAGAAATAGACCATTTAGACAAACAAAGCAGTGCTGAGCACCGAGTAGGCTAGTGATCTGAGGGTAAAGCCCTGGGCCATGAGGGGGAAGCCTTGGACCACCAGGTATTGGCAAATATTTTAGCTATTTTATTGGGTTCTATATATCTACCACCCCCAACCCTTATTCTATGCTAATTCCTTTCAACCCCAAACACTAGATATGAGAGAAAGGTTAGAGGGAAAGGGGGCATAGACCTCTTTAGGCTGATTAGGGACATTGGATTCTTAGGGGCAAGTCCAATCTTCATCAACAGAATATCCAGCAACCCAACAAATGCAATAGCCAGAACCACCACCACCACCAGCAGCAGCAGCAGCAGGAACTACCAGCAGCAGCAGGAACCACCAGCAGCAGCAGGAACCAGCAGCAGCAGCAGGAACCACCAGCAGCAGCAGGAACCACCAGCAGCAG
>JADRCH010000031.1:12721957-12735154 GCA_019843965.1 Rhynchomys soricoides
GTGGTGGTGGTGGTGGGTGGTGATGGTGGTGGTGGTGGTGGTGGTGGTGGTGGTGATGATGATGATGATGATGATGATAGGGTCTCACTATGTACCCCTGGGTGGGCTGGAACACAGGTTATAAACCAGGCTGTGCTCGAACTCACTGGGTCCAACTGCTTCTGCTTCTCAAGTGCTAGGACTAAAGATATGCACCACCACTCCTAGCTTTATTAATTTTGAAACATGGTCTCTCATTGGACTGAGAAATCTAGAACTCTAGAGCAGGCTAGCCACTGATCCCCCAGGACCCACTGTCTCTGTACCTTCAGCATTAAGGTTACAGGCATGTATCACTAAGCCTGCTTTCTGCATGGCTGCTGGGGATCCAAACTCAGAGCCTCATGCTTACATAGCACGTCCTGTAACCACTGAGTTGCCCTTCCCCATCCACCCTCAATGATAACTTCAAAGGTCATGATCAAGTGGAGCTTATCCCAGGCATGGAATTGAAAATTGATCATTGTAATTCAGTAGACTAACAGATTAATGGAGATTTAAAAACACAGTTATACTTCAGCATGTAGATAAAAAATAAGCAAAAATAAAACCCACTTGTCAAAATCCATATCACTCATGACTTTTTTGAAAAGGGGGGAGCAGAGAGGAACTTCTCACCTGGATAACAAAAATCTTCTAAAAATGCACAGCTTGCTTAGACAATGGATGTCTCCTAAGACAGAGGTGACTGACCCATGCAACTAAGCAAGGTGGGGAGGAGGGGGGCAGAGTGAGGAACATGCAGACCAGAGAGGACGAATAAAGAAAGAGATGCAGCTGCTTGCTGATGACATAATGGTCTACATAGAAAAACCCGTGAAATCTACCAAACAAATCCTGGGACAAGCACGCAATTTCATTAAGGTTGCAATGTACGAGATCCATGTGCCAACACCGACAGTATTGTTACTGTTTAAACTACAGCAGAACTTTAGCTGTGAGGGTAATGATAAAAATAGATGCAAATCTTAAAACAAGCGCCTACCTGAAAATTTACAAAATGATGGCTATATATATATATTCCAAGTTAAAAGGAGAAATGTGCAATGTTCGTGGGTACAATGATACTTTGGGTAAAATACCAACTCTCTTCCAAATGACAGAAAGTTTTTGTTTTGCTTTGTTTGTATATGGAGATAGAGGTGGGAGACTATATGTCCACAAGGTGGGCAGCATGTGACTACCCTCATGTGTATGGAGGGCAGAGGATTTGTTCAGTGATTGGCCCTGCTATAGCACTATCTACCATATCCGCTTGAGATCTCTCACTGAACCTGGACCCCCTGTCTCACCCCAGCCAGGGCTAAAGAGTTCACGGCCATGGCCAGCTCGGCCATGGGTGCTGGGGATTTGAACTCAGGCCCTCATGCTTGCATAGCAAGTGCTCTTACCTACTGAACCATCATTCCAGAAGAGTTAGAATGTTAATACAGCTCCTATCAAGTCTCAGCAAGAACTTTTAAAGATGTAGACAAGTTTGTTCCAAAAATATATAGGCAAAGACAAAAGAACTAGAATGAGGAGAATAAAGTTGAAAAGAAGACTATCGTGTTAAGAATTTTTACACCTAGCCAAGCATGGCAGTATATGTCTTTAACCCTGACACTCAGGAGGCAGAGGCGGACTGATCCCTGTGAGTTCCAGGCCAGCCTACTGGTCTACATAGTGGGTTCTAGGACAGCCAGGGCTATATACTAAGACCCTGTCTGCTGAACCCAATTTGAAGTCTTGAAGTCTTGTGTAGCCACATGAATTAAGACTGTGCAAATGTGTGCATGTATGTGAGTATGTGTGTGTATGTGAGTGTCTATGTGAGTGTGCATGTGTATGTGTATGTGTGAGTGCATGTGTATGTGTGTGTGTTTGTTGCATTCTGATACCAGAGCTCAATAGCAGAGGTTTTCTTCTAATCCCTCTTCACTTTATGAATACAAGATGTATTAGTCGGGATTCTCTAGAGTCACAGAATTCATGGAATGTCTCTATATAGTAAGGAAATTTGTTCTAATGATTTACAGACTGCAATCAGACTAACACAGCAACAGGCAGCTGTGAACGAGAAGCCCAAGAATCTAGTAGTTGCTCAGTCTCATGAGGCTAGTTGCTTCAGCTGATCTTCTATATAAGCTGGAATCCTAAAGAAGTAGGTTCCAACAGATGTGCTGACCAGTAAGTGCAAGCAGGTGAAAAAGAGAGAGTCTTCCTTCTTCCATTGTCCCTATGTAGGCCTCCAGCAGAAGGTATGGCTCAGATTAAAAGAGCATGCCACCATGCCTGGATTTGGAACTTGCTCTGTCCCAAGCTGGCCTAGAACTCAGAGATCTGCTTGCCTCAGTCTCCTGGGGTTAAAGGTGTGTACTACCTTGCCTGGGCCTAAGCTTTTCCTGGCTACTGTGCCTCAAGATCCCCAAGTCAAGAACCAGGTCAGAAGCCTATGTCTTCCAGCCTCAAGATCTGGATCCCAGGTATGCCCTCCACTTCTGGATTGTAGTTCATTCCAGATGTAGTCAAGTTGACAACCAGGAGAAGCCATCACACAAGGCCTCTATCTGAACTAGAGACTGCTGATTTGGTTAACTAGCCAGCAAGCTTTCCCTGGGAATCCCTTGTCTACCCCTCTGGAGGGCTGGGATCACAGGCAGTGTCACACTGAGCAGCTTTGTCTTTGGCTCTGGGAATCTAAACTCAGGGCTTCCCACTTGCACAGCAAGCACTTCACACACTAAGCCTACTCCTCTCCTCAGCCCCAGACACTGATGCTTGACAGCCTCAAGTGCAACAAGGGGAGATAGCCAAGAAATGATGCAGGCACAAGCAAAAAGAAGGGGGAAAAAAACTTGACCTAAATATAACTTTATGAAAAATTAACTCACAATGGATATAAACACAGAACAAGAAATTATAGCACATTCAGAAGAAAATGTAAAAAAGAAAATATATAGGTCCTCAGCTTGCCTAACACTTCATAGAGAAGACACCAAAGGCCCATAAACAGGAAATACTGAAAGGAGTTGAAGACATGTCAATAACCTGTTTGGCATGCATGTGTGAGTACTTGAGTTTGATACCCAGAACCCATGTTAAAAAAAAAACAAAAAAACCAAGTTTGGATGGTGCTGTTGTGATTCCAGCACTAGGGATATGGAGACAAGTGCATTGCTGAGGCTCATTGGCCAGCCAGCTTCAACTACTTGATGACTGCAGGCCAATTAGAGATCCTATGTCTAAAAGCAAGGTGGAATGACTCCATGTTGTATCTGACCTCTGTAAGATACACACACCCATACAGTATACACACACGAAGAGAGAAAACACTGAAACAAATACCAAGTGCTCTGAATTAAATGTCCCCCAAAGGCCTATGTGCTAAAGTGTGGTCCCCAGTACCTAGCACTATTGTAAAGCAGAAGCTTTAAGAGGTGGGGCCTAGTGAGAGGAAGTCATCATATGCCCTATGGGCATATGTGACAGAAGCCATCTAGGAAAGACTATGGCAAGTGAGTTTCCCAGAGATGGCCCACTGGTTTGCATGGCTGTGATGGGTGCACTCTGGAAAGGCACGCCTCAGAGACTTCATCCCAAGATTGTTCCTCACTGCTGGTATGCTTTCCTGCCACTATCACATAGGCTAATGATTTCTGGGCATCAGCCCATCCTATTGGACAGATGTCCTGCAGATCAACATGAAGATGAACTTCATGAATTAAGGCTGTTTAGATGAATTAATGACTTTATAGACTTTCTGATTTGATTCAAATAATTTTAGGAAGAAAGTTTAAGGAGATGGCTTTAGTTGTTTTGCCAGAAAGATGCAATAAAGTTAGAGTCAAGAATAGAATGTGCCCCCCTCATAGGATAGTAAGTAAAGGCTGCATAATACAGATTACAATGAGCTTTCATAAGTTACACTAAGAAGATATTAGGCTTGGACAGATTTATGATCAAGGAAAAATATTCATTCTAGGTCAGGTCCAAGGATGAAGCCACAGGTGTGCACTATGATAAAGCAAGGCCATGTGAAACTGTTGTTTTGAACTTATAATGAACTTGTAGAATGAAGCACTGCTTTGAACTTACTATCAGCATCCTTTGTAACTCCCCTCCTGTGTAACATTTTATCTATGTGTAATTTTATAAAGAACTTTTGTCTAAGAAGGCATGAAAGGGCTGAGAGAAAATTTAAGTACAGCTGCTGAGACAGTATTCCATCCAACAAATGTATGTATATGAATATATGTCTGTCTATGTGTATACATATACATATGTATGTAGGTATATGAGTATGTATGTGCACTTGTGAAATTGATAAAACAGGTGGCCAGACCCGACCAGTGTGTGTGTGTGTGTGTGTGTGCCTATCTATGTGTCTGTGATCTATGTGTCTGTGTGTGTGTGTGCCTATTTGTCTGTGTATATATCTATATGTCTGTGTGTGTGTCTGTGTGTGTGTCTATGTACCTGTGTGTGTCTGTGTGTCTGTGTCTGTGTGTGTGCCTATGTGTCTGTGTATATATCTATTTATCTGTGTGTGTGTATGTGTCTGTGTGTGTCCATGTGTCTGTGTGTGTCTATGTACCTGTGTGTGTCTGTGTGTGTGTGTGTGTGTGTGTCCTTGACTTTTTTCCTTTCTTCCTTTTCTTTTCTCTCTGGCTTACAAAGAGCTAAGGAACTCCGAGCCTCTAGTCCAGGCCAGTGAGGAGCCCTTGAAGCAAAGAGAAAAGAGCCCAAGTAACTGAGCTTTTTCCTTAACCCCCTGCTGCTATCAGCTGGGGTTAAATTACCAGAAGTCACTGGGCAGTGGTGGTGCACACCTTTAATCCCAGCACTTGGAAGGCAGAAGCAGGTGGATTTCTGAGTTTGAGGCCAGCCTGGTCTACAAAGTGAGTTCCAGGACAGCCAAGGCTACACAGTGAAATCCTGTCTCAAAAAAACAAAAACCAAAACAAAACAAAAAATATTGCCAGAAGCCACCAGCTTCTGGCCCCAGAGAAAGAAAGAGTTGGTCAGAAGCCAGCAACTTTTGGCCCTGCAATCACTGACACCACACCTCTTTTGCTGCCTTCCTTGGGGAAACTGGATGATATGCTAGCCTTAGCATGTATGAGACCCTCCCTACCTCTTCCTGGTCATAAAGCAGTGGCTTGCATCACAAAGACTCCCACCAGAATGTGCTGCCCCACCACAGGCCCTAAAGCAACAGGTCAGCTCCAGTCTTAGTTACTTTTCTGTTGCTGGGAGAAAACACAGGACCAAAGCCACTTAGGAAAGGATGGGTTTATTTGGGTTTACAGCTCCAGAGTAATAATGATCCATCACCATCACTGTGGGAAAGGAAACGCAGAAAAGCAGTGAGAGTTCACACCTCTAACTGCAAGCAGGAAACAGAGCTGACTGAGAATGGCTCTGATATCTCAAAGCCTGCCTGCCCCTAGTGACAAGCTTCCTCCAGCAAGGCCATACCCACTAAGCTCAACAGTCAAACATCCAAGACAATGGGAGGCACATAATTCAAATCACAACAGCTTATTCTAAAGCTGAGAGGTCAGTCAGCCTTTTCTCCTCAGCCCGTGACTTCCCTTACATATTACTCACAGGATGGGAAAGCTGGCTGCCACGTGCAATACCGAAATATAGCAGCGAGGTAAGGAGCTGGGAGACTTTCTACCTCCCATTCCCATCAACTGGACTGCATCAAAGTTTACAAGTCTAAGCCAGAGAGGTGGCCCAGTAAGTAAGGTACTTGGCACACAAATATGAGGTGTTAAGTATGAGCCCCAGCGCTCTCCAAAAACAAAAAATAAAGCACCACTATCAGTACAGGTATGGTGGTGCCTGTCCATCATCCCAGAGCTGGAGAGGTGAAGACAGGTAAACAGACTCCTGGAGCTCTGAGCCAGTCCACCCAAAGTGACAGGCTCCCAGTTCAGTGAGATGCCCTGTCTCAAATAAATACAGTGGAGACCAGATATGCACCTCTGGCCTCCACAGACATGCATGTGAATTCATACCTACCCCTGACACACACACACACACACACACACACACACACACACTTAAAAGTCACTCTATAAGCGTCCCTGCTAAAACATAGAAAGACAAACTAGCCTCAGAAAAAGCCAAACATTTATCTGATAGTGACTTCTTTCTAGCATATACATTCTTGGTGCATAATTTATAAAATTTGTGGAAGTTTATAAAATTTATGTATTTGTAAAAAGAAAAAAAAACCTAGCAAACTTTGTGTTTATCTGGGTGTGGTGCCCCTTTAAACTCAGTGTTCTGGAGTCAGAGGTAGGCAGATCTCTACGATTTTGAGGCCAGTCTGATCTACATAGCCAGTTCTGAGTCAGCCATAATGAGACCTTGTCAAAACAAAACAAAGCAAAACACCTTTGAATATAAAAACCAATCCTAAAATTCAATGATGAAAACAATCCATTTAGAAATGGCACAGAGAGCGTAAAGAATCATTTCACGGAAGAGGGTACCCAGGTGCTAAGTCAGCTCATAAAAGAAAGTCAGCATCACTAAGCTGAGGGGCCACGGTAATGCTGAACACCAACTCTCTTTTCTCCCATGACTGTTAAGCAAATGAATGACGCAGCCTGGGCAAACCACTAATGAGTTTCCAGTGTTTAACACTCATAAGGCTTCTTGGCAGGAAGCGCTGAGCTTCCTACCCAGGAGGGAAATGGGCCAGAACCTCAGCAGATGTGCAAGACACTGAGGAATTAGAAATAGATGTGGACCCCACACAGGAAGTGGAAGGCAGAAGATGTAGGAGTAACAGAGCCTCCGCTGCTGTGGAGTGAGCATGTGAACCCAGATCCCCGCAACCCTTGGACGCCCCACAATGCACTGCACCTCCCTCCCTTCTTGGAAAACAGCTTAATGCTCCCAATGTGCATATTCAGCATCACCAGAAACAAACAGCGGCCAGTCACTGACAGGCAGGAATAACTAACTTCCTGGAATTCTAATTCTGCTTTCTTTCAGTCAGTAACATTCAACAAGTGCCATGGGCCCTTCTCATCTGGTATTTTAGTCTCTTAGCTTTCTTCCCTTTGCCCCCTTTCTTTTTCATTCTTTTCTTTTTCAAAAATGTGTTTGTCTGGTTTTGTTTCAATTTGGGCAGCCCGTCTTGTTTTGCTGAGACAGGATCTTGCTCTGTAGCCCAGACTGGCCCCGGACCTCAGCCTCCCAAATGCTGTACTGCAGGTGCGTGCCACCATGCTCACCGGAATCCCACAGAGAATGCAGGCCAAGGCTGAACAGGATGGGCTGGGAGCTGCACCCTCGTGGGCCTCTCTGTGAACGCCTCTGGACCTATCTGGTAGCATTGGGAGAACCAAGCAGGAGAGAATGCTTAAGTCCGGAACTACCAGTGGGCTGAATGACCCTATGCTAGAACATCACAGAGATGGAAGTGTGCTTAAGGACATAATCCTTAGCAATGTAAAATTCTTTTCTTTCAAATGACTTTTTGTAACAAATGTGCTCTCCCCAAACCGTGTCTTACCTTTTCATTTACCTCTTCAGTCTCTCTACAGAGCAAGGTTTGACTCCGTACAAAGTGGCAGCAATTGCCTTACCTAGAGTAAATCTAGTCAGTTTAAAAGCCTTGCCCGTAGTGAAGGGCAGAAACCAGCAAGGTTCTGCAGAAAAACCTTCCAAGACCAAGGCCAAGTATAATCTCACTCCACTCATCTAAGTGAATGTCTCAAATTACCAGGTTGCTTTTCATCTTTTGCCTTAAAACCAACCAAAAAATTGAAGTTTGTGTATGTGTAGAACTGTGTACAAGACCCTACTGCTGAGGAAGCACAGACGTTGATTGCAGGACAATTCTAAGACCAGCCTGGGATACATAAGACTTTATCTCAATAACAACAACAAGACCGTTAAATGTGCTTTCAGTAGACCGCTAGCTTCCACTAAGCAACCCAGAAGTGAAGATAGCATCTGAGGCCTATAAGAGACACCTCTCTGCTTTACCGTAACCTGTCTTCATGATACTTCCACTGGTGTATTTAGTCAATGCTTTGACTTGTAGTTTTCTGTGTTCTTTGATTAATGAAATAGCATGCATGCAAGAGACATGACTCAGAAGTTAACAGTACTCGCCGCTCTTGCAGAAGACCCACATTCAGTTCCCAGGGCCCACATGGTGGCTCATACCACATAATAAATCCAGGTCCAGGGAATCTGATGTTCCTGGGCTCCTGGCATACCTACACCCACATGTGCATGCTCATACCACGTACACGGAGACACACAAATTCACATAATTTAAAATAATAAAACCAATTCTTTTTTAAAATACCATTTAAAAATTACAATGTCATTCCTATCTAGTTCAAGAATATGTTTGACTGCAGGACTCAGGAAAGTAAAAAGGGATCGTTATCAAGGTGAGGGGTGTCAAGGAGCAGTTAAGAGAAAATGGTCGGGTGCAAATCTGAAGGGGGAATTGTGGAAAACGGGGGTCTCTGAGTAGGAAGGAGATAAGCATAAACGTGGAGATATGAGAAGAAAATTGTAGTAAGATGTCTGGAAAAGCCACAAAGAAGCACACCATTAACTAACTACCCAAAAATTGAATATATACATACATAGATTCAATGAAGCTTTTCCACCTAGGCTGGCAATCCTCCTCCAAGAGACAGACCACCTAACAAAAGCCCCACCTCCAGGCCTGAGAAGTCCTCTTTTGAGCTGTTGGCCAAGGAAGCATCCAACAGTCCTACCCGGCTATGAGACCTATGAGCCACAATGACCAGCGTAGAACAATAACCCTGAGGGTGAAGTAGGGACACACGTACGCTGGCAGTAACCAACTGCACTCTAGGTGACCTATATGATCTGCTCAGCAAGAGGGAAATCACGGAAACCTAGCCAACTACCCAGGACTAGTGAAGCCATGCATCTTAGAGGAGAGCCTACAACCACCACTTAACTAAACCAGCATAATTCCTAACTACATTCTAAGTGTTTGTTTTTAGACTCACAGATAAGTGTAGTCCTCATCCCTTAGCAAGAAAAAAACAAACAAACAACCTTTTCTTAACAAATGGTGACCGTTAAAGAAAACCACAGCCAATCAAAATATAGATAGCATTGTGGAGCCCAGTTCCAGTGGATACATCTAGACTACAACTGTACTTAAAGCTCAGGGATTACTGCAGAAGAGGGACAGAACGTGAAAGCCAAAGGATCAGGGAGTTCGCTATGAGATGGTGTCTCTGTCAGAAGTTACACTCAGACATATCTACCTCATGACTTTCCTAAACATGATCTAGATATGGATAACACCAATAGACATGCTAACATGGTTGGTGGAAAGTCCATGAGAGGTCAGCCCTACACAGTGAACTACAGGAAACCAAAGAATACCAAGAGCAGAAGAAATAAACTTTCCCAGGGAAGAGCACAGCAACTGGTTATTCAGTAGAAACGGTCAAATCCAAAACCAACACATACAAATAACACACAGACTGAGCAGACTGAATTTATGTATTTATGGATGTGTGTGTGCGCGTGTGTGTGTGACACACATGTATGTAACAACAATTAATGAAAAAAGATGCCATGAATTTGAAAGGAGCAAAGAAGGCATATGAGAGGATTTGGAGGAAGGAAAAGGAAGGAGAGACATGATTTAGTTATCTCAAAAAATATATACAAATTATTTTTAAAAAGAATATGTTAGCCAACGCAATTCCATTTTATAAAACAACCTCCATTTTGGTTGGATTGTGACAATTCCCGTAACTACAGTAGTTTGGTTTCCAGAAAGAAAGAATTTTGTTTTTCTAGATTGTTTCTTACCCTTCCCTATGGACTTCAAGCTGTGTTCAGCCAGAAAAAAAAAATGTTGATTAATCAACTGACATTCTTTAGCTGACCATTCACTGGACAACTGGTGGTCCGGTCAGGGTTCTCTAAAGGAGCAGAACTGATATAATGAAATATATGTATGTCCATATAAAGTGGGTGGGGTGGGGTTTGAAGTGATTTACAGCCTATGGCTTGGGAAGGTCAACAAAGAATGTCGGCCAAAAGAAAGGCTAGGAATCTAGTAGGTCTACAAGACCAGATATTTTACCAATCCCAATCCGGTGCTGGAGTCCCAGGGGTCCTAGAGAGCCGCTGGTCTCTGAGATTTGTTAGAATCCTGAAGAAGGTTCTAATGTCAAGGGATGCCTCGGCAACAGGTTAGATAAACTTACCAGCAAGAGTGGGAACAAACAGGCAAAAAGCCAAAATTTCCTTCTTCTTTATGTGGGCTGCCTCCAGAAGGTGTAGGCCGGATTTAGGGTGGGTCTTTCTGCCTCAAATGATCCCCAATCAAGAAAATCTCTCACAGATGTGCCTAGCTGTTTGGATTTTAGTTGATTCCAGATGTAGTTAAGCTGACAACCAAGATGAGCCAGCATAGGACCCAAAACAGTAACGACAATGCCATACTGCTGTCTATGTTTATAACCCTTTCAAGAAATCTCTAACTGAGCTATTAGCCCGCCTCAGTGTCCCCTTGGACTCCAAACCCAAAACTTTTCAGAATAAACTACCACTAATCAGTTGAGGTGAGAGCTATGCCTTGCACTGATGTGCATAAGCTTATACAATAACCTTTCACAGGGGTCTCCGACCTCCATGTGTCATGCATGTGGTCCCATTGGTGAAGCCCTGCCTCCCCCTTCTTTAATAGCTGGCCCTCAATACTTAGGCAATGCTGGCTGGTGTTCCAGATAGGTCGTTCTGAGTAATGGAGCTGTGACTACCACTGACAGAGAGCCACAAAACTCAAAGGAACTGTGCTACACTTCTGCCTCTTATGTCCTTCTGCCAAGGGCAAAGGGGAGAGCCATTAGCTTGGTCAAACTTCTCTTCTGGCCAGCCTTATCAGTATGCTGATGGCTCTGCCTTTTCACCTCAGTGACTTTCTTTCTACCAACCTCGGGATGATCCTGACAGGACCTCTGCACTCAGCAAACCTGGAACAAAGCTGTTCCCACCTGTATGCTTACCTGCTGTTGACCTCTGTTGGGTTTCTCTACGGTATAACCTGCTTCTATATTTGTAACTTAAGTCCATCCAGATCTCAGGACACACTTGCGAGCATGCATGCATGGACACACCACACACACACACACACACACACACACACACACACACACACGTATGCTCAGGAGGCAGAGAGAGAGTCACATGGCTGACCCTTGGAAGGAGTCACGATCTACCCAACCTTGGTCCTTATCTCTCCTGTTGTGGTGTGAAAAAGAATGAAGATTTTGTCTTGCAAGTAGGAGGACCTGATTTTTGACTCACAGAATGCAGGGTGGGACAAACTAATGGGGTGGGGGTTATACCCTTGTAATCCCAGTTTGGAGAGGGGAGATAAAAGTCATGTGAAACCCTGGTGCTCACTGGCAAGCTAGCCTAGTCTACTCGTCAAGTTCCAGGCCAATGAGAGACTATCTCAAAAGAAAAAAAAAAAAATCACCCCTGGGTCTGCCTCATGGCTTTTATACAAACACACATCCATAAGTATGCCCACGCATACACACCACACAAGAAGGAACTCGGTGTCACTTTAGAGGCTAGTAGCAAGGACTTGGTATCTACATTTCTACAGTCCTGGCTCATCTCTGTGTTTGGAGGCAGTCAGCAGAGCTATAGCTCCTGTGACACAGTCAGTAATTACACACATTTATCACATGGAATTGATATAAAAATCTAGAAATGGTCCTACTGCAGGGAAAGCTGACAGAGGCCAACAGGAGGTAATCGTCCAGGTGGGAACAGGTAACACGCCCTGAGTGGGAGTGGGTGTAAATCAGTCCCAGTATGGGCTCCAGATGCAGAGAGGATGGAGCCTGGAGGAAAATTCCACCCACAGACACAGGCAATGACTAAAAAGCTTCTCCCTTCCTCCTGGTCTCTAGGTACACACAGAAAATTCCCCTAAGAACCTAAGCCTGAGACTCATAAATTTCAGATTTGAAAAACTGCACACCTTCCACAATGAGATGGGCGAAAAAATTAGCATTTTAAAAACCTAAGTGATAGGCTGGTGGCTTCCTTTGATAACCTGGTAAACCCAAAAACTAAATCTGAATAGATATGACCTCTTGAAGCCCAAAAAGGCTTCTCAATGCCACTAAGAAGACAAGCTTACATCGCAGAGTTACAAAACATAATTAAGATCATTTACTGTGCCTGACAAACAGCAAATGTCACTAACAGAAGTATTGACTCCGTAGAGGCTGACTAAAGGACAGCCTGACAGTGGTTATGTAGTCACCTTAAAGACATTAAAGACATTAAGGAATTCCAAATGAAAAAGGAATTTTTTTAACTTTCAATATTACTTATGTGTATGCATGTATGTCTGTGTGTGTATATGCCACCTGGGTTCAGGGGCTCTCAGAGACCCCTCCCCCGCCTGATATGGGTGCTGGGGCAGGGGAAAGAACTTGGTCCTGCAAGAGTAGGAAGTGCCCCTAACTGCTGAATCACCTCTCCAGCCCCAACCCCAAGAGGTATCTCTGAATGAACAGATCAATTTGGAAAAGAAACAAGTAGAATCTCACTAAATACAAGCAGTGACTCATGTGGGTAGTCTTGACACTCGGGAGGCTGAGGCAGGAGAGGAGGCCTCTGTCATCAGCCATCAGCTAGCTGAAGGCTCTTTTGTTCTAACCAGAAAAAACTGTGGGTACACAGGAAAAGGTTCTTTGTATTTTACTTTTAAAGATAATTCTGTGCCCTCTGATCCATGCCTGAGTCATCTCCAAATCCCAGACCCAGTTCTGAAAACTCAGATCATATGCTGCTGTAGTCTACTGAGTTCCCGGCCTACGCCCACCCCAGCACCAGCTCCATAAGCAGGCCTGGATCCAGTCTCACAGCTGTCCTTGACTTAGCTCCAGCCACCTGATCCCTGCATAGACCAGGTGTATGCGCGCACGCGCGCACACACACACACACACACACACACACACCACATTTTTTTAAGAGAAAGAGTTAATCCCAAAGATGGGAGGAGAAAGACCACTGATTCAAATCATCATGGCCAAATTAATTAAAGCAAGCAATTAACAAAGCAAGCCTTTTTATTCATGTACACAGGCTACCTCCCATAAGGCAGGGTTT
>JADRCH010000031.1:12735254-12750501 GCA_019843965.1 Rhynchomys soricoides
CTTTTTTTTTTTTTTTATGGTTTTTCGAGACAGGGTTTCTCTGTGTAGCCCTGGCTGTCCTGGGAGTTTCCAAATGGGGGATTTAGCAGGCAAAATAGGCAAGGTTACAGGAGCAGGACGTAAGTATACCGAGTTAACCACAAGGACGTCCTGAAACAAAGACGAGGTTGCAGGTGGTTCTAACAACAGGTAGTCGTAACAAGGTAGCCACAGCAACCCTTTTGAAACAAAGGTCGGATTGCAAGACGGGTATAACAACTTTTTGAAACAAAGACTTGGTTGCCGTTTCCCGGAACAGATAGTTTCCCAGAACAGATAATACAGAACCAATTATAGTCAAGGTAGGGCATAGTCCAATCCTTGAAACACAGATTTAATCTTCATCAGTAATGAACTTAGTTTGTCTTTTCTATAAGATGGCTTTTGAGCCTAAAATGGAGGCAAGCTGGTTCTTCAGAAGGAAGAAAGGGAGGAAGATAGACAGACAGATAGAAATGGACGATCTCAAACTCCAGAACATTCATAGCTAAGGCTATGTATCTGAACCAATAGGATGAGCAATTTGTCAAAGGGGCTATGCTGGACAAGTACTGTTTGTAACTGTAGGAGCAGCCTATAGGAGAGAGAGAGCAGGAAGTTCCCATGATCAGGGACTTTTAAAACCACCGGCTCTCACCCAATCAGCACGAGAGGCGTGTCTTTTCTCAACACTGGGGTCCTAAACCTTTCTTCAGAATGGAATGGTAGGAGCTGCTTCGCTTCTGATGGTCTCTTTAATTTCAAAATGAGGTTCTTACTTCTCACAGTTTCTCTGCTTCCACAGAACTCAGACTCGTTCAATCTGCCCCCACACCCCACAGCCTCATGACCCAAAAGGGGAGAGTTCTTTCATTTCTTACTCCAAAGTCCCTTCCAATGCAGGCAGTTCAGAGGTAGAATGCTCCCTGACTCTCATGATTTTCTGTGCTGGGCCATCATTATTAAGGCCTCATCTGGTGTTGAATCATAGGTATTTTTCTCTTCCTCTCTATTAAAGGTGGGACCTGGGCTTTCTTTTGTCAGTTTGCCTTGCAATCCAATTAATTTCTCTCATGGGTTCCAAGGTTTTGGATTTCAGGAAGGAGTCTTTAAAACAGATCTAGCTTGTGCCCTCTCTTTTCTTTAGCATCCCATCTGTAAGAAATAGAAAACGGGTGTCTCTGTCTCACGTTTCTCCTCTCTCCAGCTTAAGCACCCCATCAAAGACTGAAGCGGAGGATGCCAGCCGCATCTCCATTTCTCATTGTAATTTTTCCTTTACGCACACAAGTTCCTGCAGAGCAGCCATCTGGGCCTCAGACATACTGTTATGGGAAACTGAGGCAGGAAAACCTCTGTTCAACAGGTACCAGAAACAAAATGGAGGATGAGAAGAATTTATTATGTGTGAGTTCAGTGAAGTAGCCTCCATAGCCCTATGCACAACAGTTCTTACAGTGCTTAAAGGTCTCTCGGCATCGTTTTAAACTATTACATCATTAGTAGGCTGAAATAGCTCTCAGTGGGTCTGTGCAACTAAGATGAAACAACAAGAAATTCTTCTTTTGTGGCAAGGCGTGTTTACAGAAGCAGATCAAGAATGCAGAGGGTAGGACAGGTTTCTTTAAAATAGGATAATTGCACGCAGGTGTTTTACCAGACATTTTGTAACCATTTCCTCCAGGTGGGCTCTGTGGCTGTGTTCCTGCCTTTTGTCTTTTTCTGACTTTATTTCCCCCTTCAGTATCTCTTAGAGTATAGGGCAGTGGCCATGAAGCCTCTACAGCAGTTGCCAGCACTCTCATTCCTTCTGTGCTACATTTTTAAGAATGGTAAAATTTATTCTAGACCTTCATCCTTTCTCGGGGCATCTCCATAGTCCTACAGAGGACCCCACTCATTAAACAGGTGTGCAATTCTATACTACATAAAGACGGCCACCCTGGGATTTTCCGGAAAGAAACTCCAGCTCTCAATAGTTCAGGTTTAATTATATGTCTCACTACCAATAGCAAGATCCATGCAATTACCACCATAGTGAAAAGACACCACACACGGGGGGGGGGGGACGGGGGGAGGAGAAAGAGTGCCTTTATCAGGACTTCCCCCTTGGATGCCGCAAACTAAGGTTGATCGGTCCTTTTGTGACTTGCTCACAGACACACAATTGCTCTTCCCAAACTCATCTGCCTTGCCAAACACTGGGCACCAGTTTGTAGGATCAACATTTATTGAGAGATGCAGATGAATGCCCACCCCACTCTTGCCCCCAGATGGGCACTGATAACTTTCTCCAAAGTCCAACTTGGCGAGACCGATGATTTGATCAGACTTTCTTACAGAGAATCAACAAGGGATGTGGGTGAACATCACCCCCCCCCCAAAAAAAGATAGCTAAATCAATGCAAAATCCCATTCCCTTATGGATGGCAACCTCATAGAAGCCGATCCTAGAACTCCATCTTCAATCAATGTTTCACTTTTTTATATGATCTAGCATCTCCCAAGATCTCTTGCAGTTGGAGTGGAGGGGGCAGAAGTAATAGCTGAATTCCCTATCTGGTTTCCTGACCCTCCCTGGGGAGGGTCAATAGCTCCCTTACCTTCTCAGAAGTTCTGGCTGCCACTCTCCCATTCTGATCTAATCTTAGTGGCTATGAGGCAAAGTCCAAGAATCACATCTTATTATGCCCAGAGGGGAAGCACCTTATAACATACACCCAAAGGTACTCATGAATGGATGAATCCCTCAATAACTGGGGGTGTGGGGGTATTAGTTACTTTTCTCCTTGCTTCCAGGAGATACCAGACAAAAGCAACTTAAGGACAGGAGGTGTGTTATAGCCCTCAGTTAAAGGGCACAGTCCACCCCAGTGACAGTAACATGAGGCAGCAAGAGTGTTAGGTAACTGGTCACACTGCATACCCCATCAAGAAGCAGAGAGGGACAGACACTGGTGCTCAACTTGATTTCTCCATTTTCTTCAGCCCAGGATCTCAGGTCCTGGAGAGATGCTGCCCACACTTAGGGTGGATTACCCACCCCCCTTCAATTAACCTAAGCTATAAATTGCCTCACTTACGTGCCAAGAGATCTGTTTCCCTGGTGATGATAAATTCCGTCGAGTTTATGTTCTGATTACTTTCTGTCAAAAAACTAGAGTCACCTGGGAAGAGGCAGTCTCAACTGAGGAATTGCCTCTGTCAGCTTGGCCTCTTGGCTTGTCGATGGAGCATTCACTTGATTAATGACGGATGTGGAAGGGCTCAGTCTCCTGTGAGCAGTGCCACCACTAGACTGGACAGGTAGCCCTAGGTTCTATAAGAAAGCAAAGTGGCCAAGCATGGAGAACAAGCCAGTAAGCTGCATTCCTCCATGGTCTCTGCTTCAGTTCCTGTCTCCGGGTTCCTCCCCTGACCTTCCTTCATTACGGACTGTAACTTGTAAGTCAAATAAAACACTTTCTTCCCCAAACTTGCTTTTCACTGGTGTTCCATCATAGAACAGAATAGAAAAGGAAGTTAGGTGATGACCACAGTTGACATCACAGTCTGTGGGCATGTCCCGTTTCTACCCACATTCACTGCAAGAATAATTTGAAGGCAAAACCCAGTTAGGAGAAGACAAGTGGGTCCTCAAATCCCACAGGAGACACTCTATAGCAGGATGGGGTATTTTCAGGAGGAGGAAACCATCATGCTAGGCCTGAACCCCAAAAAGGAGGCTAACCTAAGAGAAATATTACCAGTCACCCACCAATTTACACCTCAGGACCTTTAAGGAGGAGACTCTCTTCTGAGTCCCTTGGGACAGCAATATGGCTCACTTCTCTGTAGAGAGCAGAGGAAGCCCTGAGTGTGTGAACCCCGAGTGGGTACATGTTGTTGACATGAGCCAGCCATGTCAAGCATCCTAGCCTCAGATGAATAAATGGCAGAGCTTTCCCCCCCTAGGATGAGGCTCTGAAGGATGGTAAGATCCTTCCTCTGGTCTATGTGTGTATGTTGATGGTACGTGCAGAAAATGTTCACCATAGCTTTCTAACCCCAGATATTTGCCGCCTGAAGGCTACTGCCCTACAGAAATTGTTCCTGCAGAGATAAGTTATGTCTACCTCCTTGATCCAGCTATATACCATGAACCTCCTTGTTTATCTGTTTTTGCATAACCCTGCCTCCTTGATTATCTCAATAAAATAGCCTCACCTTTCTGTTCAACTCTATATAATAAACACGCTGAGCTTCCAGGGTGCTGTGGTTTCTCCATCAGAGAGATCTACTCACCCAGAACCAGCTTTTTTTCTGTGTCTTTAGTGTCCATATGTCTGTGTCCATGTGTCTGTGTGTCTGTGCATCCGTGTGTCTGTGCTTCTGTGTGTCAGGTCCATTCCTGGAGCCATGTTGGATGTGGCACATGTTTTCAGGGTCCCAACTAATTCCTGGTCATGACTGCAGTCAGTCAGGCTGGCTGGAATAGCAGTGACTGAAGGAATGAGTCTCACATGTGGCTGAGCCTTCCAGTCACACTTAGTAGGGCTGGCCACGCCTTCGGGCTTCCCTAGCAAGTCACATGGGATTAACCCACCAACCTTCTTTCTCTTTTAGTTTATTTTCACAAATGCTAAGCATTTGTTTCTTATTAATTCACACTCAAGTCATTAAAAACACGTCTTCCAAGAATTTTAACGTGCAGAAGGCTTTTTCCTTTTAACTTCTTAAAAGTCGTTTTCGTGCCCTTTTCTCAAGGCAGAAGAAAATGAATTTTTGCCAAGAATAAACTCATCACCATGATTTCAGTGCAGCTTTTAGCCCCAGGCTCATTAACTCTGGCAGGATTTGGATCGAATCAGAAAGGAAATTCCCCTTAGCCACAAGTCTCCAAGAAGCAGCTAGAGATTTTTAAACAACACAGCTTTCCCATATACATAAAGCCAAGCTAAACGGGAAAGAAACAAGGAAAACATCCTTGAGGTTGGCCTCTATGCCAGAGATCTGCCCGCTTCTGCCTCCCGAGTGCTGGGATTAAAGTGTACCACCACCAGATCTGACAATACATTTCTTATGTGTACCTATGTGTGTGCAGGTGCTGGTGTTGGGGTGGGGCTGGGGCAAACATCAAAGCCAGAAGAGAACCCACAGGTGTTGCTCCGTCTTAGATACTGTCCACATTTTAGGTTTTGGGGGTGTTGTTGTTGTTGTTGTTTCCTTTTTGAGGCTAGTTCTCTTTCTTGCCTGGAACCTGTTCTTTAAGGCAGGGTGAATGGATGGCCAGTGAACCCCAGTGATTCACATGTCCCCACCTCCCCAGGGCTGGGATTCTAAGAACACCCCACCATGCTCAAGGTTTTAATGTGGGTGCTGAGGCTTGAACTCAGACCCTGACACTTACTTGTACAGCTCACACTTGGTTGCCTGACCCATGTCTCCAGCCCCCTGAGGCTGAATTTCTGACAAGCTTAAAGTGGCATTGATGTACTCACCTGAAATCCACATTTCAAGCAGCAGGAGCCTAGCATGCTTTCTTGGCTGCACCCTGTTCTTTGTCAGTAGTTATTTTATATAGGTATATGTGTGTACCTGATTGTGTGCCCACACACCATGTTTATGCAGGAGCTGTGGAAGTCAGAAGAAAGCATTAGAACCTAGACACTGGAGTTACAGGGGGCTATGAACCACCATGTGAGTGCTAGAAATCAAACAGAGGTCTTCCGTAAAAGTAGTAAGTATCCTTAACTGCTGACCAATCTCTCTGGCCCTTTTATCTTTTCTATTATTATTATTGTTATTATTGTTGTTATTATTATTATTATTATTACTACTACTACTACTACTACTAATTTGTATGAGACAGAAGTGGAATGTGTGTACATGAGTGCAGGTGCCCATGGGAACCAGAGGGGTCAGATCCCCTGGATACGGAGTTACAGGCAGCTGTGAGCTTCCCAACATGGGTGCTAGGAACAGAATCGGGGTTCTCAGAAAGAGCAATATTTGCTCTTAACTGCTGAGCCATCTCTCTAACCTCCACCTTGATCTTGTAGCCACAAAGTTCCCTTCAGCTTGGCCTCTCCTGTCGTTCAGTTACATACTAAATTTTTCATTGCCAAGAGATCTTTGTTCATTCTCCCCCCCCTAAGCTTGTCTCATGCTTGTAATGTTATCTCCAGGAATAATTCTAACTTTTACAGTTCTCATCTTCTACTTCATTTTTCTGGGTGTTTATTCCTGTGCTTGCCTCTGTGATGATTGACAGCCACTTGACAGAATCTACTGTCTCCAAGGAGATGAGCCTCTTCGTGTGACCATAAGAGGTTTCTAGATTTAAGTTAACTGAGGCACAACAGACACCTTAATATACCTGGTGGGCCTGGATTGTATAAGAAAGCAAGCTAAATAAGCCGGTAAGCAGCTACTCATGGTTTCTTCCTCTGCTCCTGCTCAAATTCCTTCCCCGATGTCTTCCAATGAACTGTGATCTGGGTATGTGAGCCAACTAAATCTTTTCCTCACCAAATGCTTTTCTTGTTTATCTTGGCACAGAAATTGGTACTGGCGAGTCCATTGTTGTGGGCCTTCGTGCTGGGAGCTTTCCTCAGAGATCTCTGGCCCGGCCAAATGCGAGGGTTCAGGCAAAGGGGAGAGCGCTAGCAGGGACAGAGTCTTCTCCACCTCAGTCTCCCTCCGAAATTGCTGCCTCAGTTGCTCCAAGACGTTGCACCCGCCGCCCTGTGCTAAGTCCAGCCCAGGCTGAGCCCACCAGAGGCCGACTAGGAGTGCAGGAAGCTTCTGGTGGCATTGCAGAAGAGCAGACCTCTCCCCAAGCAGCAGTGTTACAGCTCTTACGATAAAAGCTCTCTCACGACAGAGTAGTTCTCACACCTTTATTCCTTCTGGATGGGGATCTCTCCTATACAGGTTGGGGTGGGTCAGGGGCCTGACAACAGGTACTTCCCATTGGCTTGGTCTGAGAGTTTAAGGGCACCTCATCTGCATGTGGGAAGGCTTGGTGTTGCCCCTACGTGACAAATCTCACATGACACACCTCTCTACAGGGGGTGTGGAGGTTGTAGCTGTTTGACAAGCGCCTTCCGGGAGCTTCGGCAAAAACGTTTTCCGGTCCCTTTCTAATTGCTCCGCTGGGTCTCCCAGTTCTCAGCCTGTGCTCAACCAGGTGCCAGACTGCCTGCCGCAGACCACTGCCCCACACATTGTTATAATGGACGTGACCATGACGTTTTTAGGGACTGCCTCACACATTGTTATAATGGACGTGACCATGCCATTTTTAGGGACTGCCCCACACATTGTTATAATGGACGTGACCATACCGTTTTTAGAGGGTATTATACAAGGAATTTGCCGCTTTGGGCTGGAGAAGCCACTGAATGCTTAGAGTGCCCTGGGCTTGGAAGATAAGGATCCTGACAGCAATGCAGACAATGCAGGGTTGGTTGTGAAAGTTCAAAGGTAGCAAGAGTACTTTGGGGGCCAAACGCATGACGTGGAGCTGAAGAATCAGCTGTGATTATCAAAAGACCAGCATCACTGAAGTGAAGCCTTTGCTTACCGGGATTCTGGATCCTGTTTCACGGGCACCTTGATTAATAAGGGACCAGCACCACTGAGGAGACATCTTCTGCCAGCATCCATATAGACAGTGTGGTTCAGAGCAAGCCAAGGCTTCATCTCAAGCCGGTGGCCAAATTTGGTAATGTGTATGAACCTGCCACGTGGTGCTAGTTTTAAAATCATAGAAGCTACAGGATTGAAGAGGTCATGGGAGAAGCTGAAGCTCAGTACCATGTAGTAGGGCTGAAGTCCATGAAGAGACCAGGAGAGGCCATAGGTAAAGGTACAGCCTCATTTACAGGGAAAGTCCCATAATATTGGAGCTGCTAGGTGTGGTATGGAGCCAGTCTGAGCCTATAAGACAAGATAGTTGTGCTGTAGAAGGCAGAGCCAGAGAAATGGAGCTGTCCAAGCCCTTTGAAGCCCAGAAGATTTTGAATTGAGTCCCAGACATCAGAAACTGATATATATCTATATATGATATATATCTATATATATCATATATAGATATACACACACACACACACACTGTTGGACCTTAGTTTTGGGATGATAAAATATATAATTTGGTTTCAGTTTTATAGGATGCTAAGTTAAGAGACTTTGAATTTTTAAATGGACTTTCAAATGGTGATGTCTTTAAAAACTGTGCAACTTTCAAAACAGTCAAAAAGACTGTTTTATGTTGTGATGTTGACATAAGATCTTGGGAAAGAGAAATGAAAAAGGATACGGCTTTTCAGTGATATATCTGTGTGTCAAGTTGACAAGGATTCAGTTGGTTGTTTTTTTGGTTTTTTTTTGTCAACTTGACACAAAGCAGAGTCACTTGAGAAGAAGAAACCTCAGTTCAGGAACTACCTCAATCAGATTGGTCTTCAATCACATCTCAGGAGCATTTCCTTGACTAGTGATTAATATGGGGGGGAGCAGATCATTCTGGGTGGTGCCACCTTTGGACAAGTGGCCCTGCATTGCCTAATAAAACAAACTGAGGCAAGCCACCGGAAACAAACTAGTATGCTGCTTTCCACTGAGGCTCCTACCTCTAGGTTCCTACTTGAGTTCTTGCCCTGACTTCTCTCAGTAATGGAATGTGCTCAGAATGTGGAAGCCAAATAAACCCTTTCCTCTCTGCTTCAGTTAAGGTTTACTGCTGTAAGGAGACACCATGACCGAGGCAACTCTTATAAAGGACAACATTTAATTGGGGCTGTCTTACAGGTTCAGAGGTTCAATCCATTATCATCAAGGTGGGAGCATGACAGCATCTAGGCAGACTTGGTGCAGGAGGAGCTGAGAGTTCTACATCTTGTTCCAAAGGCAAACAGGAGAAGACTGTCATCCTCAGGCAGCTAGGAGGAAGCTCTCAAAGCCCACCCCCACAGTAACATACTTCTTCCAACAAGGCCACACATCCAAATAGTGCCACTCCCTGGACCAAGCCTATTCAAATAACCACATTTTCTCCCTAAGCTGTTTGTGATGGTGCTTATCACAGCAATAGAAAGCAAACTAGGACACACAGGTAAACAATGTCTACAGTAGGACACTGGAGAGCTCCTCGTTCGCCCCATTTTCTATTGCTGTAACTACATCTATGAGACCAGACACCTGCTTCTGGAGCGTAGAAGTTCAAGATGGCAGGGCTGTTTCTGGTGATGACCTTCTTATTTTTATTCCAAGTCTGGGTACATCACATGACACAAGAAAGAGTGCACTAGCTCAGGCTTCTCCTCCTCCTCTTCCTCCTCCTCCTCCTCTTCTTCCTCTTCTAATTCTTTTGTTTCTTCTGCTTCTGCTTCTTCAGTACTCAACTGAAGAAAAGCAAGTTCTTAATTGCAGATCTGGGGAGATATGGGTCAACTGGCAACATGCTTGGTCACACAACATAAGAACCTGAGTTCAACCCAGAACCCACGTTCAAAAGCCAGGCATGATGACATGTGCTTGTAATCTCAGTTCTGGGGAGAAGACAGATCCATGAAGCTTGTTGGCCAACCAGATCACTGAGTTCCAAGCTAATATAAAATCTCTCCAAAAACAAGGTAGGCAAAGTCAAAAGAACAACAGCAAATATTGATTGGCTTCCACACACATGTGTATATGTTCTACCATGCAGTTACACCCAAACCAACATGCACACATGCCTAAACATACCATATATACACAGTAAAGTTCTTAATCCTATCATGGAGGCCACTATCATGACCTCAGTTAACCCTGATTACCTCTGAAGGGCCTTGTCTGCAAGCACCATTGTGGTGGTTTGGAAAAAAATGGCCCCCAAAGGCTCACAGGGTGTGGCACTGTTAGGATGTGTGGCCTTGTTGGAGGAAGTATGTCACTAGGGGTGGGCTTTGAAGTCTCAGATGCTCAAGCCAGACCTAATGTTTCAATCTCTTCCTGCTGCCTGCAGATCAAGATGTAGAACTCTCAGCTACCTGCCTCTCTAGCACCATGTCTGCCTGCATGCTGCCATGCCTCCTGCCATGATGATAATGGACTAAACCCCTGAACTGTAAGGCAACCTTGAAACGTTTTCCCTTTACAAAAGCTGCCGTGGTTATGGTGTCTCTTCACAGCAATAGAAATCCAAACTAAGACAAACATCAACCCAGCATTTGAGATTAAGTCTCCTGACCAAGAAACTTTAACAGGAAATGGTCAGATTACAGTAGTGCCACAGACTCTTCCCCCACAACATGTGGCTACCAGCTGTTCATGGCACATCCTGAGCAGAATAAGAGGTCCAGGGCAGCTGGAGTGACTCCTGTGAGTCTTTCTCCTTGTTGCCAGTTCCCCACTCCAAGAATGCAGCAGTCCTTGAGAAATTCAGGGAGAGATTTCTATCAGAGAGCTCTTCCACAGCTGCATCCCTCAGCTCAGCCACTGAAAGGCAAACATTTACCCAAGATGCGCTGTGTACCCCACCCCAGACAGCAGCCGCCACCAGCCTTGATGATGGAGGCTTTGAAAAGCACTGAGGCCCAAGCCAGAGCCAATGAAGCTGTTCTAAACACCAAACCTTTCAGGGGCTGCTGGGAAGTGTTCTCTGTTAATTCCAACCACATGGCAAATTAAGTTCTATTTACCCTCTTTCAAAAATATTTTCCTCCCTTGATTTAATGAAATCTGGAGTTGTGCCACTTTTCTGAGATTGCTGAGCCTGGCTCAGTGAAGACAGTCTTCTACCCAGTGGGCTAAGCTTTGTCCCTCAAGGACACATGCCCATGGTGTCATCAAGGCCCCTGTGTGGATAGAAGAAAATAGGAGCCAGGTAGGGGGGAGATAAGAAACAGAGGAGCAGATAATAAGCAGACAAATGAGAGAGCAAGGGGTACACTTTCATTTAGACCAAGATACCCTTTGGCACTGTGGTCTCAGCCACTCATCCCTCGCCTCCCAACTTCTTACAACATTTAGGGTGGGGTGCAAGAAACAAAGAGGAAGCAGAAAGGAAAGCACTGACCTGTCCCTGTAGCATGAGCTCAAGCAAAGGCCCTGCACCATCACAGAGGACCCCACAGTTCACCCGTACCCAGCTCCTGGCCTGGCTGGATGAAGAAATCATGAAGACCTAACCAAGGTGTTGGCTCCCGTGCCAAGCTAGCACCTGGACCCACTTTCCTTGGGTCACAGATACCTCCCATGCCATGTCAGATTCATCCAGGGGCAGCAAGACACAAGACACCCTCATGGAAGTGTTCTGCTATCCCCCTTCTGGTGAGGTGGTAGAGCCAGTGACCTTCTCCTCCTGGGCTGCGCCAGGGATGATGGCTCAGTTCTACCTCACTTGTCCACAGCTGCAGCCCCCAAGTTCCTTTGCCCCTCTTCTAGGGCCAGTCTGTAAGCCAATAGCTGCATGGTATGGGTCCCAAAGATCCAGTCTGTTACCCCTGTGCAGGCAAGTTCTGGAGGCCAGCCCCACTCTAGAATGCCAAAGGATGCTGTCAAAGCCACTCAGCATGAAAAGCTTGTACTCAGAGCCTGTTTCAGGGGAAGACCATTTCAGAAAACTGGCTTTAGGAGCATTGGTGGAAAGTTGGCTCTAAAGGGGACTTCTGGAGCTGATGCCCTTGGCAGAACCCAGTACTGGTAGAGAGCCCCTGAGTATAATAGTATTGGAGTCAAGGCAAACCATCCTGGGGTAAGCAGGGACCAGAGCCTTACAGGATTTGCTGGCTAGTTTTATGTCAACTTGACACAAGTGAAAGTCCTCTGAGAGAAGGAAATCTCAATTAGGAAAATGCCTCCATAAGATTCCTGTAGGGCATTTTCTTAATTAGTGGTTGATGGGGGAGGGCTGCATAGGTATTGCCCCCATAGACTCATGTGTTTAAATGTTTAGCCCATGGAAAGTGGCATAATTAGGAGGTGTGGACTTACGACGTGGCTTTGCAAGAGGAAATGTGTCACTGTGATGGGACGGCTTTGAGGTAATATATATGCTCAAATTCTGCTCAGTGTAAAACACTCCTCCTGGCTGCTTTCGGATCAAGATGTAGAACTCTATGCTTTTCCAACACCATACCTGCCTGCAAGCTGCCATACTTCCCATCATTATGATAATGGCCTGAACCTCTGAAACTGTAAGCCAGCTCCAATTAAATGTTCTCCTTTATAAAAGTTGCTGTGAGCCGGGCAGTGGTGGTGCACACCTTTAATCCCAGCACTTGGGAGGCAGAGGCAGGTGGATTTCTGAGTTTGAGATCAGCCTGGTCTACACTGGGAGGCAGAGGCAGGTGGATTTCTGAGTTTGAGACCAGCCTGGTCTACAGAGTGAGTTCCAGGACAGTCAAGGGCTACACAGAGAAACCCTGTCTTGAAAAACCAAACCAAAACAAAAAACAAAGACAAATAAGAGTTGCTGTGGTCATGGTGTGAACCTGACCACACAGCAGTGAAACCCTAACTAAGACAAAGGCCCATCCCATGGAGGATAGTTTCATCCCTGAGCTGATGGTCCTGGGTGCTATTAAAAAAGCAGGCTGAGCAAGCTATGGGGAGCAAGCCAGTAAGCAGCATTCCTCCATGGCCTCTGCATCAGCTCCTGCCTCCAGGTTCCTACCCTGGTTGAGTTCCTGTCCTGGCTTCCTTTGATGATGAATTGTAATGTGTAAGTTGAATAAACCCTTTTCTCCCCATATTGTTTTGGTCATGGTGTTTCATCACAGCAATAGTAACCCTAACAAGACACAGATGATAGTGTAAGACCAGTGAAGCATCCCTGACTCCCTCAGCACAGCAATAGTAACCCTAACAAGACACAGATGGTAGTGTAAGACCAGTGAAGCGTCCCTGACTCCCTCAGCACAGCAATAGTAACCCTAACAAGACACAGATGATAGTGTAAGACCAGTGAAGCATCCCTGACTTCCTCAGCAGGAGTGACTTGAGAACTAGGGAACTGATGCTTGCCAGAGTCAGTGGTTAACTGGAATGGGATGGGTAAGTCCAGGAAAATGGGGCTGGGCAAGATGTCAGGCTAGACAGCTTATCTGCAGAGGGTTCTGGGAGCTCCCCCTCAGTCAGAATGGGACTCAGGATGTAGGCACACCGGGTACAACTCTCAGACACCCAAACCTGTTAGGAAAGATTAGAGCAATCTAGCTCAGTGAGAAGCTGATACCCCTGTCCCCATAAAAACCCTTCATTTGTTAAATGAGCAGGTACCATTGACGAGAAGGTCATTGCTGGGAGAGTGTTTCCTTCCTGTGACTTACCAAGAACCAGCATTACACCCAGGGCCAACCTGGTGGAAAAGGCCAGGCTTGGGAGAGCCTTAGCTTTTGTCAATCTCATAGAAGCTAGAGTCACCTGGGAGGCAGGAACCTTAACTGAGGAATTGCCTCCACCACCTTGGCCTGTGGGGCATACCTGTGGGGCATTCTGATGACCAGTGATTAATACAGGAGGACCTGGACCACACAGGCAGTGCCACCCTTGGACAGGTGGTCCTGGGTTGTAAAAGAAAGCAAGCTGAGTGAGCCACAGAGAGCAAATCAGTGAGCAACACTTCCCCATGATCTTTGTTACCATTCCTGTCTCCATCTTCCCGCTTGAGTTCCTGTCCTGACTTCCCTCAATAATGGACTACAAAATGGAAGCATGACCCAGATAAACTCTTTCTTTGCGGGGAGCCGCCTGGCCCAGAACTGGCCCAGAGCAAGGAGCAGTGCTCTGAAAAGAATGCTGATTACTATCTCAGGCAAATACCTAGATACTTCCCCATTCTCAAGTTTTACAACGTTAGACATTTCCCCAGTTCTCAGGTTTTACAACTTTAAGATATTTCCCTGTCCTTAGGTTTTACGACTTTAGATACTGCCCCATTCTTAGGTTTTACATTAACTCTAAGTCAACTGCTTTGGGAGAATCGAAACCTATACTATTAGACCCTCCACCTGCTGACGTCTGTGCTGCCATGGCTACGAGGAATTTCGGTCGCTGTTTTTTGCTTAAAAACTCGTGCTGTTGTCCGCAATAAACAGAGCTTGATCAGAATCCTGTCTTGCTCTCCTTCTTCGTGTCTCTTGTCCCTCCCATACTTTTTCCCCAGGTTTTGAGGCCCCTGCTGACTGCCCTGCGGGTCGGGGCATTTCTTCCCCAAGTTTTTTTTTTGCCAATGTCACAACAGAGAGTAACTAATACAGAGAGGAACAAGAGATGGATGTTACATCACCGAACCCCCCAAGAACTGCAGGACCAGCCCATATCCCAACAGGAGCAAGAGCGGGGTCACAGCTGAATGTTAGGATGCTGCATGAAGTATAGAGACATTGGGCAAATAAGTACTGGTGAGGGAAGGTTTTAGCATCCTGCAAGGAAACCTGGCTCACACCTCTCCTGTACCTTACACACACACACACACACACACACACACACACACACACACACACTGCTCCTGGATATTTGCAAGACATTCCCCCCAGACAGACTACAAGAGCAATTGCCTGCTCCCATGAATCATCTGCGTAGGAAGGAAACTGTTCAGGTACGCACGTTCCCCAGGAGACTTGGAAATTTCTTCTACTGGGGAGAAGGAGCAGATGGTGAGTTGCCTCTGTGCCCCAAGCAGCAGCAGGTGGAGCTGACAGGGACAGCACTCTTGCAGGATAGGGAGCCCAAGGAGCAAAGGCAGGTGGCAGTGTCAGATGCAGGTGTGTATGCACAAAATGAGCAGCAGGAACCAGATGGCAGCTGGTGGCAGCACCTGATTGGCAGAGAGCTGCTTTGAGTTACAGGATGTGAAATCCCTGAGCTGAGAAAGGCAGGCTAGGGCCTCTTTAATGCACACATCAGTGGACTGGTCGAAGGTACTTTAGTGACTATGCTCCTTTTAAAATTCAGTTTTGTGCAATGTGACTAAGGGGTGACCCTTCAAGAGGTCATGAGGACTCCTGGCTCCTGACTGGCATTAGATGGTCTTGTAATGAATCACAGGGGAGTGTGTCCACCTTTCACCATGTGAGTGCACAGTGCTTCTTCTCTCCAGAGAGTACAGCACCAAGTGTAGACAGAGGCCCTCTCAGGAGCAAAGTCAGATCATGGATTTCCCTGTGGGTGGACTCTGCATGTGGTTTAGAACACATACACATGCTCGCACATGCACACACACATACACATAAAGTCACACACACATACACACATATACATA
>JADRCH010000031.1:12750511-12802234 GCA_019843965.1 Rhynchomys soricoides
ATATACACACTCACATATACATATGCACATACACACACATACACACATTCTCACACACACACACACCAGTTTTCTGAAGAAACTCCTACAGCTATTTGTTAGGCCACAGGTGCTGGGAAATGGGGGTTCTGGGACTGTTAAAGTTGACTGTGAGAACATCAGATGCTACCACGTGCCCCTTTGTTATGGTAGAATGTTCAAGGACTGGGGACCAACCGAGGTCTGTCACAGGCCTATTGGCTCATGAATGCATTGACCTGAGAGTCAGAAGCCCAGATCTCTTCCTAAGCCCTGCCTACTCGCTAGTCGCCCTGCTTCCATCCAGGAATGTGTCTGAGCTGCTTCCCTCTGCAGCTCAGGCTTCCCACTGCCTCTGGCTAGCATCCCATTCAGACCCTTTCCAAAATGCTACATATTTCCCACTAGCTGTGTGTGCAGACTGGATGCCCAACTGATGACCAGGTCAGGATTCTACAGGCACCATGAAAGCCTTCCTGTCAGCTTTCAGTTCCTAGTCTAGGCTCCTGTAAAGGTGAAGCTCTCCATATTGCATCTTCTTGCCTCTGAGAGACAGAATTCCACTATGTCCTTGCATGGCAGACTCTCCCTGGGCTCCCTGCCTTAGCTTATCTTCTGTGGCTATAATGGAGTACCTCAGACTGGGTGATTTATAAAGAATAAAGGTTTCTTCAGCTCATAGTTCTGGAAGTGTAAGGCTCTATCAGGTGTTGTCCTTCTTGTTGGTGGGAACTTTGCAGGCTCCTGGGGCAACGCAAGGTAAGCTAGGAGAGTGTAGCTTATAGTAACCAAGCCACTCTCTGGACAGGCCATTAATGTGTTAATCTAGGAGTGATCAGATCCAAAGACCTCATTCTCAAATATCATGATGGTTTGAGATTAAGTCTTCAGCACAAGAAATGTAAGCGACATACTAGAACATACTAGAAATGTGGGGGGAACATACCAGAAATGTGAGGACGTACCAGAACCATGGAAGTTCTCCATCATGTCTGCTAAGAACCAAAGAGGGTGTGGCTTGCAAAGTCTTACCTGGAGAAGCAAGAGTAAGAAACAATCAGCTCTGAATCCTTTTCTGCCTTACCTGCTGAATGATCATTTCTCTCTCCACTCCTCCCCATCTCTAGAGCCAAGAAGCAGGAACGAAAGGAAAGAGGGCATCTGTCACTCATGAAGAGTAGGGTCCATGTAAGTGAGGGGAGCAGAGCGTTAGGGCAGGTGTAGGCAGGAGAGGGATGGTGCGTGGCTAAGAGACGCTGGAGGCCATGGACAGGCAGCTGGACAATGGCACACATTGTAGTTTAAGCTTATCCAACCAAACAGCTTTTCAGTGTGTGTGTGTGTGTGTGTGTGTGTGTGTTGCAATAATACCAGCGTGATGGTCAGAAGACAACTTGCAGTTGTTGCCCTGATGCTGAGCAAAAGCATCAGGGCACTGACCCAGAGAGTATCCTCAACTACAGTAGAAAAACCACCTACACAGGCCATGTTTTGCCCCAAGAAAAGACTTTTTCTTAATGGGCTCCTGGCAAAAAGCGAAGGCACGAGACAGATATGTGCAAAGAAAAGCTTTCCTATTCCTCCCAATGATTAAAATGGACACCAAGTCAATACTTGTTTTAAAAAAAATAAATCAACACTCTCCCAAACACACTTGGAGCATCTCTGTGCCACTACATGGTTTGAAAGTGTCTTGTGTGTCACCTATTAACTTCTCTGCATCTCTTTCTTATGTATGGGCAGGCTGAGGATGGGTGCAATGCTGACTTTTCTCTGAAACTTGAACTTTCAGCCAGACATTAAGTGTAAAATGGAGATGGTGCAGGCAGGTTCTGGGTCCCTGGTAGCAGCCTGATTTCTGATGTCAGCATTGGTGGGTTGCGTACCTCAGCAGTCTTCCATACAGGCCTGTCCCCAGGTCCCAAAGGGACCACTGACACCTGGCTAGCCCTCCCCAGCGCTATCCCATCTCCTTTCTGAGGCTCCCTCCGAAAATATATTTAGTAACTTCTAAACAAATCTCATTGCCTCTCCCAGTTTTTATTTGTTTAGTTAAATTAATTCTATTTTAATATTTCCATTAGCCATTTAATTTATTCTAAAACCCAACACTGCAAAGTAATAAGACTTATCAAATATTGACAGGCAGTAAGTAAATGCCATCCACATACAGCCATCTGTTTTTCCTCCAGATTCCTCAGGATATACCATGTGCAGTTGAGGCTGATAAATGAGCCTTCCTGGACCTGTGGCATCTGCTGGGCTTGGAGCTGGGTACCAGGGCTCACTATGAGGCTTTCCACTCCACAAAGGAAGAACTGAAGGGTTAGCGCACCCATGAGCAAAATCTATCCAGAAAACAGAACCAATGTTTCAGATTTTAAAAATGCACAAGTGGAGTGAGCCCATCATGGAGGGAGTGGTATCTCAGGAGGCTCTGAACCTCCCTGAAGATCTAGAAGTAGTTAATGAGAGCTGAAGAAGGGAGAGACATTTCCTTCAGTGGCATAGCTAACAGTAGGTAGCCATGCACCTGGCTGAACTCTTAGGCTCACCCAAAGAAAAGGGTGTGAAAGTAAGAGGGGTCCTTGCTGAGAAAGATAAGGGATCCATGGGAGTGACAGGGACAGGTGATCAAAATACATTATATGCATGGGGAAATATGAAAATGTTATAATGAAACTTACTACAGTGTACAATTAATGCAAATAAAAATATTTTAAAAATTAACAAGCTTGGCCCAGCTAGATGGCTCAGTTGGTAAAAAGCATTTGTTGCCAAGCCTTGATAACCTGAGTTCAATCCCTAGAACCCAAATAGTGGCTGAAGAGAATCAACTCCTGCAAATTGTCTTCTGACCAACACACTGGTATTATTGCATATAATAGACACACATGCATGCACAGACACACACACACACAACTGTACTGAAAAGTTGTGTAGTTGGATAATCTGACTTGAACTATAATGCTTGCCATTGTCCAGCTACTTGACTACCAACTGCCTCCAGTGTCTCTCAGCCACATAGTTCTTCTACCTACACCTATCTAGACATCTAGTTCCCCTTCCTCACACTGACCCTGCTGTTCATGAGTGACAGATGCCCCTTTTGCTGTAAGGCAGGCTTCAGAGATGAAATGACAAAGTAGGCACACAGCAGGCATAGTACCACAAAAGCAGAGTTAGCCTGGCCGGTACCTACAACTCCTAAGGTGCCCCCCACTATCTCTGGATCTCTGTTTGAGTATGGGGTGATGATGGGGTCTACTTTTAGAGCCTCCAGGGAGTCAGTACTGGGTCCTTCCACTCTTGAGCTACAGGAGTCTGGCATGTCCCTTCTTTTTTTTTTTAATTTATTTTATGTGTATGAATACACCATTGCTCTCTTCAGACACATCAGAAGAGGACATCAGATCCCATTACAGATGGTTGTGAGCCACCATGCAGTTGCTGGGAATTGAACTCAGGACTTCTAGAAGAGCAGTCAGTGCTCTTAACTGCTGACTATCTCTCCGGCCATCTCTCCATCCCCCTGGCATGTCCCTTCTTACAATATTAGCTAACCCCAGGATGCCCTTAGGAATATGAAATACATCTGCCCACTGCCCACACAGGGGCCGAAGACATTGTTGTAATACTGAGACCTCTCTGAACATCCAACTTGATCTCTGAGAAGAGAGGCCATTTCTGGACTCTTAACACTCTGAAGCCACAGCCTGCCTGCCCTAGCTAGCAGTGCCTAGAACAGTTCAAAACTCATAGAGTGCATATATCAAAATTCCTCTCTTGCTACCACTAAGGCCAATCCAGACACAAGTATTCACAGTTCCAGGAAGGGTTGAGTCCCCTCAGCCAGTTCTCTGACAGCCTCTGCTGACCCCATAATGATGCCGCCCCCTCCTCATCTCCGAGCAGAGCCATCCTGCACAGATGAGTAAGCTGGACACCGTGCAAATAATAAGCTTTTGCCCCCCCCCTTCCAGTTGCACATTTGCCTAACTCATGCATGTCAGCTGTCCTGTCACTGCCTACTTGAACTGGAGATGAAACAGGGACCAAAGAAAATCACACACAACAGCCTCAGTCCTGCATCCAAGGAGGACAGGTAGCTGTAAGAAAAACAGACAGTGTTCTGGTTTACTTTCTATTGCTATGGTGTGAATAGCAAGACTAAAAGCAACTGGAGAGGAAAGGGTTTCTCTGGCTTACACATCCTGACCACAGTCCATCGTTAATGGAAATCAGGGCATGAACCCAAGAGGAGCAGAAGCAAGAACCACAGAGGAGAGTTACCTATTGGCTTTCTCTCAGGCCTGCGGTTCACTATCTTTCTTCTACCCAGGACTAACCACCCCAGGATGACACCACCCAGAGTGGGCTGAGCCCTCCCACATCAACCATCAATCAAGAAAATACCCCCACAGACTTGCTTATGCAATCCCCACAATCTCATGCAGGCACTTTCTCACTGAGCCTCCCTCTTCCCAAATGACTCTAGTTTGTGTCAAGTTGACAAAAGACTAACTAACCCTGTGGACTTTGTTCCATGAGGCCCTGGGTCTTCAACACCCAACCCTAGCCACAGCTCCAGGGAAACTTTGCTCTCCTCTTCCAGATTCTTCGGCCCACCACCAGGAGACCTGGGACACGGTGCAGGGTATGATGTGGTCCTGCCCCAAAGTCCCACCCAGGGCCTTTGGTGACCTTCTCTAAATCCATGACACCTGTAAGCATGAGCCCCATAGAGTGGGAGGGGGATGGAATTTCATAGGTGGCCCTTGGGAGGATGCAGGTCAGGAGTGCCGGGTGCTGTAACCTGCTTATAGCTACATAAACCTCAGCCTCATACATGCCTGGGCACCTCACACAGACATGTGTCCCCCAGGACTTGCTGCACTTTCATGTCCCCATAGCCAACACACCCAATGGCATACCTTAGATGTTGCTTCCTTGCTTGGATCCTTAAAGCCTGGTATAATCCAGCAACCCCACAGGTCCAAGGGTCTATGTTCACAACCCAAAGACAGAACTTACCTGTGTCTGCTACATGGCTAGATGGATGAGCTTTGTAGACCAGGCAGGTAGTTAAGCCAGAGGAACAGAAGGATGGTCACAGAGAAGCAAAATCAGAGAGCAACTGCCGGGCACTCTGACCCAGGTGTGTGTCCACCCCAGCTCAGTAGTAGGGCAGCAGCCCTAGGGGGCAGTAAGGACATAGCCCAGGGACATAGTCAGTGTTCCACTAGGTTCTTGTGCCCATCAGTCTGTAGGTATCAGGCAGAGAGAACTCCTGAGCAGGTTGCTTTCCTTAGAACCCCACAGGATAAGGGTAGGTTGGGGAGATAGGTCAGCTGATGAAGCACTTGCTGCACACACGAATAAGGACCTGCGTTTGATCCTCAAGACCGACGTTTAGGGGAAACAAACAAGTCAGACACAGTGGGACAAGCTTGTACTTTCATTGCTAGGGAGGCAAGTGTGGGAAGAGGACCATTAGAGGCCACTGTCCAGCCTAAGAGAGACCTTGTCTCAGAGCACACATAAAAGCTAGGGAATGGCTGAGTGAGGGAGGTAGCTATCATGCAAGCTTATAGACCAGACTTCAAGTCTCCAGAACCCAAGTAAAAGCTGGGTATGGTGAGACACATCTATACCCCTCACACAGCAAGGACAGAAGCAGGCAAGATCTATGTGATCAGTGTAGGAGTCGAGCCCTGAGTCCAGCCAGACCATTGTCGTGAGACTTGGGTGAGGTGGGACACCAAGAACCAGTCTCTCACATCAAGGGCCACTGCTCATGGCATAGCCAAGGGCAACGTGAGATTAAATCACAGAGAGGCCAGAGGCACCAGTTTTGCCATCATTAGCCTAGGGTTCAACTCTGAGGCTTGTTTATTTCTGAGAATTGTATATGTATATATTTGTATATCTTATTTCACTGCTCGGAAGTGAGACTCAGTGCTTGCAGACAAGATGCATAGATAATATGCCATCTCCTAGCTATCCAGGTTTTCATGGACAGTATGTTACATCTGCACAATAGATGCACAGGTCCCCTTGTGTTCCAATTTGAAAGAGGTGGAAGAGAAGCCACTAGTCCAAGCCTGTCAACCTGGAGAGGGACATACAACCCAGAAAGCAGATTCCTAGTATCACTCCATTCTGCAGCAGGATAAGCCTGTCCACTCCAAATCTCTGCCAGTGGAGAGTGTGTGAGACCATTTTCATTATTCCAGTAGCCATCTTACGAGAACTGGGAAATTCTGCCTCAAACTGCAGCAGTGCAGCCTAGAAACAAACCATGAGGCAGCAGAGGTGTACGCCCGTCTGAAAAGGAGGCCCTTACCCACTGAGAGTCATTCTCCATCCCCTGACCTCCCAAAAGTCTTATTGTTTACAACTGCCTTCTCCCAGCCAGTCCCTGGGCTCTGGCCTGTCACCCCTGGCTTTACATGTCACCTCGGAGGGTGATCCAGGCTCTCCGTACTCCTGGGGTCAAGAATGGTATTTTTGCAAGAGATGCTTTCAGAGGCTCCCATGGGCTCCAAGGAAGTGGGGGAAACCTCCAGCCAATGCCCCAGAGCAGGGACAAGTCCGAATCTCCATCAATCCCTCCTACACAGCTTGTCAGGTTCTGGCAGGATTTACAGAATGGGAGGGACACAGGACAATGGCTGCCTCTCCCCAGCTCACCAGCAGCCTGTTCCCACGGTGGGCTCCAGCAGAGTCTGCAACATGGTGGGAAAGGTCAGCTCCCGGGAGTTCCAGGCTCGATTTCCCCCATGGTCACCTCAGACCAGGGCTTACTCACATCCTCCCGGGCTTTCTTATTCTCCGAGTTATTCTCCACAGTCCCCTCAAGGAGCAGACCGCTTTTCAGATCAGAAGAGGAAAGAAAGAAAACAATTAAGTAACATCTTTGTCTTGCTTGCTCTGAGGAAGGTTCCTGCTGCTCCCGCCAGCCTTCAAGGGGCATTAGGAGAGTTGCTGAGGTCAGAACCTAGGCCCTGGCAGCCTGGACAAGCTAAGCTTGGTACCTTTTCCTCAGTCTGCAAAAATTAACAGTGATAAGTAGAGAAGGATTTATTTGATGAATATGGCCACTTTGAGAAGAACGAAGATGCCCAGCTATGCCCCTCCTCCACACCTAAAGTTCATCTTTAGGATTTGACATAAAGTTCAGGTTCAGTATGGAAAACACATCAGTACGTATAGCTAAGCAGTCCAATCAAGGTGAGGTGCCCGCCACCTACCAATATCTCAGTTCTAGTCTGTCTTGCAAGGAGGTCTAACAAGCTGTCAGAACAGTGTGAATACTCTTTGCAGGAGACAAGTGTTCCTCCACCCCACCCCACCCCACCCCACCCCACCCAACCCCACCCCACCCCACTAGCTGCACCAAGATCCTAGTATTATCCTTCCAGCATGAGATTCCTGGGAAAGTTTCAATTTCCTTGAGTCCGCATCTCAATAGTCTGATAGCCAAAGAGAGGAGCAGTGTCTCTTTGAAATATCTTCCTTCCTGCTGAGCCGGTTTCAGAACCTGAGTAGGTCTGGGTTTCTAAGGAACCCACATGTAAAGCCTTTCTCACTGACAGTACAAAACTGAACACAGCACATTCTTCAGAGAGACCTCAGCTGTAGCCCAATCACAGCCTTACAATTACCCAACAGGCTGGCTTGCACTGAGTGGGGGCCCTCACCCCACTGTCAGGAGCCTGAGCCTGACTTAGCAGGCCAGTGTTAGTGCCGATGCCGTGCAGAACAAGATCTGGGTGATAGAAAAGGCCAAAGGCCTGAGAAGATGGAGCTTGCATCAGTCTCTGCAGTGTCTGATCACAGCACAAGACTATCACCTCTGGAGTCTGTCAGCTAGCACTTACCTAGCATGTACAAAGCTCTAGAGTCTGTCCCCAGCACCATGTAAACCATCTACAGTAATGAATGCCTGGAATCCCAGCACTTGAGAGGTGGAAAGAAGAGGATCAGAAGTTCCAGGCCTCCACCAGGTTTAAGGATAGTCTAGACCATGTGAGGTTACAAAAACAGAGAAGAGTCTAGAGGGTAGATGTCTTAGTTAGGGTTTGCTGCTGTGAACAGACACCATGACTAAGGCAACTCTTATAAGGACAACATTTAATTGGGGCTGGTTTACAGGTTCAGAGGTTCAGTTCATTATCATCCAGGCAAGAACATGTCAGTGTGTAGGCAGGCATGGTGCAGGGGGAGCTGAGAATTCTACATCTTCATCTGAAGGCTGCTAGGAGAAGACTGGCTTCCAGGAAGCTAGGATGAGGGTCTTATAGCCCACACCCACAGTGACACACCTCCTCTAACAAGGCCACACCTACTCCAACAGGGCCACACCCACTTCAACAAGGCCACACCTCCAAATAGTGCCACTCCCTAGGCTGAGCATATACAAACCATCACAGTAGACATTGAAGTTTCCAGGTTCTTGCGCCTCATTACAATGAGTTGTATAGAAACATGTGGGTAGATAGAGGAAAAGAGACAGTTTATTATGGGGAAGATACAGAGGCTCCCCCTGTGTCTGGCCAAAGAAGACAAGAAGGGAGAGAAGGACTGAGATAAGATCCCCAGTGACTTTTTTTTTTTTTCACCCAATAGTATTTTCATCCATTATTTGGAAACCTCACATCACATCATGTACCCTGATCACACTCACTTCCCAGTCCTCCCAGGTCTGCCCCCACCCTGTGACCCCCCCCAACACACACACACACACACACACACACACACACACACACACACAGAGCCCAATTTGTGTTGGACTCCCTGGAGCATGGTCAAACTCTCAGTAGCCAGCCCCTTTAAGAAAAAACGGAGTCTTTCCCCTCCCACACTCCCACCAGAAGCCATCAATTGTGAAGAGCTACCCTTCAGCATCTTTGTCACAGTTTTTAATAGTTCTCATCAATGGTTTCCTGTCCAGGCTGTTACTTCTTAGGGGGTTTGGGGGTAAGTAAGGGTTGTCACTGAAGCCCTCTATGTCCTTTGTCAACTGTGAGTCTGCAGTCATCAATGCCAATGTAAAGTAGCTTCCTTGCCCTTTACAGTCAGTGAGAGCATGGATCATGGACTTCTGTGTGGTTTCTGGTGACTGCACAGATATTCACATGATCTCCAGTGACAGCACTTGCCACAGACATTGGCATGATCTCTGGTGGCCGGAGAGACCAAGGGCACCATCATGGCTGTCTACCACAGCATGGAGCCTCAGACACATCTTCTCTGCAAGCTCTGCCCCACAACAGACAGGAAGATCAAAAGTGCTGTTTAGCTTTAAGCAGCCAACTTAAATACAAGGAAAATATGTCACCCCTATATTTTAGGCCACTGAGGGTGGATGAGAGCATCAAACAGTATATTGAGAAAGATTCTGAGGCTGCCTCTCACTTTAGACTAAACGTACTCTGTACTCGATTAGTGATGTCTGCAAAGGGCACAAAAGGCTACAGTATGTCAAATACAGGGAATGAAGCTAGGGTAGTCAGAGTACAGACCTATGTTGGAGCAATTTGTGAGTCACCACTTGAGGGGTAGTGTGAGCATCACTTCTAAGACAGTAGCAGCCATTCCTGGGATTTGATCCCAGTTTGATCCCATTTCAAACTGTTTCCCCAGTCTTGTCTGTCTTTTCTTGTTTAAAATTTTTATATTTATTATTATTGTGTGCATACATATGCTGTGGGGGGAGGGGGGTGCCTGTGCCACAGTACACATGTGAAGGCCAAAAGATGACACTGGGGAGGAGTTCTCTCCTCCACCACAGATTCTGGGGATCGTGAAGTTATCAGCCTTGAATGGCGAGTATTTTTATCTGCTGAGCTATCTAGCTGGCCTCTTCCTTTTCCACAGCCTAGTGAGGCAATTTGGGAACCCTGTCATTCTATCCACTCTGCACATGAGAAAATTGTCTCTCTCCTTCTTCAGATAAATCAGCTCACACTAATGGAAGAATTGGATTGTATAGCTTTAGAAGAAAAAGGGGGGGGCTGACTTTCTGGGCTGGGTTAAAGCCACATAAATGTGAAGACCTGGGCTCAAATCCCAGAGCCTATAGAGAGCCAGACACAGTGGTACCTTTTTCCCCTGTGAATTCCGTGAAAAGATAAGCAGACAGGAACCTCTCTAGAGCCTAGTGAACCAGCTAGCCTGGTGGATGCAGTAGCTAGCCAGAGACCCAAAGACATGGCCAGTAGGATAGCTCAGCCAGTAAAAGGTCTTGCTGAGCAAAGCTGACAACCTGCACTGGATTCTAGAAACCTGTATAATAAAGGCAGACAGAGAGAACGGACTCTCACTCCACAAACACATCCTCTGACCTCCACTTGCAGTCTTTGGAACAGACAGACAGGCACACACGCACACACATGGGGCGTGGGGGTCAAACAAGATGGACTGTAAAAACCAGCATGCAACACTGTCTTCTGTCCACACTCACAGGCACAAACACAAATCATACACACAAAAACTAATAAAGTAATGACAATAATAATGATAATAATAATCTGACTTTGTATTCATGCAAAACCCAGTGAAGAGCTCTGCTTTGCAGTTTTCCTGGGGTTTCAGGATGTCAGCCCCCCACCCCATGACATTTAGTGATGCCACTACCTTGAAGAGTGTAAGAAGTTAAATCAAAGGAGGGAAATCAAATAGACTCAGTTCAACCTCAAAACCACGAGACAAACTTTTATGATTCAGAGAGGTTGAAGTCCCCAAACGCTTGCTGCAGCTCACTCTCCAAGGGTATAGGAGACCCTCATTCACTCTGAGAATCTGTAAGGTATTTTTGGTTTGGTTGGATTTGCAGAGCCCAGAAAATACCTTTCAGGTAAACTGTTTCTCTAAGCTCTGAGTGGGAGGGAAGTTGGAATGCTTGTTTTGGGGACCTTTGGACACCAGGGCCTATAAAGGGGTTGGCTGCTTTCTGGAATTCCTTGGCCTGCTTTACTAACTGGTTTTGGGGCTTTTGTTTTTCTGGTTTTGTTTTTGTTTTTTTTTTTGGTTTTGGTTTGGTTTGGTTTGGTTTTGGGCTGTTTTTTTTGGGGGGGGGGGGTCCTTTAAAGGGTCCTTGGGGGCCCTTTGGAATGGGAATGCCAGTGAACTCTAGAGCCAAACAAACAACGTTTACCTAGGCCTGAAGGTGTACCCCTGTGTCTGTTCACATCCCTTTAGTCCAAGCCCAGCCACGTGTCCCTTGCTTTATTGCAAGGGAGGCTGGGAAATGTAGTCCAGGAGTAGCTGGGAAGGCTAGCCGAGAGGGTGGGAATGTCCTTGCTCCTCTCCCCACACGGCCAGCCCTCCACCCCACTCCCTTCCAGGGGCATTGCCACACGCATTCCCTTGTCCCTGCTTCTGGCCCCAGGGATACACTGAGAGTGTTCCAGTCAAACCTCTCTCCAGTGGATAGGGATGGTTGACCAATTACATACCAGAGGAGTCTAAGAAACAGAAGACATTTCCGTTCACCTCAAAAGAAATTGCACAGAGGGAGATGGTAACCACATTCAGATTATGGGAAAAGCAATTGGCAAGGTTCCCGGAACCTGAGCGTGTTTTTGCAAAGAGATGCATGGTGGAATTCTCTTCCTCTCTGCAAAGCTGGGCACCAACTTCCAGAAGGCCTGGCTTAATTACAATATAGTTAAATGTTAAAATCTTAGCAATTCAGGAACCACAACAGTTGCTTAATTACAGGGCCTCTAGAGGGGCCAGACAATTGGTGTTTAAAAGAATATTTCCTATACACAGCACCTTTTCACAAGGAGGCCCTGGTTCTTCACAAACATTAATTAAGTTCCCTTCAGGAGGTCCCAGGCATGTGGTCATTGATGACTGACAAAATTAGGAATCTTGGTGCTAGAAAGATGGATCAGCAGTTTATGTCACAGGAAAAAAAACTCCTGGTCAAGAGAAAACAGTCTCTGGCCTGGGTGCAGACCTACCATTCCAGCTGGGCTGGTTCAATCATCTGGCCCAGAGACCACCCTGAGGAACTTCAGCCATTCTGCTAACGGGAAAGGTGGAATAATCAGTCTTTTCATGAGATACTGTATGTCTTCTTCTCCCCAGATCCCCAGGCAGCATGGTAGCTTACCAGGCCGTCGCTTCAGAAACCTGCCTGCTTTTCTGAACTATTCAAAAAAGTATACGGGTTACCAATTTGTCTAGGCTCCGCCCCACAGTTACCTGGCAACAGCCAGGTGTGCCTGACTCACTATAAAAGGGGCTGCTTGCTTTCTTGCTCTCCCTCTTCCCATCCCCCCCCCCCTCTCCACATGCTCACGGCCAGTGTCTACTTCTCTACTCCCTCTCTCTGCCTTTCTCTGCCTCTACTACCCTCTCAGCTCCCCTCCCCATGCCCTGAATAAACTCGATTCTATTCTGTACCGTCTGTGCGGCTGGTCCCTCGGGCAGAAGGGATGTCTCTCACAGCCCCACACCTGACTATACATCCACCAAACATATTCTCTCTTTCTTTGTTTTTATAAAACACAATAACTCCTTTTCCTTCCTCTCTTTCCTGAGCAATGCTTCCTTAACTCTTATTCTTTTTCTGAAGTCTCCCTCCCTGTCATATGGCTGCTTGTCCACTGCATTCCTGGCCTCCATACAAGCTTCAATAAAACTCTGTGTGTGTGTGTGTGTGTGTGTGTGTGTGTGTGTGTGTGTGTTAATGGTTCCCCCCCTTTTATTGGATATTTTCTTTATTTACACTTCAAATGTTATCCCCTTTCCAGGTAACCCCTCCTGAAACCCCCTATCACCCCCTTCTTCTATGAGGGTGCTCCCCTGCCCACCCACCCACTCCCACCTTCCCACCCTGGCATTCCCCTACACTAGGGCATCAAACCACCCTGGCCCAAGGACTGCTCCTCCCACTGATGTCCAACAAGGCCATTCTCTGCGACATATGCGACTGGAGCCCTGGGTCCCTCCACGTGTATTCTTTGGTTGGTGTTCCTGTCCCTGGGACCTCCGGGAGGTCAGGCCAGTTGACACTGTTGCTCCCCACATGGGGCTGCAAACCCCCTTAGCTCCTTCAGTCCTTTCTCTAACTCCTCCATCCGGGACCCCAGCTCAGTCCAATGGTTAGCCACAAGCATCCACCTCTGTATTTGTCAGGCTCTGGCAAAGCCTCTCAGGAGACAGCCATATCATGATTCTGTCAGCAAGCACTTCCTGGCATCCACAATAGTGGCTGTATATGGGATGGATCCCCAGATGGGGCAGTCTCTGGATGGCCTTTCCTTCAGTCTCTGCTCCACACTTTGCCTCCATATTTCCTCCTATGAATATTTTGTTCCCGCTTCTAAGAAGCACTGAAGCATCCAAGTGCCCTTCCCCCAGCCTTGAGTAGGACAAACAACCTGGCTGGAGCCAGTCTGGCCTCTCTGCATTTGCATTTCCTACAGGAGCCTTGAGGACTTGCCCACTTAGCTTGCTGGAAACAAAGGGTTGGGTCTTTGGGCTTCCGGTTTATAAGGAGTACAGAACAATAAAGTTCAAGCCTTGATCAGAAATTTTGTCTTGGTTTCGTTCTTCTCTCTCACCCCGCCCCTTTTCATTTCCAGCCTCCCTTTCAAGTAGACCCGGTTCATCCATGGCTGCTGGACGGCTACACATCTACACTTTGGTCTTCCTTCTTCTTGAGTTTCATACGGTCTGTGAATTGAATCTTGGGTATTCTGAACTTTTGGGCTAATATCCACTTATCAGTGAGTACATACCATGTTTGTTCTTTTGTGACTGAGTTACCTCACTCAAGATGATATTTTCAAGTTCCATCCATTTGCCTGTGAATTTCATGAAGTCATTGTTTTTAATAGCTGAGTAGTATCCCATTGTGTAAATGTACCACATTTTCTGTATCCACTCCTCTATTGAGGAACATCTGGGTTGTTTCTAGTTTCTGGCTATTATAAATATGGCTGCTATGAACACAGTGAACATGTGTCCTTATTACAGGTTGGAGCATCTTCTGGTTATATGCTCAGGAGCAGTATAGCTGGGTCCTCGGGTAGTACTATGTTCAATTTTCTGAGGAACTGCCAGACTGATTTTCAGAGTGATTTTAATAAAACTATTTTTTTTAAAAAAAGATTATTGTCTCCACTCACCTCCTCCAAGCTGTTGCTGAAGGTTACCGGCTCACCTGCTTTGGAGTCAAGGCTCCTTACAAACTTTAGTAAAACTGTCTTTGAGCTCCCATTTGATTCCATTCTTAAGTTATTTTATTAATGACATTAAAAACTCCAAGAGGGGAATCCAACTTTCCCTGTACCATCCGACCCCATGAAGGGACACCAAAATCCCCAGAACAGTAAGAATGCTTACTCTTCTGACTGTGAGGTTGCCAGCACCCACACAGTGGCTCAGAACCATCCGTAACTCCAGTTCTGAGGATCTGATGCTCTCTTCTGGCTTCCACCAGTACCGGGCATGCGCATGGTATACAAACATACACATAGGTAAAATACACATACAATAAAAATAACTAAGGGTTTTTTTAAATTAGAAATCTTTATCAGAGATAGAGCATGGTTCAGCCCTGGGTGTTGGGGGTAAGGCAATTGGGCTTGAAGTCATCCTGGCGTCACAGAAGAGAAACAAAGCGAAAGTGTTAAGGTGGAGAAAGGTCTCAGACTGGGTGTGGCGCTGTACTCCTTTAATCCTAGCACTGGGAAGACTGAGGCAAGAAAAAGCTCTGAGTTCAAGGCCAGTCTGATTTACATACACATCAAGTCAGCAAGCTCCAGGACAGCCATGGCAGGAAGGAAGGAAGGAAGGAAGGAAGGAAGGAAGGAAGGAAGGGAGAACAGAAGGAAGGAAGGAGGGAAGGAAGGAAGGGAGGGAGGGAGGGAGGGAGGGAGGAAGGAAAGAAGTGTGTAGGAGTGAATACACCCAAAGCACCCAGGATAAGATGTCTGCCCTGGAAAGCTAGGACCAGCAAGGTGCTGCTCTAAAAAGGAAGTGGGCTAAGTAAATGTACCTTTATTGTAAGATACCTTCGGTAGACCACTTTCTGACAAGAGAGTGCCCCAGCAGGTGTTGCTTGGGGAAGGGTGTGGAAACCTTAGGAGGAGGAGCCCCACTTACAGGAGTGGGTCTGAGCAGCTGCACTTCCAGTTCACTCAGCTTCCTGGGATCAGGTTTGATGTGAGGAGCCTGCCCCCTGCTCTTATAAAACCCCGGCCCTCGGTCCGTGGTACTTACTTCTAGACGCCCCCTGAGTGAGACACTGAGAAGCAGATCCATGCAAAAGCAAGAGGTTTATTTTCCGGCATGTCGGGGTCAACCCTCAATCAGTCTCTCGAGACGAGTGATGAGAAATCACTCCAATGGCTATTGCAAGCAGTTTTTATACTTTTTAGGAGCACAGGTTACATCAGCAAGGTTACAGTTCAAATTTATTTTAATCTATTGTCTAACAAGCATGTCACACATTTGAACTCTACCTGGGACTTTCCAGAGGGTCAGGTGACTATCAGTCAGAACATTCTGAGAATTTTTTTTTAACTCAAGAATATTCCTGTGGGTGGAGAACGGACCCCAGACTCAAGGAGGAAGCCGTAAGGGGGGTATGGGACTGGAAAAAGCCCTTAGCGACCGTCACTCTCGCTTCCCTGATGCCTGCTTCAGTGTTTCCCTGTCATGATAATGTTTAGTCCTGGAACCATGAGTCGTAGTAAACCCATTCTTCCGTTTGTTGCTTTTGTCTGAGTATTTTATCACAGCGATGGAAAAGTAGCCAAGGCTCTGACCTGGGGGGGGGGGGGGGGGGTTAGGCATCTAACAGGGCAGATACAGTAGGATGTAAATTTGGGTGGAGGTTGTTGGCAGAGACAAAGACGACGGGATTCCCCTGGCTTCAGAGCGGAGATAGGTCTCTATCCCAAGTAGAAAAGACGTGTGAAGCACATTCCAGACAGCCCAGCCATCCCAAAAGCGTCAGGAAAATACTCTGAGAAACCATCTACAGAAATGGGTCTCAACCTTCCTAATGCCACAGCCTTTTAATACACCTCCTGCTGTGGTGACCCCAACCATAAAGTTATTTCATTGCTACTTCATAACTGTAATTTTGCTCCTGTTATGAATCATAATGTAAATATATGTGTTTTCCGATGGTTTTAGGCAATGCCCGTGAAAGGGTCATTAACCACCTAGTTGAGAAGCGCTGTTCTAGATGAATGTCCACACCATGGAGCCTTGGTGTCTCCTGCACAGATCAGTGGTGCCCACACCGTCCAGAGACCATGGATAAAAAATGGCCAACCAGAAGACCATATACAACAGGAATTTTTTTCAGTCATGAAGAATAATGAAGTTGTATCACGTGCAGGAAAATGAATGTGACAGGAGACGCTCAAACTAAGAGTAGAAAGGCAGTCTCGGGAAGACAGCATGGGCTTTACTCAGATGTAGTTCCTAGGCCTTATATAGATACATAAAATCATACGTGTATTGTGGGACAGTGATCTGTACAGGCAGTCTGGCACCCGCTTGAGCACAGGCAAACTCTGGGAGACCCCTCGGAATCCTCAAGGGACCAGAAATGTTATGCCAAGGCTCTCGGGAGGCTTTTGGCTCCAGTCACAGTCACATACCACGCCCCAGGTAGAGGGGTGGCCATACAGTCCCAAGCCATCCCCATGTTAATGAGACACCTAGAGGCTTAGCCACACCCCTTCCCAGTTACTATATCTGCCCCATTTCTCCCAGAGAGGTGGGGGTACAATTCCATTCATGCCACTCTCCACATGATGAACACAAATGTCTTAGAACTATGGACTGTCTCTTCATCTGGATCCGCTGTGGTAAGGGAGGGATCCGGCCCTCAATTAAAGAGCCGTGTAATCTCTCGCCAAGGGAATCCCAGTGCTCCCAGATGGTACCCGTTCACCCAAGCCTAAGCAGCTAGCCTGGCACCCAAAGCCGCAGAGACCCAGTCCTGGGAGGAACTCCAGCTGCACCCCCCTAGCCTGTCTGCTGCGCCCTTCGGAGACGGCAGTGCCCCAGGCTAGAGAACCCACAAAGACGGCTGCCTCGAATTCCCTAGGAATGGCCCCCTCCTCCACCCACGGACAGGGCCCGAAAAGGCTTCCACAGCCCCCACCAGTCTGTCGGACTGTGTGGGAAGAAACGCAGCCACTTCCCATGTGTCTGCTGTCCCACCCAGAGCCACAGTGCCCCAGGACAGACACGTGGGGCTTTGTTCCACCTTGCTAGGGTTGGTCACAACAGTGTATATATTGTATTTTATAAAAAAGAAAAAGAAGCCAGGGATATGTTTGATGCAGTATGGTGCAGGCGGGAGGGGTGCGTCTTCGGACACAGGCTGAGAGGGTAGGGGAGAGAGAGAGAGAGAGAGAGAGAGAGAGAGAGAGAAGAGAAGTAGAGGCCAACCATGAGCACATGGAGAGAGGGGGGAGGGGAACGGGGAGAGAAGGAACAGAAGGGGAGGAGGGGAAGAGAGGCAAGAGATTAGAGTGAGGAGGGGGCAAGCAGCCCCTTTTATAGTGAGTCAGGCACACCTGGCTGTTGCCAGGTAACTAAAAGAAATGTTAACAGTGTATTACATAAGAGTAGAAGTAAAACTATGTAGGGAGATACATGGCTGACGAGAGGGAAGAGGGAAAGAGGGCTGAGTGAGTGGTGCAGGGAAATGTGGCTCAGCAGGTATTGTGAAGTAACGATAACTACAATGTACAGAATAAGGCCAAGAAACGCCACCCTGCTTCCCTCCATCCCCAAGTCATTGAAAAGGGGGCCCTTGGGAGGAGGGGCATAGCAGCCGAAGAGAGGAGAGCCTACCCACACCAAGAAGGTGAGTGCGGGCACAGCGAGAGAGAGGCGGCAGCCATTAACCGTGTCCTGAAGCTCCCAGGAGGCCCCAGGGAAACTGCTAAGACCCTCTCGAGTGGACCCATTCAGTGCTTGAGCACTTGCCCAACATGTATGCGACCCTGACTTCAGTTCTGGCACTTAAAGGAAGGGGAAGGGCTTGGAAATGGCTCCTCCTGGGACTATGACACAAGAGCTTCAGATGCACACTGATATTTATGTTACCTTGTGGGTAACATCTGTGACCTGAAGCGACCCCTCCCTCCACACACACAAACATGCACCATTTTAAAGATTCCACGGGGCTAGCTCACTAATTAGAAACTTGTGGCTGGGAAGAGTTGGAATGTTGTAACTCTAGAACCAAATGATCTTGGGCAATCTTTAGCCTCTGTAATGCTGTTCGTTGCTCTCTGGAATATTTGCCATGATGTCTCTGTGACTCTCGTGTGAAATCTTTTGGGGTGTATTACTTAATAGAACTGGCTTCCATCAATCCCAAAGCTAATGTAACACCTGATACATATAATGTAGATTTCCCCCCACTTTGCTGTAACTTACCAAGTGGTGTCCATTCCAACATCTTTGAAAGTTTTATTTATATATTTTATTTATTTTTATTTTATGACTATACAAACTACATTAGCCATATTATAATGCAAAATGCATTTAGTCCAACTTCAAAAGTCCGCATAGTCTATAACAGTCTTCAACTTGTTTGAATTCCACTTTGTGACAAGGAGTTTAGTTCCAGGCATAGTGGCACACAACTTTAATCCCAGCACCTTGGAGACAGAGGCAAGCAGATCTCTGAGTTCAAGGCCAGCCTGGTCCACAGAGCAAGTTCCAGGACAGTCAAGCCTAGGCATAAAGGTTGGTGAAGATATAATTGAACAAGGGAGCCATGTTTCAGCCCTAGCCAGCAACAGAGCTCTGCAGCTTCAGCCACATGGTTCTGGCTTTAGAGTCTCCCTCCAAGATTAAGGAAAGCCCACTGAGGCCAGGCACGTGAGGCAGAGTGCTGTTAAGGCCCTGAACCGCAGTGTGATTGCCCCTCAGTTGCAACCAATGGATCCTGAGAGAGGAAGCAAGGTGGGTCCACTGGGGAGCAAAGAGACCCTCAGGCAGCAGTAAGCCTAGTGAGAACAGACATTTAGAAGGCAGCTTCAGTGAGATAGCTCATTTAATGCTGGAACAAAGGCTACATTACACTTTGGGGGATGGGTATCGCTCTCAGGTAACTGTAAATCATTGGCCCGGGCCTGAGCACTGCGGAAGCCTCATTTGCATAAGGAGGAATTCCAGGTGTGGCCAGATGACCTTTTACAGGGAGAGGTAGTTTAACCTAGCTACTGGGCTATGTGGCCTCCTGGTGGGGAGAAGGTGGGTGCCCAAGGCTATGTGCACCCGGACACTCCAGACAAGGGCAGAGGAGAGCAATTCTACTCCTACTGATCTCAGGACAAGATTTCCTGAGTTTGGACATGCGTCAACCCCACTCTTATTCTGGGCCTGCTCTCCAGGGCTCTCCAACCCCACGGCCCCACAGCTGGGTGTCCCAGTGTGAAGGTCCAGAGAGGCCACTGTGTGATCTTGTGAAGGTGAAGCCTGGATTGCCTCAAAGACCACAAAATGTTGTAGATGGCAGAGTCATGTGATACCTGCCAGGGGAGCTGCTAACTTGGAGTGGAACCAGCCCAAGAAAGTGTGTTGCAGTCAGCAACGCTGAAAGGAGCTGGAGATCTGAAAGGCATTTTGACATCAGACTTGGAGATACTGAGTTTAGAGTTTGCCCAGCTGGTTTTTGGTGTTGCTTTAGTCCAGTATTACCTCACTAGGCTCCCGTTTGGAATGGTAATGCACACCCTGAGCCAGTGTATGTGGGAAATAGATGATCTGATTTTTATTTTTTATTTTACAGGGGATTATAGTTAAGAGATTGCATGAGTCTCAAAAGAGACTTTGAACTTTAAACAAGTTTAAGGCTGTTATAGACTACAGGGACTTTTGAAGTTGAACTAAATGCATTTTGCATTATGATATGGCTACAAGCCTCTGGGAGCCATGCAGTGGAATACAGTGATTTGAAGGGGGGGAGGAGGAAGGTCCATGGGGAGTGGCAGTATAAAGAGGTGTGACCTTTTAATTTAATTTAATTGTGGCCCTAATTAAATGTTTTTCATTATGAGTTGTCGTGGTCCTGGTGTCTCGTCACAGCAATAAAACCCTAACTAAGACACATATCTTTCTTTAAAATGGTTGCATGACTAACTGTTGTTATGACTACCTTATGACCACCTTGTAATCATGTCTTTCTTTCAGGACTAACTTGTTATGCTTAGGTTCTGCCCCATAACCCTGCCTATTTTGCCCCCGAAATGTGCCATTTGGAAACTCCCTATCCCCAAGCCATAAAAACCTTGTCTTCCTCATATCTAATGCTGACCTCTCAAACCCTGACTAAGGGGGAAGCAGCCTATGTACATGAATTTTTAGAGCTTGCTTTAATTAATTGCTTGTTTTAATTAATTTGCCCATGATGGTTTGGGTCAGTAGCCTCTTACCTCAAATCATTGGGATTGACAGTCCCAAGATTTGAGACCTGTTGTTGACATATCTGTAATCCCAGCACTGGGGGAAAAGAGACAGGTGGATCCCTGGACTTGAGGGCCAGCAGACCAAGCCAAACCAGTGGGTAACAGGTTCAAGGATAGGCCAGTCCTATCTGAAAAAACTAAAATGCAGAGTAATTGAGAAAGACACCCAGTGTGGGACCATAATGGCCCAGGGTTACAGGAGAAGAGTCAAGGGAGCTCCAACCCCAGATACCTCAAACATGAGGACAGCAGGAAGCTGGCTACCTCCTAGCTCCCCAACCTTTCACCATGAAGTCGGCTCCCAGCATCAACCCTAGTGAGAATTTATTACCCTGACTGTTACCCTCAATGTTCACTCCTTGTTCGACCTTACAACCTCCCCACCTGCAGCCCCTGAGTATGCAGATGAAGCATCTTCTGACACCCCTGCCCTGGCCCCCAGAGACCCTGCCCACCTCCCAGGGGCATAAATATATCCCTCCCCTAAACAGAACCGGTTCTTCCAAGTCTTCCCGGATGTGTTTATTCCCTGAGCACTTACCACCGACCAAGATCCTGCCTGCACCCACCGCCCAGCTAAGCTTCCCTCCCTCCAGCCTAGCTCACTTGGCTACCCCAAGGGAGAAGGGAACACAGGGCAACCCAACATCAACCTCTGGTCTCCGTGTGGACTTGTCCACACTCAAGCGTGCATACATACATACAGCACACACATGTTCCTCCCCCTTAAAAATTTCATGAAACTGTTACCATCTTAGAGCATCTTTGGGGCAATCTAAATCTGTATTTCCTAGCCCCTGAAACCCAAATTTGGCTCCACAATAAACTCTTAAAATTCTCTTTGAGCGTTGTTAGCATTTTGTTTAAGCTCCACCCCACAGTTGCCTGGCAACAGCCAGGTGTGCCTGACTCACTATAAAAGGGGCTGCTTGCCCCTCCTCTCTTGCCTTCTTGCTTACTTGCTCCTGCTGTCCTCCCACCCCATTCCCCTTCCCCCTCTCTCTCCATGTGCTCATGGACAGCCCCCCACCCCTGCACCTCTACTACCTTCTCAACTCCCTCCCCACTCCCTAAATAAACTCTGTTCTATACTATACCATCGTGTGCTGGTCCCTCATGGAAAAGGGATGCCTCAGCATGGGCCCGTGGAGGTACCCCTTCCCCATCACCTGACTACACCTCCGCCAAACAGATTCCTTCTCTTCTTATCTTTTTATAAAACACAACAGTTGTGGTTTTGTGTGCGCGCATGCACACACACAAATGCATATACATACAAACGAACGCTTATCTCTACTAATACACGGGTGTAATCATAATATAAATTTAGGAATATGATAAAGGAGAGCCTTCTCATTTCTTTCTCTTTCTACCTTTACCACTTTAATACATTTTTTTTTTAAACAAAACTGTAAAATAATTTCATATGACTTCCCAAATGTAGTGTCAGTTAGGTTTGGGATAGGGTAGAGAATTCAAGAGGACACCGAGATGGACCGACTACTGGGGAGTGCAGCGTTTAATAGATAGATTATTAACTCCATGGACAGAGAGATAACAGCATGGCAGAGGCCCCCCCAGAAAGTTCAGGCAACATCATCAAAGACAGACAGCCTAGCAGAGGCTCTGGGGAGAATCAGGGCCCACGTAGCAGAAGAGTGAGGCCTCTGCTCACACCTTTGAGGGTGAGGTTCACACCTTTGAGGAAGAGGTTCACACCAGGAGCTGCAAGGTTCTCTGCTTCTCAGGCAGCAGCCAGGAAACAGGAGAGAGCACACTGTGCTGCATCTGTGGTGCCAATGGTGCCAATACCTGAACATCAATTTGATGCGAGCTCACTTCCCAGGTGAGAGACCCTGCGTGTCATGTCCCGGTGGGTGCCTGTCAGTGTCTGTGACTGGGACAGCTGTACAGCAGAGGCTAGATTCTAACATTCTTACACACCAGCTTTGTGGATGTGTGAGCCCCCACTTCACTCCTGGTCAGCTGAAGGGGCTGTCTGGGTCCCCTAGCAGGGTGGGTTATATTTTATGTGACATTTTTTGGCAGACCTGGATAGTCTGGGTTTGGAGCCTGAAGCAGGCAGCTCTGCCAAATTCCAAATTCCGCCCAGAGCTGGGCCAGGAAAGTGTGAAAACATGCTTGGAATTCCAAAAATGTACCCCTGTCTGGGGCCTCTGACTGCCTTTCCCCAGACCCTCAGGGAGTCAAAGACAGGGTCTGGAGCCTCCCACCATCTGTAGACAAAGGAAGAAAAACTCTGTCCCTCTCCCACAAACAGGATGATCACTGCAGACTTGCAGACTTTCAATTCCAAACCCCACCCATCCCATCCCCCACTCCTAGAGTTGGGAGAGATGGCTCAGCAGTTAAGGGCACTGGCTACTCTTTCAGAGAGCCCCAGTTCAATTCCCAGTACCCCATGTCAGCTCACACCTGTCTGTGACCCCAATTTCAGGGCTTCAAACACTAAAGAACATAAAATAAAAATAAATTATATATATATATATATATATATATATAATCCCAACTCTGAGTGGCAAAGTACTCAGGACACAGAAAGTAGACAGGTCAGCAGGGGACAGGACACTGCAGGGAGTCACACCAGCCATATATTAGGTGTAAGAAAGAGGTCACTGAAGGAAAATGAAATCATAGTCTCAGACTTCAAAATAGCTAGAGAAAGCCTTCATTGAGAAGACTGAGAGACTAATGCCCCCAAACCCTGCAGCCCAGTATCCAAGGGTACAGAAAACACACCCTGTGGGGGCTGATAACAGTTTGGGAGAGAACATGGCTTCACCAGAATCAGAAGCAGCTGCTTTTCTGGGTAAACTGGGAGGTAAATCAACTGCCTGTTTTTGCAACCTTGAACTGTGGGTGGGAGATAAATGTGTTTGCTTGTTACCAGGGTTCCAGGAACTACTTAATGGAGTTTCATGTGTAGCTGGTTTCTCAGAGCCTTGAACCTGCTTCATGGCCCTGCTTTTGGAGGGGAAGGGAGTTTCCTTTCTTAGGCACAATTCTGACTCCAGGGGGCACCTACTGAGATGTCCAGGTTCTTGGGTCCCAAAGCAAAGGATTCATTAGACCAGGGGTACATGTAGACTAGAGACAGTTTATTGAAATGAGAAAAGCATCCCCCAGAATGGAGTCAGGTAGAGAACTGGAGTAGGTCTGAGATTCAAGAGCCCCAGCCTCCTCATCCTGACCCCTGGGTGTTATTCATAAGGTGCAGGCCTTTTCCAGTGCTTGAACTCCCAGTGCCTCTCCGCATGTGCTGTTTGGGTAGTTAGCCTGTAGGGGGTTGGAGGGGTTCTAATCACCCTCTGCCACGGTTTTAGTCTTGTTCTGTTAAGCTGGATGCCTCTTTCTCCCCCACTCTGATTCTCTGCCACATCATGGACATCTTCAGGTGGTTCCCACAGCACTGGGCCTAGAGCCCTGGAAGAAGAAACATGCCTGAGAATGAGCAGTATATCTGAACTCATAAGCTCCAGTACAAGAACATTTGGCTTCTCCTACAATCCTCTCCTCCAGCCATGTGTGTCCAATCTCTCTTGGGTGTACTCAAGAGTGAAAAATTCAGTCCAAAGAGGTTTCTTAAACCTCCCTTCTCTATCCACGCTCCCCCAGTTGCCAAGTGAGAGGCTAGGGCTATTGGGATACAGATGCTCCTGGGGAATAGGGTGGCTAGTTGTTCTAGTTAGGGTTTTACTGCTGTGCGCAGACACCGTGACCAAAGCAACTCTTATAAAGAACAACATTTATTTGGGGCTGGCTTATACGTTCAAAGGTTCAGTCCATTATCATCAAGGTGGGAGCATGACAGCATCTAAGCAAGCATGTCACTGAAGGAGCTGAGAGTTCTACATCTTGTTCCAAAGGCAAACAGAAGACTGACTCCCCAGGCAGCTAGGAAGAGGGTCTCAAAGCCCACCCCACACAGTGACATACTTTGTCCAACAAGGCCACACCTTTTAATAGTGCCACTTCCTGGGCCAAGCATATTCAAACCACCACACTAGAGTACCCATATTAGCAAATGTTTTCCTTTCCAGCCATTTAGCCTGAGCCCTCCTTGGGGGAATCCCACAGAGCAGCCTGTTAGAACTGAATGCCAAATGCTGTGTGTGTCTCCAGGAACAGTTGGTTCTGTGTGTAAGCCTCAGGCTACCAAACTTTAAGCTGTTTGAGGCTATCCTGGCATGGATGATGTGACAGGGCAAGACAATGCAGAAGTTCTGCCATCTTGAATTCTTGCTGAGGCCATTTCAGTTTTAACTAGAATTTGATCTCCTTGATGGAGAACCCCATAGAAAATTACCCAACTCTCTTCTAGGACCTGGGGCTGGGATGCCCCAGCTAGCTTAGCTTAGCTTCTGTTAAACTGCCTGCTTGTGCAGACCTCGCCCTACAGCCAAGTGAGATACTAGAATGTGATTTTTGCCTTTAAAAGCCCCTTGATCTGAATGCTTGGGGCTACACTTAGTGTCTTATTTAGAGTTTTTATTACTGCAACAAAACACTATGACCAAAAAGCAAGTTGAGGAGGAAAGGGTTTATTCAGCTTATACTTCCAGATTGCTGTTCATCACTGAAGGAAGGAATAGGAACTCAAGCAGGACAAGAGCCTGGAGGCAGGAGCTGTTGCAGGGGCCATGAAGGGATGCTGCTATTGGCTCACTTCCCATGAGTTGCGCAGCCTGATTTCTTATAGAACCCAGGACTACAAGCTCAGGGATAGCTTCACCCACAATGGACTGGGCCTTCCCCCATTGATCACTGATTAAGAAAATACCTTACAGTGGATCTCATGGAGGCATTTCCTCAACTGAGGCTCCTTCCTCTCTGGTGACTCTAGCTTATGTCAAGTTGACGTAAAACTTGCTGGTACACTTAAGTACTGAATATCTGAGTGTAGTTCTAGGAGGCTGGAATTAAGGCTTTCAATTAGCTATAAACTGTGTCTGTGTGGTCATCTCTAGTGAGCTGCCATCTTCCAGTGACACACAGATACATGATAGACAGAGAAATGGGGAAAGGGGGCATAGCACAGAGTAAAAAACTGAACTCTACAATGGCAGAATTCTTCCTTGCTTTTCTGACAAAAGACTAAAGCCTGGCAACTCAAACCAAAGGCCTGGAAGGCTTTTTCTCCTACTAGTGGGGGTGGGGAGCTCTCTGCTGATGGACCTGCCCAAAAAGTTCAAGGCTGGATCAGGACACGTTTGTGCCAAAGTGTGAACCTATCAGCCACCCTATGTTTTGTTCAAACTGAGCAACCCTAAATTAGGGAAGAAAGGTCCCCACCTCACCCCTGAGGATCTTAAAACTCCAAGTCCTTAAAGAAAAGTTGGATTGGGAGCTCCTGACACCCCTCCTCTGCTTTGTAGGTGGCCTTCCTCTCTGTGGGCTCTGTTGTTTGTGTGTTTTCTCACCCCTAATAAAATTCTTTCTTCACAGACTGATTCTGACTGCTGTATTTGAGATTTCCCCACTGCTACCTATTGTATGAAGTGGAAATGTCTAGTTTCTTTAGAGACTCGGTTGTGTCATGTGATGTTTTTCTGGAATCTGTCATGTGAGAGGATGTTTTGCTGAAGCAGACGATAGAGAGGGTGCATAATGTTTGGAAAGAGTTTAAGTAGTGAAGAAGTCAGCTCAGGAACTTTAGAAAATTCCACCAGGGTCCTGAGCACATGGGCACCATGCCCTTCCTGGAAGAAACAGGTTAGTGAGCATGTAGACTGGAAGGAAAGGGCTGATTAAGCCCCTACTACCTCGTTCCCTAAAGACCAATCAGTTTAAAAGTCACACTGTTCTGCCAATCACATTGTGCCTAGTGGCTGCTGCTATAAAAGCTCTCTGAACGGGCTGCACAGGATTGTTCTCTCTCTCCTTGGTGTGCAGGATGGCCCCAGCATGCTGGAACAATAAATTCCTCTTGCTTTTTTCATCAATCCCCGACTCCATGGTGTTCACTCTGCAGGTCTCCAGTAAGTTAAGGCTCCCCAGAGTCTTACATTTGGTCTACTGGCCGGGAATCGACCGTCTGTGGGGACACACCAGAGAGCAGCGAATCGGAGGAATGGCTCAAGCAGGTACCACAGTTGTCTGTCTCACTGTTTGTCAGAGTCTGAATCTGTAAGCTTGTTTGAACTTTCAGTTGCTTGCAAGCTTCAGGGGGCTTGGAGAGCCCACATGTTTGAGGCAGTCAAGTGTGGTGGGCAGACATGCCTTAATGTCGAGACCATGGGGGTGGGTGTCTGGAGGATGCTTCAGACCTCCCCCCCCCCCCCCCCGAAGGAGCCGAGAAGGCTCCTTTCCTTCTGGAAACAGCAAGTCTTGCTGTAACCTGGTTTATCGGGCTCCTGCGGCAGAGCCACCTGGTTTGTCTCAGTGCAGCCGGAGCTGGCTGAGCAAGTCTGTTCTGCATCTGTGGAAGGGACGAACTGTCTGTGCCCATGGAAGGGGCGAACTGCATATTGTGTTCTTGAACCTGGATGCCCGCCCGTGGCAGGGTTGTGCTATCTGTGTGTTGATTATTTTCCTCTGTGTTTGTTGGTATCTCTTTCTGTGTTCTTGGACTTAAACTGACGATGGTTTTTTTGGACATTGGGCAGACTGGATCTACCCCGTTAAACATTCTAGTTAACCACTGGGGGGAAGTTAGAGGAAGAGGAGAAAACTAGGAGGAGGAGAATCTAGTGGAGGACCCCCCTCTTCCCTGATAGATAAAGGACTTTCCTTCCCCCAAGACCCACCTCACAGGTTCTGGCCATCAGGAATGAGGAAGAGATGCAGGAGAGATCCGGACCTGAGAAGAAGTCGATCCTCCAAGACCCTTCAACAGCGGACATGGTGCTCTAAGACCCTCCTCCTCCATATCCCCCTACCCTGGCCCCCATGGCCCTGCCAGCACCAGCACTGGTTCCGGGATCCTCAGCCCATATGGGACCAGGGCCGTTGTACCCCACCTTTACTGGAGGGAAGAGTAGGAGGAGACCCCCTCCTCCTTTCCAAGGGGCCAATTAATCTCTTTGATACTGTTTTATTTACTCATCAGCCCACCTAGGATGATATCCAACAACTCATGAGAGTGTTCTTCATGATCAAAGAGTGTGAGAAGATAATGCAGGAAGCTAGAAAGAATGCCTCCTCAGACACATTGATGATGGCTATCATCAACAGTGGGCTTTCCCTGACTAAGGCACCTGAAGGTCCACTACCAGACTCCATTGGCAAGTCTCAAGGAGGCTGCATGACGACCCACAAATCTGACCAAGGTGTGTGAGGATAAGCAGGGATGAGTCACCCGCAGCCTTTCTAGAGTGCATTCCATCTGTATCCACCCTATGACCCTAGAAGCAAGGAGCACAAAGCTAGTAGAGACATCAGGAAAAAGCTTCAGAGACTAGAAAGACTTACAGGATACGTCATTGAGGGAGTTAGTACAGGGTTGCTGAGAAAGTCTACCGTAACAGGGAGACAGAGGAGGAGAAGGAGGAGAGAAAGAGAAAGGAAGAAAAGTGGCAGGGAAGGAATCTACAACGAGTCCTGGCTACAGTAGTAATGGAAAGCAGAGAAGAAAGACAGGAAAGGACCAGTGCGCATACTGCAAGGAGAGAGGCCACTGGGCCTGAGAGTGCCCTAACAAACGGAAGCTGGGAGCAGGAAATCCCAGGCCTTGGGAAAAGCACCTCCAAGTGGCAAAGGTGTTGGCCCTGGGTGAAGACAGTGATTAGGGGAGACGGGTTCAGACCCCCCTCCCCGAACCCAGGGTAACTCTGAGAGTGGAGGGGAATCCTACTCAATTCTTGGTGGACACAGGGGCTCAACACTCAGTCCTCCAAGCCAATGGCCTCATTTCCAAGAAAAGATCTTGGGTCCAAGAAGCCACTGGTACCAAAATGTATTCATGGACTACCCGAATAACAGTGGACCTAGGGATGGGCTAGATATCCTATTCATTTAAGGTCACCCCAGATTGTCCCTACCCTCTGTTAGGGCGAGACATATTCTCTAAAATGGGGGCCCAGATACACTTCCTGCCTGACAGGCTGCAACTAACTCCCAAAAGTAGAGACCTCTCTGACTTACCCCTGCCAAAAGCCGAGGCTATCTAGTTTACAGATGGGAGCAGTTTTCTCAATGAAGAGCAGAGATGAGCTGGTGCTGCTGTGGTGGATGGCACAAATATCATCTGGGCAGAACCTCTACCCCCTGGCACCTCTACTTCTGGCATGTTGATGATGCTTTTGCCACAACCCACGTCCACAGGGCTATATGCCAAGAGAGGACTGCTCACATCAGAGGAAACAAACAGGAAATCCTGGATCTCTTGGATGCCCTAATGAAGCTGGCAACCATGAGTATTATTCACTGCTCAGGACATCAGAAGGAAAGAAACTCAGTGGTCCGGAGAAATTTCAAGGCAGATCAAGTGGCTCAAGAAGTGGCTATGCAGGAGCCTATTCTGGTTATGGGCCTGCAAGAAACACCTGCTGGGAAATGGACTAGACTAAGAGATGGCCTCATTTAGAATATGCTGAAGAAGAAAGGACTCAGATTGCTAGCCACCCTACCAACTATCACCTAGAGAAGAGAGGGAGATGGCACCCACAAGAAAGAAAACTATGCTCCCAAGAAAGCAAGCAAAAGACTTACTAGGCCAAATGCACAGATGGACTCGTTTATGGGATAAAAAGCTTGTCCAAGCAGTTAAGGGACCTAGAGTATATATAATAGGACCTCAGGTTCTGGGCCAGAAAGATAGTAGAACAGTGTAAGGTATGCCAGCAAGTGAGTGCTTATGCAGCCAAGAATAAACAAGACAAAAGACCTAGGGGAGAACAGCCTAGAGTATATTGAGAGGCCAATTTTACAGAAGTTAAGCCAGGAAAATATGGTTACAGATACCTTCTAGTGTTTGTAGATACTTTCTCTGGATGGGTTGAGGCTTTCCCCACCAAGCAGGAAACCGCTACCATGGTATCCAAGAAGATATTAGAGAAAAATTTCCTGAGGTTTAGAGTGTCCAAGGCAAGTGGATCAGACAATGGTCCTGCTTTTGTCTCTTAGGTAAGCCAGGAGTTGACAAAGGTATTGGGGACAGATTGGAAACTTCATTGTGAGTACCGTCCCCAAAGCTCAGGGCAGGTAGAGAGAATGAACAGACTACCCTCCCCCCAAAAAAGAGACCTTAGAGGCTGGCTCGGACTGGGTGGTGCCCCTCCCCTTGGCCCTGTTCCGAGCTCGGAACCCTTCCTACCATTTTAACCTGACCCCTTTTGAGATCCTGTGTGGTGCCCCAACTCCCTTGATGTCCACTGGGCCCTCCCAGCATGAGATTTGGTCCAAACTGTCTGCCTTAAATGCTCCAGGGATGCCAGAGACCCCCTCACCACTTTGAGATTGGTAACTGGATCAATGTAAAGAGGTATCAGGCACATTCACTGGAACCCCAATGAAAGGGACTTTTCCTGGAGCTGCTAGCTACTCCCACAGTCCTAGACGGTGAGGCCTGGGTGCATGCTTCCCATGTGAAACCTGCAGACATCTCGATCCCCAGAGACCCTCACTGGACGGTACAGAAGATGGACAATCTGCTCAAGCTCAAGCTCGACCTTGATCATGGCTGCATGGAGTTGTTCTCTCCCTCCTTGGTATGCAGGATGACCCCAACATTCTGGAACAATAAATCCCTCTTGCTTTTTTGCATCGATCCCTGACTCCATGGTGCTCACTCGGGAGTTTTTCAGTAAGTTAGGTTTCCCCAGAGTCTTACATTAGAACCCCTACAGACAATGGAAGGATGTTCTTGCATTTCTCTGCTTTGCAACACTTCACTGGTCTTCACTGCTCACCAAGCAACATTTTGTTGGTCTTTGATGATCTTCACTTGTAACTTTGTACAGAGAACCTCACCAAAGAACTTCTGGTATTCTGGCTGCTTCTTGCCACTTCCGCTGGCCTGTGCCGATTGGGCAGAGCCTCTCATTTTCTGTCGGACGGAGCAGCTGCTACTGATTCATGTTTGGTGTTTGCTATTGGATTGGACAGCTGATACCCTGACAATGAAGATTGGAATCGCCCCAAAGAACTACTTCTAAACTGGCCCATACTCCCCTTGTCCTATTAGCCACCTTTCTCTCCTAGCTTTGATCAGTGGGCTAGAAGGGAGGTTGAAGCATTAATGAACCCTAAAGTAGGTTTTGAAAAATCCAAGTCTACAGTTGTACTCAAGATTTTTCCTGACTTTTAATTCTTTAACTAGCAGAGAAAACAAACCAAATCAAGACCCTTGATAATAACACTAGTAACTGCCCATCACCCATACGACATGGAATCTCTACTTTCTTCTAAAACCTACCCAGCTTCAATGCCTATGAACAACAATGGCAAACAGCACTGTACAACCCTAAGAGCACAACAGTGGCTCTCATAACTTGGTAGTAACCAACAGGTCTATGATTGGACTTAAGGCCTGCTTGTCAGAAAATAAATCATGCCTTATACTGGAAACCTAGCCAACCACCCATGCACAGTGAGTTCATGGATTTGAGAGGATAACCTACAGCTGCCACTTCACTAACCCAGCATAATTCCTGTGTTCTAAATATCCATCCTTATACCCAGAGGTAAGTGGAGTTCTCGCCCGTGATCAAAGAAACTTCTCTCTACAACAGACCTCATTACAGAAACAACCGATGATCAAAATATAGAGAGCAGCTGATTATGAGGGGTCCAGCCCCCACTGATTCAACATAATCCCTGCACCTAAGGCTGAGGAAACATTGAAGAGGAGGAGGCAGAAAGCTGGAGCAGAGGATCAGGAAATCGGCTGTGAGACTGTATCCCCTGGAAATGACAGGGAAGCTTTACTCATGATACCCCAACAACATGGCTGCTTAAACAAGACCTGAAGAACAGCAACACCACTAGATGTGCTAACCTGGAATGGGAAGATCTCATGGGACCCCACCCATGGACATATCTGGAATTTATCAGGGCGACTTCTAACTCCCAGAGATCTGTCTGCCTCTGCAACCTGAGTATTGGGATTAAAGGCATGAGCTGCCATGTTCAGCTGCTTAGGATTAAATTTAACAAATGTACACCAAATGCTTAGCATGAAATATGATTTAAGGATATTAAATTGGCCAAGTAAACGAAAAGACTTCTAGCTATCACAAGGGTAAGACTCAGTATGGTTACCATGTCAGTAAGTCCTCAGACTGGCCTACAGATTGATTGCAGCCTCTAACAAGAGTCTAAAAGCCAGGAGTTGATGGTACAAGTTAGTAGTACATTGTTTGTTTAGCCTAAATGAGGCCCATAAACGAATAAATAAATATTTTAAAGCCCAGTGCCCTTTTCCACAGAAATGGACCAGCTTATCTCAAAACTCATACAGATTCAGAATAACTAAAATACTTACAAAGGAAAGTTGAGGAGCCAGGCAGTGGTGGCCCGCACCTTTTACCCCAGCTCTTCAGAGACTGAGGCGACACATGTCTGAGTTTGGGGCCAGCATGGCCTACAGAGTGAGTTCCAGAACAGCCTGGGCTTTACAGAGAAATCAAGAAATCTTATCTCAGAAGGAAGGGAGGGATGGATGGATGGATGGATGGATGGAGGAAAAGAGAGTTGCGAGCTGGGGAAAAATAGTTGAGTCAGTAAGATTCTTGCCTTCTAGGTACAAGGACCTGAGTAGCAACCACTCACTTGGAACCATAGAGCTGGGGTGGTAGAGACGGCAGGTCCCTAGGACCAGCTGGCCAGAAAGCCTAATCTATGTGGTCCAAGCCAATGAGAGACCTTATCTCAAAAACATTAAAGGTAATGGCTTCACACCAGGGACTGTCAGGGCCTCAAGGTAGTTTATGACATAGGTCTTGTTGCAAAACCAATTTAAAGAGTAAAAAAAAAGTACGCCCCCACCAATCCCACCAGTCCTGTTGAAGCCATTCCCAATGAGAACTACCTAGGTGAACCCAAGGACACAGAAGTTAGGGGACCAATCGTAAGCTTCACTGATGATTTCAAACAAGACACAATCAAACAGCTCAAATAACTGGAAGAGAGTGGATTTAAAGATAATAAATGCCTGAGTGATGCCCAAGAAAACACGGACATAAGACTGAAGGGCATGATGAAGACAATCCAGGATTCGAAGACCATACTCAAGAAAGATCGGAAATACTGAACCAAAGTTGAAATGAAGCTGGCATTGAAGAACTCAATGATATTCCAATTAAAAATCTCAGGGGAAATGGCTTACAAGAAAAATGGATCAAGTAGAAGATAGATTATCAGAACATAAAGAAAACAAAGAATTAGACCAAACAAGCAAAGAATAAGAAAAAATAAATAAGAACAGAAGGGGAACATGCAAGAACAATGGGACACCACAAATGGGACAAACAAACAAGTAAAACAATACCAGCAAGTCTTCGAGTTATAGGCATAGAAGATGGAGAAGAATCCAAGTCAACAGTATAGACCAGGTCTTAAACAAGGTATAAAAATAAATAAATGCCCAAACTAAGACACATCCACATAAATACAACCACACAGAATACCAAATGGACAAGGTCAGAAAAGAACATTAAATATACAGAACAAAGAAAAAGTACTAAAAGATACGGGGGGGGGGGGGAGGATCATAACTCACGTATACAAGAAAGCCCATTTGAATAACAGCTGATTTCTCAATGTAAAATCAGAAACATGTACTCCAAGTTCTAAAAGCCATAGATTCCAACCTAGACTACTGCACCTAGCAAAACTTTCTGTCATAGTTGAAGAAGAAGAAATAAAAACTTAAAAATTTTCTAGGTTACAAACATGATAAAAAGAATGTATGGTCACTAAACCAACCCAATAGACTATGAATCTGAACTGAAAGTTCTTAAAAAAGAAAAAGAAAAGAAAAGTAGCTAAAAAAAATCTCAGAAGGTGTCAGATTTGCTAACATTCTTAGCAATTAGGGAAATGCAAATTAAAACTTTTTTGAAATTTCATCTCACGTCTGTTAGAAAACAACTAGCAACAAGTGCTAGCAAAGATGCAGAGAAAGAGAACTCTCAGTCTCTCTTGATGAGACTGAAAACTGGTCCAGTCACTCTGGAAATCAGTGTGAGAAATTCTCAAAGGTCTAAAAAGAAGTCTACCATATGGCCCAGTGTTGGTTAGTGTTTGTTTGTTCATTTTGTTGTTGGTGGTAGTTTTTGTCAACGTGACACATGCTATGGTTATCTGAGAAAAGAGAACTCAGATGATAAAATGCCCGTACAAGACTAGGCTATAGGCAAGCCTGTGGGGCTCTTTCTTGACTGATGTGAGGGCCCAGAGCACTATGGACTGCCCCAACCTTTGGCAGGTGGCCCCCTGAACTGTCTATGAAAGCAGGTTGGGTGAGCAGAAGAGCAAGCCAGTAAGCAGATTTCTCCGTGGTTCCTACTTCAGTTGCTGCCTCCAGCTTCCTGCCTTGAATTCCTGCCCTGACTTCCCTTCAATATGGGCTGTAATTGAGATGTGTAAGCCAAATAAATCCTTACCTGCTCAAACTGGTTTTGGTCACTCTTTTTTGTTTTGTTTTGGTCATAATGCAGAGCACCCAGCTATAACATCCCTTGGCATACACCCAAAGAACTTGACCTCCATCTCCACGGTTACCTACTCAGCTATGCTCCTTGTCTCTCTGTTCACAATAACTGGGAAATGGAAACAACCCCATGTCCTTCGACTGATGAACGCTTAGTGAAAATATGGTGCACCGGCACGATAGAACACTAGTCAGCTCTAAGGAAAATTGAAACCATGGCATTTGCAGAAAGATGGAAGGAACTAAAAGTCAGGATGCTAGTGAGGTAGCCCAGACCTAAAAAGACAAAAGACACATGCTATCTTGTTCATGGTTCCAAATCTTCATAGATATAGACATAGGCTTAGGGATAGACATAGACAGACATAGACTTAGACATAGATAGACATAGACATAGACCTAGACACAGACACAGACATAGACCATAGACAGACATAGGCATAGACAAACATAGACAGACATAGGCATAAACACAGACATAGACATAGACAAATACAGACAGACATAAACATACACAGACAGACATAGACATAGACACAGACATAGACCTAGACAAATACAGACAGACATAGACAAACACAGACAGACATAGACATAGATATAAACATAGACATAGATATAGACAAACACAGACAGACATACACATAGATATAGACATAGACATAGATATAGACAAACACAGACAGACATAAACATAGACACAGACAGACATAGACATAGACATAGATAAATACTAGAGAAACCACAAGAGTAATAAGAATCCACAGGGGCAGGGAAGGAGCTCTAGAGATTGGGCTAGCATGATACAGGTGATAGGAAGCAGGAAATTGGCCCGAATGTCATATCCTCCTCACGTGCTCCCAGAACAGCAGCAGCACCGACAGACACTGGCACACCCCCCTTCCCTTCCAGCTCTTTCACAGGTTCCTTCCCCAGCAACACCCGTGCCTATGAGCCAGAGGAGGTCAAAATGGAATCCAGATGACACCCTGTGGCATTCATGGTAACAATCTGGCAATGTGGCAAGACATGTGGACTCTTTTTTCTTGGGGGAAACCATAGAATTCCTTCTCTGTCATACATACCTAAGCCACATGTGCTATCTCCCCATACCCATGTTCACCTTAACTTGGTGCCTGCATTATTATTGTTGTTGTTGTTGTTGTTGTTGTTGCTATCATTACTATTATTTTATTGAAAGAGGCTAATTGTCCATATTTAATCTGTAATGTGTTGATCCCGCAGGGACTTGCATGTACACACATATGTACACACATGCCCAAAAGTACATTAAAAAACAAAATGAAGGCTAAGGAAATGGTTCAGCGGGTAAAGTGCCTGCCACATAAGCCAGACAACCTGAGTTCAGATCCTCAGAAGCTCAGGGGGCTACAGAATAGCTGAGTGGTTAAAAGTCCATGCTATCTCACAGAGGACCCAAGGTTGGTTCCCAGCATCCTCCACTGAGGGGAACACACAGTCCTGGGAGCATTTGACCCCATCAGCAGATACAGCCCTCTTAGTACCTGTCTAGATCAGAGGCAATTGTGTGTTCAGAGAGGATCATGCTGAGACTGCGGGCCTCCCTAGCATGGCACCATCTCCACCGTACACCAGGAGGCACCCCAAACCCTCATCACAGAACATAGCCTCCACCTCTCTGTCCCCAGATTCAACCAAATGAATATGTTGTGTAGAGGCTTACCTGGAGATTGCATCCCCTGTGCTTTCCTAGACTGTATACCCATGTCACCCGAGAGCCTATGTAGTGGGCACTAGTGAAACAGGACATCTGGATGGGCCGTGGGACTCACACCACAGGCCTGGGCAATGTGTGTGTAGTGTTCTATCCCGTTGGCTGGTGGTTTTCATAAGAATCCCTTTCTTAACTATACAACCACACAGGAAAAGGGCAGTGTAAATGTACTGAACATCTGTGGTTATGTACTGAACATCTGTGTAACCACAGACCAGGTGAAGAAAGTGCTAACAAGCACAGCTCCCGGGGGCCGTCTGCTCCACTGATGTTATTTCACTGAAATAACAGTGGGGCCACTCCTCTGTGTTAGCTTCTACCCTTGCTCCTCTTTCCCCTCTCCATCTTTGAGATCAAATCTTACAGTGTAGCTTAAATTAAGCCAGCCTTGAACTCCTCACTCCCTGCCTCCACTTCCCAAGTGCTGAGATTACAAGTATGCACCACAAGGCCTAGCTACTTAGCCTGTTTTCTGTTACCTGAGACTGGGTAATTGGTTTCTTTGGCCTGGTGAGTTTAGGATCATGGCCTAGGTTGTTTCAATATGTGGTAAAAGCTGAAAAAACCAATGAGTATCTGCTGAAAGAGCCAATGAGCATCTGCAATAGAGCATCACGTGAGGGATGACATGTCGGCCTGTCAACTCAACATAACCTAGAGTGCCCTGGTAAGAGGGTCTCAGTGGGTCCGGATCATGTCTTCCTGTGAGCCTGACTGTAGGGGATTGTCTTGACTGTTCATGGATGTGGGAAGACCCACTCCCTGGCTTGGGGCCTTGGACTGTCTAAGAGTAAAGAAAGCTAGCTAAGCAGAAGCAGACAGGAAGAGTATATCTCTTCTCTCTCTGGTCTCAGTTGGATATCATATGACTAGCTGCTTGATTTCCTGTCACCTTCTCCACAACAACAGACTATGACCTGGTACTATAAGCCAAGCAAACTCGGTCCTACCTAAATTGCTTTTTTGTCAGGACCGACAAACACATTGATCTAATCCAACCCCTGCAAGAGCAAGTGTGCTCTACTACAGGAAGAGATTACCCTTCGTGACGAAGTGGATCCTCCAGCTGAAGAGTCTGACAGAAGCTTCGTAAGACCAGAGCCATCCAGACCAGCCAACCCTAACTCCCAGGCTCATAAATCTTGAGATAAATGTGTTTTGCTTCAAGCCACCAAATCTTGAGGTAATTTATTATTCAGCAAAGATGAATTTAATTCAAAGCCCTTACTACCAGAATCCTTAACCTCATCTTCCCCTCTCGTGTGTGTGTGCGTGTGTGTGTGTGTGTGTGTGTGTGTGTGTTGTATGTTCATGTGTGTGGTGTGTGTTTGTGTGGGGGCCAGAAGACAAGCTCAGCTTCATTATTCAAGTGTCATTTATCTTGTTTCTTAACTTTTGAGACTGAGTCTCTCACTTGCTTGGAACTTACCATGTAGGCTAGGCTGACTAGCCAGCAAGCACCAAGGATCCATCCATCTCTGCCTCCCCAGCTCTGACATTATGACCATGTACCAACACAGCTCTCCATGGGGCTACTCAATGATTCTCTGTGAGAGCATAGATTCTGCCAAGCCAGTGGTCTGAGTGAGGCACAATGAGACAGAAGGGGTCATGTCATCTCTTACAGCTTAGGGTTGGAAGTGCCACTCTCAGTAGTTTTAGCATTTAGTCATTAGATTTGTACTTCATGGTTAGAGAGATGGCTCAGTGGGCAAAGTGTAAGCCACACGAACATGAAGCCTTGAATTAGAATCCCAAGAACCCATGTCCAGCTGAGCATGGTGGCATGAATCTGTAATCCCACGGTTTCTATCTCAAGATGGGAGATAGACAGCAGAATCCCCAGAAGCCTGTGGGATAGTTAGTTGGTCTGTGGCACACAGTTCCAAACAACAGGGTCCTTTACTCAAACTAACTCTGCAAGTGGTCCTCCTGGATGCCTTCAGATCAAGGTGTAGAACTCTTGTCTCCTCCAGCACCATATCTGTCTGGACACTGCCATGCTCCCCACCATGATGATAATGGACTGAACCTCTGAAACTGTAAGCCATCCCCGATTAAATGTTTATAGGAGTTGCCTTGGTCATGGTATCTTGTCACAGCAATAAAACCCTCACTAAAACAGCTACATAGTGAGATCTTGTCTTAGTAAAATAGCAAAAAGAAACAACACATCATTGGCTCCTATTTTGTCAGTAGCCAACGGGCTTCACCCCGTGAGCATGGGATCTGCACGATATCAAGCATTGTCAGAGTGACTTGGGGCAGCAAGGCCCAAATTTTCATGAATGCTTCCCTGGCATCTGGGCAGAGTCTGGATATGTGGTAAACATGGGCTCAAAAGAGTTCTGAACAACTGGCAGCCTTACTGCTTGAGTAAAACAGGATTCTCCCACAGCAGGAGCTATGGCAGGGGTCCCTAAACCAACAAGGAATCCATGCGCATGTGCAGAATGGCTGCCTCTATCCATCATGGAGGAAAAGAGGTTACACCAGGAGCAGCCCAGAGCACAGTCTCCCTTTCCTGCATGAGCAGAGGGAAAGAGGAAGGAACATGCAGAAAATTATCTCTGAAGGCCATGCGGCCATTAGTGCACTGGCCACGGTGAGTGAAGGCTGGGTGGTGTGCATGACAGCCGGGCCCATCACTGAAGCAGTTTGCTGCTCTTGGCCTTGGGGTTAAGTAAGTAGCCTGCCAACCCACAAAGCCAAAACAATTATTTTAAGATAGAAGGGGAAAGGCACAAAACCAGCCTGAAGGAGTTCATCTTGCCTGGACCAGTGCTCAGAGGCCCAGGATGGGAGGAGCATGGGCTGTGGTCATCCTAGGCAAGAGGCCAGCTAAGACGCTGCTGCCAGGACCACAGGCACTGGAGCCAGGATCTGCCCAGAATGCTCACAGGAGCCTGCAGGCCATCCGGAGCTGGCTTCCCAGGAATGTGTCTGCCTCCTCCTCTGCAGCTGGCAGAGGCGTTGCCTTTCCTTTGTGAGGCACCGGCTGTGAGCAAATGTGGTGAGGCTACATCTGCAGACAACAGCTTGGGCATGCCTCAAATTAGGAAACCGCTCTCTACCGCTGAGCTGCAAAGCCCAGTTCACTGCTACAGCCACTGAGCGAGCACTGTGGGATGGAGGGAGCAGCAGATTCCAGGGAGAACACGGTACGTGTGGCAAATGCCTGTGGCTGCGAATTAGGACACATACAGGAGAGCAGAAGCTGCCTGACGCACGAAAGCGGGGACATCTCTCACAGGCTGTGTGCGTAGCCAGGAAGCCTTGAAGGCAGGCTTAGAACCCATCTGTGGGTTTCCGCCCCTTATTTCCCACTGACTGGTTAGCTCTGTAGGAAGTCCTGGTAAACCTTTAACTTCAGTTGCTTCATCTACAACATGAGATGACTGTGAGGAGAAAAGAAAGATGCCCCCAAAGAGGCAGTAACATGATTCAACATGCTGCTGGCATTAAGGCTGTGGGCACTGGGTCTGCTCCTTGCTCCTTGTTCTCTGGAGGAAACGTGAGCCGACCATTGTGGATTTGCCGGCCATCTTCATGACGGGCACTCCTTTGGCTCTGGCCTTCAGAAGGCCATCCACCTCAGCCAGTGCCCACCTGGCCAAGGCTCTCTGCCTGAAGGACCACCATCCCACAGTACTTTACCAAACCCCCAAACACCACTCTGTTTACACAATCAGCCAGAATAACTTTCTTTAAAATTTTTTGAGTGTATTAATTATAAATAATAATTATGACATAGCATACATGTACAAGTCACACAAAAGAAACTGTGTGCATGCATGCATGCATGTGCATGTGTGTGTAAAGGGAGAGGGGAAAAGGAGGTCTCAAGCCAGGAGGCTCTGCAGGGGTCCCAGTGTGCTCACTCTGTCCAATTGGAAAGGTTGCCTCAGAGAACAGACTTTGTGTGACCCCCACACCACACCGTGAGGGATAACTCGTGTGATTACAAGTTATTGACTTCACTTCGACCAGCCTTAATTCCTCTGGGACTCTGTCATAGGACCACCTCCTGGGCCTGAACTCTAAGACACAGCTACTGGTATCAGAATCCCTACCCATGGCCATGCCCATCTCTGGTCTCTTTTTCTGTGGCAGAGCCATTAGCCTTCACCTCTCCAGGCAGGAATGTTGCGTCATGGCCATGGACATCACTGGGGTTTCCATCCTGGCCATCTGTGGACTCTGTCTATAAGGACTTTCCTGGGTCCTGAGGCTTCCTTCTGCAGTCAGATCCCAGCCTTCAGGTGTGCCTACTCTCTTCAAAATGGCCTCCCATTACCACCTCACCCTCCCCCAGGAATTCTCATCCCAGTCAGATTTCTGTCTTCACATGTAATCTTAGACAACGTATCCCTAACAAGAACCAAATTCAGGCAATGCAGCCATCTCCCAAACATCATCAGATCCCCACTGTCCCGTCCACAAATGGTCATTGAGTTCCTGGAAGAGTCTCCACCGTCTTCCACAGAAGCAGAAAATCCAAGGGAGCCTCAATCAGGGCACAGTTGTGGGGCCTGGTGCATGCAAGACCTGGGTGATGAATGGTTCTTTTGATCCCTGTGCTCATCTGAACACAGAGTGGCCACAAGACAGTGGCCGCAGGTGCCCTCTGCTCCAGTGACCTAACTGAGGGCAAAGTGACGCTCCACCCTTAACATCCACACAGTCACACAGTCCCCAGAAATTAGGGTGAAAGAGGGCATTGCTGGGTGGTGATAGTCCCTGGAAGCCCAGTACGGGATGCCAATGAGCCCTCCAGGTCAGATGGAGGGCACCCTTCCTCACTCACAGATGGGAGGTTACTCAACTCCGGTCATGTGCCTGGCAACAATATCAGCCAAGCCTGGCTCTATTTGAAGAGCAGCAACCTCTCCAAATAGACAGGAAGCCCTCTAAGTGCCCAGCACGCTAAGATATGGTAAGTGCTTCTTAGAGATTTGCATTTTAAAAATTTGCATTTTAAAAAGTGCTTTTAGCTTTATAAAGCCCTTCCCCCCACTTAAATGATATCAATGTGGGCAACTACCCCTAGAGAAACCTGCTCACTATTAATGACTCCAGTACTTAATTTAAAACAAAAAAATTTCTCACCAACAAATACGCCGTGTTGAGGAGCAAAGAGACTATACGCCATGTGTGACCCCACAGCCAGGCACTAGCAAGGTCTCTACCTGTTCTTCTTGTCTAATTACGTCCTGATAAAAACCGGGAAGATTCCACACGTGAGATGGTGTGGCTCCAGGACCGGGGCAGGGGGAGTCCTTTAGTGGATCCCCCAGACAGTGGAGCGTTAAGGTCCTACAAGCAGGACACTGGCTCTGTCACCACCACACCCCTGCCCCAAATTCAGTGACTGTGTAAGTCCTTTGCACTGGCTCCTTGCCAAGCATGCCAGGATCAGGGTGGTGGGGCAGTGAGGAGGGGCTGAGTCTCTGACCTTACGGTTCAGATACCATCATTGTGAGGCTTCCTGCACAAGAGGCAGAAGGAAGCTGTGCCTCCTCTGTAAAGAAGATGCAAGAGCCTGGTCCATGGCCCCTGGGCTTGCCAACAGTGATGGTTAATGGTGACTGTCCACTTGGCAGGATATAGTTAAGAGACGAACCCCTGGGCACATCTTTGACAGAGTTTCTAAGCTAGGTTAGTTGATTTGGGGAGATCTACCCTAACTGTTAGCAGTCCCATTCCATGCACCGTGCTCCCGGACTGAGCAAAAATAAAAAGTGAGCTGAGTACCACACGCACCCCCCTCTGCTTCCCACAGAGGGACCAGCTGCCTCAGCTGTCCCTGCTGTCCCTACCATGACTGACTGTACCATCGAACTATGAGCCAAAATGAGTCCTTTGTTCCTTAAGTTGCTTCTCTCAGGTGTTTTGTTACAGCAACACAAGAAGGACTAATGCATTGGGGCAGCCACAGAGGCAGGCATTGGCATCTGGGCATTGGCATCTGGGCATTGGCATCTGGGCATTGGCATCTGGGCAGAAGAAGAGCTCCAGTTAGGAATCCACAGGAGGGAAAATGTGCAAGGCTTAGTTGCAAGGATTTAGGGGATTGTGTTCTAGCAGTAAACGGTAGCCTCTTCTAATGAAAACAACACCCAAAAGTGTTATGTGCTTTAGACAATTGTCTTTTTATGTTCACCCAACTTTGCCATCTATGAAACTGAGATACCATGAGGATTAAATGAATAATACATATGTTATTATGCATATGTGCATAATACATACTGTGTGTATGTTATCATATACATAACACACGGCAGTTCCTATAGTTTGGACTAGTGTTCCCCCAAAGATTCATATAGAAAGGTTTGGTGGCCAGGGAGTCACTACAGGGAGGTGCTATAGACCTTTAAGTCTCTGTTTAAAGTTTCTACAAGGATAAAGTGCAATTCAACGCTCAAACGCTTGCTGAGTACATGAAAGGCCCTGCTTCCCCTTGCTTGGATGTCAAAGACCTGGAAGACAGAAGCATGGGGGGAAAGTTACCTGTACCCCCTGAAGGAAACCCCATAACTCTTGTCTGTCTTCATCCTCCTTGTATCTTTTCTTTGTGTATTTTTATTTTACCCCACAGGAATTTCTTGTTACTTCTTTTTAAGTTAAATTGTAGGCTAGTGTAAGGGCTCAGAGGGTAAAGATGCTTGCCACCAAGGCCGATGACCTGAGTTCAAGCACCAGAACCCACATAGGAGGAGATAGCCAGCTCCTACAGTTGCCCTCTGACCTCCTCACAGGCACCACAGCACATGAGCACACACACTCATGGGTGATTACATGTGATTAATCTTTTAAATAAAACAAAGTATAAATGAAAATAAAATTATGGCAGAAGCACTTTCTCACTCTTTTTTTTAAAAAAGGTTTCCTCTATTTCTTAATTATATATAGTGGGGTGGCTATGTGCATGTGAGTGCTGGGACTCCCAAGTCAAGAAGGCATAAATCCTCAGATGCTGGAGTTACAGGTGCTACAAATGCTCTTGACTACTGAGTCATCTCTCTAGTCCCTGTATAATTCTCTTTTTACAAAAGAATTGTAATGTAATTTAATAAGGTATCTGTGGATATTAAATAATGAAAATACCAGCTCTTGATTGAAAATTCAAGTCAAAAACCCCTACAGAAGGCAGTGTCTCTGGAATGTCTACACTTGACAATGGAACTGATGGCACAGAAACAATGAACAAAGATGCCACTGCTGGAGCTCGAGTTCTGGAGGAAACAGCAGAGAACTTGCACATCACTAAAGACTTAAAGCTTGCAGGTTCTGTGTGTTATTCCTCATCACCCAGGTAAGGTACCACACAGAAAAACTATCTTGGTCCAGTAACACTTGGTGAGTATCAGACAGTGAAATTTCTTCCAATCAGGGTCACAAAGAAGTCCCACAGGTGTTTCCCTGAACACACATGAACTCACCCATCAAAATTGCAGAACAGAGAACACGCCATCAAAAGCACACGTTTCAAGAACCTACAATGTAAGGCTTTGGCCTCCAGACACTTGATAATGATGAGATTACTTTTTAAGAGGAGACAGAGGGCTGGGGATGTGCTCAGTCAGTAAAGTGATTGTTTTTACAAACACGAGGACCAACTCCAGGAATTCATACATCTTTTTAAGTATACCTGTAATCCCAGCACTGGGGAGGTGGAGACAAAGGATCTCTAGGGTTCATTGTCCAGAAAGTACAGTGAAAGACCCTGTCTCAAGAGCCACAGTGGGATTCCAAGTAAGACCCATAGGCTCAGGAAGTTCCACATCCCCCAGTGGCTCTAGCATGGGCTCTGGATCCTGAGTTAGAGTAAAGTTTACCGCTGAACAGAAGTTCCACATTTCCCAACAGCTTCAGAGGAAGCTAGAGACCAAAAGCAGAAGCCTAATCTGACTCTGGGTAAGGCTCACAGGCATGTGGAGGAAAGTTCTACCACTCAGAGGAAGTCTGCAGACACCAGTACAAAGTTCTTGCTGACACAGATCAATATCTGACCCTCAGGGGAAGACTCAGGATAGAATCTCTGACCTTGACTAACAATCCTGCAGGGGAAAGGACATATAAGCCCTACTTAGGACTTAGTTCTTCACTGAATGTGGCAAAAAGCCACTACTGAAAGGAAAAAACAATTTAAGGTGACCAGTAAGAACAAAAATTACAAAAGAAAAAAAAATGCAATGAATGAACTAACTCCAGACATGCATGCCCCGCAGCAGAAATAGAAACAAGAACAGAGATAATGTGTCTGCTCCATAAACCCATTCATCCCACAACAGCACCTAATGAAAAAGACTTGGAAGAACTAACAAAGAATTTGAAAGAGTGATTACAAGTGAGTTCAAACTATGAGTGTGTTCAAGAAGACACAAATATAGTCCAAGAGAATAAAAATAAAGAGATGAAGCAAATGATGGAGCCGATCCAAGACAGGAGAGTTGAGACAGAATTATTGAACAAAACCCAAACTGATGTTGAAATGAAAACTCAGCAAAAGAAATAAAATTGCCAATGTAAGCCACACCAATAGAATGGAATGTGTGGGAAACAGAATCAGAGAACAATATAGAGGAGGCGGCTCATACAGTACAGGCCAATCAAAGGAAGTGTATCACACAGTACAGGCCAATCAGAGAAAGTGGCTCATACAGTACGGGCCAAATCAGAGGAAGTGGGTCATACAGTATGAGCCAAAGAGTCATTTAAAATGAAATATGAACAAAAAATGTGAAAGCTCAAGAAGCCATGAGAAGAATTAATCTTTGGATTATGGGCATAGAAGATGCAGAACACCATAGTAAAGGCATACAGAATCTTTTAAATGAAACCGTAGAAGAAAAAATCTAAATCTAGAGAAAGACATGCCTGCCCAGGTACAAATAGCCTACAGAACTCCAAATAGACAAGATCAGAAAAGAAACTCTACATGGTATATTATAATTAAAATAATGTTTGTAAAAATGGAATAAAAGGTATTAAAACCTTCAAGAGAGAAACATCAAGTCACTTATAAAGACAAACCCATCAGAAACTAACAGAAACTTTTTAAAAGCAGAGGGCCTGGAACTGAAAAACAGTAATTTTAACTCAGAATATTTTACCCAGCAAAACCATCTATTAAAAAATAAAAGAGAAATTTAAAAAAATGACAAAAACAGACTAAAGGAATGTGTGAACACTAAGCAAGCTCAACATAGGATATAACACAGCCAAGAAATCACAGGGGAAAAAAATAATGATTACAGAACAGCTGACCAAATGAAAGCTAAGAAAACACCAAACAAACAAACAAACAAACAAATACTAGCAAGTACACATTGTTCAATAATAACTGTTAATATTAATGATTTGATTCCACAATAAAGAGACACAGACTAGCAGACTTGATTAGAAAACAGAAACCATCTTTTTTCTGTCTCTAAGAAGCACACCTCACCATCAAAGATGGATACCATCTTAGGGTAAAATTATAGAAGAAAACATTCCAAGCAGCTGGACCAAGAAATAAGCAAACACTGCTATTCTAATATCAACAAAAAATATGACTTTGAATCAAAAGCAGTCAGAGTTGAAGATGGTCACTTCATATTCATTAGAGGAATAATTTCTGAAGAGGATATTACTAACCCAAACATATACACACCATATACAAACCCAAACATATACACACCATAAACAAACATATACACACCATATATAAACCTAAACATATACACACCATATACAAACCTAAACAGATACACACCATATACAAACCTAAACATATACATACCATATATGAGCCTAATATAATACACCATATACAAACTTAAACATAATACACCATATACAAACCCAAACATATACACACCATAAACAAACCTAAACATATACATACCATATACAAACCTAAACAGATATACCTAATTTCATAGAAGAAATACATCTAAAGCCACATATTAAGCCCAACACAGTAATAGGGGATAATTCCAATACCCTACTCTTACCAATAGACAGATCATCTAGGCAAAAATTAAAGAAACACTGTAGTTAAATAGCATCATAAATCAAATATACGTAACAAACATCTGTAGAACATTCTATCTAAACACTAAAGAATATATATTCTTCTCAACACCCTGTGGAGCTCCTCTGAAATTGGCAGCATATTAGGACACAAAGTAAGTTTCAATAAATATAGAAAAATTAAAATCATTTGGTCCAACCACAACAAAATAAAGGTAGCTTTCAACAACAATAGAAACTACAGAAAATACACAAATTCTTCTACAGAAGATACACAGAAGGCAACACCCTTCTGAATAATAACTAGACCAATAAAGAAACCAGGAAGGAAATTCTAAAATTCATAGAATTGAACAAAAATGACAGCACAATATAGCCAAACCTGTAAGTCATGTTGAAGTCAATCCTAAGAGGAAGGTTTACAGCGCTAAATGCCTACATAAAAAGTTTGAGAGAGCTTCAATAAATAAGTTACTGATGCACCTGAAGACCTAGGAAAAGCAAAAACAAACAACAGCTAAAAACAGTATACAGGAAGAAATAACCAATATCAATGATGAAATTAATAAAACAGAAACAAAAAAATGTTTTTTAAAAGAAAAATCAATGGAACAGAGATGGTTCTTAGAAAAGATTAACAAGATTGATGAATCTTTAGCCAATTTAACCAAAAGAAAAAGACTTAATTAATAAAAGTAGATATGAAAAAGGAAATATTATAATGGACACTGAGGTAATTATCATAACAATTATAATTATGATATAATTAATATTGATAATTATCATAATTACTGAGGTAGTTAATTATCATAAAGATATATTTCAAAAATTTTATATTCCGTCAACTGAAAAATCTAAAAGAAATAGATGAATTTCTCAATGTATATGGCTACCAATGCTAAATCAAGATGAACTAAATAATCTAAGATGATCTATAACAACCAAAGGCATAGAAACAGTAATTAAAACTTCCTCAACTGAAAAATGTTCAGAGCCAGAAATTCAAGAACTACCACCAATACTTCTCAAATTATTCCATAAAATACAAAAAGAAGGACCTCTTTCAAATTCTGTTTACAAAGCCAGTATTACCCTGACACCAAAACCAAAGACCCAGCAAAAAATGAGCATTACAGGCCATTCTCCCTGATGAATATAGATGTAAAATTCTCCAATAAAAATGTGTGCAAACTGATTTGAAGATCACATCAAGCAGATTACCCACCATGATCAAGTGGCTTCATCCCAGAGAAGCAGCATGGCTCAACATATGAAAATCAATATATATAATCAATATATAATCAATATATAATCTACCATATAAAGAGACTCAAGGATGGAAAACAAATGGTCATTCCCCAGATACAGAAAAGGCATTTGGCAAAGTCCAACATCCCTTCATGATAAAAAGCCTTGGAGAATCTAGGGATACAGGGATATATCTCAACATAATGAAGACAGTATACAAGTCCATGGCCAACATCATGCCAAATGGAGAAAACTTTGAAACGTTTCCACTAAAATAAGAAACAAGACAAAAATGTCCTCTCTCTGAACTCCTGGTCAACGTAGTGCTGCTAGGTAATAAGAGAAAGAAATAAAGTAGATACAAATGAGGAAGGAAGAAGTCAAGCTATCCTTATTTGTGTACAATATGATATCATATATAAGAAACCCTCCTAGAGCAGATAAATACTTTAAGCAAAGTAGCAGAATATAAAATCAACACACAAACATTAGTAGTCTTCCTATATACCAATGACAAATATTCCAAGAAGAAAATCAAAGAACAATTCCATTTACAATATCCTCAAAAAAAATCTCTCAGTAAATCTAATCAAGAGAGTAAAAGATTTGTACAGTGAAAACTTTAAGGCACTGAAAAAATAAATCAAAGAAGATATCAGAAGATAGAAAGAACTCCAGTCTCATGGATTGATAGGATTAATAGTTTGACAATGGCTATTCTCCCAAAAACAATCTATAGACACAATGCTACAACACCAAGACCCAACATAATTCTTCACAGAAATTGAAATATCAATCTCAAAATTCATATGGAAGCAGAAAAGATCCTGGGTAGACAAAATAATCCTTAACAATAAAAACACAGCTGGGGGGATCAATAAACCAGAATTCATGCTGTACATTATAGTGAAAGCACCATGATACTAGAAAAAAATGGACACACCTATCAATAGTCATAGATATAAGTGTACACACTTGTAGCCACCTATAAGTTTTTAACAAAAATTCCAAAAACATACATTGGAGAAAATCTAGCATCTTTAATATATGGTGTTAGGAAAGGAGACTTCCTAAAAGACATGTAGGAGAAAAAGACTAGATCCTTTTCTCTTACTCTCATACATACCATTCCAAATGAGTTAGACCTCAAACTGAAGTGTCTAGAGGAAAGAATATGACGTGTACCTCAGGGCAGCTCAGGTGAGGACTTTCTGAAGAGGACTGATTGCCCAGGACATGAGACCAACAATCAACAAGTGGAACTTCATGAAGTTAAAAGGTTCTTTACTGCAAAGGAAACTAATTGGCTAAACAGGCAGCCTACAAGGGAGAAAAATCTTCACTGGCTAGATATCTGACCCAAAATTAGTGTCTAGGTGATAACTCAAATAAGTAAACAATAGAAAACAAATAAGCCAATTAAAAATTGATCTATGAAACTAAACAGAGAGTTCATAGAAGAATAAATACAAATATCTAAGAATTGTTTTTAAAGGTGTTCACCATCCTTAGTCATCAGGAAAATGCAAATTAAACCTATTCTGAGATATCATCTTGTATCATTCAGAATAGCCAAGGTTAACAAATACTGGAGAGGATGAGGGGAATGGGGAGACCCTCAAACACTGTTGGCAGGAGAGCAAACTGGTGCAGCCACTGTAGAAAACAATGTTTCAGTTCCTTGGGAAATTGGAAATAGATCTACCATATGACCCAACTTTACCACTCCTGGGACTAGACCCGTAGGTCTCTACCTCCTATGCCACAGACACCTACTCATCCACATTATAGCTGCTCTATTCACAACAGTCAGGACATGGAAACATCCTAGATGCCCACCAACTAATGAATGGATAATGGAAATATATACCTACATACAATGGAATTTTATCCAGAAAAAAATAATTGTGAAGATTTCAGGTAAATGGATAGATATGGAAAATATTGTACCAAGTGAGGTAACCCAAACCCAGTAAGACAAATGCCACGTGTTCTTATTCATATGTGGATCGTAACGTCAAGTCATTTGCTATGTGTTTAGTTTGGAATATTTTGTAGAACCCAGGAAATTAGAGAGGAGAAAGAACTGTACAGGATGTGGGATTATCAAATGCCCATACTACGAAAAGGGAATTAAAGTAGTGAGGAGGGTGGTTTAACTGGGAAAATGACAGAGGAAGGGGCCGGGGGAGGACAAACCATTCTAAGGATGCTTGGAACCCATGCAGAACTTGGTGGTCAGACCCTACTGCCAAAGTTACCACACACACTGGTCCCAGAAAATGGAGAAGTCAAGTCAGTACTGACCAGGAAGGAGTCCTAGCCCGCTAATATTCCTAGTACTGGAGTTGCTATGCAGGCTTTTTTTTTCCAGTGGGGGAGGGGGCTCATCTATAGTCTTACCCAACTGTAAACCTGTGAACTACAACTGCGACCAGCATGGAAAGATATTCCCATCTTACCCAACTGTAAACCCCGTGAACTACAACTGCGACCAGCATGGAAAGATATTCCCATTGGTGAAACAGTAGTACAAACATCAGGGGATTGATTATCCAGCCTCTTCCTGGTTGAATCTAAGACCCATTCTGCAAGAGGAAACACACGCCTGTTATAATAAATCGGACCAAGAACCCAGGGGTGAACCTACTACTATTATAGTGTTAAATGGGCAAAGTAACAAACTTCCCTCTAAACCCACATCTCTCTACCCACAAGTCACTGCTACTCTCAACCCTCATCAGAAATGTTTCTCTGGGCAGTGAATGGCAGTGATGCAGAAAGGCACAGTTGGTTAAAGAACAGAGAATAGTGACCAACCGTAAGTGGGAAATCCATCACACCCCCTTCCCAAGGCTCGGGGGACACTGTGCAAAAGAGAATAAAAAGATTGAAAGAGACAGAGGTCAGGGATGTCTGCTGTGTGACAGTCTCTTGTAGACATGGCAGGACTGATGCCTTCATGAATTCACAGAGCTGTGACCACCTTCACATGACCTACAAGAGACGGAGCTAGCCAGTGTTCTACTCCAGCTCCAGCATGGAGTGGGAAAGTGGTTCATGAGCCCCATCAACTGAGGAACAATGGGTGTATGATGACTTCTGGGTGAGAAAGAGTCAGTTGTTTTTTTTAAGGGTAGGAATCGTGGTAGATTGACCACACTCAGGTTGACCACACTCTATCCTGGCAGATTGACCACACTCTATGGATCCTGGTGGATTGACAAGACTCTATGATTCTCATAGATTGACTACACTCTATCCTGAAAGACTGACTACACTCTATGTATCCTGGCAGATTGACCACACACTAGTGGATGAACTCAGAAGAGTATGGACTACATGAATCAGAGTCATGAGTTATTGACCAGGCTGGCCTCAAACTCATGGAGATCCACCTGCCTTTTGCCTGCTTTTGCGAGTAAACATATGTGCCATCATGGCTGGCAAATTTTTAAAATTTTTAAAAGAACTAAAGTTGGGTGAGGAGTGAAATGGGAGCAGATCTGGGAGGAGTTAAGGGGAGAAGCTGGGTGAGTGTCATCAAAATATATTGTATTAAATTCTCAAATAATTAATAAAGATACTTTTAAAAAGTCAAACTTCTCCTGAGGAATGGAATCCAGGCTAAGGCCCATATTAAAAAGAAGAAAAATAAAAATCATACAAACAGACATTGTGTAGGAATAGAAGAGCAGATGTGAATCCAACACTGTTGCCTGTGTACCTTGTGGGTCTAATTTCATCAATTCCAGTGGGCCACACTTGTCAATGTCAAACAACAAAAAAAGATGTCTGAACACCCGTGGCTAAAGCAAGTAAGCATTGTTCCCCCCACCCCCACCCCCAAAATCTCTAAGTCAGGAGGTTTCTGTTTACATTGGTCTAGATGTTCATCTGTGGTGTCTATCCTCCCATAACCCATCAGCATCCTCCACCATCACCACTATTGCAGCCGGCCTGGCAAGGATGAAGACATTCTAGAAGACACGTGTGTCTCTCCCTTTCAATATCAGACTATTGTAGCAACAGATCCTAAGAAATTGGAATTCCCCGGGAATCTCACGCTGGGAGAAGAAACTGCCAAAAGCCTGAGGTAGTCAGTGAAGTGACTTCTCTCAGAGACTTACCTTTTGTTAGACCATGTTACAGAAAAGACAGTGCTGTGTCCATGATGGGCATGACCACAACCTGATCAGGACTTCCTTGATATGCATTACCATAGCCCACTACTTAAAACTTAAACTCACTTTAGGCTCCTGCTTCAGGATCACTGGTCCTCTTTCTCTCTTTTCAATGTGACTACATTGTATTAATTTCCTTTTTCTGTTTTTCACCATTAACTTAGCTGTTTTGATTGGCTTATTGAGAACAGATGACTGAACCTGTCTTGTTGAAACATAATCTGGACCTTAAGGCCGGTAGCACCATCATCCCTAACATTACCACCACCACTACCACTACTACCATCACTTTTACTACCAACACCAACAACAACACTTCTAAGACCATCTTCACCATCATCACCACCTCTAACACCATCTCCACCACCAACACTACCACCTTTAACACTGCCACCACTACCACCACCACCA
>JADRCH010000031.1:12802244-12883327 GCA_019843965.1 Rhynchomys soricoides
TTTTACCACCAACACTTCTAAGACCAACACCACCTCTACCACCACCATCTTCACCATCATCACCACCTCTAATACCATCACCATCACCAACACTACCACCTTTAACACCACCACCACTACTACTACTACCACCACCACCACCACCACCTCTAAACCATCTCTACCATCATCAGCAGGGTTTCCACACCATCGCCAGCAAGTTCATCGTTCTTGCAGAATTCTTACCTGCAGAATACACAGTGTCCTTTCTATATGTTCTCTTGAACCCTTCAACTTGTGCTTTGAACCAGGGAATGAATGGACGATGCTCCTCAAATGTTCCTGGACTGGCCTGAAGTTCAGATCCACACATCTGTGACATCAGCACAGGAGACTGAGTCCCCATTATCCTTGCCTCCCTCCTCGTCCTCATTACTGCTGTTCTAAACACACACACACTTCCCTTGCCCTGGGTGTCACAAGATTCCGAGATGCCAACAGGACCTTGGTGGGAATGTTCTGGATTACCAGTGCATTTAAGGAACTGGCTGGAGAAAGAAACAGTACTATTGAAAATTGAAAGAAAACAGAAGAAGGAGACGACTTTAACACACTGCTCGGTTGAGCTCAGTCACCCGCACGTACAAACACAGGTGATATTTGTCTGATGAGTTATAGAATGGAGATCTGAGGACAAAGTCCACAGTTCAAAGCTCGACATCAGCTCTCAGCTTGCAAATCTGTCCTTGTTTGAAAGTAATAAGTCTCTATCTTTAAAAAACCAATTAAGACTTCAAGATTGTCACAAGTTCCCCTGAACAAGGTAAAAAGTTCAGGGTTTGATGGTTCTCAGGAAGCTGGACTCCAGTGCCCCTGATGGAAGGAACAAAAACCATGCCATGTGCTCATGCCACAGAGCCTGTGGGGAGACTTGATAAGACCCAAAATTGGTTCCAGGTGAAGGGGATCAAAGTGGAAGTGGTTTGGAGGTGAGAGGGGGCCCCTGGATCATTAGACAGTCCGATTTTTTTACAAAGCGCAGACGACTTTTTTGGAAGGTGCGCTGAAGCAGATGACATTCAAGAAGAAAGTTTTGCTTGCTGAATTGCAAAATGAAAATCTGTTAGGAAAGATATTACCACTTCCAGATTTGCATGCTCAAATCCACTAATGTTCTAGACGCCTACTAGACGACTCCATTTTTCTCTTGTGCTATTCCTACTGGTGCTGAGTTGAATTTACTTTCAACAACTGAGAGCAATTAATGTTAACTTTCTATCACTGTGAGTTAAATCACTTTAAAAACAAATAAACAAACAAAACGATGAAGGTGCCGTCAGGAGGTGGCTATATTAGTAAAGTATTTGCCATGCAATCGTGAAGACTTGAATTCAGGTTCCCAGCCCTCAGGAAAGCAGTTTTAGTGCAGCACCGCACACCCGTAGTCCCTACACTAGAAGGGAAAGGTAGAAGGACTTCTGGAATTCTTTGCCAGCCAGGCTAGCTGAATTGAGGAGCTCTGGGTTCAACAAGAGATCCTGTATCAAAAAAAAAACTAAAGGTGAAGAAATGATTGAGGAAGGCATCTGGCGTTGGTGTACACACAACCAGCAAAGGCTGGACCCCAGCTTTTGGATGTTTGGATTTGGACTTTGGCAAAGCAACATATTATGGTGGGGGTGGGGTGGCTGGAAAAGGTTCACTTCCTCATTGCAGCCAGGAAACAATGAAAGACAGGAAGGGTATGTGCCTGTATATCCCTTCCAAAGAGGCTTCCCCAATGGCCTAACTTCTTCCCCAAAAGGCTCCACCTCCTGAAGGTTTCACTAGCTCCCATCAGGGTCACAGGCCTGAGTCAAGGCCTTTGGCATGCAGACTTTGGGTGGAACATTAAGATCCAAACCACAGGGCCAGGGAAACTGTTCAGTGGGTAAAGTGCTTCCAGACAAGCATGAGAACATGATGCCAGATTCCCAGATCTGTGACATCATCACTTACAGATGAATATAATAAATACCACAAGCATCTCTAACTGCTGACCACATAGGGCAAGTCAGGAAATGGAGGCAGGAAAAAAACCAGAATAGCGGTTCTCAACCTATGGGTCACTTCCCCCAAAGGGTTTACATAGCAGATCTTTACATTACAATTCATAACAGCAGCAAAATTACCATTATGAAGTACCATGGAAGATAACTTTCTGATTATGGGTCACCACAACATGGGAACCATAGTACAGGATCACTGCATTGGGAAGGGGGACAACTACTGCCCTAGCAGCTAGCCTGACAGGTAAGAACTAGAGAGCCTGCCTTAGACACAGCAGAAGGTGAGGACCAACATCCAAGCCAACCCTCTGACCACATACACACACATGCACACCTACACACGAACAAAAGAGTGAACAAACACACATCCTACACATAGATAAACACACGAATGTCCACGCCATTAAAAAAAGAGAGAGAGAGCTCGAAACCACAGTAGCAACTAGAGTCTCTCTGACCACAGCTCCAGTCACCACGACAGTTGGCAGAAAAGGGGTTCTACCCATAGAGGGGCCAGGCAGTATAGAAGCAGGGTGAACTTGGGCCTTTTCTATTTTGCTCAATAAAATTTGACATGCAAACATGCAAACAAGCAAATCAATCACCCCAAAAGTCTCCATATGCTCCTCTCCTCTTGGTAGCTACACAGACTTACCCACAGTCTTAGTTTGCTCTCTATTGATCTGATGAAGCACCATGACCAGAAGCAACTGGGGGAGGAAAGGGTTTATTCCACCTTATAGCTGACAACCCATTATGGAGGAGGGTCAGCGCAGGTACTCAAGGCAGGAACTGAAGCAGAGGCCATGGATCCAGTTAATCGTAAACTCTCAATCCTCCTGCCTCTGTCTCCAAGTGAGTTTCACCACCCCATTCATACCACTAATGTGTTAAGGCTATTATAAATATAGTCATTGATACATCAATAGACAGATAACCAAGGAAACGATTGTGAAATCTGTAAAAGGAGAAAAGGAAGATGCCATAGAGAGACAAAAGGGTTTATTACGTCATGTCCTGGAATCCTTTTATTTTGGTTCAAAGATTCCTGATTTTTTAAGTTTCTTGATCACAGTTCTGAGGAAATCGTAGCTCCAGTTCCCCACACTTTCTGTATCTCTGTTAAAATAAAATACCTAAACCATATCCGTGTGAGTTGTTTCTTTGCTGTTGAATCCTTTAATGTATGTTTCTTGATTGTATTCAAATTTGTCTGATAATCCCAACATCTGGACCTGCTTCTATTTTCATGGTTTCTTCGCCTCTTGGGTGTGGTCATTGCCTATTATTTCTTGGGGCCTCACCACTGCTTGTGTATACCAGATTCTGTCCGTAAAATAATAGTTGAGACTGAAGTGAGTAACACACATTTCTAGTGAAATATCCCTTTTTTCAATGTAGCCACTGCCATGCAGAGATAAGCCATATTTGGCTTTAGGCCTTTAAAGTTGGCAGATCATATGGATTCACCTTGTGGTGTCTGCTCAAAGTACTATCTAGCCGGGAAGGGCTAAACAGTGCATTAAGAATGGCTGTCAAGGTCGTGGTGATGCATACCTTTAGCCCCAAGGCTTGGGAGGTAGGGGAGTATGTTCTCTGTGGGTTCAAGGTCAGCCTGGCCTACATAAGAGTTCCAGACCAGCCAGAGCTAAACAGTGAGACCCTATCTCAACACAAAACAAAACAAGAGTGTCGGCCGCCTCCATCAGGAAGGCATACCTTCCTGCAGCAAGCATTTCTGCCCTTACTGACCTTCCAAGATGAGAGTTATCTCAACTTTCACCCACTTTCTAAAGATCAGTGTTGTCGTGGGAAATATTAAAAGGAGCACAGCAAGTTCCTGCTCTACACCGGGCACCGGTGGGCCACATGGCTCCAGCGGGGTGTTCTCATCTTAGCGGATTCTCTGGCCCCGAACTCCCGAGTTCCCTTGGTGGGTCGCTGCCACACCAGCCCCAATGCAATGACCGCCCACTTCACGGTTAGCTATCACAATTCCTAGTGACCCAGTAAAATCAAAACTCTAGAAGCTTATAATTAATCAGTCAGATTTATATATCAATGAATTCTCAATGCACAAGATGCCCACACAATAAATCCAGGCCAATTGATAATGGTACAAGCTGCCCCCCTAGATTAGACAAGTTACCCCAATTATTCTATGTCTATATGATGTTATATCTTCCTGTGGCTTTTTAAAATCACTTGGAATCTGAATCATCCTGTTCGTCCTCTAGTTTGCTTTCTTCTCCCTCCCTGTGTCTTCGTCTCCGGCTCTGCAACGCTTCGCTCCGCCTCCCTTTTCCCTGTCCAATCACAGGCTTCCTGTTGTATAAATAACTTAATTAATTGGACAGGGAAAATCCTGCTACACAGTGTGCCATCATTTCTTATAACCCCAGCTATCTGATGGGTTTCTGAACGCTACGGTTTGTGCCTGGGACCAGAGTTTGAATGCCCAGAATCTATGCAAAGCTGGATGCGGTAGCATGTGTCCACAGCACTCCTGCATGTAACCACAGCACTCCTGCAGTAAGTCTGTGGAGTAAGAAGCCCCTGGGCCGAAGAGCCTTGTGTGTGGCAGAGGTAAGCAAGGCAAAGACAAGCACTTGAGTTTGTCCCCTGACCTCCACACATGCACATCGTGGCACGTACACACGCCCATACACACACACACACACACACACACACACACACACACACACAAACACAATGCAATTTTTTAATTTTTTTTTTCAATTTTAAAAACTCAAAAGTCCAACAATAAGAAAATTATGAAGCAAACATGGCATCTCCAAATACTAAGGTAGACACTTTTAAGCATTCCTTGATCATTTGCAAAATTTCCTGAGATAAAGCATTAAATGAAATCTTCATAGTTCCACACCATGGACAGCATGCTTTCAACCTCTGACTTACTGTGTGCAGACAAAAAATATCAGAAAGAAATAAAAACTCATTATAGTCAGTTCTAGATAATGGAATTACAAGGAAATGTCTTTTTTATTTACAAAAGTTCCCCACTTTTCTGTATTTATATTTTATTCCAGACTTGACAGAATAACTTCTGTCTCGTCATTTTCTTCTACTATAATAGAACACTAGATTGGGTGGCTTTTGCTTGTTTGCTTGCTTGTTTGTTTGTTTGTTGAGGCAGTGTCTCCTGTAGCCAGTGATACTCATATGTGTGCATGCACACACACACACACACACACACACACACAATTGTTGTGTAGCTGAGGATGACTTTGGATTCTGATCCGCCTCCCTCCAGCTCCCAAGTGCTTTGATTAAAGGAAAATGCCACCATGCCCAGGTTATAAGGTGCTAGAAATGAGACCCAGGGCTTTGCCCATGATAGACAAGCAATTTACCGACTGAGCTACATCCCTACCCCTAGTATGTTAAAGTAGGGAATTTATTTAGCTCATGATCTTGAAGGCTAGAAGTTTACACACATAAAACTACCATTTGCAGAGGGACCTTGGCTCCCACGATGGCTTGAGAATAGGAGAGGACTAACCACGCACAGAAAGAGAGAGCACCATGCCCAGCACGTGGGCATAGCTGCCCACTCCCTTCAGATCCCAATCGCCTCCTGGGGGCTCTGCCCTGACACTCTTACCATCTCTCCCAGATCTCAGCTCCCAACACTGCCGTATGAGAAAGTCCCACTGTAGAAACCATAGCAATTTGATTCTTTGAGAAAACATGGAAAGTCACTGGGGAGACAGTTGGTTAATGGAGGACCAGAGTTCAATGCCCAGAACCCACAGCTGAGCTGCATATGGTAGTAAGTGCCTGCAATCTCAATACTGAAGAGAAGAGGGAGGGATCCCTGGAGCTCACTGGCCAGCCAGCAGAGCTGAGTTCTGGGACAGTGAGAAACTCTTACTTTAAAAAGAAGATAGGGCCTTCAAGAAGTCAGGCAGGTAGAGGTTCTGCTGCCTAGCTTGACAACCTAAATCCAAACCCCCAGGACCCTCAAGATGAAAGAGGGTCCTTTATTAAGGACCTTGTCTCTTTATTAAGGCTCCTTGTCTCAGCCTCACAGTAGATAGCCCAGCTCTTTGTCATCACAAGGGAGGTGGGGCCATTCTGGTCTTCCAAGATAAAGCCTGGACATTGGCTGGCCTTATGCTATAGTCACAAAGAGTTCAAGGCAAGTCATAGAACAAGCCACCAGCTCACAACTTCCCTGGCACCTCCTGTCGTTATGTGCTGGTTATACAGAGAGTAGGCGGGGCTTGACACCCCGCAAAGCTGAGAACATGGAAGAGGCTCACAGGTCCAGGGCATCAATACAATATGCACCTTGTGGGGTGTGTGTGTGTGTTTCTATTCTTCAGCGTGAGTCCTGGGAATTGAAATCAGGTCATCAAACATGGTGGCAAGTGCCTATATGCACTGAGTCATTTCGATGGCATTATTCTTATTACTATTACTGTTGTTGTATGTATGCATGTATCTAACCAGGGGCACATGCATGCCATGACACAGATGTGGAGGTCAGAGAACTTTGTGGAGTCAGATCTCTTGCTTCCCCTTCGAGTGGGTTCTAGGGATCAAACTCAGGTCCTCAGCACTGTGCAGCAAGTGCTTCAGCAGCTGTACCAATGCTGTGCAGGCCCCTCACCTGGCTCTTTAACCTGGGTGCTAGGGAAAGAGAACTCAAGCCTCATGTTTGACAACCTCCCAGCACTGCTGGCTTTTTTTTTTTTTAATGTTTAATTAGACCTTAATTGTTCTAAGCTAGCCATGGGCAGGCAAGCAGTAGGACTTGCAGAAAAATTGGCACACTGTTATAAGCAGGACATCCTATCAACACAATCAGAGCATAATGCAGATCAGTCCTAGCTTCAGCACTAGTTACTTTGTGTCTTCTCAGTTCCATATAGTCCTGTACTTGTTACTTTGTGTCTTTTCTCTTGCATACAATCCCAGGATGTGTAGGTTTGTGCCTCCACAACCACCACCAGGATACAAAGCTTAATTCTTAGTAACGTTTGACCTGCTCTCTGTTCTTAAAGGGTTTAGAACACAAGTTGCCCTGGGATGGAGACAAATCAGCCAGTGCAAACATGGAGACCTGAGTTTGATCCTCCAACTCGGTGTGGTGGTACACACTTGTAACCAGGAGATGGGGAGGCAGGGACAGGCAGATAGGGCTCACTGGCTGGAGGTCCAAATGAAAGTGAGATTCTTGTCTCAAAAAATAAGGGGAGAAGTAGCTCAGTGGTAAAGAGCATTTGTTAAATCATGAGGTCCAGTGTTCAGATCCCAGAAGCCATGTTGAGTGATCCACAAAGGCCAGTAACTTCAACCCCAAGGGATCTGATATCCTCTTCTTGTACCCCCCCCACACAAACACAGACAACATGTACACGTGCACACATAAAATATTTTTTAAAGAGGTCAGATCCCAACAAATAACACCCAAGATTGAACTCCGGCTTCAACACACACACACACACACACACACACACACACACATACACATAAATGAGGGCTAGGGCTGTAGCTCAGTGATGTAGTACTTGCCTGCCTCACACATGTAAGAGCCAAGATTTGATCCCTAGTACTGCCATTAAAAATAAATTAAATAAAAAATAGAGCTTAAAAAGATGGCTCATCAGTTAAGAGCACTGGCTGCTCTCCCAGAAGACTGGTGACCCATTCTCAGTACCTACAAGGTGGCTCACACTCCTCTGTAACTCTAGTTCCAAGGGCTCTAACACCCTCTTTAGGCCTATGCAGCTGTTACACGAACACAAAACACACATACACATATATAAGTAAATAAAAATTAAACAATGTGATATAAATAGAATCATTTTGTGTAACATTTTTAACAGCTCCTCTCTGTTCAATGCTGTTAAGATGGTTCCAAGTTGTTACTTGCAGGGTTTGTTTGTTTTTGTTAGAAACAAGGTTTCTCTGTGTAGCCCTGGCTGTCCTGGAACTCACTCTGTAGATCAGTCTGGCCTGGAACTCAGAGATCCACCTGCCTCTGCCTCTTGAGTGCTGGGATTAAAGGCGTGGGCCACCACTACTGCCACCACCAATCCTACCCTTGTATCAGTATTTTGTTCCTTTTCGGCTGTATATAGTATTCCAGTGTATAGACATACCCTAGTTTGTTTAACCATTCATTTGTTAGAGGATGAATGCCCCCATCCATTATTTTTCTAAATATTCTTTCATTCTCACTCTTGGTCTCTAGCTGGACTTCAATCATACAAAGATTGGGTTGCGTTATTGTTTCCCGATCTGCGGCTGCCTCTCTCTCTCTCTCTCTCTCTCTCTCTCTCTCTCGTCCACTTCCTGTTATTCAGACTGTGAGGATTCTGTCATTTCATGGATTCCACCTTCTTCCATCTCCTTTTTCAGGTACAGTTTATTTTTTTAATTTAAAAAAAAATAATGCAATATATTCTAATCATGGTTCCCCTCCCCTACCTTCTCTCAGATTCCCTGCCTGCCCACCCATCCACCTTCATACCCTTTCTCTAAAAAAAAGAAGAAGAAGAAGAAGAAGAAGAAGAAGAAGAAGAAGAAGAAGAAGACGAAGACGAGGAGGAGGAAGAAGAAGAAGAAGAAGAAGAAGAAGAAGAAGAAGAAGAAGACGATGACAAAGAAGAAGAAGAAGAAGAAGAAGAAGAAGAAGAAGAAGAAGAAGAAGAAGAAGACGATGACGAAGAAGAAGAAGAAGAAGAAGAAAAAGAAGAAGAAGAAGAAGAAGAAGAAGAAGAAGAAGAAGAAGAAGAAGAAGAAGAAGAAGAAGAAGAAGAAGAAGAAGAAGAAGAAAAAGAAGAAGAAGAAGAAGAAGAAGAAGAAGAAGAAGAAGAAGAAGAAGAAGGAAGAAGAAGAAGGAAGAAGAAGAAGAAGGAAGAAGAAGAAGAAGAAGAAGAAGAAGAAGAAGAAGAAGAAGAAGAAGAAGAAGAAGAAAAGAAAGAAAGAAAAAAAGAAAGAAAGGAAGGAAAGGGAAAACTGCCCCCACAAAAAACGCACACCAACATAAAAATGGAAACCAAAATATACAAGCAAAAGACCAATAAGACAAAAAAAAAAAAAATGCCTAAACAAACCAAAATGAGACAAAAAGTCTTCAAAAATGCCTCTGAGTTCGTTTTGTGTTGGCCATCCCCTGCTGGGCATGGAACCATCCCTCATGAGGTTAATATGTCCAGGGAGACTCCACTGAAGAAGAATAGTTCGTAGGTCAGCAGGTATCAATTGGAAATAGCTTCTTAGGTAGAGGTGGGAGCCCCTGTCCACTTTCCTCTCATACCCCAACTAGCTGGAACCTGCATGGGCTCTGTGCATGCAGTTGCAGTCTCTGAGTTCGTGTGTGCATCAACCTTGTTGTGTCTGGAGGACACCGTTTCCAGAGAGGAGTCAGCCATCCTCTCTGGCTCATACAGTCTTTCCTCTTCAGCATTGCTCCCTAGCCCTGAGGAGCAGGTTTGATGAAGTCAGCCCCTTTAGGGCTGAGTGCTCCAAAGTCTCTCAGTCTCTGCACATTGTCCAGCTATGAGTAGCTATGAGTATCCGTCGAGTAGTGCAAGAAGCCTCTGTGATGACAGCAATGAGCTAGCTAGAAAGGAAGGCTAAGAGGGTGTGGGCAGAGAAGAGCTAAGCTGGTTCTAGGGACAGTTAATATAATTTCAATTTCTTTAATTTATTACTATTTCATGCGTGTATCGCTGTGCGCTTATGTGCATGTGTGTATGTGTGTGCCTGCATATTTGCACGTGCGCATGCGCTCGCACGTGTGCACACACGAGCACGTGTGTGAATACAGGAACACGTGTGGAGGTCAGAGGACCACCAGGGGTGGTGGTCTTTGCTTTCTACCTTGTTAGGGAAATGGTCTCTAATTCTTTATCACTGCATGCATCTTCTAGGCTACGTGGCCCACAAGCTTCCAGAGAGGTCCATCTCCACCTCACACCTCCCTGTAAGCATCCTGGGATTACAGATGTGTTACATACATCTTGAAGGTGATCCAGCCTTCCTGTTTGCAAAACAAGAACCTTATGCACTCAGTAATCTTCTCAGGCCTGGTAGCTTCTATTTCTTGCCTACGACTTTTTCTATTTTTATAATGTATTTCAAGAGAATGTCTAATTGCTTATTGAAGCATTTTTAGGATGGCTACTTGAAAATCCTTCCAGATAGTTCTATCACCTGACTTAACTGTGTGTTAGCATCAGCTGAGTTTCTTTTCATGTTCAAGCTGCAATTTACCTGGTTTGGGGAACTGATGAATGTTTGTTTTTGTGGTTATTGTTGTTGTGTCCCAGACATGTTTTCTATTAAATTAAGATGCAGAGAGTGCTGGTAAGTGTTTTTATTTCTGCAGCCAGTCCCCATGAGGCTGAGCAGGCAGGTCCCAGCCTGTAAGAAGGCTGTGGCTCTGTAAGAATCTCCTTTCTGAAGCCTTTTCCTGCACTGCTTTTGTCTGTGTGGTCTATCTGGTTCTTCTGGTATGACTGCTGGGGACTGAGAGCCAAGTGAATCAGCCAGTCCTGCAGGAGGTGGAGGAATGTTCCAGCCAGTGGCGCTGAGGGGGCTTCAAGTGTAAGAAACAACCCCCCACTCTCCAACCACGAGCTCAAGAGGCTAACGGAAGGGAAACAGATTATTCAACTCTGAAAAAAGGGACACCAGCCCAGAGAAAATGCAAAAACGGCCTTGAAAGTCCCTGATTGAGAAACCTCTGCCCCCTTTCCCCACAGGCTGGCTTTCCACAGAATTACAATCTGAGCTCTTTTAGGATACCCAGCCCTTCCTCAAGTCCACATTCTATTGGTTAAGGATACAAAGCTTTATCTAATGAATGTCCCGGGGCTTGAAACTGCTCCCTTTAAGAGAGTGGGTTCTGTCACATAGCAGAGTGCCTGCAATTTTCCATCTCTCCGAGTTCTGGGACAATCAGCTTCCAGGCAGAGGGAAGGGTAAGGGGAAAGAGCCTCCTGCTTATCTGTGTTTCTTTAATGAGCCCGAAGCCCACTTCATGCTCACAATAGACCGTCATGATTTACCTCATTCGGCCTGTGTGTAGGCATGGGGTGGGAGGGTACTTTGCTGACGTCAACCAAAGACAGGGCTCGAACCTCAGGGAAAGGAAATTCCTCAGTCTGGTCTGTTATCGAAACTCTTACCAGAAGGAAATGCAAGGCTCACCCGGAATTCCCAGCAGCATTGCTGGCCTTTCGTGACAGGGATGCTCTTGACGGTCCATCTGTGGAGGTCGTCTTGAGAGCTATACACGGAAAATAGATCCAGGGAGCCACACCCAGAGAGGAGGCACACGCCCTGGAAAAGGCTCGGTCCACATGACCTACCTTCTTCTGCTGATTTTCTAAGCCCCAGGTTTCAGATCAACTTCAGTATCCCTCCTACCTTCTATCAGTCTCCTTTGACTGTCTCTGATGCCGCTATCCACGGCCCAAACAACTCCTGGCAAAGAACAACAGACGAAAAGACTCCAAACCAAGCCGGGCAGTGGTGGCTCATGCCTTTAATCCCAGCACTCGGGAGGCAGAGACAGGCAGATCTCTGAGTTCGAGGCCAGCCTGGTCTACAGAGTGAGTTCCAGGACAGCCAGAGCTACACAGAGAAACCCTATCTCAAAAAACCAAAAAAAAAAAAAGACTCCAAACCACCCTGTCTGGACCAGAATTGGACAACTGCTTTGTTTGTGCCAACCCGTTCCCACCTGCCTAAAAGCCAATCCATTGTGATGGAGAGAAAATCTGACTGAACCTCACCCAGGGTGCTGCCTGATCCAGTAATTGCTGAGGCTTTCTTTTGTGTCGTAGCTTTGTTTGTGAAAAGTTAAACTGACACAGATGTGGAGCAGGTGGTATCACAATGGGCTTTGCTCTCTCCCAGTCCATCCCCAAACCCCACTCCAGCCCGAAACCCACCAGATTTTTCACAGCCCCAGGCCTCGGGAAGATTTGAAGCAAACCTAGACCAGAGTCGTATCTCAGAGAGTCATCAGACAACCGCCCAGCTCTACGGACTGTCGGCGTCTATTTGCATGACTCAAGGGCATTTGTGGTCTTTGAAATTTCTAGACTTAGGGAATCTTACAGGACGGTGTGCGATGCTATGGGAGCATATCCTTGGGTGTCCACAATCTGGCACAGTGAGGCTCTGGACCTGCCAGAGATGTGCAGAGAATACAGGCAGCAGGTCTGAGACTCCAGGGACAGCCCAGATTCAACTGTCATGGAGATAACTTGGCCCGTGTATCTATAGCATCCACCCTGTCTTAGCCTAGATCTCTGAGTCCTGCATCTCCATTTGGGGCACAGTAGCCTGTGGGCCCTATCTCTCCACCAAAGACTCTAGGGATGGCCTAGAGTGCCTGCTGGACTCTTCCCTCACAACCAAGGGACCACATGCATAATCTTCTGGACTTTCCTCGGTGATGGACTATAAAGGGCAGATTGTTAAACTAAACTAAACTAAAGCCGTTCCTCCCCGGGTTGCTTTAGACCTGTATTCTATCAAAGCAGTGTGAGCCTAAGTAAGGCACTAGGGTTCACACATGCTAGACAACTATTGAACAGCTGAGCTACCCTCAGCTTCCATAATCTGAGTCCAAGACTATCCTTGGACCTCTAGCCTAGCCGGGAATACACAAAGCCCCAGTCACTCAAAAGCTATTCAGGGGACACACACCTACCAGGAGGCCTCTACATCTGTAGGCCCCTGAGCTCCACTCATCTTAATCTGAAGCTCTGTGGCCTAACGAATGATCTCAGTCCTGAGCTCTCCCATCCTTCAGGGAAGAGGAGATAAAAAGGGCCCCACCCACAACCCAGCCCAGTGCAGCACTGACGGAGCAGCCTGGGAGGGCTGAACACAGCTGCCCAACTCCTACCAAAGGGCCAGCTATTGTCACAAGATACACAGGGCTCTGGGCTGAGTGACTACCCTCAGACCGGATTGGTCTAAGCACCCATCCCTATTGCTGAAAGAGAGATAGCCTGTGCTCTGCCATTCCTTTAGGAACTGGCTTTTTCCTGGAAGTCCCTGCTAGGGCTGCCACTGCTACAAGAATCTATTAAAAGCACCTTCCTTTGGCCAGTAGGCAGTGCCCTGTTCCCTGAGTGCTGTGGGATTTCGTAGGGTCACTCTACATGCCTGATAGGTTTCTCTTAGACTCTCCCTCCCCTCCCCCTCCACGCTAAACTACTATCCACCCCTGGACCAGGCCCACTTCACCGGAAATCCTCTCCGTAGGGGAGAACAGTTATGAAGGTAAGTGGCACGAATGTTGCCACTTGGTGTGCTAGAGAGATCGCTTAGTTGACAAAATGCTAGTCACCCAAGAATGGGGGCCCAAGTTCAATTTCTAGCAACCCCCCCCCCCCAAAAAAAGCCAGGCATGGTGCATATGTTTATAAACCTGGCCCCAGAGTGGAGCCAAACGGATCCTCTCAGGCCACCTGGCCTAGCTCTATAAGCAAGCCCCGGATCCTGGTAAAAGATGGTGCCTCAAAAAACAGTGGATGTCTTTTGGGGAACAATACTGGAGCCTGACTTCTGTCTTTCCTGTGCATGCACACGCATGTGCATATGCACCAAGGCATACACATGTGTACATAAGTGTAAATGCACCCCTTCCCACAGCCAAGATCTTGCTGGTAAAGACCCTCTGTGAAATGTTGGCCCTCTCCAGAGTACTGCCCTAAGAAAGCAGCTGCCACTGAGCTCAGTCCCAGCTGACATTAGCCTATCAGGAAAGCAACCATTGATGTCAGCAGAGATGAGCAGTTAAAAGAGTTGGCCAGATAAGGGAAGGGCTCTGCTATCTCCCAGCAAGGGCAGCTCCCAACCTAGAACAGATGCAGTGTGTCACAGGTGAAGGAGGAGTCACATGCAGGAGACAAAGGAGGTGAGCTGCTAGCAGCCACGTGGTGGATGGAGACTCATTCAAGACGCTGAATGCTACCACCCTCATCAGGTTCGGTGTGGCATAGGACCAGGACAGAGGCCATCTTTGCCTACCCAGGAGAGGCCTCAATAGAACAAGACCTTCTCCGTCCATGTTGCTTGTCTCAGCCTGGAGGGGTCAACCCTCTGCAGAGTCATGGATGCTCCACAGGGGCATAGATAGCCCCATGCATTTTCCTAGACCACCCACTATCCTCTTCCATGACCCCCTCTCCAAGCTGGTCAGGGCTCCTTCTGGAAAAAGGAAGTCCGTGGCAAGAATCTGGTAGGAGGCCTCCCACATATTCTCTCTCTCTCTCTCTCTCTCTCTCTCTCTCTCTCTCTCTCTCCCTCTCTCTCTCTCTCTCGGCAGGTCCAAGCAGAAAGGACCAGCCAAGAGTCTAGGGCCATGGCTTAGCAGATACAGCATTGATGTCTAAATATAAGGGCCAGAGTTTGGATCCCCAGAGCCCAATAAAAACCAGGTGGGCGTGGTGGCCTGCCCATAATCACGGTCCTGGGAGGCAGAGAAAGGAGATGCCCAGAGCCAGGAATTATTAGCTAGATTAGCAAAACTCTCGGGACAGCAAGAGATCCTGACTTAGTACATAAAACAGACATCAAGGAAGACACACAGGTTGTCATCCCCTGACCTTCAGATGCAAACACATGCATGCCCACTTACACACATATGTGAAAAATACAGACACACACATGCACAACACTTACACACACATGCAAGCAAATGCAACTATGCACAAAACAGGCAAAACCCTTTGGGTAACAGTATGTCTGCCCATGTCTCATCAAGCTACAGGAATCTGCCTTGCCCAGCCTGCCACTGTGGGACCACCAGGTAGTCTCAGAGATGTGCCCTGGGAAGACCGAGTTCAGCACTGGAGAGGTCAAAAGAAAGAGGGGTCTGAAATGACGTTCCACTGCTGGATGCACAGCCAGAGATGCCAGGAAGGACCCTAGTCCCCTTATACAGGCAGCCTCTGGGCGGGAAAGATGAGTGGCCTCCAAGCATGCAGGAGACTCTTCAGACTCTCCGGTGGTAAAGAAGAGGACAGTCTCAGAGGCTCCGGTGGCCACTTCAGGTCTAAGTTCTTCAATCCACTGGTTTTGTGGGTTTTTTAGAGGACAACTGGATCATGTATGTTCTTGTTAGGTCCCAGAAGGCAGGCCTTTGCAGAAGGGTACTACAAAGTTCTGGCGTAGGGGGCCACCTGGCCACAGCACAATTCTGTCACTGGAGGGAAGGGAATGGGAGAAAAGGCTGTTTGCTAGAAGATCCTGGGGACTCCTTCAGACCAGGTGACAACAGATGGTACATAGAGCAGACGCGGTCTACGGGGACTGGTGGGCTCAGACTCCACCGGAGTGGCCCAGCTCGGCTCCCCTGACCCCCACAGTAGCAGCTCTGGACGCAGCCTAATAGCCCGAGATTCCATGGCTTCACCAAGTCACCTTTAAAAGTTTGTCCTTAAGCAAAACCTCTCTCTCTCTCTGCTCCCTGCCTGCAGCCCCAGGGGAGGCTCTAAAGACAACGTGACTGCCCCCTCCACTCCTTCAGAAACAATGGGCAGACAGCCGGGAGAACCAGCGAAGCAAGTATGGAAAATCCCCCAATTTTACAATGTCAACTGCTGAACCAGGGAGCAGCCGGTGGCTGTGCCCCCGCGTGTCCGCCCGCGGGACTGCACGCCCGGGGATAGGGGGAGGAGGTGGGAATTGATCTCTTGGTTCTCAGACTATAAAGACACATGATGGGTAGGGAATTACGTTGGCTTGCTTAAGCTTTTCTCCAAGAGAAATATGGTAACCTGTTTTCATTCACTATCACTAGCCGCGCGTCCTTTTTCCTCCGTATTAGCTCAGAGCTCAGAGCTCTGAAGTGTGCAGTCTGAGGACAAAGGTAGGGACAAAGTAGATGCAAACACCTAGGCTGAGTACTCCCCCCAGCAAATATTTAAAGGGGTTTCTCCTTTGCGTGTGTACTCCTAAGGGCTATGAAGAGCCTTGGCTACCAGGGAGAGAAAAGAAAGAGCAAATAGAACACACCCCACACACACCCCAGTCCCAGTAACAGGCAGGCCTCATCAGTCTCATGGACAATTCACAGCAAACCCTTGGTGTCACATTTCTGCCAGTTTTTCAGAGGAAAGAAGCCTAGTGACGTCTGGCTAGTCAGGCTGCAAAGCCTCACTTCTTGACCTAAGACTGGGGGTTGGGGGAGGGAGGATTTGACTTCCGGTAGCTCGCATTCACCACAGGAGTATCAAGCTGCACCTGCCGGGTTTATTATAAATAAGGAGAGTGGGTAAAGCCTTCTTTGTGAGAGTTTAGGAAAGAGAGGGTTCCCTGGCTAAGGAGGGGGGACTCTTCAACCATTCCGGCAAGAATGAAGTTTGAAGAAACAGGTTCTCTTGATGAGATGTTGTCGATCCCTGAGCCAGTGTGCTGTGGCTACCTCTGCAGTATGTCACAGGGACAACCACCCACTGGGTACCTATACCAGACTCTTCTGCTCTCATCAGGCTTCCGGTTTCCTTTTGGGGGCAGTTAAGCATAGGCGGTCTCTCTTGAACGCTCTGGGACATCAATGCCCTGTAAGTCTGGACTGCTGTCAACAAAATCCCATGCAGAAATACTGCTCTGGTCAGCTACTAAAAGGGAGCTCCCCCAGCACAGTGCTGTGTCACCATACCTAACCAGAATAAACCAAATAGACTGTCCTTGGGTTTCTCTGGGCCAGGGGCAAAAGGTCCTGCGTCTTACCAAGGACAGCTATTGCCTTGGTTCTAGGACATTATGTAGTGTGTTCAGGGCCATGTGCTCATCTGACCATAGTGGTAACTTCTTCAGTCTGTCTGCAAAACATGTTCATCGTGTGTGTGTGTGTGTGTGTGTGTGTGTGTGTGTGTAGGTCAGAGGACAACAATGGACACTTTGGATATTGTCCTTTGAGAGGTGTCCACCTTAGTTTTTGAGTCAGTGTCTCATATTAACCGGCTACCACGTAGGCTAGACTGGCTGGCTTGCAAGCCTGTCTCTTCCTCCCTAGTCCTGGAATTACAAACACATGCAAGCATGCCTGGTGTTTTAAACCTGGGTCCTGGGTACCAAACCCAGGTCCTTATTCATGCATGGCAAGCACTTTACCAGCTGAGCCCAGTTTCTTCATTTCTTCATGTTCCTGACAAGTTGGATTTAAGTGTGTCTGTATTTTCTCCTGTTCTTCCAGTTTGGGAGAGCTTTCTTGTTTGCTCTTATTTTCAACAGTTTGTTTGTTTGTTTGTTTTTTGTTTTGACATGCAATAAATGCTCTGGAGCCCTAGTGCCATCCCCCACCACCACTTTTTGACTCACCCCTTAGCAGGACAGACCCAGGGCATTGCCCAGGTGTACTTGATGTGGGCACCTGAGCCTGTCCTGGCAGCAGGAGTGCCTCCCAGAGGCCACTCTGGCCTGAATCCAAGCTCCCGAGTCCCTCCCAGCTGCCCTAGGGTGTGGAATTCTGGACAGATCATTTCACGATCCACCTCCAGTTGCTCCTTCAGCCTAAGTAAAGCTAGGGGCCCAGTAGAGAGTACAACACAGGGCGGTGGGACCTTCCAGATGCCATAGGCTGCACGGAACTATTACTAGAGCCTCCAACTAGCAAGCTAGGGCCCAGGCAGCACTCCACTGCAGGGAGAGCACGAATCAAGGCTGAAGGTCCTGCTGCCATCCTTAAAAAAAAAATCACGAAGGTTGGAATTTTAAATTTTTTCTAATGTTGGTTCAATTTTTGTAACTAAATTTTTTTGGAGTATGACCAGGATCAAAACAATGCACACTGGAGGAGAGGGATAACACAAAGCTGGCCCTCCGGCCTCTGCACTCATTTCGGCTTATCTACACGGAGGGCTTTGGGTCATTGTTCCAGTGCTGCCAGGGGACTGGTGAAGAGCCAGATCCATGCCCTCAACCTCTCTCTTCCTTCCCCACCCTTACTGGTAGCCCCAAACCTCATGGTGGTCCCAACTCCTAGCGCTCTCGAACTTGGAACTTTGGATGCTTCAGAGTGAAGGTCAAAGCCTCCGAATTCCCGTGGGAGAGAGAGCAGGTGACACAAAATACCATGACCAGAGAAGGTGAAAAAACTCCTAAACCCAAGACCAATGCTCAAAAGAGCCACCCACTCCTAGGCTCGGAACAACCCAGTCGCCACCCACAGGTCTGCGAGCTGGAACCAATGCCCTTTCCGTAGTGATCGTAGTGATCTGCGTTGACAGTGTGAGAGACACGCGACCCAGCGCCCAGCACTGGCCTGTGCCTGGGCCTCTCCAGTCCCTCCCCTCCCCTAGGGCGCTCCAGAGGCGGAGTGGAGGATCGGAGCGGGCGGCGACAGCAAGAGGCGCCGCGAGGGCGGGCCGGGGGCGGGGCGGGGCGGGGCGGAGCCGCGACGGACTGCGGAGACGCGGCGGCGCACGGGGCGGTGCAGAGCGTTCCCGGCGCTGAGCTTTGCGGGCGGGTGCGGGTGCGCGCGGCTGCGGGGCGCTGTGGCGGGGGCCGGGCTGTACGCTAGCCGAGCCGGGGATCGGGGCGGGGAGCAGCCACGGCGCCGCCGAGGCCCGGGGCCCGCGACGCTGCGCACAGCCTGGGCGCCGAGTAGCCGGGCCGGGCCGGAGCGCGGGCGGCGGTGGCGGCGGCGGTGGCGGAGCAGCTGCGCCCCCCGCCCTCCCAGGCCCGGCGCCCGGGCCGCTGGCGATGGTGACACATGCGGCGGCGGCGCGCCGGCGGCAGGACCATGGTTGAGCGCGCCAGCAAGTTCGTGCTGGTGGTGGCGGGCTCGGCGTGCTTCATGCTCATCCTCTACCAGTACGCCGGCCCGGGGCTGAGTCTGGGCGCGCCCGGTGGCCGCGCGCCCCCCGACGACCTGGATCTCTTCCCCACGCCGGACCCACATTACGAGAAAAAGTACTACTTCCCGGTGCGCGAGCTGGAGCGCTCGCTGCGCTTCGACATGAAGGGCGACGACGTGATCGTCTTCCTGCACATCCAGAAGACCGGTGGCACTACCTTTGGCCGCCACCTAGTGCAGAACGTGCGCCTCGAGGTGCCCTGCGACTGTCGCCCGGGCCAGAAGAAGTGCACCTGCTATCGGCCCAATCGCCGCGAGACCTGGCTTTTCTCTCGTTTCTCCACGGGCTGGAGCTGCGGGCTGCACGCTGACTGGACCGAACTCACCAACTGTGTGCCCGGTGTGCTAGACCGCCGCGACCCAGCAGGTCTGCGTTCGCCCAGGTGAGCGCCCGCTGCGGGCGAGTGTGATGGCGGGGGGTACCCTAAGCCCCGGGCCAAATCTGCCCTCTTTGCTCTCTTGGGGCCCCTTCCGATCTGCGGGATCCCAGGATCCCTATCTCATCTGTCCCTGCAGCTGCCACTCCTGACCTCTGATCCCTCTTTTCACCCTCTGTTCTGTGCCTCTCCTCACCACTGGCCTGTCTGCGCAATGCCCAGACTTCCTCCTGGGTCACTGCCCGCTGCTCTCTGTCCACCCCACCTGCGGTGCACTGCCAGCTAGCCTGAAAGATAAAACTGGAGACTAAAGGTCCAGGCTTGGCTCTAGAGGCCGAAAAACAGGTGTGTCTCTGTGTGTATGTGTAGCTCATACCTGTCTAGTACTAAAAGTGGACCAAGAGAAATGAGGTTCCTCCTCCTCTGCACCTGTGGTATCTCCAGGCCCTCCAGTGCCTGCCAGGCTGGGGAGGAGCTGCCAGGAAGGGGGTGGGCTTTGCCTGCCGGTGTGTGCAGGTAGAACAAAGGCCTGTGTGACCCGGGCTGAAGACGGAGAGAAGGCAGCACTACCTGGCCTCCCCAGCCACAGAAGTGGAACAAAAGCCTCCAGTTGGGGACTGCCTTCCGTAGAAATCTATCCACCGGCCAGATCAGGGATAGCTGACAGTCAAAGCTACTAGTGCAGACAGGGACCTTCCAGCAAGGCCTTTCAATCTCTTCCTTGTCTGGGGGATGTGAGTGAGGGCCAGCCCCTCTGAAAGCACTTTGGAAAGTTGAGATTGTAGCCCTGTTTCTCTTGGTGCCCACTGGTCCTTCTAGGGTTACCTTCCCCCTACCCCACCTCACCCCAGGAATTGGGGCTTTTTGCCTGCCTTTGTTTCTCTTCCATATTTACTGTAGGACTGAATTTACAGATGAGCTAGGAAGTGGGTGTGGACAAGTCTTGACTGAAGTCGCTATTTTCTTTGGTACTTTGGTGTTGGGAAGATTCTGGCTCTCTGGTGGGGTTGGGACCCTCAAGGGTCCAACCAGCCTGGAGTTGTTTGTGGTCCATAGCATTGCTTGCCTTACAGTCCTGAGGATTTATTTCCCAAACTGCCAGGACACTAAGATGCTAGAGTTGAGTGATACATATACACATTGCACCCCACCCCTAGCAGCCCTCGGGCTCAATGGAGATATTCCGTGGCTCTAATCTGCACCCAGAGTCTCCTTTCCAGGCCCTTGAAACTGCTTTCTGTCCACATTAGCTCTGCTGTGCACACATACATGTTTCAATTACAGGACCCTGCCTGGCAGTGGTGGCGCACGCCTTTAATCCCAGCACTTGGGAGGCAGAGGCAGGCAGATTTCTGAGTTCGAGGCCAGCCTGGTCTACAGAGGGAGTTCCAGGACAGCCAGGGCTATACAGAGAAACTCTATCTTGAAAAAAAAGGAAGAAAAAAAAACCTCAATTAGGACCCATCCCGATGGTTCAGCCATGCTATGCTAGAGTCTGGGTCTGGCCCAGCATAGCAGCTGTTCACTGGTCCACCAGTCAAGGTTGTGGACCCAGTGCTGGGCGTATACCAGCTGGTCCAGGAAAGTCCTCTTTGTCTGCCTGATATGGGGCTTGAAACAGTAGGCATCCCTAATTATAGAAGGTCCAGGCAAACTGTGCATGCTGCTCTTAGGACTGTAGAGAGGCCAGAGCTTTGGGGTGAGCCTACTCCTCATGGACCACATTCACCACAGATTGTAACCAGGGTGCTCTTCTTGCAGCCCTATGGGTTCCCAGAGTGAAGGACTCCAGTGCCACTTGGCTAGAGTCTATCAGAGGCTCAGGTGGCCTCGTGGCTATGAATGGAAGGAACAGGGGAGGTGGATGGTCCCAGATGCTGTTCACAGGCCTTGACTGCCTGCAGAGGGTGTGAGGGGGCAGTGATGAAGAATGCTGGGTGCACTGCTGACAATCCCCCCCCCCCCCGTCCCCCCGGGGGGGGGGGCAGGAACTTGCTGACTCCGCAACAGTGGACTAGGTGGGGGAGGGGCCTCTAGGGCCCTTGTTTCCAAAGCTTCTAACTGTGCCACCCAATAGGTGACAACTGGGTTCCTCTTCACCATGTTCCATTTGTTTCTTTAGGCACTAGGTGTATAGCTTCCTTCTGTTCCCCAAACTAACCTAAGAGACTCTTATGTATTGAACTCCTGGCTACACCTGAGTTCCCCAGCTGAGCCCTATCCTTGGCAAGAGCTATACTCCCATCTGCCCAGGGACCCTGTAGCTGTCAGGGTTGATGCTTGATGGCTGGTGTTAAGCAACACTCACTTTCACCCTTTAAGGCCTGCTCCCTCCCCAGACTCCTTGCAAATGAGGGTGGGCTTTCCTCTTTTCTCTGCCCTCAGGGTTATGGTAGAGCTTGGACAAATGACTCTACCCAGCTCCCAACCTCCCCATGGCACATCTGCCTGGGCACACATCTGGGTGACTCATGAGGCCGGCAGGTCCTCCACTCCTTCCTAGGTTTGTAACGTAAAACACCACTTGGTACTTCCTGCCTCTGTAGGGGAACAGGTGTGTGAGCAAAGCATTGGAGGTTTCTGTGGCCTCTGTCCGCTACAGATGTCTCACATCTGCTAGCATAAGCCTGCATGCTTACAAGACCAGTCTGGAGAGACAGAAGGCTTGCTGGCTGGCCTTGGACAGATGGAGCTGCCAGGCAATGAGTGTTACCAAGGACCATTGGCACCTGAGCCAGCTCTAGTCTGACAGTGTGACTATCTGGGTCAGAGAACCCTAACCCTGATGGGCATAGCATGCCCCGGGGGGCCAGTGAAACTCGCAGTTGGTGGCTATGGGCTCAGTTTGGTGACATCATTAACAGGTCGGGGTGGGAGGTTTAGATGCCACTCTGGTGGTACCAGCAGTGGTCTGGAGTCCTCCAGGGTCCAGTAGAGAGGAAGAGGAGGTGTCTGGCATTATAGTAAGGGACCTTGAGTTTCTCAGGTGCCTCCTTCCCTTGTAGTGATGGTTTTCTATTCCTGAGCAGGAAAAGGAGAGCTCTCCCATGGTTTTGTTTATTGTGGGCATCATGAAAAGCTCAGTCTGTGGCAACTGCAGCCAGGCCCTCTGTGTACCCACTCTTAGGTGCCACCAGATAGAATGGGAACTTTTCACTTCTATAAGGAAGTGTCAAGTGGACACTCCTGTGTGCAAATATTTTACACAGCTTCGATTTCCTTTAGAAATTCCTCTGAGGGGAATATCTGATCGCTTTGCAGCTCTGGAGAGCATCCATGTTAGTTTACTCTTGGGGACATCCTTGTTTCGTGCTTTCTAGCCTGTGCCCCTCCCAGCTGCCACCTCCCTAGGATCATGATTGTGGCTTTAGAAAGTTTTCTTAGGCAGGAATGCAGCTGAGTTGATAAAGTGCTGGCCCCACATGCAAAAAACACTAAGTTCTATCCCCAGTATAATATCAATGTGGGGGGGGGTCCCTACTTCCAGGAGTGGGAGCAGCAGGGTCAGAGGTCAGGGTCATCCTTGGCTGTATAGTGAATTCCAGCCTGTGCTACACGAGACTATCTCTCAAAAACAATAATAAAGTTTTTCTTTTCTTTTCCTTTAAAAGGTAGGCCCCAACTTGGAAACCACTTTTATTTTTTAAAAAGGACAAAAGAACTATTATTACATTTTACTTATTTACTGTGTGCACATGTGCGCGCATGAGTGTGCGTGCGCACATGTGTGTGAGCAAGTGTGCATGTGCCTGCCATGGACTTGCATCAGAGGTTAGAGAACAATTTCTGGAAGTCAACTGCTTCCACCTTGTGGGGTCAAGCGATCAGGTCTCAGGTTTTATGGCAAGCATCTTTTATCTACAGAGCCATTCTTCTTACTGGTTCCTCACATTTTCTGTTTCTTTGTTTGTTTTGTTCTTTTTAGTGAACAAAAAGTACTTTTTTTTTTTGGTAGTATAAAACCCCACCCTACCTTTGAGGTGGCATAGCCTTGTAGGAAACAGGACATGGCTGTGTCCTGTCACCCCAGTTGCCTCTCCACCTGCTTAGGGATATGTACAGCAAGGGTCAGAGGGCAGACTGAGGTTCTGGGGGTGGGGCAGCACTTGTCCAGAGCTCTTGGTGGTGATCCCAGTTGGCCCGGTGGCTTGCTGGCAGCTGGCAGCTGGCAGCTCTGTCCCCAATGTGATGATTTTGATATTTGGCCCTTTAAGAGATAGAGCCTAAGCCAGGCAGTGGTGGCACATGCCTTTAATCTCAGCACTTGGGAGGCAGAGGCAGGCGGATTTCTGAGTTCGAGGCCAGCCGGGTCTACAGAGTGAGTTCCAGGACAGCCAGGGCTACACAGTGAAACCCTGTCTTGAAAAACCAAAAAAAAAAAAAAAAAAAAAAGAGGTAGAGCCTAGGTGATTTGGTTTTCTGAGGACACCTTCCTGGAAATTCCTGGAAAGGGATAGGACAATCCCAGCTAGTTCTTGAAAGAGTGAATCGGGGCCTTGCTATGGATGGTCTGTGGCTTCCTGTCCAGCCATGTTGTAACCTCTCTTGCACACGATCCATCCCATCATGATGTCATCTCTGCACAAGGCCCTCACTAAATCTGAGCTGCTGCTGACATCATGTCCTTGAACCTCTAAAAACTGAGTTAGTCAACTTTGCTAGCCCTGGGGATTTCATTACAGCAGTGGGATGGACACATTGTGAGATAGTCCTCAACGCCCCCACAAAGCAGCTGCGTGGACACTGGCCTGTTTGGCCTGGGGCAGCATTTGGATATCTGTCCATCCCAAGCCCTGTGCCTCAACCAGCCCTCTACTGCCTTCTGCTCTTAGGAATGATTGTCCCCAGGTAAGAAAGGTAGCCATAGATTCAGGCTGTATAGACTCTCCATACCTAGACAGAAATGTACAATTGTGCTTGAAACTTGAGTCATCTGGCTTACTAGAAACCATCCAACAGCCTTCACCCATTGCTGCAGGGCAGGAATCAAGCCAGGTCCTCTTGGCTCTAAAATGGGAACACCGGAGAGGTCTGCTGATGGCCGGCCGAGACCAGCCATGGTGGCACATGGCAGCTTCCAGTAGTCTCCCCTGCATGGCTGGATTGTTTTCCTCTTCCTTAGCGCTAGGCTGCCCACTCCACCAGTATCCTGGGAAGGGTAGACACGGTAAAAGGCAATCTGCTAGACCATGGCTTACTTGTCTCTCTCTGCTTGGCACTCTGCACACTAGAGTGGGGAAGCCAGAAGCCTTTCCACCCTTCCTCTGTTGTCCCCAGGGCAAAGGTCTTGAAGGATGTTTCCAGAGCAGACATGAAGCCACAGAGAGAGTCAGAAGGGACTGTCACCAGGGCTCCCCACTCACCAAGTGGGTTTGAAAAGAGTAAAGCACAAGAGACCATGCTTTAGAGAGCAGTCAGAGTGAGGGACTGGTCAGGTCATCAGGCCAGGCTCCAAACTGAAGGTTGAACGGTCCCACCCAGATTCTCCCAACCCCCTGAATAAACTGTATGCACTGGGGGTGCATGCTGCTGCCCTCCCCCCTTCAAGACCTAATAGCAAGGTCATATGACTCATGTTTGTCATCTTTTAAGACTTTTTCTTTTCTTTTGGGGAACTCAGCTGCCTTTTTCTCTCCCAAGTAAGACTTTGTTATTTGGCTTTTATGTTGAAAAGAAAGTATATTAGATCAGGAGTTGGGGGGAGAGATAGCCCAGGTGTTAGTATCTCATCTGCCTTAGAATTCAGGTCTGTCATTTGCTGGCTGTTGAACTCCTGGCCTTGGATGTCCCAGAATAAGATGCCCCTTCCTGCTTTAGTATTGTCCCAAGTCCCCCAAGTACAGGGTCTGTCACTTTGCAGAAACAGGGTGTGTATACATACCCACACATAGGAGACAGCTAAAAGCCAGTCATTCCTGACCTCTGACTGGAGAGGAAAGACTCTCTAACGAGAGTGTCTAGAGAGACACGACTCTCCAGCTTCCAGTTAGTGTCCACTGGAGACAGTCTTAGTGGGAAGCTGGGGCCAGGCAAATCTGGCTTGGATAACCCTTTCCCCCTCTTCTCCTGGCCTCTCTGAGGCCCGGCCCATTCTGTGGGCCCTGGGAGCTTGGCTAGAGGCACACCCCTCTTTCATCCCTTTCCTGCTTTTAGTCTACACACCTACTCATCCGTATGTGTGAGTGTGTCACATATCCGTAAATGTGTCACTCTGAGGAGGCTTCTCTGCCCTCTATGGCTGGCTCATGCTCTACCAGCGATACCATCCACACTTTTGGAGGCTCCACCCTATTCCCAGCTTCCCTGGGTTATTTATTCATTGACTGAGCTGCAGACTTTGGCCTGGGCAGCCTGTCACAGGAGACAAAACTGAAGTTCCAGGAATGTTCAGATCCTCCATACGCACAGGGCTTAGGTACCAGATTGTAACCTGCCTGATTGTTCATGTTCTAGAGGCATGTGTTATGTGGGGTTCCAAAGCTGGATCCTCGAAACTAGAGGGAGCCTCTCAGCCAGCCTCTTCTGCCTTGTGACCAGGGCCAGTGACTCTGGGACTCAGTAAACACATCTCCATTTTTGTGGTCAAGATGTCCATCCACCACTGGAGTCTAGAGAGGGACTGATGACCTCACAGTGCCCTCAGCTTGAGATTGTACCCACGTATCATGGGAGCCATAGCTAGTTACAACCCCTTGAGTTCCACAATCTGCCACCAGGAGGGTCCAGGTCCCCATCTGGAGAGCAGGCTGTCTGTGGCACCATGGTGGGCATGGCTGAGCAGGACCTTGCACGTATGCATGGAGCTTTGGAGAGAAGCCATTCTCCACAGCCTGGCATCTGGCCCAGCTTTGAAGGCCAAGAGCCATGCAACTGCCTCTGTTTGTTTACATGGAGAATGTTAAAAGGCCCAGCAGTGGGGACATCAGAAGATTCAGTAGTTGTCTGGAAAGATAATAAATAGACAATTAAACTGAGAATTAATGGTTTATAGAACTGTAAAGCACAGAGGTCGGTGGCCAAAGTCATCCACACCCCTGGTCATGAGCGGGAATGAGCTCCAGCATAAGGTTCTCCGCCAGAGAACCAGGCTACTCTCCAGAAACTGTGTGCCACAGGGACCCTGCCATGCCTGCATCTGGAGTCAGAACAGTGTGGGCTCCAGCTTGGCTGCTCCCTGCCTGGACCACACGAAGCCTCATTTTCTGTTTCCCTTATTCCCTCATGGAATGGCGAGAGTCCCAGCAGGGCTCGCATGATAAGCTCTATTCAGTCCAGTGGGGCAGGTCAGGAAACACTGTGTCTGCCCAGCAGCAAGGAAGCAAGCTAGGGAGAGACAGGAGAGCAGGAGCTGGGATTGGCAGACATCTAGAGGGCCATCCTGAGGCGACAGCAAGTAAGTGAGGAGCCTGAAGTTGTTCCAAACAAGTACAATGCCAGCTTCACTTTTCTTTCTTTCTTTTTGCTTTTTCGAGACAGGGTTTCTCTGTGTAGCCCTGGCTGTCCTGGAACCAGCTTCACTTTTCATGGGCTTTGGAACATCTGTAGAGATGTCTCCCCTTTAAATGGTCACCTTGACTGTGCCTGCCACAAGGGTACAGACAAGGACCTCTACATTCAGTTCCCCCATGGGCCTGTTTCTTTGAGAGGTTATAATGAATCTTGCCACTTCTGGGAACAGAAAAAAAGGGACCTCCAGAGCCAGCTCCATGAACTGGTGAGCTCTGAGGCCAGCAGTTAAAGCCTAGGCAGGGTCTTGTGAATATTTCAGATTGTCCTTGAAGTCCCAAATGGATGATCTTGAACTGATGTGCCCTCTGAATGTTGAGATCAGAGACATACAGTGCCATGCATGGCTTATTCAGTGGTAGGGACTGAACTCAGACCTCTGTGTATGCCAGACAAGTACTTTGTCACCTGAGCTGCATCCCCAGCCCAAATGTGGAGACAGGCATATAGAGCCAGGTGTCTGCAGATCTCCCCTCTCTTCCTCTGAGATGCTTAACGGACCTACAGGAACTGAGGGGCACACAGGGCAGGAAGGGTAAACATGCCATGGGGCATGCTCCTTGGAATGTGGCATTGGGTCAAGCCCAGGCTCTAATCACCCCTCAGTGTATACTCCTACACAAGGGTGCACTAGAGAGTCTTGCAGGGAGCGGGAGCGGGGCGTTGAGGGTGTGGAGGGGTACATCCACTGCTACCTCATTTAATACCTAAGGTAAAGCCTTCCACATCTGCCCCAGCCTATTGTCTGCGATTTCATGACTCTCCTGTCTTCTTTTTTACTGTCTTAGCACCTAGGCTGCAACTCTCCTAACCCATACACTAAGCTGTTTCAGTGTTGCAAACTCTCTAGGCCCTGTATCCATTTGTACTTAGCTTCCTGCAACCCGCTCTCTGTGCTCAGCCTGTCTCTGAGATGTATCCTTGCTGGTCCATGACACGCATATTTAATCCAGCCACCTCCCAGTTCAGCCCCATGGCTGTCTAGACACTAGACACAGCTCCTGTTTTCTCGGTTTTGTTCTGTAAGCAGCCTGGAGGAAGCTTAATTCACGCTGCCTTCCACAGTGCAGCTTATTAAAACCACACCTGTTCGTGGTCCTATAGATCCCATCCAGTAAGTCAGAGTTTCCCATTCTCAGCCCAGAACAGGCCCTGCAGACTAGGAGTGTACTTCATCTGCTATGAAATTAAGTGTGAGCAGACTTGGGGCCCATGTGTCAACTGCAGAGGCTTTCTCTGCCCGTGACTTGTTTGTGCCTTTGGCCCTGGATTTCCTGTAGAGTTGTTTATCCTCTTCCTGTTGGCTGATAGGATCCTCTGTGTGTCTTAGGGCCAAGTTCTATGGGTGTCATCTCCTACATACGCATCCACCTTTAATGTGGCTCTAGGCTTGTGCCTTACATAGATACCTGCAATAGCTTAGAGTCCAAGCCAGCCCTCTGTCCTCTTGCTGGGACCAGTCTCAATCATAGGTCTAGATAGCCAAGGGAACGGACAGATGGTGATCTTATTACTGTCCCCCAGCAATGTGGATGTTCCAAGGCTGCCTTCAAAGGTATTCAGCAGTGCCCAGATACACAAGCTGAGTTCAGGAAGGCCAGGTAAGCCAGCAGGGTCTCCTGCTACAGGCCCCATTTATCAGGGTCTCTGAAAGACTGAGAAGAAAGGGACTTACAGCTAAAACCAGAGCCTGGAGCTACTGCTTGGAAAACCCACGCTCCATCACTGTGCATGGGAAGGTAGGCCTAAAAGGCCCATCCATATTACCTACACCCTGACTATGATACTGCTTATCTGTATCCGGTCCCGCTCCCCTCCCTATCCATAGACAGCACCGTCTGCTTCAGCCACACCCAGGGCTAGCCCCTGCATGATGCTGCTTTGTGCATGAAGCTCCTGGCACTGCCCTCCCAGAAGAGGAGCTTATCATGGGATGCCCATACACACTGAACCCCAGCCTCGGATGCCTCAATCTACAAACTTGGAACAAGAGATTCTGACAAAGTGGCCCCCCTGAGTCCCTTTCTGACTGAAAATTAGAACATGTTGGGGCTTGCAGAGCCCAGGGGACAAATGTAGACAGTTGCTTCTAGCTCCTGGGCAGTAAAGGAGAACATCTCGCTCCAAGTCAGCACTAAAACTCCCATGTAAATATTTACCTCTCTGGAGCTTTGGTGTCCTTGGGAAACAGAGACTGGAGGCACTGAGTTTTGGTGTTGACATCACCATGGTGAGACTTGAGGGAAATTGGGGGTAGAATAGTATGGGTAGAATAGAATGGTAGAATAGGGTATAGTATGAACCTTCCTGAATCCTAGACCCCAGGGAAAGCTTTGTCACAAGCACTACTGGAAATGGGGGACTTGGGGAAGGCACCAAAGAGGGACACTGTAGGGAAACCAAGGCAGAGAGGCATTGCCTAGACAGATGCTGTGACCCACAAAAACCCTCACTCAGTACCAGACTTACCTCATCCAACTAGGAGAGCCATTCGGCAGACAGTAAAGTGAGGAGCAGCGAACCTAAATAAATTGCTACGTAAGGTCATCCAAGGCAGAGCCACAAGCTTATGGCTCCAAAGTCCCCAATATTCCCTACCCCTCTGCAATGACAGACAACAAGGTGGCCTCCCTACCAGGAGATCTAGGAATGGCTCCTGCCAGGGCCTCAGACTTACCATACTGTCTGTCTGTGATAGGGACAAATGTGGCCAGTCATGGCAAGGTTGCCAGAGGCCTGGGATAGTGCAGAGGGCCTGGTGGAGGTTCCTGACTGACTACCAGGTTCCCAAAGAGTTTAGCTAAATGAATAGCTGCCCTGGTTCATCAGGTGTGACATGGTGACTCCCTCAAGTTCAAAGTTGGGATGGAGTGAGCGGATAGTCTCCCTAGTTATCTAGAGGCCTTTTTAAGTATAGTTTTTAAAGATTTATGTTTTATTTATGTATGTGATGTGTGTGTTTCTGTGAGTATATGCCAGGTATATGTGGATGGGTTCAGAGGCCAGACCCCAGAGGAAGGCACTGGGTCCCCTAGTCTGGAGTTAGATACAGATGGTTATGAACCACCCATTCTGGGTACTAAGAACAAAACTCAGGTTCCCTGCAAGAGCAGCAAAGGGCCTTAATTCCTGAGCTCTCCTTAGCCTCTAATTCAATTTTTTAATCTAAATAGGTGCCACACATGGAGGTCAAAGGACAACTAGTAGAAATGGTTCCTTCCTTCCACCATGTGGGCTCTAGGAATCAAACTCAGGTGGTCAGGCTCTGTGGAAAGTTTCCCTGCTGAGTCACCTTGGTAGCCTGAGTCTAGAGGTGTCTGGTGGAAAGAGAGGCCCTGCCCAGGTAGAGGTGGGAGAGAGTGGGCCACAAGGAGAGTGAATTACAGCTCCCCTTTGTGAACAAAGACTTGGGTGGCCATGCCCAGGTCTGCCTGGGGGGCTTGGGCTTCTTCTGCCACCTCTGTTATTTGATCGGGTGGGTGGATAGGTGTGGGTTGCTTTGCTCATATGAGTCCAGGCACACTTGCTGAACTCCACCTCCTGAACTCTGAGAAAGTTCACCGATTCCCCATCATGCTTGCTGATAGCCACCAGGAAGTCAAGTCCTGTGAGGACAGGTTTATGCCTTTGCTTTCCTGGAAGCTGGGCTGGCAAGGCGCCCAGCAGAAAATGCAGCTTCTGTAGGGAAGCAGCCAGTTTTAGTCACATGGGTAGAAGGTAGGAATGGGACCAGTAGGCCACCTGAAGCAGAAGCATGTCTTATACACCCAACTCTAGGAGAACTGGCTCTCGGAAAGGGACCCACCCAGGTGAAGTCAGTCCTGACAGTCCTACATGAAATGCATATCAGGCTATCAGCCTTGGATCCAGAGCACATCTCAGCAGCCTGGGATTCTAGAGTGGCAGAACTGGGTGGAGGTAGGGAGGACATTTGTTAGAATGTCTGGGTAGTTGCTGACATCAGATTGTGAGCATGCTGGAGAGGCTAAGGATCCAGAAGCCCAGTTGCTGCTGAGTTCAAGAGGTGGATACCTCTGAAGGCCAAGGCCAGAGGATTCCTAAAGTATCCCTGGCCTGCAGGCTGTGCTGGAAGCAAACCAGGCTGGGCTCTGACGTCAGTGAAGAATCACTGCCCCACCCTTGACCAAGCAGGGATGGCAGACCAGCAAGCATCCAAGCTTTCCCACCCACCTCTCTACATCTAAGCCATCACTGGAAGACGAGGGATAATCTTCCCTCAGTTTCTGGAAATGCCTTCCTAGACTTACCCAGATGTGTCTCCTAGTAGATTCCAGATGCAATCGAGTTGACAGATGAGACAGCCATCACAGGTATCTTTCTCTGACTCAGTCTGTATCACAGGCCAGGTCCCCTCTTCTCCTTACGGGTCCCTCACTTTGCTTACAGAGGTTGAGAAGACTTGAGGAGATGCCATGCAGCCAGGGTCAAGGATCCCCTCCCACATTGCAGCATCCTCTCTGACATTTTTTATCTACAGGTGAGCACCATGTGATCTCCACATGGCACAGGCTCCCAGACAAGAAGTTGTGTGCTTGGGGGATTTGAACCTGAGCTGACTGTTTAGCCGAGCAGGCTCTTTCAGTTACGGTCACCAACTCTCCTCTGTATCCTCTCCAGCATCAACGTTGCTATTGATAGTCACTATATCCACTGTCCATTTCCCCATGGATTTTGCTGGTCAAGATGGGACTGTGTGTGGTCTTGGCTTAGTACTGCATGGATAATAGACAGGTGGAAGAGATGAACTATGGGTGACACTATCCTTGTGATACATCACGGGAACTTTGCCAGCTGGTGATAGGAAGGGTTACCACAGACATGAGGTGATGATGCTCTGCACAGTGTGTACTTGATAGTGAGAAAGGGAACCATGGCCATCCTTGAGATAGATGCTATTATGGTGTGGGGTCCTCTAACGGTGCTAGACATCTGTGTGCAGCTGCTACAGTCTGTGCTGCAAGAGCTTAGCTGGGACACAGCCACCCTCACCGTGACCCTCTGAGATTCATATCCCAGCTGCAAGCCGGAAAACCACTCGAGGTGAGGGATTCATCATAGTCCCTAGCTGGTCATCAGATGTGCTAGCCCAGGGTCTTTCCAGAGGCCTGTGTTAACATCTGTTTCCAAGGCTGCCTCTGAGGGATAACTATACTTTTATAGTCCGTGGTAGATGCTTAGTTTTTATTTGTCCCGCGTATGACGAAGCACCTGCTCTTGGAAAAGCAGTGGGCTCTTCCTTGTTGGCCTCATGGCCCACTTGTATGCAAGAAGAGATCAAGCTCTAAGAAGATTGGTACCCTTTGGGGTGGCCATCCCCAGAGAAGCAGAACCCATAATTTATATAGGTAGGGAGGCTGATGAGAGTGGACTTGTGGGACTTCGCTCATGTGACCATAAAAGCAGCATTACTTCGGGGCATGTTCTCTGCAAGCTGGCAATCCAGGGAATCCAGTCCAAGGCGGAGGGCCTCTGAATCTGGCAGCCACTGATAACCTGAAGTGATGATGCCCAACGGCAGGAAGATACTGGATACTGAAGAGCATGCACCCACCACGATGTACCATTTCCTTACGTGCAGACCCTTGGCTGTTCATGTGGTACCTATCCATACTCAGGGGGAGAGCCTTACTTGGTCTCCTGATTCCAGGCAGGTGATACCTAACCTTGGTCATCGTAGTACACTTTGACCCAGTACCCAAGGCCAGATGCAGTGTCAAGTACCTCATCAGAACCATCGGTATTTCAGACGCATACTTGATGTCCCTAAAGAACAAACTGGACACAGAGAGCAATGACTTTATGAGGTGGTGTGTGAGCCCGGGAGGCAGGAAGTATTGTTTGACGTGTTGAGAGTGCATACTGTGGGGAGCCTCCACTTGGTCACCAGACACCCTGCAGTGCCCTTCGTGAGCCAGGGAGGGACGTAGAACCCTAGGGAGTTTCAAGCATTCCTGAGGGGCCCAGAGAAGAGAATATTGTGGCTTTCTCGGCCTAAGGTTCAGTGAGAAAGTAAGCACAGGGCCACACATTTTTCTAGTCTTGACTGAACAGTCCTAGCCCTCTGCCTGCCCACCAGCAGCACCCTCAACCCCCGGTTGACATCTGTGACTTCGGGTCCTGCAGCACAACTGTTGACCATGGAGTGGCAAGTCCCAGGAGCAAGTGTCCTCTTTGGCCATGCATAGAGAGGCTTTTGAAGGAAGAATGCTAACATAGCACACAGGCCTGGCTGGAGCCCCAGTATTCAGGGTCCGCACTGTACTGTGCACATTGGTGCCTACTTCCTTCGGCAATGTGGACTGAATTTAAGACATAGCAGAAGGATCTTCTAACTGTTCGTGTTTGTGTGTGTGTGTCTGTGTGTGTGTGTGTACACACATGCACACATGTGTGTCCCACCTCTAGCTCCTACTGTTGGGGTGTTTAGACTTGAGGTGTGAGTTCTTGCTTTTAATCTTTCAGACCCAGCCAAGACCCACACTTTTCGGACCTATGAGGTCCCAGCGAATGCTTGACTGCCTCATTCTGCTGCTCCTGTGAGCCAGTATAGAAACAGACTTGCCAAGCCTTGAGGACACACCAGTGATTCCCTGGGGTCCTGCTGGAGACTGGGCTATGGCAGCTGAGCCACAAGTCTCACCTGTACATATGCGCCCAGCGCAAGACCTTGGGAGAGTCCTGGGACAAAGCAGAGGCCAACAGGACAGGATGCCTGCTCTCAATGTATGCCCTCACCCACATACCTCTGTGTCCATGCCTACTCGTACATGTGCCCACATGAGCTTGTGCTTTGCAGCCCAGTAATCACTCAAATATTCCAGAGTGAGAATCCCATTTCTCCTTACAAGCACTTGGCACTCAGACATTTCCTCTTGCTTGGAATTCCTTCCCACCAATGCCTGCTAAGAGCTGAGCAATTTTCCACTTGGTGGCTGGGCACTTTCTGCAGCCTGGCCCTTCAGAAGCCCTCAGGATGACCAGGATGTGTGAGGATATGTTTCAGGGTCTGACCTGTCACTGCAGAGGGTGAGCTGAAGCCTCAGTCCAGGGTCAGGTCCCCAGGCAGTAGAGACTGTTGCTGGTATGTCTGTGTATTTGAAAGCTTGCCTGGTGTAAGATCTTGTGAACCAATGGCTCCCTTTCTTTCCTGGAAGAGAGAGAGAGACTCATCTAGGAGGATAACAAACCTTGTGTCTTAGGTGAAATGTTTGTGCTATCCTCACAGCCAGTGAGAAAAGACAGGGACCAGCAACTGGGACAGCATGAAGAAAACATTGAGCCTCTCTTCCAGTAGCCCAGAGGACAGGCCTAAGGTCCCACCTCTGACTCCTACTACTGGGACTATTGGAAGGCAGCTCTCAGCATGGAGACCTGGGACGTGCACGTGAGGAACAGTGTGGCTGACAGTCTTAGAGTATCTTTCACCTGTGCCAGCCACCCCCTCCTTTCCAGGTGTTACCCTGGCACAGAGCCATTACCAATGGGACCCTGGGTGAAGAGTCACAGGGAGTCCGTTGTCCTTCATTCTCAGCTGGGAGTGGCCTGCAGGAACAAACTAAATGTGAGTGTGCAGGTATGTGTGTAAGTGAGCATCCCGTGCAGCCTCTGCTTGGTCCTAGGGGTCTCCAGCCTTGCCCCACTTATCTATGTCAGAGAATAGGGGTGGGGGGGGCTAGCATAGACCAGGCAGGTCCCATGTGTGTCCCTTGGTCATTGAGGTCACCCTGGTTAGCAGTTCTGGGAGAAGGGTACCTCCTTTCCTGTGCTGTCCAGAGAGCTCCAGGAGGCAAATCCAGCCCAGGGTTGGCTGTGGCCACTTCTCTTTGGGGGTACCTAGTATTGAGTTGTTTGCACAATATGTATGTGTCAACCACTTGAGCGTTTAAGGACCTTTGTGCATACACACCATCCACCTCGAGAGCATCTTCAACTTCCCAAAAGGAAACCTCATTTTCTTCAAACCCTGGGCCTCGAGCAATCACAATTTGACTGGCTCAAGGAACCCGCCTCCTCTGGATACCTTATATAAGTGAGAATATATGACATATGTATTTTGGTGACTGGCTTTGCATAATATCTTCAGAGATTATTTATAACATGTCCAGGATGCCCGCCATTTAAAAAGACTTTGCATCGGTATGTGTTTGTGCATGTTCTCACATGTTTGAATATGCAGGTGTGCATGCATACTTCTGTAAGTCAGAGGCTGAATAAGAAAGACATCAGGGGTCTTACACATCACCCTCCACTTCATAGCCCGAGGCAGGGTTTCTCACTGAACCCAGAGCCTGCTGCTTTGGCAATCCACCTAGCCAGCTTACCCCTGCATCTGTCTCCTGAGCCCCACAATTACAGACACACTGTCGCCTGCCCAGCTTTTATGTGGTTGCTGGGGATCTGAACTCCAGGCTTCATATTTGTGAAGTACGCTATCCACTGAGTGTCCCCCAGACCCCAAATTCCCTTGTTTAAAGCTGAACAGTACCCCACTGTGCATATGTATGTGCTACATCTTGCTGGTTTGCCATCCATCAATGTTTATTTGGCTGCTTTTCTTTCTTGGGAATGATGCTGTTGTCCACATAGGTGTGCAAACATCTCCTCGAGCCTCTGCCTTCAGTTCATTGGTGGTATGCATCCAAAAGGAAAATTGCTGGATCATGTAAATCTCTGTTTGTCCACAGGTCTTCATTGTCTTCCCAACAGCAATGTACGGGATTCTAATTTCTCCCCCTAGTCTCCACCAGTCCTTATTTGCTGGTTGCTTTGTTTTGTGCTAATGGCTCCCCTTGCTTAGGCTAGACCACAATAACTATTCATAGCCCAATCCCATCATTGTTGCTGTTTACAAGCATAGCACACTGCAGCTTCTGACTCTGTGCTCAAGCAATCCTCCACCTTAGCCTCCACAGTAGCTGGGACTATGGCTGTTTACCACTAACACTTGGTTGGTTGGTTTTTAATAGCCACCATACTGATGCATGTGAAGTGGTACCTAATTGTGGTTTTGAGAATATGCCTGTGCATTCATGTGTGTGTGCAAGCATGAAGGCCGACGCCAGGTATCTCCTTCCATCGCTCTCCACATTTCTATTTGTTTAGTTTTGCTGTTGTTTATTTTTGCCCCTTTGAGACAGGTTATCGCTATGTATCGTGGGCTATCCTGGAACCTGCTATGGAGACCAGGCTGCCCTCCAGCTCACAGGGATCTTCCTGCTTCCATTCCTGTGTCCTAGCATTAAAGTGGTGTGCCACCGCACCCAGCCTCCACCTTATATTTTTGAGACAGGCTTTCTCGATGAACCTGGGGCTCACCTGTTGGATGCACTGTCTGACCAGCAAGCCCCAGAGATCCTCCTATCTCTGCCGCAAGCCCAGTGCTGGGGTTCCAGGCATGTGGCACCATGCCCTACTTTTCATTGGAGATTGGAACTGGATCTTGCGTGTATGTCATGAGCTTTACCCACTGGGCCATCTTGCTGGTCTTCTCATTGGGGTTTGGGTTAGCAGTCCTCCTGGTGCTCACTGGTGATTGTATATCTTTGGAGAAATGTCTATCAACTTTTTTACCATTTTATAATGGATTGTTGGTGTTTTATTAAATCATAAGAGTTCTTTATATATGATGGATCTCTGGATATCAATCTATTACCAAATACAACATTTGTGAATATTTTCTCCTAATCGGCAGATTGTCTTTTCACTCTGATGATGCTTTAGACTTACAAAAGTTTTTAATTGCAATGAAAAGCCCCATTTGTCTCCTTTGTCTTTCAAGAAATCACCACCTGATCCAACCTCATAAACTTCCCCCAGTGTTCCGTTACTTTTTAGCCCATTGATGATCAATTTAGCATTGGTTTTGATATGTAAAGGAGAACAAAATCTCAAGGGCTCAAGGTACAGACTAAGCACTTGCCTATCTTTTACCAGGCCCTGCTTCCAACCCCCAGCCCTATAAGGTGGGATGGGTGATGTCTTATAATTAGGGTTTCTACTGCTGTGAAGAGACACCATGACCGCAGCAACTCTAACTGGGGCTGGCTTATAGTTTGAGAGGGTTAGTCTATTATCATCATGGTGGGAAACATGGCGGCATGCAGGCTGGAGAAGGAGCTGAGAGTTCTACATCTTATCCACAGGTGACAGAAGGAGACTCCCCCACTGGGCCTAGCTTGAGTATGTGAGACCTCAAAGCCAGCATCCACAGTGACACACTTCCTCCAACAAGGCCACACTTTCTAAGAGTGCCACTCCCTATGGCCAAGCATTCAAACACGTGAGTCTATGGAGGCCATTCCTAGTCAAGCCACCACAGACAATAGGTTTCAAATTCAGTCTGTAGGAAATGGTTGCCTAGGTCTCCATTCCTAAGAATGATCTTTGCTAAATCATTGTGGCAGTTTGTGTATCTGTCTGTCTGTCTATCTGTCTCCGTGCATACAAAGAGCATACTGTGGACGATATGCAAATATATATATGCAAGCACTTCATTGAAGGACTCCTTGCTGCTCCATGTCTGTCTCTGTGCCAGTGTCGCAAGGTTTTGATTACCACCATTTTCTAGTTAGGTTTTGGCACATATGTCCTTTAACTTTGCTCTTTATGACATACTTTGGTTATTTGAGATATCTTCCATGAGCCTCTAAGATACACAGAAAGCATCTTGTAGTTACAACAGTATAAGGATCTGCCTATCCGTAGATCGGGTTAGGTCTTCTAATCCATTAGCACGAGCAGCCAGTTCTGTCTGTGTAATTCTTCACATCTGTCTGTCTGTCTTTCGTGGACTACAGCTCTCAGTACACAAATCTTCCATCTCCTTGGTCAAGCCTACTCTTGATGCGGCTGTCAACATAGCTGCTCTGTTCGTTTCCTTCTCAGACTGTTTGTGGCTGGTATCTAAGACCCACTTTTACATTTATTTATATCTTATAACATCATCAGCTGTAGTTTTCTCCTCCCATTGTCTGGGGTCTTATGCATATAAAACAGTCCCTTTGCAGACATAACTTTACTTGTCTCTTCCTGTTTGGATGGGGTTTATTTCTTTTTCTTGCCTATTTCTGGGATTATGTCGACAAGACTGGGCAAGCGGGTATCTTTGTTTTATTTCTGATGCCCCGGGCCTTTTCCAGGCAGCTTCCCCTCTCCCTCCCTGGTTGTTAACAGTCCCATAAGCCAGTGCGCAGGTACGTAGAGGATTTAACTTCCCATACTGGTGGCCTGAGCCCACCCTCATATCTTTGTTGTGGTTGTCATCTCTAAAGCCTCAGAGACCTGGATTATCAGGGAGCCCCGTGCAGGGTGGCCAAGGGCTGTAGAGGCTCCTGAGTCCTGGGCTGCTGACCTGGATACCACAGGGTCTCTAACCAGCCAACAGCACTGCTCACAGCAGTTCCAGGGCAGTCAGGAGTCAGTACAGAGCCCTTTCCACGCTTAACAGCAGGCCACTCCCCTGTGGGTGGGAACTTCCACCAGCACAGAGGACCCTAGAGTCTCTCTCTGGAGGGGTGATGGCCACAGTACTTTATCCAAGCCTCTACACAGCTTCTTCTTGTCTTGCTCTTCTTTGTGAAAAAACTCTCTCTCTCTCTCTCTCTCTCTCTCTCTCTCTCTCTGTTGTCTTGTCTGTCTGTCTGTCTGTGTCTTTGTGTTGGCTAGTCAGTTCTTGCTTCCTTTAGAGCGTCAGGCCAAGGCTAGTCACAATACAAAAGGTACATGACACAATACATGTCAGTCAGGGAAGGGTGTTTGATGCTAACTGGTGCCTGCCAGTTCTGCTCCTTCTGCACCCAGACCCACCCTGCTTTACAGACCCAGGATACACACACCCAGAGGCTGTGACCTTAGGAGACAGGAACCATCCTTCAGGGTGCAACTCTCCCAGTTTCTGTTCTCCGGCTCTTTCTCTGGTGCTCTGACCACCCAGGGCTTCCCTACTGCCTATTCAGTGTGTGCCGAAGACAGTCACTGCCAGTGATCTGCTCTCAGCTTTAGGGAGTGGCTTTGGGATTGTTGGCCAGTGGGCTTCATGCCAAGCCTCACCTCAGAGGCTTAGCTGAGGCCTCATTCTGCCTAGGCCCCATGGGGCCAGACTAGTAGAGAAACAAAGCAGGAAAGAAAAACAGCTCGGCTCTGCTGGGTGTGTGCAGGGCCCTGAAGCAGGCCCTGGCTAAGAGCAGCGGTCCCTTGTAAGCCAGGTGTGATGTCCCCTGGCATGTGTGGCCTGTGCTGGCTTCAGAATAGCGTGATGAGGTATGGGCTCTGGTGTATGTTTGCAGTGCTAGGGTGGCCCCCATGGTGACTGTACAGAGGTGTGTGGCCGCAGCTGCACCAAGAACGTCAAGTGCTCCCCTGGATGATCTGTAGGACCCTTCCTTTTAAAGGAGAGAGAGAAGCAGGGATTGGGGGGAGAACATTTCCAAACATGCTCGCCATGCAGGCAGGAAAGAAAGAGGTGACTCCACAGAGTTGTCCTTTGCCTTCTATACATGCACCTGTGGCATGCGCATACACGCCATGTACAAATGCACACTGTAACAGTAATATAAATTTAATTAAAACAAAAAAATGATATAAGCTTTAATGGTGTCCCAATGACAGAGCTGGGACCTGCCTTCCAGAGCCCCTCAGAGTACTGGCAGGGCCAAGGTTGAGGCAGCCTTTCCACAAAGGGGCATGTGACCTCAGTGTCACCTATACCCAATCCTGTGTGTTCCCAGGGGCACACCTTTTGCCCTTCAGACAGGTCTGAGGACAGCAGGGACAGGCCCCCACCCTGAAGCATAAGGAGATAAAGCCAGTGACAGACACAGTGGGACCCTGTGACCACAGCATGGCACGGGATCCCTGAGCTCTAGCTCTGTGCTCTTGCTGCATGAGGTCCACACTGGATGCCTCACACTCTGCAATCCAGGACTCGTGGTGCCTTGCTCTGTGAGCAGACTCTCCCCTTCTCCAGACCTCACACATCTCTGCATAGCCGAGGGACTCAGCTCTCACAGAATAGGGTGCACACCTCTGACTCTCAGTGCCCCCTGCCTCCTTCCTACCAAGAAGTATGGTAATACTCTGTAACTGCTGGTGGGCATGTCCCCATCACAGGAGGAGCAGTAGTGACCAGGATAGATGAAAGGCCAGGCTACAGCTCCCAGCTGCAAGCTGCCCTCAGTCTCACCTCCTGTCTCAGGCTTCTCCTGGGTGAGTCAAGCCTTGTTTCCACTGGGAGCCTGTCAGCTGATACCACAGCACTTGCCCCTCCCACTGCCCTTCTGAGTCACTCTCCCCATGTCAGGGGCCATGTCTTTAGCCCATTGCATCCCAATCTGGGGTCTAGCACTCCTCCTTGCTTGTCCTCCCCTGTACCTGACAGGATAGCAAGCCCTCTCTGCCGCCATTGGGGTTGGGTATTAACACGACCTTGTGCCTCTATCTGCCCATTCAACTCTCAGCTTCCCTGAGGTGCTGAGGACCCCAGCATCCTACCCAAAGTGAACTAACTCTCTGGGCTCCTCCCAGGAACTGTGGTCCCAGGCTGCTGGAAGAGAAGGCCCCTTTTTCTGGGTGAGCCTCAAACCCTGACGTCTCTACCCTGGTGGGGGTGGGGGTGCCCACCCCTGACAGAATTGTCTGGAGGACAGATGAGCCAGAAGCTTAGAACATTCCTGCCGTTTCAGAAACCTCGCTGCTTCCAGCCAGAGCAAGTCGAAGCCATGGGGGCCCAGAGTCATCCAAGCCTATGCCTGTCCAGGCCAGCCTGGGTGATCCTCTTGATTCTCTTGGTCTGTCTTAGTGCAGGAAGAGGGCCTGGGACACTGGCTGGGCTAAGTCTCTATTGTGCTTGTTCTGCCTCCCACTTCCCTGTTCTAGCTGCTCCCTGGTAACCCCTTCCTTGTGGGGACTGCCCCAGCCTAGTGTAAGCCTGACTTCTCAAAATACTATAAAGCCTTCTAGGCTACACTGTCTTCCACACCTTTCCTGGGATTTAGAAGCTCGGGAGAGGACTTTGTGGTATTGCCCAGGCCAGGGTTGGGCAGGGGAGGAGGACTGAGAACACCTTGGAAGCCAACTAAGTATGTCCTCAGGCAGAACTAATGGCATGCAGCCAAGCTGCAAGGCCGGCCCTGTCCCATGTCTATCTCCAGCTCTCCCACAGAAACAGAGGAAGGCAACAGAGGATTGGAGAGGCCCAGCCTTGCCCGTATGCATGTCCTTAAACACCCTGCCATGGGCTAGTGAGATGGCTCACTGGGTAATGGTGCTGGCTGGATAGCCTGATGGTTGAAACCTCATCCCGGGGACCCGTGTGGTGAAAGGAGAGAACTGACTGCCCTCTGACACACACATACATATTCCACATACATGAAAAAACACACTATACACAGGGCATACAGCACTGCTCCTATAAGAGATCTATCCTCCTCCAGGTACGGTACTGGCCCCTGGAGGCCCAAAGGCCCCATGTCGCAGCCAGAGCCTCCCAGAGGGTGTTGAACTGGGGCCCTGACTGACGCACTGCTGAGCTCACTGGTGCCCAGGAGGCCAGGCCAGCACAAGGAGGAGATGGGTAAGAAGGCTGCAGCCCACCCACTGCCACCTCCAGCCTCTAGGACGCAGTCTCTGTGAACACATACACAGTTTAGTGGCTAGGACCCAAGGCAAGGACTGTTGAAAGTGAAGTTGTCCACCTTGTAGTAGGGCTCCCTGCTGCCCAGGATTGTCTGCACATAGGAGGGACCTGGACTATGGTGCCCTGAATCCTATATCACCTCACATCAGCGGGGAGTTAATGTGGGGATCGTGGTCATGTTTGACCCATGGTTGAGGAATTCTCACATGACGGGGATTCTGTATTCTGACTTTCCTGGGAGCCTTAAAACTGAAGAGGCATTCCATTTTAGCAAATGTTCCTGAATGCCTATTGAGATCTATAATCTGCTGAGTGCAGAGCCCACCACAGGGGAGTTTTCTTCCTGTGGATCATTTTGCACACCTGGTATGATACTTAATCTTGATTGTCAAGTTGTTGATTCAGAATCACCGTGGAAACCAGCAGTTATTCGTGTCTGTGGGGGGACTGTCTAGATTAGGTTCGTGGAGGTAGGAAAGACACATCCTCCTTGTGATTGGCACCATCCCATAGGCCCAGGTCCTAGAATGACAGACAGGACGGGGGTGGGGGGTTGGGGGGAGTGAGCAATATCCATCTCTGCTCCCTGGCTACAGGTGTGATGAGGGCTGCTGCCTCACACTGGCTGCCCTGCCTTTGTCACCATGATGGATAAGAATAAACCCTCCTTCCTTAAGTTGTTTTTGTTGGGTAGTTATCACAGCGACAAAAAAGTAACCAATGTGCACATGTTAGAACCTGGCCCTGGCCACAGTACAGTGTCAACATGTTCTCTCAGAGATGAGTGGATCAATTTTGTTCCAGATGCTTGACATCTGGACTGTGATGAAATTGACCATGGTGTCCTCTCATGATTTGTCTGAGTTTTAACATTACAGTTCTGTTGGCTTTGTAATATGCCCCAAAGAGCATTGGCATCTCCTTTCCTGACTAGGAGACAGCACCTAAACATTGAGTAATCTATTCTTTTAAATGTCAGTAGAAATAAGTTGGCATTTTTCTAGGAATTTTCCTCCTCATTTTTTTTTAATTTGGAAAAATACCAAATCAGAAGAAGATGGCTTAATGGGTAACGCAGGGCCTGCGGGAGTGGGTTCTGGCCCTCAGCATCTGTCTTAGTCAGGGTTTGTATTCCTGCACAAAACAGCATGACCAAGCAGCAAGTTGGGGAGGAAAGGGTTTATTCAGCTTACACTTCCACATTGCTGTTCATCACCGAAGGAAGTCAGGACAGGAACTCACACAGGGCAAGAACCTGGAGGCAGGAGCTGATGCAGAGGCCATGGAGGGATGTTACTTACTGGCTTGCTTCTCCTGGCTTGCTCAGCCTGCTTTCTTATAGAACCCAAGACTACCAGCCCAGGGATGGTACCACCCACAATGGGCCCTCCCCACTAATTGAGAAAATGCCTTACAGCTGGATCTCATGGAGGCATTTCCTCAAGGGAGGCTCCTTTCTCTGTGATAACTCCAGCTTACGTCAAGCTGACACACAAACCCAGCCAGTACCGCATCCACATAAAAAGCTGGGCATGGTAGCATAGGCCTGCAATCCCAGCACAGGGAGCACGGAGGTAGAAGGATCCCTGGGACTCACTGGCCAGCTAGTCTAGCTGCATTGGTGAGCTCCAGGCTCAGTGAAAGACCCTGCCTCAAAACATAAAGGAGAGAGAAAAAGAGACCCCGTGTTGACCTGTGCTTTCCACACATGTGCACACACAAAATCAGATCTTCACACAGCTGAGGGCTAACTTGAACCATCGATATTTTGTTTTATTTGTGCTCATGAATGAAAACTCAATTTCCAGATGGACACGTGAACGTCTAGAAGTATACTTATATGGGTGTGCACGTCTGTTTATATGTATATATGCCTGTTTGCTTTAGGTAAAAGTAAGCCACAGCTGTTTCTTAGTATATAAACTCAGACATTTTATTCTGAAGTAGATTCTTCCCTCTATAGCTCAGGCTGGCCTCAAACTAGTGATTCTCCTGCTTCAACCTCCCAAGTGCCAGGATTACAGACATGCGTCACCACGTCTATAGCTTGTAGGGAGATCTTTCAATTACTCTGATGTGGGAGTTAGGGAGCAGGGGTGGGTGTACATGTATGTATGTGCAAATGGGGGGGCCAGAAGACAGCCTCCGATGTTCTACCTCAGATACCCTCCCCCTTGATGTTTGAAACAGGGTCTCTTACTTGCCTGGAACTCATCAAGTAGGCTAGGCTAGCTTGGCTGGAGCTCCCTAAGACTCCACTTGTCTCTGCCTCCCCAGTGCTGAGATTATGTGTGCCACCATGCTGTGTGTAAATACGCAGGAGTCCGTGCATGCATGAATGCACGCACATGTGGAGGCTAGAGCGGGGCATTGGCATCTTCCTTTGTTGCTCTTGACTTTACTGCCTTGGGACAAGGTCTCTCACTGAAGCGGATATCCAGTTTAGTCTAAGCTGACTAGCCAGCAAGCTCTCAGGATCTGCCTGTCTCTGCTCTTCAGTACTGCACTTTCAGTCTGCCTGGCTTTTTTCATGGGTGGAGAGGAGTCAGACTCCACTCTTAAGACACAGCAAATGTTCTTACCCTCTGAGCTGTTCCCCAGTCACACAACTCAGCTTTTGGGATGTGGGTTCTGGGGAACTGAACTCCTCATGCTGGCAAGACAGGCACCTTACCAACTAAGCCATCTGCACAGCCCAGTTCTGATTTTATTTTTGAGATCACAGGTCCGTCTGTGATCCTACATTTGGACATTTTGTACAAAATATTTTACCAATGTTTTCTCTTTCTCTTGCATGTTCTGATACGTCTGCCTCGATTGGTGATTGGCGAGAACAGGTAAGTGTGCTTCTCCTTCCTCCCATGCTCACTGGGCTGAGCCCAGCTGGACTCCTCCTCCTGCTGGGTGCCATGCTATGGACCTCAGAAGACGTTGTGTCTATATTTCACAAGGAAGGAACATGTCAGGGGTGTTCTGTGGGGACCCTATTCCAACCACATAGCTCCTAAGTGGCAGAGCCCTTGGCAAGTGGGAGACCTTTGTCCCGATGCTGACTGTGGCATACCTGGTTCCCACAGGGCACCTTGTGAAAACCGTCAATGATAGAGCACATGTAGCCTATGAAGTCAGATACCCCTGGGACCTTCATTTTACCAATCCCCAGGAGCTTCTAATAGTGACCAGGAGAAGGGCCAGCAAGCACCCTGCAGGCTCTCCACTCCCTTGGAGGTACGGAGAAGAACAGTCACTAGGGAGCCAAAGTGTCAGGTGTGGTGGGGAAGGATCCCTGACCCTAGAAAGCCTAGTAGTCCCCAGGCCCCAGAGTCATTACAGGTGACAGCTTTCCCATTATATCAACCAAAGGTTGCTGACAACTTCCCTTGAAGCTGGGCCAACAGGACCACAGCTGATAGAAATTGGGCTATTGCAGCTGATTTGGTCCCAGAGTAGTTCTTTCTAGAATGGCTGTTGAGACTGATTTATCTGAGGGAAAGTAGTCTCCTGTGAGGTGGGTGGGGGTGTGGTATGTACATGTCAACCTCCCCTTGAGGAGAGACTGCTTGTCGTGGCTGTCTGTCAGAGAACTACGGTAAGCCGTTGCTTAGGATTGTCGAAAAGAGCTGGCCACCATCTTTTTTTGTTCAACATATTGGGCCTGGAGGGTGTCCTAGAACACCCTATTTGGTCTTTAGACCCTTTCTGGACTTCCTAACCCAAGGAAGGTTACAGAGATAGAGAAAGATACAGCGTAGCCTACCGTCTTTGGACATCGTAACTATTTTGCATGTTTAATTCATTGTAGGTGTGTATATTTGGTGGTGGTGGTGGTATTTGTGTGTGTGTGTGTGTGTGTGTGTGTGTGTGTATCAAAGGACAGCTTTCTGGAGTCACTTTAGATTGTGTTTGTTTGTTTGGTTATTTAAAAAAAAAATAGAAAAATACAAGGAAAGCAAAGAAAAATCTACCCAGGGCAGTAGACAGAGGTCCCAGCCTATGCTTCCTACTGCCATGTAATCTCTAGGTAGAGTGTGTCATTGACTCTAGCTTATAAGCCCTGTGCTCTTCCAATCCTGGCCGGGATGTTCCTATCAAACTGTGGCACGCTGCATGTTGCTTTGTGTGGTTATGGCTGTGTGTAAGTAGCAACGTGCATGGCACAGATAACCAGAGCTGGGCAACTGCCTGGTCAGTGGCTAGAGCAGATGGAGACTGGTTATGGGTGCCTAAGCCCAGGCAAGTACGTGTACTGCACACACTAGCAGAGACCAGCACTCCTCAGAGGCTTCTATTTCCCCTCTTCGGCCTGGTATTCATGGGGGGTGGGGGGTAGGAGCCAGTTGTAGACCATGAAGAAGAGAGAAAGAACAGTATGAGTTCTGAGCACCCACCCCCACAGAGGCGAGGAGGCTGAAAGAGCCAGTTGCCCTTACACACACACACACACACACACACACACACACACACACACACACACGCGCGCGCGCGCGCGCGCGCGCACGCGAGCGCATCCCCAGCTCTCAGCTCCAACAGGGAGAAACCCAGCGCTGGAGGCAGGTCTCAGACTGAGTGAGCAGTCCATGCCTACCTCCTTCCTGCACACACCCAGCAAAGAAACAAGAGTTCTGTCACCTTCTCTTAGCCTCAAAGTCCAAGTGCATGCATGCAGAAGCCACCTCTGGCCTGCCCGGCATCAGGAGCCAGAAAGTACCAGGCAGGTGGGCGTGAAATATGAATGCGTTACAACAGGCCTCGCCTACTCCCCTCTTTGCTGGCAGGAGGCCCCAGGCAGCCTCTCTCTCACTAGAGAGTCCTACTCTCTAGAGCCCTGCCTAGATGCTTCAGACAGATGCCAGGACAAGGCCCCGCCCATATGCTAGAGGATGCAGGCAGAGCACTGCTTAAGGTGTTTTCAGGAAGGCCCTGCAGAGAGACTGGCGGGGCACAGTAATTGAGAGCCCTAAACCCAGCCACTCATCCCCTCTTCCCTCAAGAGAGCTGGTAGCTCTCACAGATCTGACTTTATGGTCTGTCCTGGCTTGAAGGCATTGATAGGGCCTCTCCCTGGGCGGGGCTCTCTCAGAACTTCTCGTTAGCCCCTACAGCCACACTGATACCAGCCAGGTTAAAACTATTCATGGGCCTGCTATCCCAGCCCCCACCCAGTCCTCTCAGCCCCAGCAGAGCTTGGGATGGGTATCTCCTAGTGAAGGGTTGGGGTTGTTACAGCGGGTAACCAGGAAGTGTGCCGTGGGGAAGGGGCATCACCTGTGCCTTGGCATGCCCAGTCAGCACACAAGCTGGGCCAGGGGGCAGCCCTGCACTCTCCTGGGCTTTGTTTGAGCCTCATGGGATCTGCAGGGCTCCAGGAACTTTGAAATAGCTTACACTTCCCCAAGGGTGGGACCATGACTCCCTGCCTGGTCCTAGGGGGAAGAGGGACTTTGGGGACCTTTGTGCATGCGGCTCAGATACCCCCACACAGTAGCTCAGTTTCTCTGTGGGTGCAGCTCTTTGGCAGTACGGCCTCTTGGTAAAGCAGCCAGCCTCATTTATAAAGTGAGCAAAGATTTTCACACTCCCACTAAGCCACCATGGCGGGGGCATCAGGGTTTCCTACAGCTCACCGAGTAAGGATGCACTTTCTCACTTTGGTTGTTTTAAATAGCTTGGTGTTTTCAAACTATTCAGCCACACCTGGTCCTTCTAGGCTGGCCGGCCAGTGAGCTTCTTCAAGAGCTCACCTGTCTCTGCCTCCCACCTCACTGGATAAGATTACGTGTTCCATTGTGTGTTTCCCCAACTGTTCCATTGTGTGTTTCCCCCATTCCCCAACTCCCATCCCCCCAACCCCACCCCCATCCCCCATTCTTTAATAGATGCCACTCCACCAAATCTTCATAGGCCTGAGTAGATATTTTCTGTCAGCCTGTTTAACAGATGCAAACCTGGAGGCTGAGTGACAGACCTGTCCACCCATCACTGTCACATGTAGTCCATCACATGTAGGTCCTTCCTGTCAGGTTAGCCCTGGAACCTCTTGCTCTGCTGTCTGCCCATTTCCCAGTCAGAGCTGTAGGGATCGGAGACAATGGATATAAAGAGTCTTGAATGCTAGGGCAGGAATGAGTACCCCACCCCCACCCATCCTACAAAGGTCAGCCGCACCTGTCAGGCCAGGTGGCTGCCATGGACAGGACTTGTTAGCTCCTTCCCTCATTGCTCCAACAAAATACCTGACTAAAGAAACTTCAGGAAAGCGGGTGCTTTGGTTTACAGTTGAATCAAGCATAGCAAGGAGGACCCAGCTGGAGGAGCGGGAGGCAGCTGGTGGCATTGCAACTACAGAGAAATGGGTGTTGGTGCTCATCTCAGATGAGCTCCCTGAGATGCTTCTGCCACCATTCAGGGGAGACTCCTCACCTCAGCTAACCCAGTCTGGATAAAGCCTCGCAGACACAGCCAGAGGTCTGTCTCCTTTTTGGTTCTACATCCCATCAATGTGACATTAATAAACATCTTACCTGTTGTAGTTAGAGGTAAGGCAGATGACTGGGAGGGCTCTGCTGTTCTGCAGGCCTGCGGTGTCCCTCAACCTGGCAGACACTCTCCACAGGCCTACTGGCGCTCCTCCATACCCTACCCACACCTGAATAGGCTCTGCCTGGGCATTCTTTTCTTCTGATAACTTCTAATAGCAGGGCCTGGCCCCTGATCGAAAGGGAGACCAGCACAGGACAGGCAGTCCACTGGGTAGTAGGGCAAGATTGTCCTATACTCACCCTGTCACCCAGGGACCCAGCCGGTAAGCAGCTCGTCTGTGATTCCAAAGCTGAGCAGAGGCCCTGGGAGGACTCAGTACAGAGGTGCCTAGCACCCAGGAAAGCAAACCCTATGTCCTTTGGTCTGTGCCAGCCAAGGCTTGTTGGTCCCCACTGGGTCTGCTGACCAAGGACAGGTTGGAGAAGTCACCTCAGGTCTGCCTTGGTTGATCTTCTTGCACTCCATACCATGGTCAAGGGCAATGGGGATGTGCCTTCACCAAATACACTGGCCAACAGCCACGGTGAAGAGGGATGGGCCCCAGGTAACCTGGGTAACACATCACCCTAGCTCCAGGAAACAGGATCAGCCTCACCCCAGAACCTGTACCAAGGTCACAGCAAAACTTCAAGGGTCGAAGCTTCCTACAGAAAAGGAAGGCACCATGTACTAACATTAAGAGACAGGGAGCTGGAGATGGCTCAGTGTCACACAAATAGGTCTGGGTCCGAATCCCCAGAACCAACACAAGAACCAGATGTGTAGTGTAAGCATCTGGCAAATTGCAGACAGAAATCTGTGATTTCTACAGAGAAACAGAGTCAGGGGAGTCTCTGGAATCCAGCAGGCTAGCTAGTTTAACATATGTGTCAGAGAATGATAAAGTCTATCTCAAACAAAATCAAAGGCAAGAACCTACACCTGAGGTTGTCCTCTGACCCCCACATACGTGCTGTGGCATGTGTATGCGGGCACGCTCGTGGATACGAACACAAAAGACAGAAGCATAGAAAACTAGTTCCCTAGAGAGGAACTGCACTGGCTCTGGGCCTTATCAGTCTGCCCAACCCAGGTTGGACATTTGAGACATACCACCCACCCCCATGTTGCTTGTAGCCATGTGGTGCCGACCACCTCACACCTGGAAACAGCATGGACCAAATTCAAATAAGCATGCTCTGCTTTCTGAACCCATGTCCTTGGGAGATTGGCCCCAGGTCCTGAGTCTGGTGACTGGGTTAACTGGAGCAAGCAGTGGGTACCCTCTCAGTACCAGTTTTGGAGGATGTTTGCACCTCTGGAAAGTGGAAATGGATTTGATGATGCAAATGTTCAGAGGCCCAGAGCAGGGCAGGAACCCACTTGACCAGAGCACCAATGGCCAAAGGAGGGATTGGGAGATGGAAGGTCTAGCTGCATCATCCATGTCCTGGCTATATAGCCCAGGAAAGTCACAGCCTCTCTGAGGTGTAGACACTGGCAGATCCAGGGCTTTAAGAGAAGGGGAGACCGCCACACACAGGCTGGGTGAGTACCTCCTCTGTACAAAGCAGAGGGCAGTGATCTGGGAGCCAAGTGTGGCTGGGGACAGATGGGGAGGACTCAAGGGGAGGCCCTGGAGATGGGGGGTAGAGTATCAATGCTTGTGGCCATGGGTACAGGCCCCAAAGCATGCCTGAGCCCTTCAATCACCCAGCTGCAGGCTTAGCCATAAAAGTCTGGAGAAAGGCCCAAGCCAGGCAACCTGCCTCTTGGCAGGAAGGCCAGGGCCAAGCGAGAAAGATGGCTGTGGACCTGGGCTGAGAGAGACCAGTCCTTGGAATAAGGTTGCTAGGCTGTCTTGGGTGGGCACAAGGGTGGGCACAGGGCAGATCCCAGCCCAGTCCACCTTGACTCAGGCCAGGTTTTCTGTGGTGAGGCCAATTGTCAGCTTAGGAAGTGGGGTTCTTACCAGTGTGTCTGTTTTGCCAATTCCATATGTATGTTTCCCAGAGCCTTATGGCATGTAATAAGAGAGCTGATTCTGCTGTAGAGGTTGCCTCTGAGTCCAGGGAGCAGGCAAGGGATCCCCAGGATTTTATTAAGAGGTTAGAAGCATCTTGATACAGACACCAGTGTACCTGCACCCCAGCCAGGAGTCCACCCTGCTGACTGGCCACGGGAGTGAGGCTTGGGACACCCAGCTGTCAGCCCTTGCACAGTTCTGGTTGTGAATATAGCCACTGAAGGCCACCACTTTACTTTAGAGAGCTCCTCCTCAGGAGGCCTCTCCTGCTTCTGAACTTATAGTAAGTCTTCAAACAGTATAGTTATACGGTAACTGTTGGGCCACCAGGACACATATCACACATGGAGATGTCTGTGACCATTCCATCACCACCAGAACTGCTCTGCAGAGAGGCAGAAGCCTGGTGCTGAGGGTCAGGGACTAAGCTGTTAGGCAGGACGGCAGTGACAGGCCTGCAGTTTCCCATGCCTTGGGCAGCCTCACAGCCCTGGGCACTGTCACTAAGAGGCACCAGGACTTTGTTAGCTATGCCCCATTGGTGTAGAAGGCGGCTGGGAGGCCCATGTCCCCATTTCACAGGCAAAAAAGGGAACCCTACCGCTGGAGTCTGGGTTTAAAATAACAGCTAGGGTTTTTACCAGAGAAGTGACCCAGAAGTGGGATTGAGTGGTGCTGACGATATGACTCAGTTGCTCCAGTGCTCACCTAGCACGCACAAGGCCCTGGGTTCAGTTTCTAGCTGTACGTAAGTGTGGTGGTACCTGCCTGCAGTCCCCGAACTCAGCTACATAGTGAGACTGAGGCCAACCAGGGCTTCATGAGACCGTGCTTCCAAAAAACCAGAAAACCATCAGGAGGTTCCTCATGTGTCAGAGACCACCAGCTGTTTGTTGGGCCTTAGCGCTCAGATACCTGCATGCCTCGCTGAGCAGTGGGCACTGCACCCTGAGATGACTGGGACTAACCCCTGACAGCTGGACTTTATGGTGAGTTGGGAAGGGGCGGGGCAGTGTCAGTGAGTGGAGCTCACTCTGCAGCCTTTTCTCCATCCACCCCACTCCATCCGGCTTTCCCAGGAAACAAGGGCACCAGGAGGGTCACCATCACCACCCTGTGTCCATGTCTCCCAAGCCCCGAGCATCTGCTTTTTCTAACAAGAAGCTATTAAGATTCCTGCCCTTGGCTGTCTACCCTTGAACTCTAGGATGGCATGGGCAGGGGGAGAGAGGTGTCCAAGAGCTCACAGCTGGTGTCCAAGCTGTATGCTCTGGTCCCTAGAGCAGAGCCAATTTCTGTTTAAGCCACTCACCTGGGATGTAGCATTTCCCCTTCAGGGCTGGCTCAGTCTCCTTCATTAGTTATAGGCTCTCTCTGGCTTATAACTAACATATGTACCTTAGCAGAAATGACCTGTGGTGGATTCAGTTGGTGGTGCTGGTGCTGGTGCTGGTGCTGGTCGGGTTTGCTCAGAGCTGAATTACAAGCATTGCCACCCCAGGCTATGAATTGGACAGCTGTCAAGTTGTCCAGGCACACGCTCTAAATGGACATGTTTACCTGGCCTTCTGGCTCACCAGATTAATAAATGTGACTGTTGTTGATCCCCTGATACCCCAGTGCCCTGTAGCCCTGAACCCAGGAGCCTGTCCTCAGTGTGTGGGCCTCAGCAGGTGAACTAGGTCAGAGACACCAGAGATCCATGCTCTTCTTCCTGCCTTTACTTGGCCAGAAAGTGGGCCTCCTGCTTAGGGTCCAAGTTGACTGCAGACACTCGCTCAGCAGTGACATCCACACCCCAGCCAGCCGGAGGAGAAGACAAAGAAGAGTGTGTCCGAGCACATCGCGATGGCCAGGCTTAGTCACCAACCATACTAAGCTGCAAATCACCTCCCGGGCTTCTTCCCCCTCAGATGTTATCATCTTGAAAGTGCATACAAGCATAACCGCTTTGTCTCCATTGCCTATTGTGCTGTCTATAAGAAGTCAGCTTAGAAGCTGGGCCGTGGTGGCGCACGCCTTTAATCCCAGCACTTGGAAGGCAGAGGCAGGCGGATTTCTGAGTTCGAGGACAGCCTGGTCTACAGAGTGAGTTCCAGGACAGCCAGGGCTACTCAGAGAAACCCTGTCTGGAAAAACCAAAAAAAAAAAAAAGAAGAAGAAGAAGTCAGCTTAGGCTGGAGCTCTTCAGGGGTCCAAATGACTGATGCTGGGCTGGCAACTCACAACCCTGGGTATCCGTTTCCTATTTCTTCAGCTAGCTGCATCAGCAGAGGGAGAGGGCTGTCTAGGGCTCAGCTACCCTCACCCCATCCCAAGAAAGGATTCCATTCTGCCGTTCCACAAGGGCTGTTTGCTGTGGGCACTGACTGCTCTCGGTGTCTGAGGGCCGAGGGAGCTCAAGGGAAGGAGCTCCTAGGAAGGCTGTAAACAGGGTCTGCCTGCTCCTCTGCCTGCACAGCACCTGACCCCTGACATCATGAGGCCTGGACCTGAACCTGGGTATTTTTGGAAACAGATTCAGTGACTCAACAGAAATAGTCACTGCTTTTCTTTGGGTATTAGCAGAGGGTGGCCTTAGACCAGCATTTTCTATGCAGCATTTAGAGAGAAACACACACACACACACACACACACACACACACACACACACACATTATTTTTAAAGCCCTAAGTCTCATCATCTCCTGGTTGTGGGTGGTATCCACACTCCTGATCAGGGTGCCACAGCTTATCTGGTGGTGTTTTTTGGTTTTTGGTTTTTAAAAAAAAAAAAACTGCCTTTGTCTCAGGGTCTGAATTCTAGGACCCGTAGCTGAAATCTTAACCATTGCACCTCGGATTGGTCTTACAGGGAGGCTTGGCCTTCGAGAAGCCAGCAAGGAATGGAGAGGTCAGAGGTCAACTTGTGGGATTCCAACTCCAGTCATCGGGCTTGGCAGCAAATGTCTTTACCCACTAAGCCATCTTGCAAGCCCCCTCCTGTGATTTTAACTTACTTAAGAGGCTCCAAAAGACGGTGCCTTCCCTGCCCTAATATGGTACATGATTGGAAGACCCACTAAACTAGTGTGTATACACACACACACACACACACACACACACAGGTTAAAATGACTGAGTATCAGGAAAAGATTAAGCCAGACATAATTAGATAATTAAGTAAGCCAGGTCTAATAGTAGATACCATTAACCCCAGTATTTGGTAGTCAGATCTCTGTGAGTTGAAGGCCAGCCTGGTGAATATAAGCGAGTTCCAGGCCAGTTAGGCTACTTAAGTACGTAAGGCTACTTACAGTAAGACCCAGTCTTTAAAATATCTAAGTGAGAGAGCTAGAGATGCCAACATGATAGGGAGCTGCAGTCTCCAGGATCAGAATTTTATCCATTATCAGAGAGTCCTGAGGTCTGCTTTGTCTGTGAGTTGTGTCCTCCAGGTCATTCCTGACTCAGCCTCTTCTTTCTCACCTCCTCCTTGGTCCCTCTCCACCCACCCCATGGTGTGTGCAGGTCTTCTCAGGGCAGCGTTGGACACCAAAATGTCTTCCTCTATCACAGTCCAGCTCATGTTTCGAGACCGGGTCTCTCACTGAACCAGCTAGACTGGCTGTCTCACAAGCCCCGGGATCTACCTAATCCCCTCCCATTCCCCTATAAGGCTGGGACTATAGTGTGTGCCACTGTGCTCAGCCTTTATGCAGGTGCTAGGACCCAGACTGGAATCCTTGTGATTGTACCACAAGCAGTTCACTCACTGAGCCGGCTGCCAAGCCCTCCTGGGTTTCCTACAAACTAGGACTGGGTTTCCTATAAACTAGGAAGACCCTCTGTGGTCTGACCTTGCCCTGACCTCTGACCTCCACCACTGACCCTTCTGAAGTCAAAACCACATGCTCTCAGTCTTGCTAAAAAGACTCTCAGCCCTATCCTATTTGGGAGTGCTGCCCACAACCCTAGGGACCCCCCAACCCCAATCAGGGCTGGCACCTCCATATCCTTGTTCCCACCTGTCTAGGCTAGAGAATCCAGAAGTATTAGTTAGGAGCCAATCTCCCTCCTGAGTCCTTGACAACCCATCTGTGGACAGGTATTAGCATGGCTGCTGTCAGAAAGGCCAGGTACTGCTATTTCATGTCCACCATCGACTATTTCTGTAGAGGTTTGGGGATAGCCTTCACATAGATGATCTGACCCCAGATTCTATTAAGGGAGCTCAACCTTCCCCGGTGAGAAATTCTGTCCTTGGAGATAAAGGGCAGAAACCCTAACTAGCATGAACTTGTAACCTCTAGCTGTTGCCTCAAGAGACCCAGCCTCGATCAGAAGTATTTCATAGTTCAAATGGAGATGGGCATTATCATAGTCTTATCTAGATGACCACTCCAGAGTGATCCTTCATGATTTTCCCAGACGTGTTTTCTTCTCCAGAGCTAAGTTTACAGAAGTTGAGACTTGAAGGTTTCTAGTTTGAAGAACTTGCTGTCTCAGTGGATATGGGTGGTGGTCGCTGCTCATCGGAGAAGAGCAGACGTATACCCCTTGCAGAAAAGAGGAAGGGGCAAGCGGGTTCACACAAGCAGGTCAGCAGGGTGGTTAGCTCTGCTGTCTCGGATCAGAGGCAGACGCTCCTTCTTATTCCTGTACCCCTAATATTTCCTAAGTACCCCTAATATGTAAGCTCAGTAGTCACACATATTAATGTTAAAATTTACTGTTTCCCTTTCCCCTTCAAGCCCACCATCAGCTATCACCCACCAGATGCCAGGTGGCAATGTGGGGGCTGGAGGAGGTGAAATGGGAGCCCAACTCTAGGCCACCCTCAGCTCCCCTACCCCTTGACCCAGATTCCCCACCTCTCTGGTTGACATGGGCACTGAAAGTACTTTGCAATGATAGTTCCACCCAGCATTGTGTGGGCGGGGCTTCAAGGGAAGAAAGAAAGTCTTAAAGTCTCCTTGCCCTCTCTTCAACCCTCACCTAAACACACACAGACCCCATGACTCTGGGCAGCATCCGATGCCTAGAATTGCCTAGACTGGCTGAAACAGACCAACTTTCCCCGAATTCCAAGCAGATAAGAAGTGGGGTGTGGCCTGGAGACATCACTTGCAGCCCTCGACTGTGAGGCGCTATCCTAAGAGGTCTCTACCTGATGTGGATGCTGGGAACAAAGTCCCAGTACACTGGAAGAGCAGTGCTTGCTTATAACCACTGAGCCATCTCTCCAGCCTCTGTCTCCTTTTGTCAGAAAGATTGTATTTATGTGTGGGTGCCCAGTAATGCCAGAGAGGGTGCAGAGCACGTGGAGCTAGAGTTATAGGTGCTTGGAGCCAGGACATGGGTGTTGAGATCTGATCAAGCCCTCTGCAAGAGCAGCAAGTATTCCCAACCACTGAGCCGCCTCTCTCACCCCTCCATTTTCTTTTTTAAAAGTGTTTGGGACACGGAAGAACTTGTATCATGCCTATGAGAAATAACTAACTCACAGTGTGAAGACCTGTATACCCTTGCTGTACTAAGCCATCCCAAAGGATGGTGTCCTGGGGCCTTCAGAACACACCAGCCCTAGCCTCTATCTTGAATTTCCAGCTATACTATCTCATTACAATGAAATTATAAATGATTTCAATATAACACCTATCACTAAAAACCTTGGGATTTTCTTAGATTTATTGTGTGTGTGTGTGTGTGTGTGTGTGTGTGTGTGTGTGTGTGTGTGTTGGTATATATGTGTATCTGTGTCTGGGTAACTGAGAAAGCCAGAAAAGTACCTCAGATCTCCTGGAGTTTGAGTTACTGGCAGTTGTGAGCCACCTAAGTACTGGGCACTGACCTTTGACCTCTGGAAAAACAACAAATGTTTTTAACCACTGATCATCTCTCTAACACCAGTTTTTACTTTTAAAATTTTGATAGACATTATTATTGAATCTGTGGGAAAACCTGGTCTCTGAGACCATCTGTTCAATAATCTTTAATAATCTAAATAACCTTTAGATGGCATGGTGGGACTTTTCAGGGTACCTGGCCTGTTGCTGAAGTCAGGGTACCATGAGCCATGAGATGGGGCATGCTAGATTCTTGGGATGAGGGAACTTAGACCTGGGAGCTGCTGGCTCTCAGCTGCACAGAGCTCTCCCCAAGAGAAAGGCAGCCCTGTTGAGATATCTGACCTTAGAGTTCTGTTTAGAACTGATGGGCATCTGACACCCAGGACACAAAATGCTTCCAGAAGGCAAAGGCCAGCACACAACATGACTGCAAGGTATATAGGTCCCAGGCATAGGCCAAATGGGCCCTATTCTGCTCCAGCCTTTAAGGGGTAGAGCCACCATCTACCCACTGAGAGAAACTGCCAATCCTCTCCTTGAACAGCCCATCCTTCAGGATGTTCTCCATCCTGGGAACTTTCTAGGACATGGCCTGAAACAGCCAGCCCACAGGAACGGACCAGACAGGACATTGGAGGGCCAAGAGCTGCCCTGGGGGCTTATCTTTTGGGGCCAGATATCTTTTGTCAGAATTATCATTCCTGTGGCTTTCAGGTAGTATAGTGGCAGCTGCTGGAGCCTCTTCATTTCCTCACAAAGATATATCAGCAGAGAGCCTACCTGCTGGTGGGCCCCCCACAAGAGTAGGGGTTAGAGAAGTCAGAAATTCAACAAGGCCTTAGCCAGGCAAACCTGTGGGTGTGCTCCTTTTCACTGTCTGGGAAGGGAGGGAACACCATATTTTACCCATCTGTCTACAGTTCCCTGATGTCCCCAAATCCGTCATCAGAATGTGCTCAGGAGAGACACCCCATTGTCCTGGGTCTGTGCTGCACAGAGGAGGAGAAACTGAGGTCATCCCTCCTTCACCTACATATCTGTGCTGTAGCTCGGCCATTCTGGATATAAAGAGTTCAGCAGCCTGGTTCTCCCAGCAGGATATAGTCAGCTTGCCCCTGCTTGAGTTGGGGACTGGGGCAAGAGGGAACGGAAGCCAGGTACTACAAAACACGATTCTGTACCCCTTCACCTCCCGCTCCTAATGCATGCCCTTAATGGGTTCCATCCCTCAGACCCAGGGTTTTCTCCTCAGAAATGAATGGCAGAGTTGAGAGCTTCTGCTGCAGCTGGAATCAGCTGGATCTCACGTACCCAAGGGTCCATGGTAAAGAGCCACAGACGCCACAGTGGACGCCCGTCTGTCCCCTTTCTAACAGTATTGATCTCTTCCCCGTTCTCATTGTAGAAAGTTCTACTACATCACCCTACTGCGAGACCCTGTATCCCGCTACCTGAGTGAATGGCGACATGTACAACGTGGGGCCACGTGGAAGACCTCCTTGCACATGTGTGATGGGCGCACACCGACCCCAGAGGAGCTTCCACCCTGCTACGAGGGCACAGACTGGTCGGGCTGCACGTTGCAGGAGTTCATGGATTGCCCCTACAACCTGGCCAACAACCGGCAGGTGCGCATGCTGGCTGACCTTAGCCTGGTGGGCTGCTACAACCTGTCTTTCATCCCCGAGAGCAAGCGGGCCCAGCTGCTGCTGGAGAGTGCCAAGAAGAACCTGCGGGGCATGGCCTTCTTTGGCCTCACTGAGTTCCAACGCAAGACGCAGTACCTATTTGAGCGGACGTTCAACCTCAAGTTCATCCGGCCCTTCATGCAGTACAACAGCACGCGGGCGGGCGGTGTGGAGGTGGATGAGGACACTATCCGGCACATCGAGGAACTCAACGACCTGGACATGCAGTTGTATGACTATGCCAAGGACCTCTTCCAGCAGCGTTACCAGTACAAGAGACAGCTGGAGCGCAGGGAACAGCGCCTGCGCAATCGCGAAGAGCGCCTCCTGCATCGCTCCAAGGAAGCGCTGCCACGGGAGGACACGGACGAGCCAGGCCGCGTGCCCACCGAGGACTACATGAGCCATATCATTGAGAAGTGGTAGTAGTGTTAGGGGCAGAGTGTGATGGGCAAGATTTAACAGGGAAAGAAATGGGGCCAACAGTTCTTCCTGTTTGGTACAGCGGGAAGCGTGCCAGTAGGATGCCCTAGACACTGATGGGGCAGGATAGGACCTCTGGGGTAGATGGCTTCCCTGCTCTCCTGGCCCCGGTGTCACAGTTAAAACTGACAAAGATTTGAAAAAGACTGGCGAGGGGACGTGTCTGCTCCGCTGAGACTCCCACGCCTACTATGCACGCACTGGCTCCCAGTGACCAGCCCTGTAGGAACATGTAACTAGCTCCTAATAGCTTGGTTGAAGCTCCTTGGCCTCTGGGGAACCCTAATAACCCAGAATCTTGGGGAGCCTTTTCCTTTGAGAATACAAGCATATCTCTGAGGCGTCCTCAGACCTGGAGTGCTCCCCAGCCCCCACCTATCAAAGCTGCTTTCAAGGTCAGGGTCAGTCCCAGCTGTGGCAGAGAAGACTCAAGTCTGGCACCTGGCCACTGCACTCTCTGCGCCATGATCAGAATCCACGGTGTATCCTGGCCTTGGGGGAACCAGGTTCAAGCAGGAAAGGGATGGACACCAAGTTCCCCACCCCAACTCCCTCCGCCAATCCCTATGCTTTCTGATGCACTGCCCCTCCCCCATCACTGAAACATTTATACAAGGGCTTGTGTGCCAATGTTCCTACCATACCAGCAACTCTTTCAGTCCTGTGCATAAAAGCATCCTTTGGCTGGGATACAGGGCCCCATCAACCTGAGTTGGTACTGGATGGCCAGGATGGGGACATTTCCATTCTCAGCTAAGGTTGGAAGAAACAGCTCTGTGTGTCCTTTCTGAGGCCTGTCTTCATAACTCTCCCCACCCCGGCTCTCCCTACATCTTCCTACCCTTCAAAGTCTGACCCGGCTATTTCAAGCAGTCCCATGAGCCAGCCAGGAACCAGACTAGAAGCCATGTTGCATATCGGGTTTTTTAAGCACTTGCCTAGTGCCCTATCCCTTACGTTCTTTAAGAGGCCCTGGCAGGCCCTTCATGGAGGTGTCATGGCTTTTTCAGAGTCCATATGCATGTAGCCAAGGGTTGTGAGCTGATCCTGAGACAGGACAGGGCCCACTCCCTGCCTCTGTCTCACTCTACACTCAGGCTAAGAAGGGGTAGGTCACCACAGACAAGAGTGGAGGCCATATGTAGCACAGCAATATTCCAGATGTTGGCAGGTGTCGCTGCTGCCCTAGAGCAATGGCTTAACGTTCACATGTGTATGGTATAGGACCTACACTCAGGCACCAGGCACTTGACCTTGGGGTCCACAGGCAAGATGAGTTCTGATATGCACTGTCCAGCCCGGTCCAGGGCCACCTTTATGGTAGATGATTATCACTCTGAAGAGATGGGTAGCAAGATGAGGTAGGAGGTCAAGGTCACGAACTGGTCTAGATGCCCAGTTTAGAGTGAATGTATATCTGCAGGGAGCCTGGGGCATTTGAGGGAACGCTGGGATCTTTTACAGGTCATGTTGGTTGCTGCCGCTTCTGTCAGGAAGTACCCCAGCTCCATGTAACCCCCACACACACACACAACCTTCTGTGTACATGACCTAAACATACTGGAATATGTCTTAATGTATGCCCCACCATCCTGACTCACACGGAAGCACGGGTCTCTTCTCAATCTTTGCTGCATTTGAAAAATACTCCCTCCCATCTCAGGCCAGCGCCAGGTTGAGGCATCCTCAGTCCCTCAACCACCCACCCCTGCCTAAGGCTCAGGCTACCAGCTCTGGGGCACAGCTTCCTGGTACTCACAGCATCTCAGAACAGGGTGCTTCCCCATCCCTCCAGCTCCAAGGACTCTGCCTACAGGGCCGTTCCCTGGGGCTGAAAGGCCATGCAAACACCACAAGCTAATAACTTAGTCCCGAGGCACCCTGCAGACACCCTCTCCTAGAGTGGGAAGCAGGGACCACAGAACTGTCCAGCCAGTGCATCTGAACTGGAACTGTTCCACTTGAACCCAGGAGCTTTAAGGCTTTATTTATTTATAGCTTCTTATTAAAAAATTAAAAAGCGTTGAGGAGAAATCTTTTGGTTATTCATATGGAATTGATCATGGGAAATCGACTGGTTGTCTTCTAATTGTCTTTGTCTAGATGGAGACTGAACATTAGCAGATGAATAAACCCTGAAAAGGTCATTGTGTGCTGTGCTCTGTGGTAACAGTCCTCCCAGGTGTGACAACTGCCTGCATCATATTTAGGCAGGGATGACAGCAAGGCTGCTCGGGTGCAGGTGCCCCTCCCCCTGCACAGAGTGAGGTGTTGGGTAAGTAAAAACACTCATAAACCACAAAAGGTAGAAACATCATTGATTACAACACGTGCACAGATGACACCGGGTGAAAGGGGACTGTCACCGACAGCAGTGACTGTGCCATCTGTCACCAGCAACTCTCTCTGCTCAGTTTTTAACTTGGAAATTTTTCAGATGGCAAAGAGAAAGAGGTCTCTGGGCATGCCTTTTGGCTGGCAGTGTCTAGCATACAGGAAGCCTAGATTTGATTCCCAGCTCTGAGGTGGAGGCAGGAGGATCAGTTCAAGGTCATCCTTGACCGACAGGAAGTCTGAAGTCTCAATAACTAGGCTTATCCTTCATTATAAGACACTATGAGTTAATAGAAAATATGTCATGTTGAGAGAGGGAGAGCTCTTCTTAGACACCATCAGCTCCGGGTTAGTTCCTCATTAGCTAGCCGAATGGCTCCACAACTCACTTACAAAGAATAAAGGTTACATGGGGATGTGTCAGTAATCCTGGCAGAAAGAAAAAGGTTCGTCCTGCCTCAGTTTTGCTCCACAGTAGAGGAGCAGCTTCTGACTGGCAGAGTCCTTTCTGCCTGAAGACAGGTCACAGCAAATGACCAGAGGTGAGTGAGCCAAGCATGAGATGGTCAGTCGTTTCTTACCTATAATCCCAGTTCTCGGGAGAAATAGGCAGGAAGATTGCAAATTCTAAGTGAGGTTGAGCTGCACAGTGGTGACCCTGTCTCAAACAACATAAAAGACCAGGAGAGTGGTTCCCTTGCTAAACTCTTTGCCTTGTTAATCGTAAGGATCTGAATTTAATCGGCCGAGCCTACATTTTAAAAAAACAAGAAACCAGGTGTGGTGGCATGCCTGAAAATCCCAGTGCTGAGGAGACAGAGATGGGGACCCAGCCAGCCTAGACCACTTGGTGAGTTCCAGTCCACTGGGAGACCCTGACTCAACAGGGTGGATGACACCTGAGGAATGACAGCTGGGATCATATTCTGGGTCACACACACACACACACACACACACACACACACACTGAAGCACATGCTTATGTGTCCTTTAATAAAGCCACAGGATTTGTTCATGGGATTCTACCCCCATGCTGTATAATCCTAATCACTTCTTACATGGCCCCACCCCTGAACACTATAGTCAGAGGGAATCCCCACTCTCTCTTACTTCTTCCCAATATGTGTTAAACTCTATACGAGGCCTTAGGGGACATTCCAATCATACAGAAGCGATGAGCCCGGAGAGTTCAACAGAGGTAATATTTTATCACACTGTTTGCTCCGAGTTCCATTTTTCATCTTCCAGACACGAGTGCACTCTCATACTCTCTGAAGTATCTGAAGGATGGTTATGGTCATCAGACTCCACCTGGAAACACTTACACACTTCTACCAAAAGGGCACTCAGTTTCAACATTCAACCCAACCGCCACGCCCCCCAAGCATAACCCATATGCAGGATTGTTGTGTAGTGTAGCCTTACCCCATAACTGTCTTCAGAACAAAACTCTTGCTTCTTGTGCTTCTCCTGTAAGGCTTAACTAGAGCCCAGGCCCTCCCTGTTCCTCAGTGTACTATTGATATTGGGTAGATGGAAACAAAGACGAGAATCCCACCGTGCAGCACACGCTGGCCAGGGGATGACCTCAAGTGTTACACCTCACTCTCTATCTTGTTTTTTTTGTTGTCATTTTGGTTTGGTTTTTTTTTGTTTGTTTGTTTGGTTTTTCGAGACAGGGTTTCTCTGTGTAGCCCTGGCTGTCCTGGAACTCATTTTGTAGACCAGGCTGGCCTCAAACTCAGAAATCCGCCTGCCTCTGCCTCCCGAGTGCTGGGATTAAAGGCGTGCGCCACCACTGCCCAGCAACTCTCTATCTTGTTTAAGACAGGATCTCTTGGTTGGTTTTCTCCCTACACCAGGCAAGCTGGCCTGCAAGCGTTGGGGGAGTCTCCTGTCTTGGCTTCCTGTTTCCTCTTAGAAGTATTTAAGAAATCAAGTCCTCACTCTTTTGTGGTAAACACTTTTACCCGCTGAGCCACTGTCCCACCACTGATACTACTGACTAATATGAACCACTTATCTCTTAAAAGGTCCACAACCCATCCCCCACTCCACCCCATCTAATTATTTAACCATCTTGAGCCTGAACAATAGGTAGAGGCCTGGTGCTGCTGAGCATTGATTCTGTCTTGGGCCTGGAGAAACTGAGTCTTCCCCACTTGTTTCCTATAAAGGAAGGTGACAAGTCTCAAGGTACCCCAGCCATCCTACAGAAGCTCCAGGAACTACTAACCTGGCAGCAAAAGGAATTCTTGTCACCGACTGGGGCCTTACATGAAGCTTATCGGTGACGGGTGGATCCCAGCCTCACATCATCCAATATGTCTGTCTTTGACCACTGAATCCACACGAAGAAGGATAACAAAATCTTAAGAGGAATCAGGATGCCTGCTACCTGAGTATAACGGCCTGAGTTCTGTTCCCGGAACCCACATAAATCCAATCCTGGAGAATCATCACACTGGGAAAATGGAGACAAGAGGGTCTCAGGGGCCCACTGCCCAGCTAGTCTTACCCAGTCCAAAGCTCCTGGTAAATGAGAGACTCTAAAATAAAGTAGAGGTCCTGACAAGCAGAGTCCAAGCCCAAGAACTCACATGGTAGAAATATATAGTGATATATTTAATATATATACATATATGTTAAAATACAATTGAATATTTGGCAATAAGCATAAAGATCATATACTGACCATAACACAGGACCATGGGAGTATGCTCTGTGGAAGAATGAAGCACTAGAGACATCATAGTGAGAACTCCCTGGCGTGAATCTCATGGGTGAGTTATAGAGAGAGGCGTGGAGAAGACAAATTGTACTGGCTGGTTTTGTGTGTCAACTTGACACAAGCTGGAGTTATTACAGAGAAAGGAGCTTCAGTTGAGGAAATGCCTCCATGAGATCCAAGTGTAAGGCATTTTCTCAATTAGTGATCAAGGGAGGAGGGCATCATTGTGTACCATTGTGGGTGGTACCATCCCTGGGCTGGTAGTCTTGGGTTCTATAAGAGAGCAAGCTAAGCAAGCCAGTAAGTAACATCTCTCTGTGGCCTCTGCATCAGCTCTTGCTTCCTGACCTGCTTGTGTTCCAGTCCTGACTTTCTGTGATAAACAGCAACATGGAAGTGTAAGCTGAATAAATCCTTTCTTCCCCAACTTGCTTCTTGGTCATGATGTTTGTGCAGGAATAGAAACCCTGACTAAGACAGAGTGTGGCCCCTGAGATGATCCAGGACCCCAGGAAAATCCTCTCCAGCTGATGACTGCCAAGCACGCCTAGGCACCTCCATGCCAGCACCCCAAAGAAAAGGGGTAAAGCAAAAGTTACCTGGTCTGAATGCTTCCAGAAGTAATTTGTTCTGTAAGAGGCACCATCTGGCTGGGCAGTGGTGGCCACACCTTTAATCCCAGCACTTGGGAGGCAGAGGCAGTTGGATTTCTGAGTACGAGGCCAGCCTGGTCTACAGAGTGAGTTCCAGGACAACCAGGGCTACACAGAGAAACCCTGTCTCGGGGAAAAAAAAAAAAAAGGTACCGTCTGGGTAGAGCACAAGAGGGGAGGGTGGACTTGACTGCAGATCCTATGCCTGAGATCATGTGACACATCACCAGACTACCCTGGTATGTTCAGGTGAATGAATGTGTCCTGGCCTTCCCTGTGTGTCTTTACTATATGTTTCTCTGTATGACTGTGTCTCTCTGTGTGACTCTGTGTTTCTGTTAGTTCTGATTGGAAAAAGAGATCAAAAATGGAAGGGGGAGTGAGCCATACCAAGCAATAGCTGCTCCTTACTCGGGGTACCATTTCCACCGTGAGGGCCATGCTGGGCTGCCCATTTACACTGTGGTGCTCCTGCTTCCAGAGGCAACCGTGGCCTACAGCAGCAGCTGGCTGCTGCTATTGCTATGGCAATACCAGCGGCTCCCAAGCCATAACCAAGGCTTTCTCTGGTTACACACACACACACACACACACACACACACACACACAGGGAGAGAGAGAGAGAGAGAGAGAGAGAGAGAGAGAGAGAGAGAGAGAGAGAAAGAACTTAAGACCTGTGTTCTCCTGTTGTGTACCTGAATCCTTTTGACCTGGTCGAGTTGGCCAGAGAAATCTAAAACATTCATCTATTCTCTCAGCCCAGCTAGAGGAAACTGACCTCGAACACACACACACACACACACACACACACACACACACACACACACTTCCCACTTCAAAAACACTCACCTCTGGCTTGTTTAACCCCTTGACTCCTGTTTGGAGTCCTGGGGGTCCTGGTCCTGTTTTCTGTCTGAAAGTAGAGAGGGTCTCAGAGTGCTCGCAGGCAGGAGAAATCAGTCCACGGGCTACAAGCCTCTGCTCCTTCACTGGCTTGCTCTAAGCAGCTGGTTGCACCTGGGGAAGGGGAAGTGAGTCTCCCGGACACACCAAGAGGAAAAGCAGAAGCTTAACTCCCTTTTCCTCCGTCTTTTATGCTTCTTTCTCTACCAATGACTTGTATAATTGGAAGACTCAAAGACCCTCCATTTTCCGAGAAGCCACAGGCCCTGATTGGCCCATTCAAACCTGTTTCAAGGTAAGAAGGCGTTGGACGCCCGATTTTGTCAAACGTTTGTGGGAGGATTAAAGCAGCAGTCAGAAGACTTGCTTACCCAAGGTAAGACTTACCCAAGGCAGGTTGCTTAGCAAGCTGATGAATCAGCTGCTGGGTTTCTGGAAAAGCTCTGAGGTATCAGGTGTTTACTGATATCCAGATGCCCCCTGAAAACCAGAGAGCTGCTAATGTTACCTTTGTCATGTGGCTGGCCCCAGATATATGGATGTAAAGATAGAAGCTCCAGAACTTAGATTTGAAGGAATGAAAGGTTCTAACTGGGACTGGAGAGATGGCTCAGTGGTTAAGAGCACTGACTGCTCTTCCAGAGGTCCTGAGTTCAATTCCCAGCAACCACATGGTGACTCACAACCATCTGTAATGGAATCCGATGTCCTCTTCTGGTGTGTCTGAAGACAGCTGCAGTGTACTCGTATACATAAAATAAATAAATAAATCTTTAAAAAGAAAAGAAAGAAAGGTTCCAACTTCTGGAAATTGTTCAGAAAGTTTACAACACTGAAATGCAGCTCATCTCAGTCAAAGGGAAAGAAACTGCAGCTGTGGTCACAGGATGTCTAATGCCTGGGTGGCCCAATACCAAGCCCTGCTTCAGTTCCACAAGACATCAGCCTTCAACTCTGCCTCTGTCTCCTGCTGGATGATGACATCACAGGTCTCCTGCATGACTTTCTTGAGGTGACTGACCTGATCTGGTCTGTTAGGCCTGATCTGACTGATCATTGACCCATTGATGACGCCAGACAAGGTCTTCTCAGTTTAGAGCAGTTTCTTCCAAAATCAGGATCAGGTATGCAGGGATATCAGTGGTGACCCAAGACAAGATTGTCTGGGCACAATCATTAAACAAGAACCTCAGATCAACAAGTTTGAGCTCAAACACTCCGCTGGGGGAAAGACAAGGACTCTGGGCTTGAGGGTGCCTAGAGAACACTGGGAGTTGGACTTTACTGAAACCAGATCTATTTTTTTTTTCTATAAGTATTTGCTGATGTTTGTAGGCACCTCTTGGGATGAATGGGTGCAGGCCTACCCCATTTGAACAGAGACTGATCTGATAGTAACTAAGAGACTTTCTCAGGAAATAATTCCTAAAACTGCCCCTAGTTTTCGGGTCTGACAGTGGTCTGGTCTTTGTGGTCAAAGTGTCTGATAATCTGACAAAGATATATACTGGCTGGGAGTTACACTGTGTAGAGGGACAGAGCCCAGGTCAGGGAGAAAGGATAAACAGAACTTTTAAGAAGACTCGGACCAAATTGGTCCTAGAAACTGGTGAAAAAATTAGGCCAAGCTCCTCCCCTTTGCCATGTTCATAGCCCAACATATGGGAGGAGCTGACTCCTTTTGAAGGTATGTCTTGGAAACAGCCTCCCATTCTTTCTAAACTCCAAGATATTCCTCAGGCAGAATTGTCTAGTCACTCCCCTCTCAAGCCCTTGTAGGCTTTGCAGGAAGCTCGCCACATCATTGAGCAGACTGTGACAGGAATTCTATCATCTCTTACCTCCAAACCTGTCCACCAGTCCAACCCTCCCCTGATCCTGGAACCTGTCTGGAAGGGACAGACCCTGCCCAGTCATCCTCACCACCCCAACTGCTGTCAAGGTAGCTGGTGTCATCCCTTGAAAAAGGTCACTGAGGACAGATGGACTGTCACTTGGATCCCTTAAAGATAAGGCTGACCAGAGTTTACTAACCTGGGATACAAAATCCTCATCAACCTCAAACTTAACATGGAAACTCGGGAAAAGAGAGAAGAGTCACAACTCTTTTATGCGGATCTAGCTCTCTTATGTCTCTTCCAAGCATGGAACAATATGGTTTTGGGGGAAGTGTGGGTGTTAGCGTACAGGCAATTTTGTGGCCTGTTTCAGGGACCTAGCAATGGCTTAAGTCATTACCTGCTGCTGCCAGGTGCAGTCTATGTTTAAAAGGATTGCCTACCACTAGATCCTCTCCCTCTCCCTCTCCCCTCCCCCTCCTCCCCCCTCTCGATCCCATGGCTCTGTTCCCGTCTGTCTGCCTGTCTACTGTCTTCCTCTATCTCTTCTGCAGGTCGCCACTCCTCTCTCTTCCCGAATTAAACCCCTTTTATACCAAGTCTGTTGCATGGGGTAATTTCTCAGGGGTGCACCTTGGCATGGGCCCACCAGGCCCCCCCTCACTGCATTATATTTCACAATAATGAGGCTCAGTAAAACAGGTAGCAGAGAAGGCTGGCTTGAAGAAGGCCTTTGGGGATTACAATTTTATGCATGGGTTGCTAATGGTGAATCACCCTGCCAAGGATGTCCTCAGATTACCTAGCTTGCTTGTACGAACAGTTTGACTAAATGTTCCTCTTCTGACTCATTAAATAGCCACACACCCACTTTGTGTATACCCAGGTATATGTCTGCAATGGAGAAGGGGAGAGCTCTAATGGGCCCCAGTCCCGGTGCTGATCCTAACAGGGGCTGGAATAGTCAGTGTGACAGCCATGGGCATCTCAGCCTTGATTGTTGCAAAATCTAAGCTTAAAGGAACTCAGTTTCCACATAGACTTAGGCTCAGGCCGTTTGGAGAATCGTATTTCCAGGCTGGAGAGCCAAGTTGACTCCCTCACAGGAGTAGTCCTGCAGAACTGAGGAGGACTGAGGAGGGTATGAACAGGGGGTGGGGGTGGGGGGGGATTTGCAAGGCCTTAGGGGAAACTTGCTGGTTCTATGCCACTCAATCTGTGGTAATTAGAGAAAACTCTGCCATGGTCAGAGAAAACCTCAATGGAAAGAAAGAAAAAAGACATAGATCAGATAATTGGTATCAGTCTCTGTTACCAGGTCCCCATGGCAGACCACCTTATTGTTTGCAATAGCTGGACCACTGAGTCCTATTCTGATCTGGCTCACAGTTGGACCCTGGATCCTCAACTACATGGCCAACTATTCCAAACAGAGACTAAGCTCAGTTAGGTTACCATTCCTCAGGACCAACTATGCCCCACTAGAGACAGGACAAGTCAACAGTTTGACTCATGCCCACAGAACCAGTGACAGGGCAAGACCGTACAGAGGTTCCTCCATCTTTTATTCCTCTATTTTAACTAAAATTTGATCTTCTTGATGGAGAATGTCCTGTACAATTTCTATACTAGGACCCAAGATCAAGATGTCCCAGCCAGCTTAACTTCTGTTAAACCACCTGCTTGTGCAGAAGCCCCCTCCCCCCAGAGCTGCTGTGAGATACCAGGATGTGGTGTTTGTTTTTAAAAGGCCCTTGCTCTAAATGCTCAGGGACTTAGGTCCCAAATACCTGAGTGTACTCCCAGCAGCTGGAATAAAGACTTTCAGTTGAGTCTGAGTGGTTATCTCTGGTGGGCTCCTGAAACAACCTCATAGCCCTTGGTCCCTGCCCACCAGAATGAGCCACAGCACACTGGAACAGGCCTTTCACACAGGAAAGGCATTTGTAACTCAGACTTGAACTGGTGGAAGGGATTACAACATTTGCATAAAAACCTTACAAGGTGAAGAAGTTAAAAAGATTTGAATTTACCGGGCAGTGGTGGCGCACGCCTTTAATCCCAGCATTCGGAAGGCAGAGGCAGGCGGATTTCTGAGTTCGAGGCCAGCCTGGTCTACAGAGTGAGTTCCAGGACAACCAGGGCTACACAGCGAAACCCTGTCTCGAAAAACCAAAAAAAAAGAAAAAAAAAAAGATTTGAATTCCTTGTCCTAAACATAGGGGTAGTTGTTGGATTGGTTTGGTTTTTTTTTTTTTAACTTTATTGATTCTTTGTGAATTTCACTTCAAGCACCACAATCCCCCTCCTTTTGTATCCACCCTCCATCCTTGCTACCTCCCCCCAAAAGAAAAAACTTGTGTTGTGGAAGCTGTAGTGTGTCACAGTGTGTCCCACAGTTCACCCTCTTGTCTACACTTCTTGCTTGCAAATGTTCACTGCTGAGTCATTGATCTGGTTTGAGGCCTCTGGCTTCTGCTACACTATCAATACTGGATCCTCACTGGGACTCCTCTCGGATGTCCTGTTGTTGCCCGGTGTCATGGAGATCCTGCAGCTTTAGATCTGTAGGACCAGCCCTTCACACACCCCAGCAGTTCATTGATGGGGTAGGTGTTGGGGTGAGCCAACTCAAAGCCTTCTCTCTGGGCCTGGGTGGTAGCTGAGTTGGTCAGCCTGCCGGCTCTCCCGTACCCACACCGCCAGGGCGAGCTCTCCGGCACTGCCCCAGCTGGACCCCTCAGTGCTGCAGCTGGCAAGGGGCAGAGCCAGCTCTCCTGCTTTCATGCCCTTAGGGCTGGCTCACAGAGTCCCTGAGCTAGCAGAAACGGCTCTATTGTGCTGCCCAGGCACAGGGCAGGGCCAGCTGAGTTAACCACGGTGTTTGATTGCAAAGACTAATAATGTTTCTTACAATACCATATTGGAACTTGGAGGACATCTCACTGTGTATTTGAACTTTATAACAAGCTGTCCATTTCCCACAGTGGGCTAATTGAAAGCTGGGCATGGTGGAGCAGACCAAAGTCCTCAGAAGTTTTGATCGAAGCTGGCCAAGCAGGGCAGGGATCCTATGCTGGTTAGTATGTTTTTCTTTTTTTCTCTTTGGCAGGATTATAATTACATCATTTCCCACCCCCTTCCCTTTCCTCCTCCAACTCCTCCAAGGTACCCAGCTCCCTGTCACTCAAATTTGTATTCTCTTATTATTTAATTCTTGTTACGTGTCTGTGTGTGTGTGTGTGTGTGTGTATTCCTCAATACCTAACACAACCTGTTCGGTCTTTTGTTTGTTTGTTTGTTTTTTGTTTTTTCAAGACAAGGTTTCTCTGTGTAGCCCTGGCTGTCCTGGAACTCACTCTGTAGACCAGGCTGGCCTCGAACTCAGAAATCCACTTGCCTCTGCCTCCCTGCCTCCCGAGTGCTGGGATCAAAGGCATGTGCCACCACTGCCCAGCTCTGTTCAGTCTTTATACTGTTGCTCGTGTGTATATGTTTTCAGGGCTGAACTATTAGCATTGGAAAACCAATTGGTGGGCATGGTATGCATCAGCTAGCTGTGCCCCACATTCCAGGCACCAGCTGTGTCATTCGCTTTGAGGTCCAGCTGTGGTTCCGAGTCCTCCATTTCTTCCTCTCAGGGTATCCAAATGTTGCTGCATACCAGGCTGGAAGGGTGACGTGGAGTCTGGAAGGAGTGGTGTTCTATAGGATCCTGGTCTGGTTGGGAGTGAGGAAGGGGGATCGCCTTCTGGAGAATCTTATTGTTACAGCTCTTTTAGGCAAAGGCCTTTTCTGATGCTCTTCAGGGAAGATCTCAGACAACGCACTTAGACAATCTTCGCTTGTGCACATCCCTTTATTCAGGTGGGCTTCTACACATACGCTTTACTCCAGGTAAACCAAGGGTATAGATGGACCTTGAAGAGTGGGCAGGAGCTTTCAGGATCAATGAAAATCCCTGGCTAGAGGTGTAAAGTTCTGTGAATGCCTTGTTTGTGTGGAGAGACATGCCAGGAATCCCAGGTACTTGTAGGGTGGGTTCTTGGGGGGAGAGGAGGAAGGGGAAGTTGAACTTGCAATCCCACCAAAGCTACGTGACATTCCACATAGAGGGTCGGGGGTTTTGGGCTCCCAGACAAGGTTAGAGAAGAAGTCACCTGCTGGTAAAAGGGAGTCCTCTATTTTGCTCAAGAGAACTGTCTGAACAATGGTAGACAGGCAACCTTAGTAAGCAGGGCCCCAAAAGTGGGCTCTTCCCTGGGTTAGACCATTTCTCCTCCCTCAGAGTCCTTAGTTGCCTGTTGTTCTTTGGTCAGCTGCTGCCTCATGATCTTTCCCCCCTTCTGTGATAGCATGTCTGCTTGTGTTATCCAGGGCTTGTTTAGGCAGCTAAGTTGGTGAGACTTCATGAATATAGCTTTTCTGACATTTCTAGGAGACACAATCTCACAGTAAACTCCCCAATCCTCTGGCTCTTACAATCTTCTGCCTCTTCTTCCGAAATGGCTGCTGAGCCTTAGATGCAGGAGTTGTGCTGCACACTTACATGTGGACATAAAGATAAATATTTAGGGCCAGCCATGCCTTTAATCCCAGCACTCGGGAGGTAGAGGCAGGCGGATTTCTGAGTTCGAGGCCAGCCTAGTCTACAGAGTGAGTTCCAGGGCAGCCAGGGCTACACAGAGAAACCCTGTCTCGAAAATCTAAAAAAAAAAAAAAAAAAAAAAGATAAATATTTAGAATGTAGTTAGGGATTATGTCGGTTTAACAAACTGGTTCTCCTCTAAGATCATGACCTCACTAGCCTCAGGTAGTTGGCCAGGTTTCTGGTACCAGGCATGATTTCCCTCTTGTTGAGCATGTCTTCAGTTCAATTAGAGACCTGCTCATTGTTGCCCGTCAGCTTGACATGACCTAGAATCTCCCTGGAAGGGAACCGCTATGATGAACTCTGTCTAGATCTGTTGGCATGTAGACATGTCTGGGAGGGGAGAGGGAGAGTCTTGATTGTGAACTAACCCAGCCTACCATGGGCAGCTCCCTTCCCTGGGAAGGTGTCATGAACTGCTGGGGGCAGGCTGAGTGCAAACTGCTGACAAGCAAGGATTTGTTGGTCTCTCTTGGGAATGTGAGGTGACTCGATGCTTTGAGTTCCTGCCCAATTCCATCCGTGATGGGCTGGAACCTGGAATTGTAAGCCAAGTAAATCTTTTCTTCCCAAAATGCTTTCTGGCTAGAGCACGTTATGAATAGAGAGATAGAACAGACCTCATGGCAGTTTCCGGATATTCTTGCAAGAGGCCAGAATACCAGGAGGGAGGTCTTCTGCTTCCTTGTTGTATTCTCTTCTAAGTGAAAGCGTCTGTCTCACAGCCTCATGAGGGGAGGGTGTGACTGACTGAAATAGAAAGGAGACACCTGGACACACGGAGGCCAGACAGCTGGACCGTCCCACCCCATGCCTCACTCTTTTTTCTGTCATCGGCCCTCTAAAAAGCCCCAGGTTAGCAGCCTGCTAGTACCCCGTTTTCTGACACAAGATACACTCCCCTTCTGTAGTCTGTGGATATCACTTTTTGAATTTGAGGAACAAGAACTCCTGAGAAAGCGAAACTAATTCCATGACAGGCTTCAAATTGGCAGTTAAAGAGACTAGGCCTAAAAACCCAGGCTTCAGGCAGATAGTCACACACGGCCCCACCTCCTGGTCTTAAGCAAGGACAATGGGTCAGCAGTTCCAGCCAGCCAGCCACCATGCCCCGGTAATGGTTCTGGAATGCCTAGAGATAGCTTAAAACAAAACCCCCTACCCCAGGAGTCCCCTAAAGTGCTTTAAATCGGGCCTGTGGGCTCTCTTCCGGGGTCTCTTTATCTTCATAATAGGGAGACCCCAGCATGCTGGACTTCTGCACTCTTTGTGGTTACATACTATTTGAGTATTTGAGTTCAGGGTGTCATTCTTCGGCAAATCATGGACCCTTACACTCAAAGCCACACCCCCCTCGACTCTGCAGAAGCTCTGTATAGCTATGTGTAGAACCGAGAAAGGCAACCTGGTTTCTGGTTGAGCTAAGGTTTAAAACCCCGGTGACCCAACAGGGGGTCCTCAGCAGGGGATAACCATGCAAAGGTTTTTGCCGCGCTCCTGGGCACCAAGGCTCCTGACACGAGGTCGAAGGTCTCCATAGGTCTGTGGCCATCAGTCACATAAGGTCAATTCCCCAAGCCCCTACACAGGTAGAGGACGTGTGGTCACGTAGCCTCAAGACAGATCTCCATTTTAATGAGGTATCTAAGGCCTGGAGGCTTAGCCAATAAACTCCCTTTCCCAGACACTCCTCCCTGCAAAGGTATTTAACCTCAGGCCCGCCCTAAGAAAGTGGGATACAGTTTTACTCATCCCCACTCTCTGCCATGACAATAAATGCCTTAAAACCACGGACTGTCTCTCTTCACCAGGATCCGCCATAGGGAACAATGGAACAGACCTTCATGTATAGAGCCAAGTCTAGTCTCCTGCAGAAGGCCTCTCAGTGCTCCCACCCACAGCCTCCACCAAGCCAAGCCACCCGCAGACAAGCCAAGGACTCAGTCCCTGGCAGGACCCAGCCAGGCTCTTCCTGGCCTTTCCCCCTCAGCCCCAGGCTAGATCCAGCCCATGGGCCCCCACTCCATTCTCAGCTCTTCCACAGCATCCAGCAGCATCTGGGATGCCCAAGAGCCTGAGAACCAGATGGTCTTGGCCTCGTCTCAGGCCTGAGACCCTCCAGCTGGCTCTGTATAGTCCCTGGGATCCCAGGCTGCACTCCCCCATCCCGGGCAGTGCCCCACAGCTTCTCACAGCGTGGGATGAGTGCTGTCAAACTTCCTGCATCATGCCTCCCCCAGTGACCCGAGCCCTGGAGCAGACTCGGGACCCCACTTTAACCCAACAGCTATGAGCACTGGGCACCGTAACTCCTGGGGTGGAAGAGAAAGCCTCCATCTCTGTTTGTGTTTTGAGGTCATCCTGGTCTACATAGTGAGGCCTTGTCTCAGAGCTCAGAGTAAACCAGTTACTCCTGAATGGGGCTGGGTCCCGTCAGGGTGTGTGTCCTATGAGGTGATCTTACTGAACTCAAAATCCCCGGACTCTGCCTCTTCCCCTCTGCCCCATCCCTTGACTGACATCCATCGCCAACGCTGAGCTCAGCTTCTCTTTCTTCAGCACGTCTGCAGCTTTGTCAACCCAGCTTCTCTCTTTCAATGTGTTTGTGTACATGTGTATATACATGTGTGCACACATGGTGGGGGCCAGAGGTCAACCCTGGTATGGGGCAAAGGGACTGTGCCACTAGCTAGAAGAATCGGTAAGGTTGAGCAGACCCAAATCCCAGGGAATCTCAGAATTGAGAACAGTTGGCATGAGGCCAGCTCCCTGCTGAACTACCTGACCTGGAGCAGGAACCATAACAATCATGTAGCATAAAAACCTGCTATTGAGCTATCTAGATAGGCCCCAAGTGTTTGGCCAATGAGCTTCCCTTCCTGAACATTCCTTTTCCCAAAATGTAATTAATCTCTGATTCATCCTGAGTAAGGTGTATACACATTCACATCTACCATTAGATAAAGCAGTTTGGGCGAGCAAGGACCTTGATGAAAGCATAAAGCATCACCCTGTGGGGAGGCCTTCCTCATAACGAACCACTCCCAAATTTCCCAGAGAAGGCCTTCTCTCTTCCAGCCCCTCTGTATTCTCGAAACCAAACCAGACTCTGCCCCGTCCCTGCTTAGGCATCCCCGTCCTGTCTGGCCCCTACACACTCTGAGGGGAAGTGTGGGCCTGTGGACCCTGTCCCCAACTCCCAGGGGTACCCCAGCAGTGACTGGGTACACAGGAGACCTGGGAATCACAACATCCATCCCAGCCCCTGCTGTTACACAGCCTGGGTCCCCTATTACTGACCATGTTCTGCAGCACTCCAGCAGTGAGGCAGACACGCAGCCTGACACCCTGGTGGTGGTCCTCAAGAACTGGCTTCCTCTAACTGAACTTGCAACTCACCGACGAGGCTAGGGCTGGCTGAGTGGTGAGTGCCAGCATTCACCCGTCTCTTCCTTCCAAGTGCTGGGACTACAAGCCCACCACACTACACCCAGTTTTTAATGAGAGCTTGGGGATCTAACTCTCTGAGGCATCTCCCATGGCTGTGGATTCACGGAGTGGTTCTTTTATGTTTTCAGTGATATTCTGGAGTCACTTCATTTGTTTCTCGTTTCTCAGCTGCAGGGCAGCTCAGTTGCTTCTCAAGGCCAGAGACTTAAAGTAAGTTGCTGGATCTGTGCTGCTGTGGGATCTGGGCTGAGAGATCATTCTTAGTCTTTTGAGGTGATGAATTACATCACTTGACCACCAATATTCGATGTGTGCGTTGCTGTGGCTGGGCTGATAGACGTTCTCTATTTGTTGTCTTTGTTTCAGGTTGGTTTTTTTTTTTTTGCCCTTTTGTGCATTCTCTCTCTCTCTCTCCCTCCCTCTCCCTCTCTGTGTGTGTGGGCGCGCGGGTGACAGGGGGTTGTCACATGCCCCTGACAACCTTGAGTGTCAGTCCTTACCCGATATCTTGTCTGAGGTGGGGTCTCACTGTGTGGGACAGGCTAGCTGGCCCACAGGCTTCCAGATATTAGGAATGGGGAAGGGGATGTCACAAGAATGACCATACAGCTAAAGAATCACCACAGACTTTACTTGTACAGAAGGGTATGTAACCATAACAAGTTCTGGCAAGCACACACACTGAGCAGGACCTCTGCTGTGTTTTCCCCCCTAACGTGAGGGTTCTGTGTCTTTACTCTGGTCACATTGTTACACTATTAGCTAATTCATATGACACAGCACAGGGTAGGGAGTAGTTAACATTTCTGAGGACAGGCAAGAGTCAGGAGAACCAAACTTTCATTCCAGGAACTAGAAGAAACTAGAGATTTATGTGTGAGGGGAGGAAGTTTGCAAAAACAATGTTTTCTTGAAATGAAATCATCCTGGCTCAGCTAATCTTTTTTAATTTTAATTTTTGTTTGTTTATTTTTTTTTTTTTTGCAGATGTATCAGTTACTTTTCTATTGCTGTGAGGAGACACCATGACCAAGACGATTTATGAAAGAAAATGTTTATTGGGGGGCTCACAGTTCCAGAGGGCCAGAGTCCATGAGCATCCTGGCAGGAAGCATAGCAGTAGGCAGGCAAGCATGGTACAGGAGCAGTAGCTGAGAGCTTGCACCCTGATCCACAGGGACAAGACAAAGAGCTAACTGGAATAGTGTGGGCATTTTGAAACTACAAAGCCCACTCCCACTGACAAACCTGCTCCAACAAGGCCACGCCTCCTAAGCCTTCCCAAACAGTTTCACCAACTGGGGACCAAGCATTCAAATAGATGAGCTTTGGGGGGGGGGGTACTCTAATTTAAACAAGTACAATATGGTGTTTTAGCTGCATGTTTATCAATGAGATAGATATGTATACCGGATGTCCCAAGAGGCCAGAAGAGGAGATCAGATTGTTTCTGGAGTTGGGGTTTTCATGGGGTGAACTGTCTGCACAGGTGTCCAGGTTCTTCCAAAGATGAACAAAGAATTGAATGGCCAGGGACCAAAAGGAAAGACTCAGAAAAGGTGGAAGTGGGGGTTTGTGGAGGAAGAAAGCAAAGAGCAGAAAGCACCCTGTTGGGAAGAGGGGTCCTCAGAGCTGGAGATCCCCCAAGTGGTACCCTACTGGTCAAAGCCTCCACTTTGACTCTCTTTCTTATGTTATTTCCTCTGTGCAAACTGAAAATACCCTTCAAAACAGCATTGTTTGTCCAAAACAGTCAGAGGAACATGACTCATTGTTCACAGAGTGGCCTTGATTTGATAGATGGCCTTGATTTGATAGATGGCCCTGGCTGATGGATGGCCTTGTTGGTTAAGCTCTTTCCAGAGGTTGTGTGGGAAGGTCACCTCCTCCCCGGTGGGAATGTTATTCTCTTCCAGATGAATGTTATCTTTTTTTCTTTGACCTTTTACTGACCCATCACAGGATCCCCTTAGGACTGGAGAATGGTGAGCTGCCATATGGATGCTGGAAAATGAACTGGGAGGTCTCTAAATGGTGTATGCCTATAATCCCAGATCTGTCTGCCTCAGTCTCCCAAGTGCTGGGATCTAAGGTGTGTGCCACCACACCTGGCTTTGATTTTTTTTTTTTTATGTGACAACTATGTCATGAGGAACAAAGTCCTGAACGTGTCCTTCTGCCTGGATGTATGTAAATCAGGACATAGAAGAGTTCAGAGATAGTACTGGGTCCTCATGGCGTCATCTCAGGCTCTTCTAATCCTGTGGGTTTGAGCCCTAGGCTACCTTGTTGCTTAGCATGGATACTAGTGTTCCAGCTATCACATGTGCTCTTGGCAACAGGACAGAGGAAAGGGGACTGAAGAGTATACTTTCTCCTTTTTAAGGAGCCCACTACAGGTGCCATGTTGAACCTGCATGAGTTTCATGTCCTGGGGGGGGGGGGGACCAACAAATTCTGACAATGTAGACTTTATAAAAATCAGAAACTTTTTCTTCAAGAGAGTAAAAGAACAAACCAAAGACTGGGAAAAGGTGCTCAGTTAAAACCACAGAAGAGGGTGGAGGGGGACTACTCAGCGGGGAATGACACGTTTGAATCTCCAGAACCTGGTATAGCCAAGCCTGTTGGCATGCGTGTAAAATCCCAGTGTTCCTACAGGAAGGTGATTTGTGTGGGTTTGGAGGCTGAGCCCTGGGGTTTTGTGCATGCTAGTGTTCTTGCATGGAATGAATGCTGGTCTCCTGGAACGAACTGATCTCCTGAGAGTGGGTTGTTTAAGGTCGGAGCACCCATGAGTTTGCCCCTTCTGCACACAGCCACTGCTTCACCATGCCACCATGCAGCTAGGATCTCCCTCTTCAGAAGTCAACCACAAGGGGCCACTGATTTCAGATTCTCAGTCTCTGAAAGTGTGGCCTCCACAAAGTGTGATAAGGTATGTATTTGTGTTGTAGTAACAGAGAACAAAATGGCGCACACCTTTAATACCAGTGGGAGGCAGAGGCAGGCGGATTTCTGAGTTAGAGGCCAGCCTGGTCTACAGAGTGAGTTCCAGGACAGCCAGGGATATACAGAGAAACCCTGTATAGAAAAACACACACAAAAAAAAAGTCAGAAGGGTGGTTCCCTAACCCAGTAGGATCTCTGTCCTCCAGGCAGATGGCTTAGTCAGTAAAGCTTATCAACCAAGCATGATAACCCAAGTATAACCCCTGTATCGACATAAAAATGAGGCATGGTGGTATATGTTTGCATTCCCAGCACCGGGGAGGCAGAGGCAGACAGAATCCCTGGGCTCAGTAGCCAACTGGTCAGTCTAACATAATTAGCAAACCAGTAAGAGACCCTGTCACAAAACATGGTAGAGAGACAGTGAGGTGGCTCAGCAGGGAGAGGTTCATAGTGCCAAGTTTGATGTTCTGAGTCCCATCGCCTGGGTCCACACGGTGGCAGGAAAGGACCAAGTCCTGCAAGCTATCCTCTGACCTTCACCCTTGAACCATGGTACACACATACACACATTCTCTCTCTCTCTCTCTCTCTCTCTCTCTCTCTCTCTCTCTCTCTCTCTCACACACACACACACACACACACACACACACACACACTCACACACACACACAGAGGCATACACACATGGTCTTCCTAGGGATAAGAGCTCTGACCTGATATACTCTGATGAGTCACGCCAGTGGGTGGTGAGGAGGGCGGGGCTTAACTGAAAACCAGGAACTCCTCTGTAGAAACATCCTTTAAGACTCACCATGTTGGAGTCAGTGTCCTTCAGGACCGTGTTAGTTATGTACCTGTTGGTATGATAAAATACCCAGACAAAAAGCAACTTGGGGGAGAGAGGGTTGTTTTAGCCAGAGTCCCAGAGGGGACAGTCCATCATGTGAGAAGGCACGGTGACAAGAGTGTGAAGTCAATCCGGCAGTCTGGAAATAGAGAGTGAGAATAGGAAATGGGGCCAGGCCCTCAAACCCACCCACCCTCAGTGGGGCTCAACCTTGTAAAGATCCCATCCACGATCTTCCCAAACAGCATCCAGCCAACCAAGTGTTCAAACACACGAGTCCCTCATTCAAACCACCGGAGGGAGGTTTGGGTTTATTTTGTCATGGGTGAGTCAGTCAGTTGGTATGTTGTTGGACAGTGTTTCTAGCCCAGGCTGGACCAGAATCCCTTATGTATCTGAGGATCATCTTGTACTTCTGATCCTCCTGCCTCCACCACCAGAGTTTGGGGATTATAGATGTGGACTGCTGTCCTTAGTTTTTACAGTACTGGAGACTGAAGCCAGGGCTTCCTGAATCCTAGACAAGGGCTCCACCAACTGAGCCACATTCCCAGCCTAGGGACTGTAACGTAGCCTAGCCTCACCCAGGGTCCCTTGATTTCATCCCTTTCCTGTTTCCCAACAGCTCTGCCACATGTTCCCACTGCAACGATGTTTTAGCCAGGCACATGGGGCCAAGTGGCCCTCTGAAAATATAAGTCACAATAAATCCTCCTCCAAGTTGCTTCAGTTAGGTTGATTACAACGACAAGAACATAATTAACGCAGGGGGCAGGTTCTCCCCCTGGTTTTAAAGAGTAGATTTACTTCGTATCAAGTTCACTTCACTGTGAAGGAAATTAGAGTCACATTGTAGCCACCTGGAGCTACCTCCAGTGTTTTTGCAGAGGGTAAAGTGTTGGCAGAGGATGACAGAAAAGGAAAGCTCTGGTACACACCGAACACAGCTAACTCAGGGACACTGGAGATAGCTGCTTAGAAGTAGGCCCTCCAGTACGGTTAAGTGAGCAAGTTTACCTCAGAAGGGTGCTACTTTAGAAGGGAAAACACCACTACGAACTCTAGCAGTTACTGCCCGTTCCTGGCTGCTTGGACTCCTTTATCAATGAGCTTCTTGGGCCAAGGGCTGGAGATGGTTGCCTGACTTCCCCAGCGCTCGAAACTGATCCTAGCTAACGAGTGGAACAAAGCTGAACCTAAGGTTCTGTGGTTACAGGAAATGAATCAGCAGCTCGAACTGCAGATTCCTTAGCTTCCTTTTTATTTATGCATTTATGTTTCTTCTAATGAGCTGCGGCCCAAGGTCAGGAATTGGCCAGCTGTGGTTTGTCTAATCTGGGATCCTTCCAACACGGATTTCATCCCTGGTCCAGGGAACCAGAGCGAGATGCTCCCTGACCCGTCTGTATAAGCATAGGCTTGGTGCATCTGCCTCTGCCTGTATACACTCGGTTCCCTCTTGACGACAATTGTTAAAATTGTTCTAACATTCCAGTTCCAGCCACAGCTGCCCTGTCTTTCTAATGCCGATCAGCTCAGCTCACTCCCGCCTCTTGGCCATGCCCCCATGTTAGTTACTATTCCCATTGCCTTAACAAAATGCCTGGCGGAAACAACTTAAGGAAGGAAGGGTTTATTTTAGCCCACAGTTAGAGGATACTGTCCGTAATGATGGGGAGGAAGTTAGGCAGCAGATCACGTTGTATCAGCAATCAGGAAGCAGAGAGTGAGGAGCACTGGGACTCAGCACACTGTTTCCTTTTTATTCAATGAAGGATCTCGGCCAGTAGAATGGTGCCACCCACATCCGGAGTGGCTCTTCCTGTCTCCTGGATTTCTAGCTTCCCTCTAGACCCATCCAATGGTCCTGATCTTAGTAGCCAGGGAGGTTCTGTTACAGCAGAGCCAAGCTAGATTACCTTTTCAATCATGACTCTCCAGACCTCTGCTCCCTGTGTTGCTCAGCCTATGGCTGTAAGCCAAATTGCCAACAAGATAGCAGCAGCTTGTAAACTGCGGCTCACTGGACACTTCCTCCCACATTCACTGTGACTCACAGCTGCCTGCTTGCTATGGTGATACATCTGGGACCACTTCAGCCCTTGCCATAGAGATCACGAAGCTGCAGAGATAAGACAAAGCAGCTCTATACTGCTAGTCATGAACCTCTTAGAGTAGGCCATGCCGCCTGGGCCAGACTAATTTCTGATGATGATAGCCCCAGCTGCCACCTAAGGCCAAGAACAGCCTGCCCAGCTGGATCTGTCCCAAGAATTTGACCCAGTGTGACCATAGCTGTTTTGTGCCACAGTTTGCGTGTATATGCATGCATGTACTTGCATGTGTGCACATGTGCATATTTATGTGTCTGCTTATGTTGCCATGGGTAACTGCATCTATGTGTGTACACATGTGTTTGCTCACATGTGTATTTACACACATATGCCTGTGTTGGGGGGAATCGGGCATGGTACCTTACAATGGCAAATGCTTCTCTCCTGAGCTTAACCCCAGCCAGTGTCCTTTTTGCTTGATTCCAGACTTCCTCTTCCTCTCCTATTTACCTGTTTGTTCCTCATGACCCTAGAGCTCAGGGTGACTCCAAAGCTTTCTATCCTCCTGCCTCAGCTTCTCTGTTGTGGGATTACAGGCCTGCACGTTATTTGTGGCTTTACTCCTCTGCTCTCACATATCTCTGAATAATAACCTCATTCATGGACGACCTACTTCCAATGATTTCCTCTGCA
>JADRCH010000031.1:12883337-12977163 GCA_019843965.1 Rhynchomys soricoides
AAGAGGCTCGGTGACAGTACTCCCATGTGTGTGTTCCAGACACAAAGCTTAGATAGCCAAAGGTATGGGCAAGACACAGTCGTTCCTGTCCACCCATCCCTTCATCATATTCTCTGTTGCAAAATTATATGTCTTCTGGCTGACCGAGGGCCTCAGCCTTTCTTCTTCTTCCAGCAGGAGATAAATGGAGAAATGTCAGTTTCCTGGAGCCCACTCTCTCATCCATCTGATAGTTGAAAGTAGAGAGAGCCAACTGTCTTTGGCACAGCTTCCTTCCTGCCAGAAGTCCCTCCTGCCTTGCCTCCTTGGTCTTTATATCAATAAGCAGCTGCCCTGCTGGGGCTGCTGGGCCCGAGGACAGATGCACCTTAAATTTTAACAGGACACTTGCCCGGGCATCCACATCCAGCCAAGGTAAGACTTACTTTAAGACCATTGCTAGTTGCCAGGACCCTGAGTGCTCTGGGCACTTAGTACAGCTCAGTGCAATGCCCCCCAAACAGACATTTGCCTCTGTCACTTCTACTGGCTCAGCTAAACTTCAGGGCTCATCAGCACTGCTTAAGTCTAAATAAATGTCTCGTGTGAATTTCCTTTGCTAGGAGGCGCACCACAGCTGTCTGCCTGTGTGGTTCCTGCTTCGTACTGCCTAGCCACAGGTATGCATCCAGTCCTGAAGACAAATATTGCTTTTTTTTTTTTAAAGATTTATTTTATTTATATGAGTACACTGTAGCTGTCTTCAGACACACCAGAAGAGGGCATCAGATCCCATTACAGATGGTTGTGAGCCACCATGTGGTTGCTGGGAACTGAACTCAGAACCTTTGGAAGAGCAGACAGTGCTCTTAACCGCTGAGCCATCTCTCCAGCCCCCCAAATGTTGCTTTTTATAAGTGCTAGGGGCGGGACAGTCCTCACTAAGGATGGGAGTCGGTTCTAGTATCTCAGAAAGTGTCAGGCTTTAGGACCCAGGAAGCAACCAGGCTCATGCTTTAGTTTGGTCCACTGTACTTAGTGAACACTGATAAGCTAATAACATCATTCTATTGGGTACAGAGGGGGTAGGGGAAGCCTTGGCCATAGCCGAAAGAGAACTAAGATACCTGACGCATGAAGGATTTCTGACGCATGAAGGAACAAGAACACCTCCAGGCAGAGTGGAGCCAAATGAACCCATAGTGGTAGTAGTCAGCAAGATGGAGATTGCAGAGGGCCTGAAGCTGGGAAGGAAAGAGGTGCCCTCCAGGCCTCAACGGCTGCCAGGCTGATCTGTAATCCACAATAAAACCCAGAGGGCAGGACCCACGGTGAAGTGAGGAATAGGCCAGGCAGACTCCAAGGTGACCAGGCAAGAAGTGATGCTGGGTGGGACCACACCTGGCCACAGATGTGCCCTTGCCCTGTGGTCCGTAGGATGCTTGATACTTGAGGCTGCCAACCACACTGAGGTAGTGGGCTGGGGACATGTAAAAGGTGGGAAAATCTCTAAGCACCAGTAGGAGGAGTGGACCATAGGGGAGGCCTTGGGGAGACACTTTAGGGCTCAGTGAGCTAAGTGGGAGTGGGGGTAAGGAGCTATCAGGGAAAGATATCCTCACACAAAACTCAAGACAAAAGGAAGCTTGTTTGTTGTTTGTTCGTCTGTGTGAGTTTGTGACAGAGCTTAACCAGTACTTGCCGCCAGGCCTGACAACACTGAGTTCAATTCCCGAGACCCACATAAAGGAGTGAAAGAACCGGCTTTGGCAAGTTGTTCTCTGACCTTTACACACATGCTGGGATAAACGGTGAAGACACACAATACTAAATGTCACTTAAATTTTAAATTTATTTTTATAATCTTTACCTTACGTTATGAATATTCTGTTTGCACATATGCCTGTGTACTACTTGTGTGCAGTATTCATGGATGCCAGAGAGAGCATTTGATCCCCTGGAACTGAAGTTGCAGACAGTAGTGAGCCACCATGTGAGTGCTGGGATTTGAACCCTAGTCCTCTGGGAGGGCAGCCAACACTCTAAACCACTGAGCTATCCCTCCAGATCCCTAATTTATTGTTTTTGTAACTGTCTGCATTAACACTAAGTTCTAGTTGGCGGCAATGGTGGGTGTCTGGAAGGAGGGCCAGCCGGATCCTCAGCAGGTAGAAGAGCTTCCTGGGCAAACCTGAAAAGCTGACTGAGCCCTGATCTCACAGTGGAAGGGAAGAACCATCTCAAACAGTTGCCCTCCACACACGTCCCTCCCCCGCGGGTGGCACCACGCGCCTGTGTTCATGAGCTCATCACATGTGCACGCAATAGTAACATCAAAGAAGGGACATCGGCCTAGATAGCAAGAATAAGTACATGACCATAAATATTTCTTCTGATTCAGTTGTGTACTTTATGTCTTTTGGGGTTTTGGTTGTTGTTGTTGTTGTTGGCTCTTTCTGGAGTGGGTGGATGTGTGTACGTTGTGTCTCCCCAGGAAAAGTCTGTCACAGAGCAGCCTAACAACCAGAGTTCAATGCCCAGGACTCCTACCAAGGAAGGAGAGAACTCTCACAAGTTGTCCTGATGACACACAGGCTGTGAGACAATGTAACCCCACACATAGGCACACCCCACACAAAACACATATCAACTAAATTATGGACTTCAGAATTTACTTGGGGGTTCTCAAGTCCTTACAAAAAAACAGAGGAGGATCAACGGGGCCATGGGAAGATACAGCCAAAGGGTACCTCTAGTGACCTTCTTCCAACTGGACTCCACCTTCTACTGCATCCACCAGTGAACGGAAGCTTGTGCTTCACTAATCTCCCAGGAGTCTCAGTTCCTTTTGCCATTGCTGCAATAAAAACACCCCGTCAAAAGCAACTTAAGGAAGAAAATGGCTCAAAATTCCATGTTACAGCCCATCATGGTGGCAGGAATTGAAAGGAATACATTCATGCCTGTCCTCAGCTCACTCAGTGAAGAACCTCCACCTCACCCCTCAAATGGTATCCCCACATTCAGGGTGGACTTCCCACCTCAATTCACTCAACTAAGAAATTCCCTCACAAGCATGCCCACCGGCTAATGTAAGGTACATAATTCCCCAGAATCCCTTGAGAAGCTCTTCCTAGGTATTCTAGGTTGTGTCAAATAGACTATTAAAACTAACCACAAGCTAGGTGTTTTTTAAAAAGTGTGTGTGTGTGTGTGTGCACATGTGCACGTATGGAGACTCAAGTGTTGGAAGGAAGGAGTATCATTTATGGAGTGGTTCATCTCCTTGACCTTTCCACGGGTTCCAGGGATCAAACTCAGGTTTACCCAACAGTGCTCCCCTCACTGAGCCAACTCACAGACCCTCCTGTATGCTTCTCAACTTAATCAAGTTGACAAAACTAACTACTGCGAAGGCATTTTGTTGTGGATTTTTGTCTTATAAGCACTGGTTCAATCTCCTTTATTCTAGGTCCTGCCTGGTTTCATTTTTGTCTCTTTTTGTTGGTTTTTGATAGTTTTCACGTTTACAGGCATTTGTCCCCGCAACTGTCAGTGTATATGCTTCTTTCAAAAGCAGGTGGTAGAGACTGGAGAGCTGCTGGCTCAGTGAGGAGCACTTGCTAGAGTTCCCAGAACCTACCCTAGGCAGTCGCTGAGCTACTTCCTGTAACTCTGGCTTCAGGGTATCTGATGCCCTCTTCTGGCTTTCACCGGTACTACACACACATCCACAGTACCAGATATGTACACAGACACAAATTTTAAAAAAGCTCTTTAAAAAACAGGTAATAATATCTCCATTTCCCCTTTTGATTATTTGAATATTCTCTCTCTCTCCCCCTCCCTCCCTCCCTCCTCATTCCCCATTCCCCATCAGTAGCCTACTAAGGGCTTCTCAATTTTGTTGACATTTTCTAGAAAGTAATTTCGGTTTCATTGATGCTTATCCTACCTTTTGGCATTTGATAACTGGTGTACTCTTGCATTTCATTAAGGCATTCAGACTTGAGACTTCCTCTTCCATGCTGAGGACTGACTTCAGAGATGGCCACAGCCCTCTTGGTTTATAACACAGCCATTTGTAACTAGACATTTCCCAGTTATATTTCAAGAGTTTTACCTCTTATAGTTTCACTTTAAATATATATCAGAGTATTTCCAAATTTCCCTTTTGAAGTTTTTCTTTGATTCACTGGAAAAGAATTTGATGCTGCCAGGCACCCAGGATGTATCCTGAAGACATAGCTGCTAAGGAAACTGAGGCAAGAGGTCCACTGTGAAGACACACAGAGATAAGTAACCTGAGCTTCACTCAGACTGAGTTAGACCGACTCCCCTCTGACAACGCACAGTTGCCTAGTGCCTTCTGCAGTGACTATGTACACACTCATCCCTCTCCAAACAGTGGACCTGGCTCCTTCAGAACCTTCTAGAACCCCCACTGTACATACTCCCTGAAGAACAGTACATATTTCTCACTCCTAGTCACAATCACATTAGTCCGTTTCTATTTAACTTTACTCCCAGTGTATCCAGTAGGAAGAGATGTGCTGGTTTCTGGGGCATACACACGGAGGCACATTTTGTCCTTCAAGGGAACTTCGAGGTAGACTCCCTTCTTTACCTCTTCTGCCTATGTATAATTGCCTGTAAATAATGATTAGAGTAAGATGCATTATGGGAAGAGGCATTCAGTATGACGTAATCTACCAATCAAACTACAGAAATGCAACTAGCGGCCACAATGTAACTAGCTGCCTCAAAGTAACTAGCTGCCGCAAGCTCCTGTTTTCACAACTTCCCTACTTTGAAGCATAATTGAGAGCCAAGGTAAAGTCTTAGATTATGTTGCTTTTGGTCACTCTGTTGCAGCAATGAGAAAAGTATTAGAATGTGATTGTGACCTTCTTTATATGTTTCTAAAGAAGCCTGTGCTGAGAGCATAGGATAGTGGCAGAACATGATCTTGGCATGGCTAGGGTTCTGGGTTCAAGCCCCAGCACTGTAGGGGAACCCCCCCCCCAAAAAAAAGCAAAATCAGGAATAGTGATGGATGGGTAGTGGAGAAAAGACGCACATCAAGGGTGTGGTCCTGGGGAGAAGTAAGGTTGGTGGGGGGCTTGCTTAGCACGCGTGGGGCCCTGGGTCCCAACACTGGAGGGGTAAGGGAACAAGATCAAGGGTCCAAGGCCATCCGGGCTACTTAAAGAACCCGAGGCCAGTCTGGGGTGGGATGGGGAGACACACAGAGACGGACTCTAGTTGTATTACAGCTCTGGGAGACACAGCTAACGAGGCAGCAGTAAACGGGGTGACCCCTCCATTGAGGCTCATGGGAGGGAGGAGGTGAGGCAGGGTGAGCAGGTTTAACCTAATATCATTTGAATGATTTCAACACACACAGGACATCAGGTGCCATTATGTGTCCAGACAAGGCTCAAGGGTGACGTGGTTGGCGGTCCAGAGTGTGAGCCCAAGTCTGGGGTGACTAATTTAACCTTAAAAGGCTACCCCAGAGGACAGACCTCTAGTTAGATTCTCCTGTTTGAATCAAAGAAGTGTTTTTAACTTTCCCAGAGCTATTGTTAGGCCTAGTGACCTGAGTTCAATTTCTAGAGGAAAACTAACTCCTATGAGGTCTTCTCAAACCTGCATGTGTGATGAATTCAGGATGTCTCTGGTGACATGGCCTCTGCTCACTGCAATCTTAGTTCTACACACAACAAACCGAACCGTGCATTGTGCATTGATCACACTGAACAGAGCCAATGAACACTGCCTGGGAAACCTAATGTTTGGTTTTTGGTTTTTTTTTTTTTTTTTTGGTTTTTCAAGACAGGGTTTCTCTGTGTAGCCCTGGCTGTCCTGGAACTCACTCTGTAGACCAGGCTGGCCTCGAACTCAGAAATCCACCTGCCTCTGCCTCCCAAGTGCTGGGATTAAAGGCATGTGCCACCACTGCCCAGCTCCTAACGATTTAAGTACAGAAAATGCACACTCTTGATACTTTTCTACCCTATTTCCCAGCATGTATCAATCCATCTTTGTATTGTATTGTGTTCGATAGGCTGAGTTTTTGTTTGGTTTTAATTACTGTTTGGGTTGCAGAAATTATTCTCAGTGATTAAAACAGTGCCTCCTCTTGCAGAGGACCCAGCACCCATATCAGGTGGCTTGCAACTGCTTGTAACTGCAGTACAGGGGATCTGTCACCCTCTACTCTCCTCTGGTCATACCTGCACACACACAGCACACAGAAACTCACACGGGCTCACAACACACACATATACACAAGCTTAAAAATATTTCAAAACTGCTGCTCAAGGTGCATCTTAAAAATCATTCAATGATGGGGCTTGGGAATTGGTTCAAAGGCTAACGTGCTTCCTGCACAAGACGGACAACCTAAGCTGAGATCTCTACGAGCCACATTACAGAAAAGGGAGATGTTGAGTGATAGCAGTTACCCCAGCATTTACAGGGAAATGGGAGACAGGGGAATCTCCAGCAGCTTCCAAGCTAGCTAGCCTGGCAAATGGAGAATGAGACCCAATCTCAAAGTGGAAGGTGAGGACCATCACTAGTTATCCACTGACTTCCACATTGTGTACTGAGGTGTCACACACACGACACACACACACAAAGAGAAACAGAGAGAGACGAACAATTTTCAGCAGTTTCTGAAGTGGATCTAACACATCTACCATTTGTATTATGCATTATTCAAAGTGAATACTGGCAGTTACCTTCATCCCACAGCATTAAACATTTAGCTAACATTTAACTAGATAAACTAGCACATGCGCTTCATTAGTACACAACTTTGCTTTTTGTCTTAAATGAGTGCTGTGGTGGTTTGGTTGGAAGAGCTATGAAATATCCGCCCAAAAGTGCTGCACACACACAAAGTGGAGCCAGCCCACAAGACACATGTACGTTGTAGACAGCAAGGCTGGAGGGGCAGTCACCTAAGTCCTTTGACATAGGACATGGAACTAGAGAACTGAGGTCACCCTGCTGGGCTTCCGTCTTACTTTCTGGTTCAGTATCTTCTCTGTGCTGATCCCTTCCTTTCAGAAGGTGGAGGCCTCTTACTTGCTTTTCAGTTTTATAGGGAATTACACATTGCCTCGAGTCTCAGAGAGACTTTTGAACTTCATACACTTTGCATTCTGATGTGGTCACAAGACAATGGGAGCCCAGGAATGGAAGGTCAGGGTTGGAATGACACATCCCCCACCATTTGGTGCATTTCCTTTATCTGCAGTTGGAGATGCTGCTTAGGGAGTCATAGGGTATGTGGTCATATTGGGGCACCTGCCTGTTGCTGAGGGAGGCTTTCTGGGTTTTGCTTGCCCCGTTCCTTGTTTCCTCTGTTTCCTGTCTGCAGTTCAAGATACGAGCCCTCGGCTTCCGCTGCAGCCCGCTGTCATGCTTCCCTCTCATGACAGGCTCTGATCCCTTTGGAACCATAAGCACAAATAAACCCTTTCTTTTATAAGCTGCCTTGGTCATGGTGTTTTATCACAGCAATATAAAGGTAACTAAGACAAATGATAAAATTATATTCATACCAATGTTTTAAAATACATCAATAATTTACTATCGATAAATGTCTGATGTATGGACCTATTTTCTACACTCAGGGACACATACAAATTCCTCAGAGAAAAGGAACTTACGATGAAAAAGGTTTGAGAAGCTCCGAGCTGGAGGTAAGTTGGGGTAATGGGGGATACCGCCCAGATAACCTTGCAGCTAGAAAACCATCTCTGCTGTCTAAGGTGGCAGGTGACAGGTATCATATACTCATTGTGATAATCACCAATATATTTATTTATATTTCAAGCTTTCACACTGTGAACCTTGAGTACTCATACATTATAAATTAAAACTTGAGAATAAAGATATAAATGCAGGACACATTAAGAGCAATAAAGGAATTAACAAGCGAAATCTAAGAGGTAGAGACGGTAGATCCTTGGGGATTGCTCACTAGCTTATTTGGTGGGTTCTATCATAAAAGAACTTGTCTCAAACAGAGGAGATGACTCCTGACGAGCAGGTGATGGTATCCCCTGGCACACTCACACACATGTACACACGTGCACACACGCACACACCCTAGTCCCCCCTAAACAAAACCAAACACAGAACTCTGGCTTCTTTGCCAGGTTATATTTAAGCTTCATTTCCCTGTAGAAGCTTCTCCTGCCCACTAAACCCCTCCTCCCCACAGGCACTAGGCTTTGACTGCCACCTCAGCAAGAACACTGGACACATCAGTCTGAAGTATGCACTGATCCTGGAGTGGCCAAACTGTGTTCAGCTCCACTCCTGCCCCAGAGCAGCTCAGAGAAGAGGGGTGGGCAGAACCCACATGCTTCCTGAGGAACTCAGTGAGGGGGTTTGCAGCACGCTTTAAGGCTTCTCTCTCTCTCTCTCTCTCTCTCTCTCTCTCTCTCTCTCTCTCTCTCTCTCTCTCACACACACACACACACACACACACACACACACACACACACACTCGCGCACGCTGAATGACCAAGCAGACAGCTGTAAGAGAAGAGGGATTTTATTGTGTTGGACAGAGCTTACTCTTATGGTGGAACCCACGTTGAGCTAAGACATCCATAGATAACCTCGTCACCAAGTGAGGTGTTGGTTTGAATGGACAGCAGGACACAGTTTCTTTAAAACCCCTAAGCTCTGTCTCCATTTTCCCTTTTCTGGTAGGAAAACAGAGTGCTCAGTAGTCTCTGTTCCAAATTGCCAACCTTAGGTTAGTGTAGTTTGCATCTGCCTAAGGGAATGGTGCCTGTTTGAGCTCAACGGGGACAAGTAAGGCGGTGCAGAAAGCAGGCTGGAAAAGCCCATGGCTCCAAGCCCTGCTCATCCGGCTGGTCACAGACCCTCCACATTGCTAAGGACCCAGGAGACTCAGGAGAGGCCTCCTGCTTTCTGTCCCCAACCTGATGGACTTCCCTGTGGCATGCTGACGCTTGGCGCTGACACTCATCTGCTGCTCTAGACTGTCAGCATGCAATGACTCTATGAGGAGCCTCGGCATGATCTGCCAACTCACCGTGGCTTTGTAACACAGAAGAACTGTTACTCCACGGAGACACAAAACACCAGCAGTGAATGAGAGAGATGAGAGCCTTCCAGACACCTGGACATTTTAGTAACTTCCTGAGTGACATGTTTAATGTGCTTGAGCCTGATCCAGCATTTGAGAAGTCCTCATTACCTTAAGGCAGAGAAAATGGGAGCTCATGAATCCCAACAGAAAACAGCTATCTTACTTCCTAAACAATATGACGAGCCATTTGATGGACTCTGGGCATCACACAATAGCCCATAAAGCCAAGGACTCAGCAGCTCTCTAAGAAGACAGAGCCCTGGAAGTCATGCTCCATGCTGCCAGCATGAGTCCCTCCAAACAGCCCTCCATGACATCTACCCAGGAAAGTGCACGGGAGTGCCTTCCCAGCATCTCAGATGCATCATTTCTTTGAATCATGTCTACCTAGGAAGGGTGATTTTAGAAGGCAGTTTAGTCACGGAGGACAAATGGAGTGACTTCATGCTAGTGACCATGTCCGACCAGGCCTAAACTATGCCAGGCAAGTTTGCTCCCTGGTTTTTTCTTCCTTCTTCATCACTGGGCTCTCAGCTTTCTTCAGCGACTCAGACTCAAACCAGGTAGCATACCTGCCATGAAGTCTGCTTCTGACCAGACAGGCCCAGCACAGTGCATGCATGCCTGAAGATGACCATGTTCAACCAGAAATTCAGCTTCTGCCAGAGTAACAATGCCAACTATCTTATGAAACCAACACACTACAGCTCTCAACATGGGTGCCTCCGGTATGCTTCTGACTAAACCCAGGACTCTGAAGAACTGTGACAGCCCTAGGTTCCAGTCATGTGCTGCTTTTCACAGAACACAGCAGCAGACTTGCCTTGGCATGTGATTCTGACATGCCACAAGTCACACTGCCCTAGTGATTCAGAAAGGAAACACTCTACTCCTGTATGACAAGAGGTCAAAGAACCATTTATACGCAGACCAGCATGCTTTTTCGTGGTAATGTCAGGTAAATCTGACAGGGACACCCTTCCGGGGGCACTTCAAGGCAGCATCCCGTTTGTGGCAGTTGCTTAATTTGTAGAAATGATTAATCCACAGGAAGCAAGGAAGGAACCAGCAAGGGAGGGGACCGGACAGCTTTAGAAGCAGGCTGAGTCTGGTTTAGCCAGCATCAACTGGGAATATGACTTATGCCAAGGTGGTGGCACAGAAGGGGCTGAAGGACCACAGGAGACCTGCACCTTCCTTTTCCAGAGGATGCACACATGACTTGGTAAAAAGAAGGAACCTGGCCACGGGGCCAACATTTAAAAGCACTATTCCCTGTTCAACACTCCAGGCTCCCACGACACTAGGAAGACCGTTTCGGCTTACAGTTGGGAGCAGCAACGGAGCATCCCTGAAAGCTTAATCCAGTGTCCATGGACACTTCATGTCCAGGACATGAGGCCTGAATAAAGGCTGGCTCTCAAGCTAACTTTTGGATTTGAAAATGGAGGGAAAAATTACTTGATATATGTGTGGTAAATTTTTTTATTTTTAAAATTCATGTTGCAATATACATTGTATCGATAAATGTCATGTGCTAGTTAAGCTAAGAAGCTAGCTATGGATCATGTTCATCTAAAGTCTCCTCCAAGGCCCTTTGTCTGGGGATGTGTGCCCCTTCCCCGACTTTATGACCGATGACAAAACACTTTGCTAGTCCAAGAGTCAAACTACAACATCCTTGGAAACAGCTGGGAAATAATTTATTCCCAGACACCTTTCCAAGGTCAGAGGGCTCAGCTACAGCCTGTCCTCAACACCAAAGTGTCTGCAGTGGGAGAGGGGACTGCAAGTTCAGTCCAGAGAAAACTCTTGCTGACCGCGGCAGCTTCCCCGGCTGGTTCTGGGGGATGTCGTGAGCACCGAATTTGATGATGTTATTTTTAGTGTGGCTCTTTGTTCTTTTACCTGAGGGGACATTGTGCTCTGCCCAGGACTCTCAGCAGGGAGCTCCAGATGACTGAGTTAAGGGGTTTATGCTGGTTCTCTGAGTTCCCATTTTTTTTTTTTTTTTGGTCTCTATTTATTACTTAACAACTGCCCACTCAAATGCCCCAGCATGGCTCCTGTGGGTCATTCTCCCGTGGTAGCACATATTACCTAGCTTAGAAGGCAAGGACATAGTTACCCTCGGTACTCATTCCTCATATTCGGTCTTTTTGGGGGGAGGGAATGTAGTGCCAGCCGAAGGCAAGGCCGTGGGCTTGCTGGACAGGCACTCTGTCTGCCACTGGGCCCCACCCCAGCACCTCTCTTCTTCCTAAAATCGGCCCCTGTGAGTTGGAAGGCAGGCCAGTGCCCAGCACCACTCCCTCTGCTGTAGATCCCTGAGTGCTGGGCAGAGACCACACACCTACACCTATCCAGCCAGGTTAACAGCACGTTGAAGACTCCTCAGCCCAGGCTGCTCCTGAGATGATGCTGGGTTGTGGCTTTGAAAACACACAAAACAATGAAGGGCGCTGTTTCAGACAGCAGCAGGTACTTTAGAACTGGACCAGACCTTGGCAAGTCTGGAAAGCCAAAGGGGACCCTCAGAGCCAAAGCAAAAGGGAAAGACAGTCTAAGAAACACTTGCAGAGACAGAGTCATTCCTGGTCATAGGTCTGAGAGCATTTGGGGGAAGAAACGTCCAAAGACACAGTCTCCTGGGTCTGAGAGAAGACTCCGCAAGGGAAAGGGCAGACAGCATGGTGAGCATCCAGACGGGGGCTGAGCACTCGAGAGAGGCCACCGCGGGACTCAGGGCGCCTGTGCCCAGCCAGGACACAGACAGCCAATAGCATTTTAGAAAGTAGGAAGAAAAAGCACACATTTTCATAAATATAAAAATTGTTTACAAAACAATTACCTAGAAAGTTCGCTGGGAACAGAATAAAGCTTCCTTTGAATTCAGCCACGGTGGACTGAAGCGAATAGCCAATTTTTTTGTCTTCCTTGAACTCCCCAAACTCCCTGCTCCCTGCTGTTTTTCCAGCCTTACCCACACCACCCAGTTCTCCTGAAGACTGATTTGCTTAGCAACTGCACTGAGCCAACGCTGAAGACACATGATTATTGGTTGGGCTCAATTAAACAATGAGCCTAATGCTGGGGGGGAGGGGTTTGGGGAAATATGTTGGCGTAGACCTTGAGGCATGGATGAAGCATCTGCCAGCCTGACCTGGTACAGGGTGGGCATCTGCACTGCAGCAAGGGCTGCAGGTAAACTGAGGTAAGGAAGAACATGGTGACCTTTCTGCCCAGCTTCTGGGCCAGCACAGCACTGTGTGCTCTGAGACGTGGGCACCGAAAGACTCCGCTTCTTTCAGTTGCTTCCAGCATTTCTCCCTCTGACAAGAAGAAGAGTCCCAGAAGATCAGCCACTTGTCTTCCTCTGAGGTACAATCCAACAGAGCCTTAGCCCCAAGGATCTAGCACCCACTAGGGTGCAGTAGTCTAAATCAAATGCTCAGAACAATAGGTGTGGTTCACCTGCCCAATCAATTCATCAGCAGTTGTATCGACAGATCAGAAAAACTGTCCAATGGTGGGTTTTCCCATCTTCCTCCAAGATCATAATTCTTCATGCTTCTGAGACCCTAGGGAAAGACCCACAGACCGTGAGACTTAAATCAAAAAACACAGTATGACACTGTCCACAGCGTGCCACTGTGGCTCTCACATGGTTTACAGAAGCTTGGCAGTCAGGATTTCTGTATTAAGGTTTGAAAGCGAACCTAAGAGAAGGAGACATTTCAGTTTTAAGAACTTGTACTTGCCCTTGGGCTACACTGCCTCCACAAGGGCAGCGCTGGCTCTGGGCCACACACTTCTCAGAGATACTTACACATCCTTTCTGTGAGCCAGGGCAGCTGTTCTTTGATCTTTAAACTGTTTTAACATTGCTAATTGATATGTAACAGTAAAGGAAGTCTCTTCGTGTATACTGCTTTTCCCTTGAGTTATCTAAGATGCAGTCTCAACAGAGGCATTGCTGAAGCGAGAAGCATTTCTTGCATAATGTGCGTGTGCTTTACCATGATTGTGTGCATATGCCATGGAGCACACGTGTGCTCAGAGGATAACTCTGTGGAGTGGGTTCTCTCCTTCGCTCTGACGTGAGCTGTGGGAATGAGTTATGAAGCAAGCACTTGTCCCGCTGAGCCATCTCTCTGGCCCACTGGTACAGAATTTTAAAGGTTCCCTGTAACAGACCCACTGTTTTTAGGCTTTCCAGATACACGATGGCTTTAGCAAGGCTCATTCACCAGTCTCAGCCCTGTCTCCTTCCTCTATGCATGGCATTACCACTCCATCTATATTTTTAATATAGCAGATACTAATGGTGACTCTAATTTGATCACTGTCTCCTTATTCCTCATATATGGCTTTTCTTTCTCATAGTTTGTTCATATTCTTTGTCCATTTATCTACAGATAATCTCATAATGAATTTAATTTCTTAAAAAAGTACTTATTTTTACTTTTTATGTGTCTGGTTATTTTGTCTGGTTATGTGTATGTCTCTGTATACCACATGCATGCTGAGTACACAAAGGCCAGAAGAGGGCATCAGATCCTCTGGAACTGGAGTTACAGATAGTGCTTTTAAAGCAGAGCTGTGTCTCTCCTGCTCCAAATCTGAGTTTTTATGGTAAGTGTGTGACTGTAACCTTCTAGCTATGACACTATCCTGCAGTCTCCAGAACAGACTCTCAAGTCACTCCAGATCCAAACTCTGCACTTGCTTCTTAGGATGAGTTTAAAGGAGGAAAAATACTATAATCAAGAGTCCAATTTATTCACTGTTCATGTAGGCTGGTCTCAGATACACTATGTATGTGGAAGTGAGTTTAACTCTTGGTCCTCTCGCTTCCCAGCCTGGTGTAAATCATCTAGATTTGCATGGACAGACAAAGGTATCAGACATTTACTTGTAAGCTTTAATGGCTTCAAAAATAAAATACCACAAGTTGCCTAATTTGGCTGGTATCTTGTAAGGTTGTTCTAAGTATACAGACCCCATGGTAGGAGAGAGAACTGGCTGCTAAGAGCAAGCTGACCTGACATCTCCGGGTATGTGGTTGTTCCCATGAACACCTGTGTGCATCCCATCACTAAACACACACACACACACACACACACACACACACAATTTTTTTAAAAGCATCGTTTCTTCCTCTGACCAAAGCAAATATGCATGCATTGGGTGGAGGACCACAAACGGCATCGCAAGTGCTATTTAGAAGGCTGGCTGAAGGGCACAGTGAGAAACAGACAAGGTCAGGGTCAAGGGAAACAGACACCTCCACTGTCTCGGCAACAAATCAGGAACGACTTATCTAAAGTCAGACTCACGCTGACCTTCCTGCGTCTCCTCTTCACGCAGGGTTCCCAGATCTTTCTCCTCTTGGAAGAGTGTCTGCAGCTGCTTGATCTCCTGGTCGTAGTCTTGCCACTCAGGGACGATCCGCACAGCAGCCTGCAGTTTGGGCTCCTTGGTCATGGGATTATTACACTGTAAACACAACAAACACACCTCAGTGGAGCTAGAGGAAAGGCACACTGTACAGACACTGCAGGGTTCCAGCAGGCACGTGTAAGACTGAGTGAGGAAGATCAGGACTTCAGGGCTAGCCTGGGTGACACAGTAAGCCGCCCTCAAAACCAAAGGCAGCAAAGGTTACAGGCTAAGCAGAAACCTGTCCAAGCACGGGGGTTAAGTGAAAGACAAGGTTAACACAGCAGAAGTTAGCTCTGCAGGCCGCTGCACAGCGATCTGGCATCCTTGGCAAGTGAGGAAGAGCCCTGCTGAAGTGACCAGGACATGCTCTGCAGCAACAGCCACAATTCAGAGAAAGCCACCTTGAACCAGCACCAGCAGCCACCAGGCTCTGTCTGTCACAGGCCACAGGGCAGGGAGGGACGCTCACCAGGTCGATGGTCTTTGCCCGCTTCTTAGAGGCGTCGTCACACCACGTTTCACACCAAAGCCACTCCTGAGGGAGCGATTTGATTGGCACCTGATGGATCATATTATTGGGCAAATCCTGTTTGGTAAAGAAAAGAAAACACAAGGATATAAAACTCAGAAACAGATTTAAATAAGCAACCATTGTTAGCTTAAAATTCAACTAGAGAGCTGGAGAGATGGCTCAGCATTTAAAAGTATATTGTTCTTCCAGAGGACCTGGGTTCAGTTCCCAGAACCCATGTGGGCAGATCACACCATCTGTAACTCCAGCTGCAGGGGATCGGATGCCCCTTTCTGGCTTCTGCAGACATCTATACACATGCGCACATGCCCACACATAGACATGTGTACACATATTTAAAACTTACAAAAACAAACAATAATACTCCCTCAACTAGGGGCCCAAGGGGGTGACTATGAAGTTAAGGGCATTAGCACCTCTTACAGAGACCCCAGGTTGTTTCCCACCATCTGGCAGCTCACAGCCACCTGTATCTCCAGTGCCAGGGCATCTGGTGCCCTTTTATTGGCTCTTCCGGCACTAGGCACACACATGGTGCATACACACACACGCAGGCAAACCCATAAACATATTTAAAAACACACACACACACACAAGGTTCAACTACATTTCTCTGTATGTGAGTAAATTTTTAAAAATTTCCATTGTTTTCTTTTGCTTTGTTGAGTCTGTTGCCCACGCTGGTCTGGGATTTGTCCTCTTGCCTGGCCTCTCATGTGCTGAGACTACAGATGAGAGTCACCACGTGGTCTGCTCACTTCTGACAGGAGACGAGATGGGCCGTATAGTTCTCTAGAAGAGAAGCACCGACTCTGACTCTCCTGCTCCCAAATGCCAGAGCCCACATTTCTACCACAATAAAATGTTCCACTCTGGGGGGAAAAAATCCAATACACCACTGACTGACTGTGATGCTTGTAAAGAATGATGTAATGTAGTCAGCTGGGTGTAGTGCTGTGCACTGCAATCCCAGCACTCTGGAAGCAAAGGCAGGAGCATTTACAGTTACTAAGTTCCAGGCCAGCGTGGCTATGTGAGATCCTGTCTCAGACCCATGACCAGGACAGTTATGCAAGCAACAATCACTACAGCCTTGTGCACAATGGATAAGACAAATGATTCTCAAATGATGAATGAGAATAGATCATAGGTTTGAATACTTGATCCCCAGTTGGTGGAATTATTCCCATCAACCACATGGCAGCTCACAACCATCCGTATGGGGACAGGTTAGGAGGTATGTCACTGAGGGCAGACTGACATTTCAAAAGACCTACACCATTCCTGGCATCTCTCTCCGTCTTCCACTTGTAGTAAAGATGTGAGTATTCAACTGTTCCTGCTACTGTGGTTTTTTTGCCCCACCATCAAGGCCTCTAACCTCTGAAACCATAAGCCTATACAAGGCTTTATCAATGACCTTGGTCATGGTGTTTTGTCACAGAAATAGAAAAGTAACTGGACAATTTGTTTCATCAAACCCTGTCAACAAAATAAACTTTAGACATTGCTGAACCTGCACTACTGCACCACAAAGAACAGTGTGCATTTTAGCTTTATACTCTGTGGGAAGAACACGCGCTACTTCTAGCATCAGTAGATTAGGTAAATGACACTAGCTGGATTCCTGAAGATGCCGAGGAAGTCAATAGTGTTATGAAAGACACATGGTTAAGGCTGGGAGTGTGGCTCAGTAGTGTGTACTCTGTATGGACAAGGCCCCATTCATTCGCTGTCACCACCACCACCAAAAAGAAAAGCATATGCATGCAGGCATCAAAGACCAAATTATTAGGCCAGAAAACAGTGACTCTCAAAGAGAACTGTAAAGTCTGGGGTTCTTTCTTTAGCATCATAAGGTACTTAGTAATGTCTTCTTAGGGTTTCAATAACCACCCATCCCCAGCAACTAAGACTCACATATAATGCTTGTAGTTGACAGGACTTCCGAGGGACCAGCTTTGGATGCTAAAAGAACACACCTGCAACTTCAGAGTGAACAACTGGGGTGAAGGAGAATTTCCCCCATAGGCTCAGGTTCTTGAACTCAGTGCACCATTGACCGGGCTGTTTGGAAAGGTAGTGTGGCCTCTCTGGAGGAGGTGCATCAGTAGAGGTAGGCACTGTGAGTTCACAGCCTTGCTCCTTGCTCTACACTTCACTTGGAGTTTGCAGTTGAATTGTGATCTCTCAGACTCCAGATCTGGGAGGCTACTGTCAGTAACTAACCAATATGTGATTTAGTCCCAGTCCACAAGATGGAAACCATACCTGGCACTGCTTGAGGAACCAAGAACATGAGACTAGATGGCCCAGGAACCTAGGTAAAACCAAATACTATTGTCCTTTAGAAAAACAAAAACAAAGCAGAAATAAAATGACTCCTAGTGACATTCTGCTACACTCATAGATCAGTGCCTTGCTCAGCCATCATCAGAGACACTCCCTCCTGCAGCAGATGACCCACAGCTAGAGTTACACAGAATGAGAGATCGTAGGACACTCTGCCCTAAACGACACATCTTTATCAAATCCCTCCTGCTCAGGGCTCAGGGAACTCCACGGCAGAGGAGGCAGAAAAAGTGTAGAAGCCAGAGGGGACGGAGGACACCAAGAAGACAAGGCCCTCTAAATCAACGCAATCACCTCACATATAAACTCTCAAGACTGAGGCAGGATGAATGGGGCCTGCAGGGGTCTGTATGGGGTCTTAGAGCTAAAAGGAGAAGTGGACATGCGTCCCCATCGCTAACCTAGAAGCCAGCTCCGACTGATGACCACTTGCAAATGACAATTTAGTTTTCTCCAAAGGAGTCTCACTGGGAAAAGAAACTACTCTTGAGGGCGGCTGCATGCACAGTAGAAGATGACCACCAGAAAATGAACTCAATGGCATCTTTAAAGGTTCTCGGGTTCATAATGTCATGTTGTGGCTTTTTCCCTTTTAAAATTTTTTATCTTATTTTTATTATATATAATGATATATAATAGATCATAATATTTTATATTATAAAATATTCCTACAGCTCCTGTGCATATATAACACAACTTCCAGTTTAGGGTTTTCATGGGATTCCCGAGTGTGCAAATGAGTGGGCTTCTGATTCTTGTGTCTTTTCTTTTCCTTCTGTTTGCTTGTTTGTTCTGAATGTGTAACTTTTGTTTTATCTTTCTATACTGTATCCTATTATTACCCCTTAGGAGCTATTTTCTACAGAGAGGCAGAAAGCAAGTGAATCCGATGTGAGGAAGGGGAGAGGAACGGGAAGCTGGAATCGGAATAAATTATGTGAGGAAAAACATCTATTTACAATAAAAGAAAAAAAATAAAAGAAACAGCAGAGGGAAACCATGAACAAAAATAGTCAGATGCACAGAGGTCGTGAGATGAAAGCCAGCGGGTGGGTCAAAGACCTCGCAGTGCAAACAGTCGCTCTGCATGAGACAGCTGCTAAAAATCAAGGACAGAGGATTTCAGCAAAGACTAAAAGCAAAAATACTAAAATGGAGGCAAATATGCCAATGAAAATTAAGGACAAACAGAAGGCTAAACTAATTAGACAGGAAACCCAAAAACAAAGGACAAAAGACTAAAATAATGGATTAAATGAGGGAGAGAGAGAGACAGACAGACAGGCAGACAGACAGACAGAGACACAGAGAGAGACAGAGAGAGAGAGAGACCAAGAGACCGAGAACGGAGTAAAAGGCTGCTAGCTGTAGGAAGCTCTATAGGACACTGCCTAAAGACAGTCAAAGATGATTTCCAAAATAGAATAGAGTCACAAATTTTAAAGAAAAAAACCCACACACCCTGCTAAAACCAAGCAAGAAAGAGCGAAATGAAGACAGAAGTTCCCGGTAGAGGCATCCATGGGAACACAATACCAATGCAGCATAAAGTGGCCACCGTGGCACACGCCTGTCGCCTGTGCCCTTAGCACTTGGGAAACTGAAGCAGGAGGATGGTGAGATGCAGGCCAGCCTGGTTACATAGCTGAGTTCTAGGCCAGCCTCAGCCTGTCTCAAAAGAAAAAAAAGAAAGAAAGAAAAACAAAAAAGAAAGAAAAAGAAACAAACAAACACCACCCACAACCAGCCAACCACCCGCCTGTCTCACTGAAATGCAGATCTCAAACACAGTCAGAAGACAGTGATCTCAAAACAAAATAATCAGGGCAGCAGGTAACAGTCCAGCTGAAAACTCAGAAACCAAAAGACCATGAAAGAGAACTACATCAAAACTTGTAAAAGAAGTAACTGCCAAGGTGCAGGTTTAAATTCACTGAATATATACTTCCCGTACGGGGACTGCGGGTATCCAGTGCTGGAGGGCTGCCCGCCCAGCAATATGAGGTCCTGGTTAAATCACAGAATGACGTCCCTCCACAGTAACGTGGACTAATACAAAAGAACAAAGATGGGCCCTTACCTTACACCATCTGCAAACCAACCAAACTTGTAGCAACGATACGTTCTGCTAACAGTCCAAAGGAGAGGGACAGAGTGGTTCTTATACACACTACTAATCCTAGCTAGCATTCATTCAAACCGTACTGCCATAAATTAAGATGTTTACGGTAATCATCAGTGTATAAAAACCAGCTCAAACACATGCAGTAGTGGCCAAGTAGGGTAAAGCACACACCTTTAATCTCAGGACTCAGGAGGCAAAGACAGGCAGATCCCTGTGAGTTCTAGGCTAGGCTAGTCTACACAGTGAGTTCCAAGCCAGCAAGGGCTACATAGTGAAATCCTGTCTCCAAAATAAATAAACTAATATTTCATTTACACACATATATTTTACTTATTGTGTGTGTGTTTAGATAGACAACCTTGGGCTGAAGAGATGGCTCAGTGGTTAAGAGCACTGACTGTTCTTCCAGAGGTCCAGAGTTCAATTCCCAGCAACCACATGGTGGCTCACAACCATCTGTAATGGGATCTGATGCCCTCTTGTAGTGAGTCTGAAGACAGCTGCAGTGTACTTATATAAATAACATAAATAAATAAGTCTTTAGATAGACAACCTTAAATATATAGTATCAACACTACAATAAGCAGCAGTATCTCCCATTGCTGATGGAAGTACAAACAAGCATCACACTATAAGGCTGCTGAGTGGCTGGAGAGTGGCTCAGTGGTTAACAGCAGTAGCTGCTCCTCTACAGGACCTGCATTGGGTTCCCAGTACCCATGCTGGGTGCCTCACAACTTCCTGTAACTTTTTCTGGCCTCTGAGGGCTATACTCACATACACATGCTGCCCCCTGCCATATAGACATATTTAATATTAAAATCTTTTTTAAAGCTTTCGCAAAGTCTCTAGTAGCCACAGTAAAGACACCAATAACTGCAGACCTATGGTCACAGTTACACATGCACAGGTGCTCACAGTGGCAGAGCCATTATTCACATAAGTGAACAATTAAAAATATTCCAGGACAGGGTGGCACAAGCTTGTAGTGCCTGCTTCTCAGAAGGCTGAGGCAAAAGGGCTGCTTGAGTCCAGAAGTTCACAGCTAGTTTGTTAAACATATTTCAAAAACTTTTTTGTTTTGTTTTTGAGCCAGAGTTTCTTTGCTGTCCTGGAACTCGCTATGTAGACCAGGCTGGACTCTGCCTCCCGAGGCCAGAATAAAAGGTGTGGCCTAGCTAAAAGGAAAGGAGGGGGTAAGAGGAGGCAGGAGGGATGCAAATGGAGAACAGCTTAGTGAAGAGCACAAAACTCCAAAGGACAGTGAGAGGGAGCACAGCTCCAAGACAGAAGAGGACAGGGGCTAAACAGAAGCACGGTGCCCAGGCTAGACGACAGACTCAGTCTACACAGCAGCAAGTGGGCTGATGCCGTCAAAGTCAGGGTGAAGGGCAGCAGTCTGGCATCAGTAATGGCATGCCCCTGACGGGGTTCTGGTTATAATCTTGGCTTTGTAGTAACTCCTTGGTACACCTGAAGACGGATTCTTTTAATAGATGCTACATATCACAGTAAACAACAAAACATGTTAAGAAAGACTTCAAGCAAAATGATTAAAATATGTGAGACTAAGCTGGGCATGGTGGCTCATGCCTTTAATCTCAGCACTTAGGGGACAGAGGCAGAGACAGGTAGATCTTTAGACCAGCCTTGTCTACAAAGAGAGTTCCAAGCCATCCAAGGCTACCAAGTGATGCCTAGTCTCAAAACAACAACAACGGAGCAGCAGCAGCAGATTGACAGTAGACATCTACAACACCTAAAGCGACAACTGGGGCTGAGGAGAAGGCTGAGAGGGTAGGAGCCCTGGTTGCTCCTCCACAGGACCCAACACAGCATCTGACAACTGTCCGTCACTCTAGCTCAGGGTGGTCAGACTCCCTCTTCTGGTCTCTGGGAGCACTGAGCACACAGTGCATGGACAGTGCAAAACACCCCCACACATAAAGACAAATAAACAACACAAACCCAAGTGAAATAAACCTGAAATTTCACTTCTGAAAATGCTTGCTATTGGAAAAGTTATTCAGCAAGCTTTCTTGAAAGTTTCTGACATGGGGGGATCAGGGATAGAAAAATTTTAATACTTTATTGTGTGAATTCTGAGCTATCTGACAGTCTCAGTCCCTCAGATTAGACATAAGTCAGTCTCTCTCTCTCTCTCTCTCTCTCTCTCTCTCTCTCTCCCTCCCTCCCTCCCTCCCTCCCTCCCCCCACACACCTCTCCATGAAGATACAGTTCAGTACAGAGAGAGTACACAAGTACTACTTCATTTTCCGACACAAATGGCAGGCTTTTATGTGTAATGTTGACGGTCACTTACCTGATCAAGATTTGAAAGACTGTTGGGATCCTGACTCAGACCTTGGTACTGTCCCCTGAGTCTGTCACCAGCAGCTATCTTCCTAAACTTCTTCAGATCCACAACATATAGTGCACTGAACAGAGAGGAGACACTTGTTACAGTCAACCATCAATCGATATCAACAGTGAACCCAACTGAATAGTGGGATAGGCCATGAACAGGACAGGCCAGTGTCCCTGAGTGAGCGAGAAGAAGACGGCTGCAGAGAGGATCACACACCTGCAGGCTATACCCTGCTCTGATGGCTCACTTTGGCCAGTTTTTTATTTTGTTGTCTTGCAAGGAAATTAATTCCTGAGGCAAGATTTCTAGCTAACTCAGTAGATTTGGTGGTAAAAAGAACTGAAACTGATAAACGATAACAATTTGCCAACACTATCCTGATGACATCTTAGATTATTGGGGGCTGGGGGGACAGGGGACAGACAATTCTCTCCCACCAGGAAACAAAATATAAAACTGAAATCATTGTACCTCATCATTCATCTCTGCATGCGTTCATTTCAGCAAGGAGTTACTTAGGGCCCTGGAGACTTAACTCAGAGGTTAAGAGCCCTGGCTACTCTTCTAGAGGACCAGGGTTTAGTTCCCAGCATGCACTCCAGTTTCAAGGAATCTGACACCTTCTGGCCTTCATGCAGGCAAAATACTCATACACATAAAACAAGTAAATCTTTTCTTTAATTTTTTTTTATGTATATGGATATTTACCTGCATCTATGTCCGTACATCACGTGCCTACACAGGCCAAAAGGCACCAGTTGCCCTGGACCTGTGGTTATAGACAGGTGTGAGCCCCATGTGGGTGCTGGCAATTGTACCCAGGTCCTATGGAAAAGCAGCCAGTGTTCCTCATCTCTGAGACATCTCCCCAGCCCTGTAATTTTTTGTATGAGCTTAGCCTCCAAATCTTCCAAATTACCTTCTTCCAAAACACATGGAGTGTCCATTAGAAATAAAAAAATGCATATACTGGTGGTGGTGGTGGGTTTTGGTTGGTTGGTTGGTTGGTTTTTAAGACAGGGTCTTACTTTGTAGACCAGACTGGCTTTGAACACACAGAGATCCGCCTGCCTCTGTCTCCCAAGTGCTGGGATTAAAGGCATGTGCCACCATGCCCAGCCTATACACTGACCCAAGAGGTTACAAATATGCTTGAAATAAGCAAAACAATGTATTTAATAGATTATACATCAGGACATACTAACAGGAAAACTATGAAGAACATATTGCAGTATATGTAGCTAAATAAATAAATTATGCCTCTCTTTATATACAGGTATAAGGACCATAAGCAAGGCATTCTGTAGGGAGCACCTTTCAGTACCTGATGTGATACTTTCGTCCAGCCAAATGACTGGCCCAGTACCCTGACTTCCAGAAGCGGTAGCCATCCATCTCTCTCCTGCTGTCGCAGAAGGGCGTGTAACCGTAAGGGGCACCATCCAAATTGAAATCTCTTAACTCTTTCAGATCTGTTCGTACAATCTGCAGTAAAGAAAACCAAACCATTTGTTAACCAGCAAACATACAGGTAACTCGAAGGTAGGCAGTTTCCCGGAGGTATGATACACGTCACAGGGCAGCGCATTGGGTAACAGCACAGGCTCTAGAACACAAGCAGAGCTCCCCAGTGTAACATGTAACCTGACACGATCCCCACACACTCGTGCTTTTCGCAGTCGGTTTCCAGCTGATGAGTGGTGCTACTCTGAGGGCTGTTTAATTCAAAAGTACTGAAGCAATTTAACAGGGAAATTTCAAGACTGTCGTGTTATCAGGCTGCAACATGGTTAGTGAGCTCCCTGCTTTGGGTCAGATGTATGACAGTGAGCAGGATCAAGAGGAGAGGGATACTAAAAAGCACACAGTTTAGCTGTGTGAAGACAGCAGCTGTAACTGTTAGAGATGAGCAGCACTGAGGAGGAGGCATGCGCTTTGCACCGACTGCCGGAGCGGTCTGCGGTGTTCCTTGTCATCAGAACCAAGCATGCCCCTGAACTTCAGTTACCACCCACGCCAGCAACACCTGTCCTGGCTGGGCATAGCAGCACGGGCCTGGGGTCCTCCTATTCTAGAGACAGAGACAGAAGAATAATATGCATGACAGAGAAAGATTCTGTTTCAAAATCAATGACTGAACTATAAATAAACAAACAATAAAGTAGCTAGCATTGGGCAGAGAGTGGACATAGTGACCAAGTAATATTAAGCATTTGCTTTGTAACTTTGATGTTTATGGTAAGTGAATTAATACATAAGACATAGGACTGCACACTGTAGAGCAGCTGAAGACCCAGGGTCAACCCTGAACTTCATGAGGCCTATTCTGTGTAGGGAGACTCATGCCTCCAACCTCTGAAGAAGCTGCAGGCCCAGGGTAGGTATGGACTGACTCGGGATTACACTCAGTTCCACATCCTGGAATGTCTTCCGTGGAAGCTGTGGATCCACAACAGGAACTCAGTTTGACTCGGGTTAAGATCCTCAGGCGTGAGAAATGTCACAACTCAGAGACAGCTGACGACTTAGGCAGGATAGCCATGCCTCCACAAGATGAAACCCTCAAAGGAAGGCATGAGACAGAGACCTTGTCCCGGCAAACCAGTCCCACAGAACAAACAGCACCTCAACCCTACAATCTAGTCCTCTCCTGAACACTGCAAACACCACCACTATAAGACGAGAAAAGATGATTTGAATTTAAAAATTGAAAAGTATGAAAGAAAGAAAAACTCAACCAATAAACTAACTCCAGATGTGCAAGTCCCAGAGCAGAAACCAAACCAAAAAAAGGAAACATGTCTTCTTCAGAGACTACTAACCCCATTACTTTGGCTCCTAGTGAAAATGGCTTGGAAGAACTTGCAGCCAGGGAACTTAAAAGAATAATTATAACTATGTTCAACAACTTAAAGGCATGAGGGTATCTGAGAACAAAAAGAAGAAGAGCTGGATAAATAAGGAAATCAACCCATGATATAAAAATTAGAGAGAGAGAGAGAGAGAGAGAGAGAGAGAGACTGACGAAAAACCAAACAGAAATCAGAAATGATGCTGGAAAGAAAAATTCAGTTAGCCAAATTAAAGCTCAGTTGGAAAGCCTTGCAAACAGAAGGAAGGAATCCCGTGGGAAACAGCATCAGGGCAGGCAGGTAAATGAGGGACTGAAAGCTGTGAAGGTCAGCGAAGAGGCTGGGGGAGAGGGCACCATGGAAGCAACCTAGGACACCATGGGAGGCCTAAACACGGAATCTTCGAAGGCACAGACGGTGTTTTTAATAAAATCATAGAAGAAAATTCCCCAAATCTAGAGAAAAAGGTGTGTGTGTGCCACACACACCTTTTCAGCCACAGGGTAGGAGAAAAGCGCTGGCACTAGTGCAGTAGGGTGACTATTATGGGATAATTAATGGCTTTCTGACTGGATTTGAGGAGGGAAACTTCATGCCTAGTATTAAACTCATGGCCAAAAGCTCAGGATTGTGGAGGTCATAGGCCACAGAGCAGAACCTGCTATTGTTATTTTCTTAAATAGTGATACTCTCAGGGTGCCTTCTACATATTTGTTAAAACTTCCTGAATATTTATGATTAGCGCTGCCTTTAGCCTTGGTCAGAGAAGCTTCTTTATGCAGTGGGTGACAGAGATACAAAACTGGTCAAAGTGAAAAGGAGAAGATACTGAAACAAGATTGGTGCTGAACAGAGGATATCTGTATCCCAAGGCTCAGAGAACACCGAGGACGATGAGACAGAAAGGATGGGGAGGACTGCCATGGGAAGATGGGGAGGACTGCCGTGGGAAGGATGGGGAGGACTGCCGTGGGAAGGATGGGGAGGACTGCCGTGGGAAGGATGGGAAGGATTGCTGTGGGAAGGATGGGGAGGACTGCCGTGGGAAGGATGGGGAGGATTGCTGTGGGAAGGATGGGGAGGACTGCTGTGGAAGGGATGGGGAGGACTGCCATGGAATGCCGTCTTCTGGACATGATGTGCACATCACACTCCTAAACTCAGAGCAACTGTGGGCACCTATACGCCATCAACCAGGCACAATGCAGATGACTGAACACCTGTTACTGAGGCATCACTGGCAGTGGAGAGTGGCTGGGGAGAAGAATCTTCCTATTTTAGGATACAGTCACTAATAGGATCCCATGTACCCATGGGCTGCTCTAACTGGATATAGTGGGTTATTCATTTTATTGTATACAAGCATAAAACTCTCAAAAAGCTTTTAAAGAAAAGGAGATGTGCTGATGTAACTTAAATATAAAACATGATGACATCTGGGTGATATCTTCTCATATTTCTGAAATACTAATGCAAACACAGGTGCTTTGCCATCTGAAAATCATGTTACACCCCATGTGTGTGAACTTACTTGATCAGCATCCACAAAGAGGAATTTGTCAACAACCAGTGGGAAAAGCACATCCAGGAAGAGGATCTTGTAGCCCCAGATGATTCGCTGCTTCTCTGTCTGCTGGTGAAGCCACCGTGGCCATTTGTACTGAACGAGCTCGTACTGGAAATTGTACTTTTTGGCCATGTAAGGTATAAACTCCTAGTTTTAGACACAGGGATTAGTAAGACCGACTCCTTACTGTAAATTAGCCACCTCATTACAGCGCAGCTCAAGCACTCACACTAAAACAAGGTCTAGAACAATCTGCCTTAATTGACCTGACTCACATAAGAACACATCCAAACTCTGGCCCAGTCCCAATTTCTTGATGACATCTATTCACCACATGAAATGACGGAAATCTGCAGGTGAAGGCTTGTAGATTTAGAACTGTATAACTCGTGCATGTGTGTGTGTAAGGCATATAAGCTCCAGGTTCACTTATCTAAATTTAATTTTAGTAAAACACTTTTGAGCTTGATATTAAGGTCTTCTCAAGGCTGAATGAATCTAAGCCAGGCTATCACACGGCAGAGCCAAAACTCTGAATAGGCTCCTGGTGTCATCAGTCTTCTGTGTTCAAACACCAGCTCTCAGGAGATCAAAAGTAAGGTAAGCACTCATCTGAGATGAGTCATACTGAACACCAAGTTGTCTTATAAGTACTACAGAACAAGTGAATGCAGGAAAACCAGGCCAGACCAATACGAGCCCCACAGGAAACTGTTTTCTTCTGGCACAGGGGAAGCAGCCCCTCACACCTACTCATGAGAAAAGTGTTCATTCTCAAACCACACATCACCGTGCTTTCTGAGCTAAGGGAAGGTACGCAAGCCTCTAAGGCATGGACTGGTATTTTGCTAAAACACTGTCTCTTAGAAAAGACAAAGACTTTTCCTCCTATATTACCCAGCTTCAAACAGGCCATAATTTTGGGCTTAGATTCATAAACACTATCTTACATGAGACAATAGAACTAGAGTATCCTAATGGAAGGGATAAAAGGTAAGCGTACAGCTAAGACAAAGGGAGAAACAAACATGTGTCAGTGTAAACATTCCCTTAACAAGGCTTCCCTTTTCCCCACGAACAAACCTTAAATGTGGGGGACAAATAATTCTTCAAGAACCAGAATTTCACAGGAGTTTTGGTATTCTTCAGGACCGAGAGCATCATGATGCTGTCAAACAAAACAAATAATTATTTCCCAGTGCTTTTAAGTCTCAGCAACATTAAGCAGAGAAAACTCACAAGATTGACAGCAGAGCTAACTCACGGTTCAGTTAGGCAGAGACCTTCGCTAACGGGCAAGTGTACACACTGCACTATAAAGGCTTCACCGAAAGAGAGAGACAAGGATTTCCTGTAAGTATATCCCAACAGATAGAGGCAAACGCTAATTACGCTGCATGTTTAAATGACCCATCTCATCAACGGATGGTGAGTGAGTGAGCGAACACTGGAGGTCATGGTCAGGACGACATCACTCTCCAACCCAAACTCAGGCACAGGACATTTGGTACTGAGCAAACGGTGCACACATGCACAGCCTCTGTCAGCCTGGACAGAGAGCCTGGAGAGGCAGGAGTCAGTAAATGGGAAGGGAACAGAGGGCACAGGCTCAGGAAGTTATCACCACTGTTGGTATTTTAGAAGGGATATTTATTGGGAAAAGAACTAAAAATTAACAGCATGACATTATTTTTATTATTTTTGATATCAGATTTATAATGAAAACTAAAAGGACAAACAGCTGGGAAATTGGGACAATGACCTTCAAGTAACATGTCGTCAACCCTGAACTCGCAGACACCCTGAGACCTCAGGACCCCACCATCTGATCCTGAAGCCTTCCCCTCTGGTAACCATATCAACAAATTCAACCAACGGCCTCTCCTGCTTCCAGCTGCCTGACCTAGACAAACTCCCTTCCACTTCAGTCTCAGTTTGCAAGCAAAGGCGTTCTCACATAAAACTAAGATCTGGCTTTATAGCCCCGTGGGTCTGTAGAAGATGGCCAAGTGTTACACAGTTTCTGTTCTTTCTATGCCAATTCCCAAGTTACTGGTTTAAGCAATATTTGATGGCCAAAAACCCAACAATAGTCTATAAGTTGTGCACAGGATACTAAAGGTCTACAGCCTTGTAACATCCACACGGAGCTAACTATGTAGCTCTACTTCATTGGAGTGACCCAGACCAAAACAAATAGAACTGTATGAGAGCCAGCCACAGCCCTAAGAGTACTTCATATATACACACAACACAGCAAGCAAATCTTCATGCAAAGACTACTATAACAAATGCATTTACATAGCAAGTAATGAAAACTAACCGGAGAAATCTTTCATAGAGATGACCAGATGCAACAGAGAAAATATTGATTATGTCATCTTTCTCTTGCTTCACTTCCTCAGTCTTCTGTCCTGAGAAGCCCCTGTGATGACAGAATTAAAAACAGCACTTACAATGTGGGGCTGACGCAGTCTTTCAGGAGAGGAAAGGGAAACTGCCTGAGCCTTCCTGCTCCAGAGCTAAGATCTGGTGGGAGCACCAGGCGATGCTGGGTGGGGCACAGGGACAAGGAGGTAATAAAGAAGAAGCTCTCCCAAGGCGCCAGGCCATTTAGGAATACACGGAACACAAGCTACTCCAAAGAATGCATACGTCCAATGGGAGGTCAGCAGAGAAACGTCTGGCACCTCTCCCAGCTGTGGGCCCCACCCACCAAGAGGGAAGAGTGCACACCAGAAGCATGCCCTGCTCTGTGGAACAACACTTCCCTCTCTTAACCAAAAGGGAACATTCCTCTTCTCCAACTGAAAGGGCACAATCTAGCTGCATGAAGCAGGTCGGAAGCCCAGAAAAACAAACAAACAAACAAACAACAACAACAAAAAACATACTCCAAAGGATGCATGGCTTACACCTCTCAGCTCTCCCTGTTCATGTAAGCTGTTTACGATGCCACTCACCACTTGAATGAGTCCCAGAATCCAGACTCGTTCTCATTTGTCCCATCACTCAGCAAGTCTTCATTAGCCATGTCTGCCTTCTTCTGAACCTGCAAATGTACAGGACAGGTCTGACAGGTGCAAACCTGATCTGCACTGGCTACACACTAGTTCGGCCAACAGGAAACAATCAACCAATTCTCCTAAAGGAGACCCCACCCAGACTCTCGGTACTATGGCAGTGTGTTTATCAGAATACTCATGTTAAAGCCTTCGGGGAGAAGCCAGAAATCTCTTTGAATTGTACAAGGAGCCAAAGACCAAGCTCAGCTGCATAGAAACAGAAGGAATAAAACCAGAAGACTGTTTCTTCTAGCTGACAACTTCAAGAGAAGAATGCGGCCTACAGAAACTGTTGAGAAGGGCATGTCAAGCTGTGGTCCATGTTCAGTATCTCCACTATAGGATTCTCTGCGGCAGTCCTCCTGTTCAGCCATGCAGTGGCTGACTTTAGGTTTTACCATGTGCAACAGTTACTTAGCCTACAATCAGTTTACTTTAAGATAAAGAATTTCAAAATGCTGAGGAGTGAGAGAAAGAAAAAACTTTAAATAAAATCACCTATTTTTGTATTCTGTGTTTGTTTTTGTAGACAGTGTCTCATATCATGCAAGGTGGCCTCAAACTCACTCTGCAGTCTAAGGCTGACCTTAAATTCCTGATCTTCCTGCCTCTAACTCCCTAGTTCTGGGACTATAGGTGTGCCCCATCCTGCCTATAAAAACTATAATCTTACTGTTGAGTTGTCACTGGAATTTCCCATGGTCTTCTGAGAATAAACAGTAAAATAGTAACATTATGAATTGTGGGTATGAATTATGGCCAAGCCAGAGCTGCAGAGATGGCTCGGTGGGTTTAGAGCACATTTACACAGTCCTCCAGAGGGCCTGAGTTCAGTTCCCAGCTCCTGTACTGGGTAGCTCACAACAACCGTTTAACTCCAGCTCCAAGAGATACCAATGCTCTCTTCTGCTCTTCATGTGTACATATGTGTCATACATTCACACAAACACATTTACATACGTATAAATAAATAATTTAAAAAAAAAGAAAAAAAAAAGGCAAAGCTGAGCCAGGCAAGATAGGCTCAATGACTTTAATCCTAACACTTGGGAGGCAGTCAAACCTATCTGTGAGTTCAAGGCCAACCTGGTCTACATAGCAAGTCCCAGGCCAATCAGGGCTTCAGGGCTACACAGTGAGACCCTGTCTCAACAAGAATGGAGAGGGGACTACGAAAAGAAATGGGACTCTGAGATTACCAAAAGTGACAAAGTGTTAGCTGAAGAAACTAGAAGCTTATCTTCACAAAGACATTTTTCTTAAGCAGCATCCCTGGAACTATTCAAACAAACGAACACTACTACCATGGAATCCCAGAATGACTTCCAAATGCAGCCGTCCTAGTTTACCTCATGAAATCTAAGACAGTAGAGAACCCGGTATATAGATTATAATAAAGCTTAATTTGTAAATTAGGCAAGGTAAGAATTGCAACAATAATTAACACAAAATGGAACATTTAAACAGTATCTTAATGAACTACTGTGTTTGCCTAATACAGCCACAGTGTTAGCATCTTCATACACTGGTTAGCCACAGGAGGGACTGCTGTCTATTCCCTGACAGTGGCTGCCAAAGCCAGGCAGACTCACCTTCACTTTGATGATCTTGCTCTTGAAGTTATTGAGGATGACAACAACATCATTTGCATCAGGAGGGGAATCTGTACCATCATGGCTTAGAGACAAGTAAGACAGAGAAAAAGTCACAATCTCACAATGCAGTAAATACTCAGACAGCTGCTGTGCTTGTCCATCTTCATCAGAGAAAAGCTTTTCACAGCCAACAGTTTCCTCACAGTCTGAAAGAAACACCTTTACAGGACAAAGAAGTGTTCACGGAAATCGCCATCTCTAGGCTAGACAAGTGAACTGACTTCCTTCCTACATCTCCTTCAGAGTACCAGGTACACAGCAATGGGTTCTCAGGCAGGACAAACACAGGACAGATCATGACAAAGCTTGTATGTTCATTCACAGGTCTGAACACTCAGGCCCATCCCTGGAGCTACTTCTGCTGTTTTACTCGTGGCTGAGTGTGGTGACTCACACCTGTAACCCCAACAGGAAGCAGCAGGGAGATGAACTTGAGATCAAAGCCCGCCTAGGCTACAGTGTGAGATGCAGCACAACCAGCCAAGTTCAGAGCCCAGACTCAATTCTGTGTCTGATAGAAAGCCCACAGTGCAGCTGCTCTCCTCAGAGGCACACGGAAGCAGAGGAAGACAGACTGTAAGTACTAGTTTCTTCCTCATCTGACTCTCCAGTCAGCAAATGTTAGGAAGCCACTGCGTGTGCTGTCATTCAGCAGACAGCATGGTTCTCAGGCAAAAGGAGAGGAGAAAGCTGCCGAATAGAAGACTGCAGGGTCAGAGATTGCTCACTTGGGAAGACAGAAACCCTAGACAGCAGAAAGGATGGCACCACAGCCCCAGGCAAGGAGGAAGACAGACAGACACACAGAAGAAAAATTCTGGAAACCCTATCGGGAAAATAACTTAATCAGGGGAAAGCCTACTATTTACCATAAGGACATTACTACAGAACAAAATTCTCATAGTTATTGAATAAGAAACCTGCACAAAGTTAGGTATATGCCTGTAGTCTTAGCTACAGGAAACTAAGGCAGAAGACTCCCTTGAGTCCAGTTCAAGCTTGGCAACAGAGTAAAATTCTGTATCAAAACCAAAACCACTAATCTACACTGCTTCTCCATGTCAAGAAAGATGCCATGAAGCCAAAGCAAATACACACATCAGGATGTTCACATAATGAAAACCATTCCCAGCCGGGCAGTGGTGGCACACGCCTTTAATCCCAGCACTTGGGAGGCAGAGGCAGGTGGATTTCTGAGTTCGAGGCCAGCCTGGTCTACAGAGTGAGTTCCAGGACAGCCAGGGCTACACAGAGGAATCTCTGTCTCAAAAAACAAAAAAAAAAAAAAAAGAAGAAGAAGAAAAGAAAAAGAAGAAGAAAAAAGAAAAGAAAACCATTCCCTACACACTGGCACAGAACTAACTGTTCAACAGGATAGAGATCGCAACTTTTAAAATGGCGTTCTGGGGTTTGTTTGAACTTTAAGAGAACTGGTGTCACTGACAGTCTGTCCTAGGAGTACATCTACACAACTGCAGCCCAGGACCAGGACTGACTGTTAAGACTTCACAGTCAAAGCTCATGTGCTCTGTGCATGTACCAAGCACCCGGGGTCAAGTTAAACACCTCCCATCAGTGTACTAAACAGGGCCAACCCCACTCAGCTTCCAAGTCGGATATCATCAAGTGGCCAAGGGTCCTGCCTGTGTCTGCATCACAGGGGAGAACATCTCTTCTGATACAGCTCTGGCAGGGAAAGCAATGGAAAGCAGGGCCCGCCCACTCTAACCAGCGCGTAGATAGACCCTTGCTATCCAACTCATCCCATGACTTCTCCCACACTTACTGCACTGGAAAGCTTGCTTTTATAAATGCCATCCATCACCTTGTCCTACCTGTAGATCCTATAAATGTCATCCGAGCGCCCCTTCCTCAGTCTCAGGATCCAGGCTCCCGGATTGGCTTTGAGCTGAAAATATCCCTAGAACATAAACAACGTACAGGTTCAGTTTTCTTTAAATTGAAATGTTTCTAATGAATGCTTACATTTTCTTTTAAGGTGTCAGATCACGTATGTGTGTATGACAACCTACCTACCTACCTACCTCACCCCTCCCACTGTACAGGGTACTGAAACCAAGGTTTTATTGCCATGATAATTAAAAAATTTAAAAGAAGTTAACAAATCAGGGGAAAGTAAAGCAAAACAAACCAAAAAACTATCAACCAACAAGCCAAGAAGCAAAGAGCTGCAGCAGAGCAGTGCAGGGGAGCCGAGAAGCCTGCCTGCTGTGCGCCATGGAGAGCAAGCCAAAGACTTTTACACTGACTACATTTAGTCCATTGTTAAATCTTATTTTACGCATGCTTCCGAACGTTAACTGTGTCATAAATTATAGCATCTACATAGCCGTCACTGAAGCTGAACTATCGGGCAGACTGATTACTTACTAGATTGGCCATCACGATTGTGTCCACAATTGTTGGGTTGGCTGAAGTTCCTAGAGTGAACTGCAGTCCTCGAGGGGGCTGGCCTGTGGTAATGTCGTAACAGTGACCTTCTAGCAACAGGTACTCCAACTCATACTCCGCAGCCACGATACTGTCCACCTGAAAGGCCAACGTTAAAGCACGTGACTATTTCACATGCATACCCAAAATGCGATCTGTGGGGCTCAGGAAAAAAATCACGAGGATAAAGCCCTTGCCACGGAAGCCGATGACTTGAGCTTGATCTTAGAGTCCGTATGACAGAGGAAGATCTGACGTCCACAGAAATTCCCTGACTGACCTCCATGTACACACCATGGCACTCCCCAGCCCCCGCCAGAACAAACAATGTGTCAAAACCCACCCACTTCGGCCATAAAGACCACCTGCTGGATAACGACTCAGACAGTGTCAGATTGGGAAAGTGCTCAGAAACAGAAAATAAGTTCTGAACTGCCAGGGAGACAGGGAGTGGGTGTTAATGAGTACCGCCACGACCGGTACTGTGATGAGTCTGACTAGACTTGGGAGCACACCTCTGGGCGTGTGTGACGGCCTTTCCAGAGAGGCTCAATTCAGGAGGAAAGACTCACGCTAAATGTGCAGGACAGAAAAAAGGAGGGAGTTCTGGGAACTCTCCTGCAAAACATCAGACCGCTTCCGCTGCCACATCCTTCCTAGCACCACGGACTGCACTCTCAGGAACCCAAATAAACGCCCCCTCTCTTACCCTGCTTTCTGTCAATCATGAGAGGAGTAACTGACACAGACACGGAGCTGACTCCGAGGACAACAAAAGCCAACTAGGCTGAGAGAGCAAGGGCAGCAGCAGCAGTCCATGCACACACCGAAACCTCTGATGAGCGCTTCTAAAGGGGCAGCCTTTGCTGAAGGTGAAGGGCATCTGAATAAAGCAGCTTCTGTAAGGGAGCGCTAACTATGACGTGAGCAGCGATATCCATCACTCAGTCCAGGCAATCGCCACTGACTGAAGGACAAACAGATTTTACTTATGTGTGATTCGATATTCGAAAACAATTACCTTCTTACCTCTTCTAGATAAATATTATCAAGATCGTACGGTGTTCTGACAGATTCTATCATCCAACTCTCGGGAGTGTTCAAATTCAGAGTAAACAGCGGAGACTGTGGCATATCCAGAAACTTTGCTATTGGTCCCTTAGCAAAGCTGTTGTCTGCAGTGAAAGAAATCTCTGGCTCTAAGACGTAACGGTAAAAGCTGAAATGAAACACAAGTGTTAGGCTTTCCTGATGCAATCACAGCGTCCACACAGTGAACAAAACACTAGGTTTGGACAGTATCCTTCCAAATCAGGACAATAAGCCAAACTATCTTTTGGTCTAGCGATGGCTTCCAGGGCTGCTGTCAAGTCAAGGGAAGGGAGAAAGGGAAGCGTGTTAGAGACCATCCCTTCACACTGTGGCCATCAGGGCCACAGCCACTTTTCTGAGCACTGTCCTCTTTGAGGAGAACTCTTTTTCTTAAAATCTGAGCCCTAAATGATGCTTGTGTCCTCATGCCAACACTGAGAACACAGTATGCGACAAACAGTTAACATGCAGCTAACAGTGGAAGCTGCAGCTCTCTCAGTCCTCAGCAATACTGTTGGGATCCATTAAGAATCTAAGTAGAGAACTCTGCCCCTCATCGAGGAAGACATTTCCCATGGCCAGAGCTTGTGCGAAGCTACCGTGGTCACTGTGACACTTCCACAAATGGCCACCCCACAGCCAAGCCTGTGCCTTCCCCAGGATGCGCGAGAATGAAGAGAGTAAGCTTCCTACATGAGACCTAATGGCTACTGTTCTTTTAAAGTGAGATATAAACGTGCCAGCAGCTTGTACTGAGGTTGTCTAGGGGCTTCTGAGCCCTACTATGTTCTCAGAGTGTCTCACTAGAGCAGAGGGGACATCATCGAACTGTCAGTACACAATCAACCTGTCAACGTGCCCGATGCTTCCCAGCTAGTGCTAACTTTTATATTTGGTACCGCTATAAAACAATCTTCCTTAAATGGCATCTTTACCTTTTTAAAGGCATGTCGGAAAGCTTGGATTGGCAATTCATAAATACTCTTAGATTCATGTTTATCAGCTGAGTCAAAACCTAAAAAAGCAAACCAGATGACAAAATATTTAGGTTTTCTCTTCAGAATTGTTTCACAATTACTTAGGAGACAAAGCATTTTTAACACCTCAAGAAAATACACAAAACACCTGTTGCTACATCTGCACTAGAGAAATTTGGGGCATCAGAGCTCCAATGTAGAGTCTAACACACACACACACACACACACACACACACACACACACACACACAGAGAGACACATGGGGGGGGCTGGTTCCAAAGAGGGGCAGGAGAGATGAGAGTGGCTCAGCAAGTCAAGGTGTTCGCTGTCAAGCCTTACAACCCAAGTTCGATCCCTGAGACCCTAAAAGCAAGAATTGACTCTTGCAAGATGCCCTCTGATCTCAACCCATGTACTGTGATGTGTGTGCTCACAGACAGACAGACAGACAGAATGAATGAATGAATCTTTTTTAAAAAGGTTATTGCAGATCACTGCTCCTCACTCAGAGTTTAGCACTCGCTTATGAGGAAACAGCCCGTGAATGAAGAGTATTTAGCTACAAAGGAAAACACAAGAGCTCACTGCTTCAGTTCACACTAAAAAGCATGTGGAATAACATTTACAGAGAAGATTAGATGATCTACTATCCTAAAAAATACCAGCTAGGGCTAGAGATACACCCCATTGGCAGAGTGCCCACATAGCACGCGTAAGGCTCCAAGTCCAGGCCCTAGTACATGCACATGTGAGCGCATGCACGCTTAAATGAAATGTTACGGTACTAAATTGGTTAGTTTTTTAGCACACATAAAAGTGTAGCACTTATCCATATGTAAAGACATGATACAATCCATAAGGAAAACCAGCCTTAGTCAGTCCTACGGAAACACCGTGGTCCATCTCCTCTAGAAGACGTCTAAGGGACACAGGAAATGCCCAGAAAATCATAGGGCATGACTACTTTGGTTAAAGACGTGAACTACCTCCACAGCAGGCCTACCAAGAGCAAGGGGGCGAGCCTCTGTGCTTCTCTTGTGACAGGGTCAACAACAGCTACCACATCATAGTATGTCTCCCCTTCTTTGGGCTTCAATTTAATTGCACTGAAAAAAATAAAAAAATAAAAGAACCAAACATTAGCACTGAGGAAAGAGGCCAACGGTGAGGTCAGGGTGGAGGATACCAGCATAGAGTATTAACAATTCAGACGTCTTAGCATTTCAAGTCTGTCAATGAGAACCAACAAGCTACAATGCTATTCAACTGAGACTAAAGCTACAGTCTACGCTGCAAAACCTTGGGCTCGAGGAACTGGAAACCTGTGTGAAGACAGGAAAACTAAACTGGATTGCACTTAAACACTGCTGAGTTCTGCAATTTGTTTTTGCTTCTTTTTGTTCCTTTCCTAGACAAGAGCCCCACCACCAAGCTACATCCTCAGTCCTATTTGGCTTTTTATTTGAGACGCTCTTACTATGCTGCCCAAGCTGGACTTGAACCTGCGATTCTCTTGCCTCAGCCTCCCAAGTACCTAGTACATGCTTGCACCACAAAGCCAACTACTAAATAGACTGGGTGTTCACTTCTGATGTTTACTGAGCGTGAGGCCTATTTATTTTCAGGCAAGAAAAGTACCAGAAAAAAGTCAATCACTAATGATAATGGGTCTGGGGATATAGCTCAGGGGTAGAATGCTGTTTAACACACGAGGCTCTGGATTCAGTCTTCAGCACTGCAATCACCAATTAACCAAACACAACAACCTAGAAAATTTGTAAAACAGAAAAAAGAAAGCATCTTAAAAAAATCTCACTATTACAACAGCTTCACTGTATATCTGTATGATCCTTTTTAGATGCTGTATAAAAGTTATTCTTAAAAACAATTTCTTGGGCCAGGAGGATGGATCAGAGGATAAAGGAGCTTTGTCACAGAGCCTGGTGACCTGAATCTGATCCCTGGCACCCCATGGTAGGAGGAGAGGATCAATTCCTACAAGTTGTCTTCTGACCTTCACATGTGCATCATGTACATATGGCCCTATCAGCATCCCGTACAAAAAAAGAAAGAAATCAAATTCCCTCACTATTTCAACACAAGCATGTGTACATGTTCCTAGACGCCCAGCATCCTGAATAAGAGACGTCTTATGTTCACCAAGTAAATCTGTTAGATATTGAAATTATCTTTTACTGCTAGATATTTAGCTATTTATTTGTGCATTGAGCCTTCTCCATACACAGGTCTCTTTAAAGTCTCAGGAGAGCTAGGCCTGAGAGTAGAGTGTTGGTGGGGCTGGTATGCACTGTCGATTCAATTTCCTCAGAACCTAAAACAATTTACAGATGAGAAAGACATACAGAATTCTGCCTCGTGACTGAGAGGATTCAGTTATATATATTTTGACTTTTTATTCACTTTAATTCTCTCCTGTTAGTATTATGGGTCATTTATAGGTCACAGTGTGCATGCACCATGGCATATGTGTGCAGATCTTTTGGATGATTTGGTGGAGTCAATTCCCTCCATCTTTCCATGGGTTCTAGGATCAAATTTCAGTTGCCAGGCTTACATGCCAAGCACTTTAACCTGCCGAGGCAACTGGCTCGTCTGTTTCCTTTTTATTTTACTTATTTCTGATTTCTTGAGATGGGCTTGCTGTGCAGCCAGTACTTCTGAATGGCAGGATGTTCCGCCTGCTCTTAACAAGAGAGGACCAGCATCTGGTTACTCCCGTAAAGCTTTCTGGTGCAGTGCCTCTCTCTAAATCACGGTGACTCAGGTGACGTAAGAGGAGCAGGATCTTCTACCACACTAAGACAAGGAATTAGCAAAAAAGTTACTGATTAGCAGAAGCTATACCCAACTGAGGTTTGTGACTGGTGGAACTGGAAGCTATGAGCACAAGCTTGCCAGAGCCTCCATCTGGACTGAAGAGCGGACTTTGCCACCTTCTGAGGTGAGTCTGAAAAGACCTTTCTTGCTCACCACCACGAGCACTGCAGCAGTGTGTCCAGTGAATACTCTTACAAACAAAAAGGCAAAGCAAAGAAAAGCACTGACTCTCAAAGGCTTGAAAGATTAAAACATCACCTCCTTGTCCAAAATCACGTATTGCATGTTTGGTCTGGTGAAAACTTTACAGAGCAAGAACACAGCCAACAAAGCATGCAGCTACAGGTTACCTGCTCTCCAGGGTACTGCACAGGGGTGTACAGGTATACACACAGCAACACCCATATTCAAAATTTAAATTAAAATTTTTGAAAAAAAAAAAAATCACACCTATATTCTATAGCGAGGGGTAAAAGACTCAAGGAAGTAAGTCAGAGAGGACGGTACAATATAGACTGCCATGCACTTGATGTACCGGTGAGTAAATCACAGTATAAACCGATACTGCCATGCACTTGATGTACCGGTGAGTAAATCACAGTATAAACCGATTCTGCCATGCACTTGATGTACCGGTGAGAGAAAACTCTAGAGTGTCCCAAATGGGACAGAAGATCATACATTCCCATTGGATGAATAAAGCAAAAGTCCAAGAACACTGCTCACCCAAATTATGTTCAGGGGAATCGCGGAGGACTCTTGCTAAGAGGCAGACACTGATGCTATAGGTCTGCTGTAGGCCAAAGTCAATGAGGCAGGTTCCCAGACAGCAACCTGCTGCTGGCTGGTCTAAGGCTCACACTAAGGACTCGTGGAACTGACGGTTAGTCATTTTTATTTGAAGCAGAAATAATAACTATTTTTTATGTAATAATTAAATGGGATTTATTTGATTAAAGCAAGTTTCAGGCATACTGAAAACCTGGAGACAAAAAGATATGTATGTATGATAGGCTGAATGGATAAAACCTTTTTAAAAAACAGAAATAAGACATCCTTGTATCAAATCCGTGGCTAACAGAACTCCAGTAAGAATTTCTATTGTATTGTAATAGAATTGTAACTAGGGCAATTTTAATTATGCACAATTCACAAACTCATAGAGAAAGGATGCTCTAGAGAGACTCGGTCTCCACTGAGGACCTACTGCCTTGGCTATGGAAGCAATAGGAGAACAGGTCAATCACTGATTCCTGGGCTACTAACTAGATAACAAGTTGCTTCTTGTACAGTGTGATGTTGAAAAGAGAAGACCAGCATGTGAACACCATGGTGTTTGTGGTGAACTACCAGAAGGGATATCCTGGGCCATAGAAGCCTCTGCCCACTGGTGACTAAAATATCAGAAGGCTGAAGATGTAGCACAGTGAGAGTGACTGCTTATAATACTTAGGCCCTAGACTAGAAAGCAGGGTAGGGGTGAGAAGGGGACAGAAAGAGACAGCAAGATATTGATAAATGAGGAGATACAGGCTCGGAGAGATGGCTCCACAGCTAGGCGTGCGTGCTGTTTTGCAGGGATCCCGAGTCCGGTCCCCAGCTTTGTATGAGCTATCTCACAGCCACCTGTAACTCCAGGGAGAAGGAACAGCCTGTGGCCTGCACAGGCGCTGCACACATGTGCGCATATTCACATAATGAAAAATAATACGAGTAAATAATGAGGAGCCAGAACAGATGTTTTGGGTTCTCCAGAAAAACAAATTAGTCCAGTATTAAGGGAATAACCCACACTGTGGGGTTCCAAAGACAATCTGCTCTTTAAAAAGTCAGTACCATAAGAAAGGGGGTGGGGGGCACACAGGACTCTTTTAGAGTAAAGGAGATTCAAGCCATATGAATAACTGGGATGTGTGGTCTGGGACATCAGAGAATCTGAACAGAGGTTTGTACTAGCACTACTGGATGAAGGTCACATGATCACAGTAGTGGGGATCAAGTCTCCACAGCTAACAGTTAGAGAGTCTGTAACACGTCAGCAATAAATTTCCAAATGCTAGAAAAAAAGATCTGAGTGCATGTGTGTATGCAAATTGCACACACAGAAAGTACTGAACGTGACACACCAATAACTGGTAAATCTGGGCTACAGTCGTGTAGGATACAGTCAGGAAGCACACCAATAATGGTGAATATAGTTACAGACACATGGTTATTCTTTGCAAGTCTTTCAACTTCATCCAAGTTCAAACTTCAAAACCACAACAACAACAACAAAAAACCTGGGGAATAAAAAGGCAAAGACATTTTCATATCCTAAATATATTTTTTCTTTGGAAACAATGGGTTTTTTAAAAAAAAAAAAAAATAAACAAGAAACAAGTATCTAAGTGGTATATTTAAGCAATCCAATTACTCCTGAATATCGGGACATTATTATAGCGGGTCTATTCCATTAAATGCTATTTTCATTAAAACGGTATATATACAATCACTTCAAATTTATTTAGAAATGCCAACTCTCACAAAACAGATTTTTATATAGGAAACTTTGTTTCTCTAACAACATATATAGAAACCTTATCTGGGAAAACAAAGGATGAGAGACAAAGGGAAGCCTAAGAGGTCAATCCTCAGGACTGTGTGTAAGTTCAACAACGGCTCTGTACCTGTGTTTATCTTCAAAGAACTGGTACTCGATCCTCGCCTCTCCTTTGGGTTGTGCTGACAGGAGAGCATCCACCTTCATTACCAAATCACTGGCCCTAAAAAGATGAAGTTACAAAATCTTAGCATCATCACTTTATCTGCATTTTTTTTCTAATTACTGCTGAACAGCATAAGCCTAAACAGAGAATTCATGCCAACAAGGTGGTTCAAGGAGGCATGAACTCAGTTCTAAAAGGCACGATGCTGTGATTAGCTTGATCATTGCTGGAATGTCACTTTTCTCTGTGAGTGAAGGACAGGAACGACCAACTCTGCAAGGATGTTGTAAGCACTGTACGGGCTAACCATGCTGGCACCTGGCTCAGGGCCTGGCTTAAATAATTCTATTGCCTTTAGGACTGCTGCATCAAAATCCATTAATCTAACTAGCTATCCAACATAGATGTTGGTTATGACTTCAATATCAGAAGCATTACAGTGTGCAATTAAACAACAACAAAACACCCATGAGCTAGACCAGTGCCTGTCTAGTCTGTGAGTGCCTGTCTAGTATTTCTGGGTTTGTCCTAGCAGGAAAAGAAACAAAAACTGGATACAGCCGGGCAGTGGTGGCGCACGCCTTTAGTCCCAGCACTTGGGAGGCAGAGGCAGGCGGATTTCTGAGTTCGAGGCCAGCCTGGTCTACAGTGTGAGTTCCAGGACAGCCAGGGCTACACAGAGAAACCCTGTCTCGAAAAACCAAAAAAGAGGAGAGAGAGAGAGAGAGAGAGAGAGAGAGAGAAAGAGAGAAACAAAAACTATAGTGATACGTTTTTATCTCTTGACCCTCAAGACTGAACTTTTGGCAAACCTCACAGCAAAGTTAATAACAGCCCTTGAGATCATCTAAGAAGAGGTGCTTAAGCTACTGTGCACTCAGCCCTTTAAGGTTAACCTGCCTTTCAGAGAACAATGTAATCTTAATTTGCCTTGGAGTTCCCATGCAAGCAGCCTTTATAACCTAAGCTAATATATAGCTTTACTCTTCCATGCCTCGGACCCAATGCAGGTAAATAGATGTGTGTGTGAATGTGTGTGAATGTGTGTGCGCGCACATGTGAGTGTGTATGTGCGTGTGTGTGAATGTGTGTGCGCGCGCATGTGTGCGCGCGCGTGTGTGTGTGTGTGTGTGTGCATGTGAAAGTGTGTGTGCGCGCATGTGAGTTTGTATACGTGAGTGTGAGAGTGTGCGTGAGTGTGTGTGTGTGCGTGCTTGTACGCATGTGTGTGTGCACACGTGTGTGCATGCACATGTGAGTGTGTGTGCGTGCGCGTGTGTGTATGTGTGAGTGTGTGTGTGTGTGAATGTGTATGCGCGTACATGTGTGTGTGTGAGTGTGTGTGCGCGTGCGTGCGTATGCATGCGCGTGCGTGCGTGCTGAAACAGCTAACAGATTGGAAGCACCCTTATACTACAAATACCTGCCGTAAGTGTTGGAAGCCACGTGTGGCTATAGGCTGGTAACACCTGGTTGTAGTTTTCTACTCTGGGTCAGGAGAGTAACATCTTCCCTTGTAAAACTCTGCAAAGAATCACTCATTCTTTCCCATGCTGTACTTTCTGTGTGCTTAATAAATACAGAGCAAAGCCATTTGTTAGGGAAAGGCAGACAAAGGGACAGATAGAGACCAGACATAGACACACACACACACACACACACACACACACCCCAGACACACTACAGATGGGCCAGGAACCACAAACTACAGAGAGATGGAAGATACAGGAAAGAAAGTAGAGAATTCAAAAGCTCACCCTTGGTCAAATTAATCCAAGAAGAAGTGCTTTGCTTTCACCCCTTAGTGCAACATCGATCCATGTTGGTGCCTCTGAGGTTCTTTAATGTGTTAACAGACATAAGACAAAACAAAACAAAACTCCCTGTTTTTACCTACCCCCTATATAAAATTTAAATCACATTTATTTGTATGCATGTGCATGGGCTCTCACATGTGTGCAGAGGTCAGAGAACAACTCTGTGAGTCCATTTTTTCTTCCCACCGTATGGGTCCCAGGAATCAACTGAGGTTGTCAGGCTTGGCAGCAGGCACCTGTACTCGCTGACTATCTCACCGGCCTGCCAGGTAAGCCATTCAAAAGCAGCGGTGCTGGACTTCAACCATAACCAAGGTTGAACATTTTCTCTTTGAACCAAATAATCCCATCATTAACCATCTGCTCGACCTCCAGGATCAACTGTGAAAACTTGTGGCACCCAGAACAAGCAACTTCCTATACATCACCAAAGATCAAAGCGTATACAGCCAAGCCTCAGAAAGCTACAACCATAACAGGGGACTACTCCAAATACAGCAGCCCTGGACATAATGCACTGCATCAGCTAAGTGTTTCACAGGCAAGCAAGGGGCACCACTCATGAGCCACTACGGGAAGAGGGAGCCAGCCACTTTATCTGGGCCTCAGCATTGAGTCAAATGAAAAGGACGTTTTCTCAGTCTAGAGAAGTGGCTCAGTGGCAGAAAACTTTCCTAGTATGTATTAGGATGTAGGCTCCACCATCCACAGCACCAGCCACACCCCCTCAATCTTCCAATGTCGCATGTCAAAAGGGCTACTGTGACAGCTATTAAAGACAACACATTACAAAAAAGATGCAGAGTGACAACACATGAAAAAGATGAAGGGAAAAAAAGAACTTTAATTTCTTTATATTGTCCAAGTATGAATCAAACGGCACTACGCACAGTGTAAAAGGGAAACTAAGGGAACAGGGAAAACCGTTTCAAACCCCGATCTGACAAGGAACTGACAGATATAAGGAATGCCCACAATTAAACAAGAAAACCAAGCCACCTGATTTAAAACGACGAAAAAACTAGAATAGACATTTGCCAAAGATACACAGTGGCCAATGCCGTGCCTGAGAACAGCCCCTCAGGAGCACCACTGAGCTATAAGATGACACCAATCCACTCGTGTGAGGGTGGATGGCTACTGCCTAAAACCAAAAGCCACAAAGCAGAAGTGCTGGTGGGAGGGGAGAGAGTGAGCCTGGGAGCAGCGTTGGTGGGAATGGAGACACCGCATCTACTGTGGCCAACACTATAGCAGGTCCTTAAACATTAAACAGGTGTACCCCGAGGACACACCGGTGTGACAGCTAAGCGTGGGCTTGTTATGTAGCAAAGGCGTGGAAGTGAGGCGTATTAAACAACAGCAGTTGATAAAAGTATTAAAGTAATGGAAATCACAAGCCAGCCACACCCCACTCACACCCTCCGCAAGAGAATCAACTCTGTATCCATAAGACAGACAGGAAAGAAGCACTCTGCACACAGCTCCTCCCCAACCACAAGGAGACTGTGAACCAAAGAGCCAGCCACAGTCTCTCCTCAGCATCTATCCGGAAGCACTCAGCCTTCTGCTTCTGCACAGGTCTCAACAGTTCCACATTTGAAGTGGAGAAATAATGCAGAAGCCTAAGTGATGTGAGCAATAGTAAGTAAAACTGGAGATGATCCCACTGACTTGGTCATGCAATTGACAATAGATAGCCCTCACTTTAACCAATGTGGAAAAATTAATAAAAACTCTGTGACATGAACTAGCTTCTAACTGGAACACCAGTTTTATCATTTATTATCTAACTCGTTACTAAGATAAAAACTTACACGTCTTCTTCTACGTGAAGCTGTTGGATATGAGACTTTATTTTCTGTCCCGATGTTTTCAGGATGATATTTTCCAGGAGGTGGAAATCATCTTGGTTGAAGAGTTCATTGTCCTCCAGCGGCCCAATGATCTGTGTGAGGTAGAGAGGAGGAGGGCAGAGCTGCAGGGTAGCAGTCACTGGCTCTGGGAAGCCTCTGAGGGCTGGGACCTAACAGCAAGCCCCTTACGACTTCTGCCCTGAAGCATATCTTCAGTAAAATGGCTAAGATGAAAAATAAAGCCTAAGGAAATGCAGTTAATGTTTACCCATTAATCCCTCAGACCCCAGAGCCTGTGTGTTCCATGTTAACCCTCTAAGCAGGCTGATGTGAGATTGCAGTGTCATCTGCATCAGTTCTCAGCAAACAGCTGTAAGACCTACTGTGTGAGCAGCCGTCCTGACTCCTGCTTTGAGAGCCCCACACTCACTATCTCCCAGTGTCTAAACACAAATAAACATCAGGCAGCATCCCACAGGGCTGCATCAGACACTTTCTTGGAAGGACAGGACAGAACTCTGTGCCGGCACCGAGTCAGCCATCAGGAGGGTGGCTCTAGTCTAGCCCAAGGGAGGCTCAAAGGAGCCTGAGAGCCAGAGACTCATGAAGGCAGGCTCGCCCGCAGCCCAGCAAGTGCTCACCCTTCCGTTGCTGATCACCACTCGCTGTCCCTTCTTCAGCTTCAGAACATCCCTGCAGTACAGGGCATGAGACAAAATGAAATCCATTCTGGAAGACTCAAAGACCTCTTTAAAAAGACTGACATCCATGCCCTAGGAAGTAATCATTTTTAAGGAAAGTCACTGTTATTAAGCAAACCACACGACCGAGCACTAACAATGAGTACACTAACGTGCTTTTGTGAAAAGTGAAAGCTAAGTTTCCCGATGAAGGCCACCTTAGTTCTTCAGTTGCTTGTCTTCCCTCCCTCCTCATAAACTGCTCATCCCCGTTTCCTGGGTTTCTACTGATTTGTTTACCTGACAGTCTATTCTCAGCAACTTTTTTTTGTTTGCATTTTTAAATCTGTTAACTTGAGGTGACAGCCATTTCCTCTAACTGAAACTCAATATACTTGTGATTTTATCAGAAATTTTCAAACTATAAAACAGTAAAAAAATAAGTAACATTAAACCAATGGATAAACAAGGGCTTCTAGTGGAAAAAAGAACAGCTGACTTTCTAACTCATACGCATCTTAAATCTGTTTTATACTTTATAAATATATCAAATATTGCCTTTAAAGTTTATACAAAGTGGCACAAACTTTTAAAATGGGCATCCTGAAACCACAATAAGTTAAAAACCACAATAAGTAAAATGTAATAGGACAAAATTATTTCTTACTAAGATTCTAACTCAACAACAACAAAAATACCCTGTGACTCAGAAGCATTTAGAACCCAATTATAAACAGGGTCTATCAGCCCAGGGTTAAAACGTGAATGACCAGGCTAGCCTCAGAACCTGTGAGCCTTACCCCGACAGAGAATTCCCCGATGTCCACTCCTGCGGCCAGGGCCTCTGCCGTCTCCTCTTTGGCCATTTTGGTGATAAAATTCTTAGCAGAGTTGGAGGTCTGTGTTTGGAGGGCTGCCCAGATGGCTCTGAAGACTGGGGTGCTTGAGTTACTGATCTCTCGGCTGGGGTTGTTGATCATACTTATTCTAACATTGTTACTGGTTTTCTATTTACAAAAGAGGGGAGACAGGAATTATACGCTACACGGTATGAACTTTAAAGGTAACACTGACCAGGCAGGTTGGTGCACACCTTAGCACTCAGGAGGCAGGTGTCTGAAAGTTCAAGGCCAGCCTGGGCTATACACCAGACCGAATTTACATTAGTTATATTCCATAATAGCAATGTCTCTTCTAAACATCTTCAGTAGTTGTCTGTATTCAAATTAAAATTCAGATATATCCATCCGGTCAGATCTGCCAAATCCTGTATAAACTGACCCCAGCCTTCCTTCTAAGGTTCATTCCTATAAATACAGCAGCCACAGACTAACAAGAGTTAGTCTTTCTTCAGCACATTTAATACTCAACTGTATCCCATCTTTTCTTCAGGTTCCGTGCATCCACCTTCACTCACATGGCCTTTCCACATGCCATCAGCAATGCCTGGGTAAAGGCCAACTAGCTAACAAAACAGACTCTACAGAGAAGATGGCTGGACAGTGAGATGGCTCAGCCAGTAAAGGCACTACTTGCTACCAACTGAGACCTTAGTTAAATCCCTACGACCCATAGGGTGAAAGGGAAGTACTTTCCCATGTCTTCTGACCTCCACACATGCACTGTACCATGTATATGTCTTTTCCCATAAATGTATGTAAGTATATATGTATGTATGCATGCATGCATGCAAGCAAGCATATATGAGAGGAGAAACAGATCCGGAGCTGGAGGGATGGCTCAGCCTCACATGCGGCCCTCTCTTCATGTCACAGTACATGGCAAGATCCCTGCAGCAGGAACATGCGCAGTCATGCAGAAAACCCTACATTAAGGATTTCATTATGTTTTCTCTTAAAGGATCTATTCCCCTCAAGTGAAGCTAGGCTCTCCACGCTTAGACCTCTTTTTTTAGGAGCTGATACTCTCTGAAGACACTATGCTCTTTTTCCTCAGCAATCCCCCCCCCCCAAAAAACTAGAAACACTAAAATAACCACACTAGTACAGGGGTACTCAGGCACCCCACAATTCCCCTCCCAGAATGAAATCTGAGATACTTGCCTGATGTTTAATGGCATCATAGAGTAACTGCCGCCCAGACGGGCTATCAAAATCTCCAACGATCCAAAACGTCACTGGCCTAACAAAGGAATCATCTGTAGAAAAACAAGAACAGCAAACTCACTGGAAGGAACAGAGGATAGTCCATGTGGCAACATTAAAATTAGGCCAAAGAACTTCTGAAAAACATGCACAAACAGAAACAAGAAAATGACTGCTAGACAGAGACAGAAAGCAGAAAGTAGTGAAATGTCTTTACTAACATGAAGCAGAGGGATCTTCCAAGCAGCTCGATGGGAAACTAGGAGCATGCATTGATTAACTGTCCTGTGATCTGGGGATCAGTTAGCATACACAATGAAACATGTGGGCAACGCAATGTAGTCTCCAATCCTGTTAATTTACAGCTTTCTGAAAGGTCTGCACACATTCACATTGTTTATCTACACTCTACTGTTACCCACAGGTTTCAGAAACATCACAATGAATGCCAATACATTCTGAATGACAATGGTCCTGAAACCATATAAATTAATTATGAAAATGAAGGGAACATTCTGGAGTTGTGAGTTACCATAGATTTCCTTGGAGGACATTCCTGGACAAAGGCAAAAAAAAAAAGAGCAGAAGAAAAGAGAACGTCATTTGTATACTTAAGTCAGCAATCACACTCAGCTAACAGGACTGTGCTGCTTTCTGCCCTAGCTCCCGCCATGTTCAAGCTCTGCTCTAGGACCCCTCGGAGACAAACTCTTTGAGAAGCACAATGGACTAATTGTGTGAGCTTATAAAGCCTCAGGAAACCAGATGCTCTTCGGGACCACAGCTGGATAAGATTAGCTGTCTTAATGACAACTGGTGCTATGGGAGCAGCAAGTGTTACTAGTACTACTCTGGACAGATAATGATGCCAACCCCACCGGAGGGAGTAACCTGCCTGCAGATGAGAACAGTGACTCTAGACAAGAGTAGCTTAACTACGTAACTCTGCATAAAATCACTGTAACGGATCACATAAGGCTTTCTAGAGTCCAGTTTATAGGTTCTACAGTAAAAGTAACCCTAGGATGATACCAAAGAGCCAGGCAAAATCATTTCTATATAATGAGTCATGAAGGGCTTTCCTACCAATTTTAATGATAAGCATAAAATTTAAAGAAAATAGTTGAATTTGGAGACATATACAGAATTATATTTTAAATACGTTTACACTTGCATTATAAGTGAAAATTAATAAAAGAAATTAATTTCTTTTCCCAAAACGGTTAGGTGGAGTTTATTGTAAATACTAAGTAAAGAATAAACATGAGACCAAAGCAAGCCCAAGTGGTTACCTTTTTTTGTCAGATAGTTCATACTGTTGGCGATAGCAGCAGTCTTGCCCCGAGAGTCCAAGGCAGAAAATCTGGCAAAGTCATCCACATAAAAATTATCTAGGGGGAGAAAAAAAGGAAAAATTGAAACAGACATATAATTAACAATGGCAGATTCCAGACAAGTCCTAGAGGTTTATTTGTCTTGCTGGCCCTCAAAGATGCTACCATTTTGATGAAAACTGTCAATCGGAAGGTCTTGCGCCCTGGCCGTTTGGAGTGCTTGGGGAATAGGAGCTGTAATTTATAGTCTGTGGAGGATTTGAGGCAGGCAGGTGGGCTGAAGGCATGGGTCAGGCGTGTGGGGATGGCAGCAGCTGCAGGGAGCCATGGAAGCCAGCAAAGGTTTTTCACTGAAGGGATTCAAATGGCCACTTAATGTTGGTGGAACATTCGTTTGTCAAGAGAGATATTCAAGCTTTTTTGTTCATTAAGTGATCAATGAAATCTGAATCCAAAGACTGTTTCTGAGGAGAAGATGCAGCATCTCTGCAGGAGTACACAGGGGATTCTGGCTTGTGCCAGAGCTCTAGGAAGGACTTGGTTTCCTGGAGGGCATCAGCTCAGTGACCGTGTCTGTCTGTCTCACTGTATCCTGGTCAGTCTCACTCAAGTTCCTTAAACATATACTCCTTTAAGGCAAAGGGGAGGTCCTTAGGATGAAGAGCAGCCGCCTGTTGTAGAGCTGTGCTCAAGGGGGTGGGTTTTTGATTGATACCATCTTTCTAAAGTTGAGAAAGCAGCTCAGCTTTGTTGTAAGCCTTTAGATCCAGCAGGTGAGTGAGCCAGTCCCTAAACAGCACTGAGAACACTGTTGCCAACAAGTTTGTGTCTTTTGAATTGTATTTGTGGGATGCGGGATTGACCTTTTCCTCTTGGGCACCCCATCTGAGATGGCCTGAGCAACTCTCCACATCTGCACTCCTTCCTTGCTTACAGTCCACAGGGTTTGATAATGCTTGTGCTTTGGCGATGGGATTCTCCTCTGCCCAAGCCGTTCTTTCTCATGTCATCAGGTGGAAGTCGTTCCTTGTACAAGTGATTTATCCTGTATAAGTGTGAGGCGGCTGAGCTGGGTGGCTCCAGGGTGGGAGAGTTCCATCAAAGCTGCCCTCAGAGTTAAGCTCACATGTGACAGGGAGAAGTTAAAGTTAGAAACTTCACTGAGAGACTGTTTTATGGGAATTCTGACAGGCTAAAATGTTGGAAAAACAGAAGTACCCTTGAAGTCCTTGGAACTGAGTCAATGAGGAAGTAACTTCTCATGCCTCTGTAAGTAGTCTCTATCTGTGAGCTTCCCAAGCCCACCCCAGCCAGCCCAGCCCGGTACACTGCTTCTCCAGCAGCCCCCCCACCCCACCTTAAACTCCTGAGAGTGCCACCCTGGCTCCAGCTCCTACAGCCACCTCCAGAGCTGCAGCCTTCCCACTGGGGATGGACCATCATATACTGTACCCAGCTAGACCTCCATTTTAAGATTTTTATTTTGTGTGTATTTTATGTGTATGAGTGTTTTGACTGCATGTATGTGTGTTTGAGTCTGGTGTATGGAGGCCAGAGAGGGAGCTGGACCCCACACCCAAGTCCTCTGCAAAAGCAGGAAGTAGTTCTCACCACCAAGCCACCTCTTCAGCCCCTGACAGATCATAATTTTGAGCTATCTTCTTAATAATATAATCTAATAAATGTAAGAATGTAAAACACAAAGCCAAAAGCCAAACGTTGTTACTGAAATGCTCCTTACTGCTTGCTGTTAGATCCAGATACTCTCGCTTAGCTGTCAAAATCCTAGAGTTGATTCTTGGAACAACATTCGGCTGACTCATGATGTACTCTACGACATCTTGATCATGTGACAGTTCACCCTGTATGAAGAGAGAAATAGAGGGGGCAAGAGTGTTAAAGGAGTATCAGCAATGAGAACTCACTAGAAATAGAAAGTTAGTAGCTTTGTAACAGCTGGTTATGTTAACAGCTAAAGGCAGATGTTCATGTGAGCCCAGTAACAGGCACCGTATGCATGCATACACATAGTGCCTCTAACTCTATTGCCAACACTGGGGTGCCAGTAACATTCTTTGAAAGACAGGAGGCTCAGAACAAGACAGCTAAGCCAGCTCTCCCATGGTGGGAGGCACACAGCCACTATGTGGAGTCACTTCTCTCTTTCCACCTTTACATGGGTTCTGGGAAATCAAACTCAGGCTCCTAGGCTGGCCCGGTGAGCTCCTTACCCCCTGAGCCATCTTGCTAGCCTTTGAATTCATTTTTATAAGGGCCAAATGTTGCTCTGCAGTAAGTTGATATAGAGTTTTTCTAGTCTTTTTTTAAAAGACCAGGAATAAAATTTTATTTATTCATTTTTGGTTTTTTTGAGACAGGGTTTCTCTGTATAGCCCTGCTGTCCTGGAACTTGCTCTGTAGACCAGGCTGGCCTTGAACTCAGAAATCTGACTATCTCTGCCTCCCGAGTGCTGGGACCAAAGGTGAGCGCCACTATACTCATACATTTTTTAAATAAGTAGATGTGCTCCAAGTGTCAGTGTATAGACACAGAATAAACACTCAGTACCGTACCACACACTGTTAATGCTAGCACTCAGGGAGAGATGGATCTCTGTGAGTTCAAGGCAGACCTGGGTTGTGTAGCAAGTTCCAGGCTAACCAGTGCTACTGACATTGTCTGGAAAACATTATTAGGGCTCCTGAGATGGCTCAGTGGGTAAGGAGCTGCATGGACCAACCTGGCAACCTGAGTGTGACTCCCCAGAACCCGTGGAAAGGTGGAAAGAGAGACACGACTCCACACAGCTGTCCTTTGATTTCCACACATGTACTGTGGCATGTACATCTCCAAAACATTAATAATAAATGTAAAAAAATTAAAGTAACTCAAAATAGGTCCAAGATTTACCCTAAAAATTTTCAAGCATAAGAGTCTTGGAAGAAAACACTAGGGAAAATCTTCATAACAGAAGACAGGCAAAGATTTAGCAGTGTTTTCTTAGATAAAACAATGAAAGCACAAAACACAAACAAAGAATAAACTAAAATTCATCAGAGTGGAAACTTTTGTGCACCAAAGGCCATTATCCAGAGTAGAGGGCTGGAGACGTAGATCAGATGGTAGAGTGCTCACCTAGCATGCACCAAGCTCTGGCTTGAGTGCCTAGCACTGTATGAACAGGACACAGTTCACAGCAGGATCATTCAAGATAACCAAGAGATTGAAACCCTCTAAACAGCCCGAGAGTTGAATGGACAAAAGTGAACACACACACACACACACACACACACAGCAACAACAACGAAAACCATGGCTATGAACCTAAGTGTGAAACTCAAGATTGCCAAATAAATAAATTCAATAAAAACATATAAAATATGCAAAATAACCAATTAAAAAATTAGAGTTAAAAATAGCTGGTGGCACACACCTATACTATAATGCAACTACTCTCTGATAGCAGAGGCAGGAGGATTGCCAGTTCAAGGACAATCTGGAGTACACATAGAGACCTGGCCTCAAACAAACAAAAAAGCAGGTCTAGTGAGCCTCTGAAGACCAAGGCTAAAGACTGGCAATGGCGCCCAGATGAGGCTAACGCAAAAGCTCTGTCAACATGCACATGCAACCCCCACACATATGCACGAGTATACACATACACACACACACACACACACACACACACACACACACACGCGCGCACACACATGCACACAAAATGACTGATGGGGGTACAGGCGGGCAGTCAAGGAGGAAAGAAGATACACATTTGGTTACTGACACAGTAACCAAAGGGTTCGTTAGCTGACAGAAGAATAAAAACAAACAAGGGAAACAAAGATACATCAAGTAAGATTTTGTCTTTGTTTTTTGTTTTTTGATACAGGGTTTCTCTGAGTCACCCTGGCTGTCCTGGAACTCTCTCTGTAGATCACTTTGACTTTGAACTCAGATCTGCCTGCCTCTGGCTCTCGAGTGCTGGGACCAAAGGTGTAGGCCACCACCACCTGCATGTATGTATGTAGAGAGGGAGAGATAGAAATAGAGATAGATATAAAGATATAGAGAGATAGATACTGGGTCTCACTACATTACCCTGACTAGCCTGAAAGTCACTATGTAGACCAGGCTGGCCTCAAACTCATCTGCCTGCATCTGCCTATGCCTCCTAGGTGATAGGATTAAAAGTGTGTCTAACTATGCCCTAGTAAGACTACTTAACTAAGGAACACAACCTATGAGGGTCTTTTTCTCTCTCTCATTCAATTGTGTGTGTGTATGTGCGTGCATGCACACAGGCGGGTGTGTGTCCATCTATTCCTCCGTAAGAATGAAAGGGGATCGTATATAGCAAAATAATTGGGTGATTTCAGTCCCTGGAGCCTGGGTCGTAAGCTCTCAGGCAGTGGCAGACGCATCCTTATTCAGTGGCCTCTCAGACCCCAGCAAACAAGGAAACGCACAGCCAGCCTTAGTTTACGCTAACGCAGTAACTTGGGTTTGGAGATAGAGGACTGGAATGTGAAGGAGCATCGTAGAGATCTGGGAGCAACAGGACCCCTGCAACTCTATCCACAGAAACGTTCAGACAACACAATCCGCAGATACAGGCAGCCAAGTGCCAGTGGCGAAGAGAAGGACAAAATGGGCTATGACTCCTGGAGAGGATGCACCTGGCGCTGGTGATGTTACCCGTAATCAGAGGTGATGGTGTCCACCTGTGTATGTTCTCATGGACCGTTGTCTGTATGCAAGTGAGGTCAGGTGAAATCATATTTAGTCGGATAAGGCTAGAGCCTATGACTGGGCAATGAAAACAGAAGGCAGAGCTTGAAGTTTTAGAGAGGGGACAGAAAGAGAGACAGACAGAGAAGGGACGGAGAGAAGATGGAGGAAGAAGATGAACCAGAACCACATGGTCCTAGGAGCCGTAAGTAATTGGGAATTTTTTTTTAGAGATGATTAAATAATATAGGGCACATCTGTCCAATCTAGGTGTGCAGCCTGTATCAATATCGATTGAGTTTTGAGTTCTTTGGGTGGGCATTTTGGGGGTTGAAGATTTACTGTTATAAACCTGGCTGATAAATTACCAGCCTCTGGAGTTTTCATTTTACGGGGCCAGGGGTTCAGAGCCAACAGTAGCCAATCCTGGCAGGCTAGCCAAAGGGGACGGATGGCTTGGGAGTGTGGAGCAGTTCAGTGGCAGGCAGGCTAAACACAGGAACCTGGGAAGGTCTCTGCTTTCAGCTCCCATTGAGGGAAGGGAGACCAAGTTGCTGGTCGTAACCATCTTTAGTGTGGATTGTTTCTTTAATAATTACACGCTACACACCATCTTCCACTTTTCAAGAAGCTAACTTAGAGCATGGGGTCTATCAGCAGTAGCTAGTGTGCATGAGGCCCTGAGTTCCATTCCCAGCACAGCAAGTAAATAAATGAATAAAATGAACCCCATAAAACATTGTTTTACGCAGTGCAAATTACCGCTCCATAAATACTAAGCAGTCTATATAGAAAAGCAAGTGTCTTTCCAATGTCAGAATTCCTTATACAGAACAAAATGTCTCTTGGAAATTCCTATCATTTTTAACGTGAATATTCCTAAAGCTAATAGGATTTGCTATTTCAATGTTTAAGGGTATTTTCCTTAGAATAAGACCTGAGAATCTTCGAACCAATCACTAGTAGCCTATAGAAAACAGGACAAATTTTTTTGTTTATTTTGGTTTCGGGGACAGGATCTCACTCTATAACCCTGGCTGTCCTGGAACACAGAGAGATCCACCTGTCTCCTCCTGAGAACTGAGATTAATAGAATGTGCCTGCATAACACAGAATTTCATTGCCTGTTACAGAAGCTACATGTATTAGCCATTGGCTTTCAACGCTGGTGTGAAAACATCACTCACCAAATACACGGCTCTTTGGAAGAAGGTGGTTGTCTCCAAGATCTTGTGCATTGTGATGGTTTCCAGCTCGTCAGGGTCTAACTGCTCCTTTTCAAAGGGCATCCCATTGAACAAGACGACAGGCAGGGGCCCTACACCAGTCTGCTCATAGTAGCCTCTCGCTTCCTAGAACACAAAGGACAAAAAAAACCCATATTTTCTTACATGCCTGTTTAGATTTAAAAAAAAAAACAAACAAACAAATTAGCAGGGCGATCAAGATAAGTTAGTAGGTAACGACACTTTCTGTGTAAGCCCCAGGCTGAGTTTGCGCTCCAGAATCCATGTAACAGACACTGCAAAGTTGCTGTCTAGCCTCCGTATGCGCACGATAATAATAAAAATAAACTTTTAAAAAGAACAAAAGAAGGGCTAGAGAGAGCTCAGTCTTTGAGAGCACTTGCTGGTCTCGCAGAGCACCTGACCAGTTCCCAGCACACACATGGTGGCTCACTATCTAGAACTGCAGCACCTGTGAATCAGACACCCTCTATTGGCCACAGTGACCTCTGGAACACATATGCTTACAAACATACACATACAATAAATAATTTAAAAAAAAAAAAAAAGCAACAAAAACCAGAAATATAACAAGAAGAAATGACTAAAGTTATTTCTTATTTAAGTGGTAGGGCGACCTTCCACTTCGTAAGTTAATTCTTAAGATAGTGGTATCATAGTTAATACCTTACTTGGCAAGTGTGAAATTAAATTACTAAGTTCTGAGAAACAAAAACTTTACAGACTATAGAGTGTGTATACGTTTATGTATCTGCGTGGAAGGTCCTCCAGGCTTCTAAAACAACATGTGCAATTGTTGAGAGTACACTACCCTTTACAATACAGAGCTTACTGACGGGCAGCAGGGTCAAGCCAAGAAGGCAGAGAACTGTTAACACAGTAGTGGCTGGAAAAGAAACACAATCCCAGGGCTGAGGGAAATGGGCAAGCTGGGCCCACTCCAGGCTGGGAGGCCACTGCAGTCAGCCTCTAGGTGTCAGCCACCAGCAGCCTGAAGACGGACTCTTTCCACACCTTTCCTCACTAGGCTGGCTGCTAAAAGGAACTGATTCTTGTAGTTCCTGCCAACCTCCAAGCCCTTTCCAAGTTATAACTAGTGCTTTTTACTAAATTACAGCGAATTACTTTCTAATGCCTCTCACAATGTAAAAATAAATGTTGTTTTGGTTATAGGTATGTAAATATGTACTAACTGGTCACAAAATACTTGGGTTTCTGTCAACTCACAAAAAGCTGAAGTCCTCTCTTCTTCCTTGACCTCCTAAGTGCTGGGATTGAAGGCCTTCACCACCACATCCAGCTAGTTGTTACAATTCTTAAAACATACCCATTTGGAGACTGAACAATGATGTAAAATCGATGTGATACATCACCTCCTGGCTCTAACTTCCAATAGGTTCTATCCAGAACACACATCATACAAGTGCAATTATTATATTATGAAAAAGTAATTGTTTTCCAGTTTAAAGTTAACATACAAGTTTTTAAAAAGTATTATTTTCTGAAATACATGCACTTTTCAAATACTGACAAGTAAGGCCAGGTGTGGCAGCAGCATGCCTTTAATCCCTGCATGCACAAGGTAGAGACAGCTGATCTCTGCGAGCCCAAGGCCAGCCAAGGGCTGCACAGTGACATCCTGTCTCCAAGATAAAGTGGTCTATTGCATCAACAAGCCAGTATGGATACCACACAGCCCAAGAAGGACAGTCTGAGGCTGCAGTCAAGTTACAATACCACGGACATAAGAAGTTCCATCGAATGCGTTACCTTCCGATTCTGATCGTAAGCAGAATCAATCCCCAGAATGCTATTCACTTCAACATACGGGTACTTCTTCTCCAAGACGCTGACCACGTGCTCAACTTTCACTTTTTGTCCAGTCCTCACCTTGTTATAGATCTAAGGAAAAACAAATGGGGTAACCAACCACACCTTTAAATCCAAATTTCAGATGTGATGAAATATCTAAACACACTCGAAAAATAAGACTATTTTTCTTAAAAGTCAAATGGAAACTTCTTAGCAATGCTACCATTTCAATATCTCTCACAAGATGCCTGTAATTAGAAACTGAAGATCTTCCTTCCTTTCTTCCTTCCTTCCTCTTTCCACTTTCTTCGTTTCTCTTTCTTTCATGACAGAGTATCACCATGAATCCCCTGGCTAGCCTGGAACTTGCTATGTAGATGAGGCTGGCCTTGAACTCACAGAGATGCACCTCCACCTGATTTCAGGAACTAAGTTCTCTTGAAATGATCCCACCAGTTCATAAACGATTGATATCCTAAGCACAGGGGATAACAGTGCTTTAAGAAGTAATAGAGGCCAGGTGTGCTGGGACATGCCTGAGGGAGCCAGCACCTAGGAAGCTGAGGGAGGCAGATCCAGAGTCTTAGGCTAGCCTGAGAGATACAGAAAGACCTCATTATCTCAAAAGAAAAAAAAAGCAAGCAGGTGTGGTTTTGCACACCTGGCAGGTCAGCACGGGGAGGAGAAGAGGAGTCAAGAGCTCAAGAGTCAAGCTCTGCCCTGGCAATGAGACTGTCTTCAAGAGAGAGAGAAGGAAGAGGGGAGGGAGAAGAGAAACTGTAAGATAGCCTCCGAAGAGAAAAGACTGGATGTTTAGAGAAACAACTGTAAGATAGCCTCCGAAGAGAAAAGACTGGATGTTTAGAGAAACAACTGTAAGATAGCCTCCGAAGAGAAAAGACTGGATGTTTCAAAAACAAGTACAGACCATCACACTGCCCAAACGCTTGAACTGACGATCTCATGTAAGCAAGGGCAGACAGTCTATAGTAGCCCAGTCTGGCTCCTGAAGAACTGCATCTAACACCATGGCTCAGCAAGGAAGGAAACTGCTCAACAAGCCTAACACCCAAGCTTAATCCCCAGATCCTATGACAGAAGGAGAGACCTCATTTGAAGGTTGTCCTCGACCTCCACACAAGTACTGTAGCCTCCCCTGGCTCCACATAATAATAAATTCTAAGCATAAAAAGGAAAAAGAACCCCACAGCAATCTATTACATCCTAATCAGTGACTCGATAAAGTATAAAGAACCCTGAAATACAAAGCACCAGAGTGTATAAGAGCATTTACTTTACTTTTTCTTTTTACAGAAGTACAAAATTCTCCTACCACAAATTATTTTAGAGTAAGTTAAATTAAGTATGTGCCATTTTGAATAAAAACATACCATTGTGAGAGTCTGGAAGGCATGATAGCCATCCACTTCCTGAACCACATAATTATACGCTCTCAGAACAGCGACACCAGCATCTTGCATCCCGTCAATATCTTCAGAATCATTGACCACAAAGATAAAACCAATCCTGCAGAGGGGAGAAGAAAAGAGGGCATTTTAAAGAAAGCAAGCAGCTTGAGGTGGGCGGAGCCCAGTGTCCATCCCAACAGAGAAGCACAGCTCGCACCCCACTCTAAACCAGGCTGGCAGCAGTGCACGTTTCCTTTACAGGACCCAAGAGTCGGGTCAAGGGATAGGTTAGGCTTTCCACAGGTTAACTCTGTTTCAGAGTCTTGAATAGATTTCTTTACTGACACAAAGAATACGGCTACTGTAGGCAGAAATTCTGTTCTGCTTTTAAACTGGAGGGCTGGAGAAATATCTCCACTATTAAAAGTGCTGGCTGCTCTTGCAGAGCACCGGGATCTCTTCCCAGCACCCCACCCACAATCAAATGGCTCAGCAGCACTCTAACTCCAGTTCCAGGGCATGTGAGGGCCAACTCCAGCCTCTGCAGATACTGCGCATAGGCGGTGCACAGACAAGCAGGCACATACATGTAGAGAATAAAGAAATCCATTTTAAAAACCTAGAAATTGGAAGGAAAATGAAATATAACTAAAGCAATAAAAAAGGAAGCCCGGAATGGTGCGGCACACCTTTAATCCCAGCACTCAGGAGGCAGAAGCATGTGGATCTTTGTGAGTTCAAGGTCAGCCTGATCTACAAAGTGAGTTCCAGGACAGCCAAAGCTATTACACAAAAAAACCCTGTAATAAATAAATAGTTTGAATAGGTTTGCCTCTCCCCCTCCCATTCATATGTTGGATGCTTGGCCATAGGGAGTGGCACTCTTAGGAGGTATGGCCTTATTGGAGTAGATGTGGCCTTGTTGGAGAAAGTGTGTCACTGCAAAGGCGGAGCTTTGAAGTTTCGAATATGCTCAAGCTCCGCCCAGTGAAGAAGATAGTCTCCTTGGCCGCTTTCAAATCAAGATATAGAACTCTCAACTCCTCCAGCCCCATATCTGCCTACTGCCACGCTTCCCACCATGATGATAATGAACTGTACCTCTGAAACTGTAAACCAGCTCAAATTAAATGTTTTCCTTTGTAAGAGTTGCCTTGGTCATGGCATCTCTTCACAGCAATAAAACCCAAACTAAGACAAACCCTATCTTGAAAAACCGAAAATAAATACACAAACAAACAAACAATAAATAAATAAATAAATGGAAAGCAAAACGAAAAACAATTGTCCTACATCACACTCTCAGAACAGGTTAGTATGAAGACTTTCACTGAGCAGTCTGGACAGAGGCAAGGCAGGTGGATCTTTGTGAGTTCAAAGCCAGTCTGATCACATAGTTCCAAGACAAGCAGAGCTACATAGAGATATCCTATCTTGAAAAAACCAAAGATCCGCACAAAGGAAATATCTGCTTGGGGGGGGGGGGGTAAGGGGGAACTACCAATAAAGGAAAGGAAAAATGGCAGACTAGTAAAAAAACCCATCTGAGAAATATAAAAATGACTCTTAAAACTCATTATTAAACTAACAACAAGGGTTTAGATGGGCTGAAGAAGCGCACACTTGCACACCCAGCACTTGGGAGTACTGAGGCAGAAGGACAGTGTGTCTGAGGCCACCCCAGGCTACATACTGAGTTTCAGATCAGCCTGGGCTACACAGCAAGGTCCTGTTTCAAAAAGTCCATATAAACAAACAATTTCTGCACAGACACTCACAAAATAAAATGCTAAACCCTATGCCATTACAGAATCATGAACTGACACGACCTATCACTAACATCTCTACTGGGATGGCCGGACACCAGGACACCAAGTGCTGCTGACAAAGAACAGGAATCCCCAAGTCTGTCAATGAAGAAGCAAAATGGGAGTCCTTGTGGCTATTTCTTACAAACCAAGCATATACTCATCACATAATCTAGCAATCTTGCCAATAGAACTTTGTTCACACAAACATCTGTACTGAACGTATACCAGCTTCGGTAGTGACTGCTCACAACTGGAAGAAAGCAACATGCAGGTTCTGGTTAGCGTTTCATCACGTGACACAAGAGCCCCAGATGAGGAAATGCCTCCATCATAGTAGCCTCTGTGTGTGTGTGTGTGTGTGTGTGTGTGTCTTTAGGGTCTTTCCTTGATGAATGATTTCTGTAGGATGATCGGGCCTACTGTGGGTGGTGACTCCTGGGTACATGGTCCTGGGCTGTGTAAGAAAGTAAGTTGAGAAAGCCATGGGGAGCAAGACAGTAAGTAAGCAGCTGTTCCCCCATGTTCTCTGTTCCTGCTCCTGCCTGGAATGTTCCTACCTTGACTGCTCTTCATGCAGGACTGTAAGCTAGAAGATGAAATAGGCCTTGAGTTGCTTTTGGCATGGTGTTTATCACAGCAACAGAAAGCAAACTAAAACAGAAACTGGTGCCAGGATCATTGGGTATTGCTGACAGATGGCCATGCTGATTTGAGGAGGACTGTGGAAGAGTTTAGAAGAACTCTGAGCTGGAAAAGCCACTGAGTGTTCCAAGTTTAATGGACTATTATGTGAAAGCTTAGAAGATAAGGCAGTTGAGAGAAATGCCTGGCTTGTGATGTTTCTGAAGACTCTGACAAGGGCTATTCATGTAAATATTTAAATTAAGAATATGTGGTTTCTCTTAGGGAAAGAATCAGCTGTGCTAAACAAGGAGACCAGAACTACTGAAGTGAAACTCTGGCTTTCCTGGGACAACTGATGTTGGTTAGCTGACACTGAAAGATCAGCTGTGGTTAATAAGAGGCCAGCATCATTGAAGTAATAAGACTGTCAAAGTCTCTGCAGAATTGGCATACGGAAGCTATGGTACAGAGAGGGCCCAGGCTGCAACTCAACCTCACAACCAAACACGATGTGTAAGAGTCTCACACGTGGCACTGGTTTTGACTGTAAGAACAGGTCGTGGAAGTAGCTGAGACCTGGTGCTGGGAGGGGTCAGGAGAGGCCACTGGTAAAGGTGCAGCCTCAACCGCAGTGGAGACCCCAGTGCTAAAGAAATTGTGAAGAAGCTGAGTCTTTGGCACAGTGAGAAGCTAAAAGGTTATTGGTGAAGATGCAGCCTTCATTGCAATGGAGACCTCAGGACTGAACTGGCAATGTACAGAAAGTGAGACTTGGAACAATGTGGTAGGGTCAGAGTCCCTGAAGAGAGGTTAGGAGAAACGGCAGAAAAAGGTGCCCCTCACCCTGCCCCTCACCTGGGCAGCACGGAGGAGCTGGCCCTAAGGGAGAGAGCACAGGAGAGATAGCCATACTGATTGTCTGCCATGAAGTGGCATGGATGATGGCCACACCCTCCTCATTCCTTACTCCTTACCACTAGGACAGTATGGAGAGCTGACTGTCATAAGAGCAGGTGAGCTGGCTGCAGCACTCGGGAAAGCAGGCCCTGCACCTCAGCTAGGCAACACAGAGGAGCTGGCCCTGAGGGAGAAGGCATGGACGTGCCAGCCCCAGGATGAGAGCAGGAGAGCTGCTCCAACCCTTCGCAGGCTACAGCACTTGGGAGAGTGGGCCCCACACCTTGACTGGACAGTGCAGTGAGCTGGCTCCAGAGGAATGGGTGTGGGGGAGCTGGACCTGAGGGCAAGAGAGCTGACCCTGTCTCCTGCCAATGGTGGCACTGGGTGGCCTAGCTGGAACACAGCTGGAAGAGCTTGACCTGGTAGTGCAGATAAGGGAGAGTCTGAGTGCTGACCAGCTCAGCTACAACCCATGCCCAGATCCAGGGCTCTGAATTGGGCCACCCCAAAATCTAAATCATATGCAGACAGTTGGGATTTGTGAAAGGGCCAGCTGATCCAAAGTTGCAGGATCTCCATGACACAGGGCAACACCAGAATAACAAGGAGTCCTGCTGACTTCCAATATTGATGGTGTCACAGAAACCAGAGACCTGGAACCAGACCAATGACTCACTGCAATGAACATTTGCAAGTGAAGATGTGTGGGCAGAGGGGTACACTGTGGGACACACTGGGACACACTACAGCTTCCACCATGAGATGTTTTCTATGCGGTGTGTGTGTGTGTGTGTGTGTGTGTGTGTGTGTGTGTGTGTTGGGGCAGGTTCCAAGAGCAAAGGGAGGTTATAAGGGGAGGGGAGAGATGGACAGGACTGGGGTGCATGGTGTGAGACTCAGAATCAATAAAAAGGGTTTTTTGGCACCGTCAGTTGCAGTAGAGACTCCAACTTACTGGAGATGTCAAGTCTGAGGATGACCACCAGGGACAGCAAGAAGGAAGCTCACCTGAGTCTGGTTGCTGTGAATGGCAAGCATGAAGAGGTGGGGCTACCAAGCCTCCTGGAGCCCAGAAAACCAGGAGTCCCAGATAAGACACTGACCTACATACATTGTTGGATTTTAGTTTTATTTTGATCTGACTGTGATTGTTTCCTGGTTCTTCCTTCTTGGAACAAGAAACATGTACTTTATTTTTTACTTCACAGAAGCTCACAGTTGAGAGAGGGTAGACTTTTAAAGAGATGCTAGATGTTCTAAAGTGAATAAATTTTAAAAATGTTTATTTTTAATTACGTATATGTGTGTCTTTGTGTGGATATGTGCACCAGAGTACAGATGCCTGCAGAAGCTAGAGGAGTTGCATTCCCTGGAGCTGTGGGCTGTGAGCTACCTGTTCTGATGCTGGCGATCACACTTGGATCCTTTGGCGCATCTCTCTAGACCCTGAGATTGAACTTTGTTTTAACTTTTTATTGATTCTTTGAGCTTCATGTCATGTACCACAGTCCTGCTCATCTCCCCATCCCTTCCCATCCCACCCACCCTCCACCCTTCAAAATCCCAACACACACACACACACACACACACACACACCCCACAGAAAACACTGAGACTGAATTTTTAAGTAACAGAATTTTCAAAGACTGGGACTTTTTAAAAATTAGATTGTGCTTTATAATGTGATATTAATATTAACATGAGTTCTTGGGGACAAAAATGAAAGGTTTTGACTTAATAGTGACATATTTGTGTATTAAGCTGAATATCAGTAGGGCTAGTATGTTTTTGTCAACTTGCCAGAAATCTAATTAAACCTGGGAAGAGAGACTCTCAGTTGAGGAATTACCTCCATCACGCTGTCCTGTGAGCATGTCTATGGGCACTGCCTTGATTCTTGGTTGATATGGAGGGCCTAGCCCACTATAGGCAGCACCACCACTTGGTGGGTCGTCCTGGTTGTATAAGAAAGCAGGCTGAGCAAGACTCCAGAGAAAGCCAGTAAGCAGCATTCCTCCATGGCTTTTCTCAGTTCCTGCCTCCAGATATTTGTCCGGAGTTCCTGCCCTGACTTCCCTTTCATGGTGGACTGGAACCTGTGACATGAAATCAACCCCTTTCTGCCCAAGTTGCTTCTGTCATGGTGTTTATCACAGCAACAGAAAGTAGAGTAAAACAATGTCCTTCAAAGGGGAAGGATGAATAGTCTGCAGCATAATCACATAGTGAAATATTACCTACTGATTAAAGGAAATTAGGAGGCTGCGCAGAATCAGGAGTTCTAGGCCAGCCCACATTACACGGATGGATACATGGATAGATGTACCTATTATGTATCAACTCTCACAACTTAATAACCTGAATTTCACGTTGCTGACTGAAACAAGTCCATCTGAAGAGTTGCAGGCTACACAGCTGCAATTATATGACATTCTGAAAAGGATAAAAACTATGCTGATGGTTAGTGTCAAAGGTTCAAGTTAATGGAGGGAAGGGCAAACAGGAGGCATAGATTTTTAGTTAGTATGACATTATAATGTAAATTGTTGATACTGTACTGTCAAAATCCATAGCATGAGCAATAGCAACAATGAACCATAATATCTGATAGTTTACTTAATGATAATATATCAATCAACATATATGTGTTGACTAGAGCCTCACTCATGTAAGTCAAGTGCTCCATCACTGAGCCCCAACTATTTAGTTTTTATTTATTTATTAGGTTTCTCTGAGACAGAATATGGATAACCTATATTGACCACACTATAAAGTCCAGGCTGGTCTCAAACTCGGGATTCTGCTGTCTGTGCCTTCCAACTGCTGGGAATATAATTCTGTGTCAGCAGACACAGCTAGTGGGGCTTTGTTTTTATTGTTGTTGTTGATTTTGAGCCAGAGTCTCACTGTGGAGCCCTGGCTGTCCTGGAACTCACTCTGTAGACCAGCTGGCTTCAAACTCATGGGGCTCCACCTGGCTCTACCTCCCAAATGCTGAAGGCATGTGCCACCAAACCCAGTATCCTAGTTTCTTTTAATCGTTGGGTATTATTTCATTGTGTGATTATATAACACACACAAATACACAAATATATACACACACACACACAGGGATCGGGGCATAAGAGAACACATATGTGTAAGACATGGCTAATCTTGGTTGTAAACTTGACACAACTAAGAATTGGGAGCCTCAACTGAGGAACTGCCGGCCAGGTTGGACTGTAGTCACACTGTTGGACAAAAGTCACTTGTATGACTTTTCTGCATTGTTGGTTGACTGAGAAGGGCCCGTCCCACTGTGGGTGGTATATCACCAGGCAAGTGGGCTAGCTGATATAAAAAAGCCAGCCGAGCAAGCCGTAAAAAGCACACCAGTAAGAAGCATTCCTACACGGTCTCTGCCTTAGCTTTCCATAATGATGAGGTATAAAACTGCAATAAAGACTTCCTTCTACAAGGAGCTCTGGTCATGGTGTTTTATCACAGCGAGAACAAGGCAAACAAGAACACACACACAAGAATAACAGAGGCAGAAGCAGGGGAAGGGACCAGCAGGAGGAGAAAAGGGGGCAAGGGAGTGTGATGGGGCCAATACGAGCGAAGGACAATGAGGAAATGTAAAAATTGTGAACATATATACCAAATGTAAGCTATTCACAGTGGGCCTCATGTGGTGGCACAGGCCTGTAACATCAGCACTTGAGAGCAGAGGCAGGAGGATAGCACTGAGTTCTATATCAGCATGCTCTACATGGTAAGACCCTATCTCAAAAAAAAAAAAAAAAGTTAATATTGGTTACCTAGTGATGTGTGTCCCTGTGTGCACACATGTGTAGACAGAGTTGTTTCCAGGTTAACTTTTATTTTTTAAAACTTTACTCGTGACATAAACCACGTAATTAGAAAGTCTGGCCTAATGAAAAAGTGGCCTAAACATCTTTATGTAGGCAAGCAAACCAGGCAACCCAATTACACCACCAGAGCCCACTATCGCTTTACGACTAAGTCCACTTCCCATTTCCACTTCAGGCTTCAGTGTCTCCTGGATACCTCCTTTGCTGGACCTGGATAACCCAGGGAGTCTCTCAGATGCCCGCCCCCTTTCCAAAGCTTGTGTCAATGCCACAGGGCTGAATCATATTGCCCTCACCAAGAATAAAATGTCAGCCTATCTTCTAGGCCCCCCTTCAACGCCCAGGGCTCAAGTGTCTTCCTTCCCTACGTTTGCAACCTTCCTGAGTCTCAGTACAACACACCAAGGTTTAGTCAGTGTCCACTGTGTACCGTGAACCCATTCACATGTCCACAGATTCCCCTTTAAACACAGCATGCTATGGTTGTAACTTGGCCCCATTTGCCAGGTGGTATTCAAATTTAAATGATGATTTCACTGCACTCAATCATCTCTGCTTTTTCTGATCTTGATAATCCTCCTTTTCTTCAAAGCCCCTGGGAAACCTGGGTCCTCCCCACAGAGCTCCATGTTTCCTAAAGCACTGGATCAAACACATTCTTGCAGCCATTAAAGTTTTGCAAAAGCTGTTCCCAGAGACGACAAACAGGACAGAGAGTTCATACAAGCCGACCACCGCTCGGTCAGGGCTGAGCAGTGAACATTAAGCCATGTTTGTTTACCGGGAGCTCTTTAGTTTCTTCACTTATTAAAACAGAAGCTGAACTCTTATTTTTATTATTTACTCAGTCATGTGCATGTGTCTTATGAGCGTATGCCATGTATATGCGGTGGTGGATGCCAGACCAGGGAAGGGGATTCCCATCCTGGCCTCGTGCTAGAGTTCAGGCAGAAGAGAGCCACCTGACATGGGTGCTAGGACTTGAACTCAGAACTTCTGGAAGAGCAGCAGGCGCTCTTAACCACTGAGTCATCTCTCCAAACCCTCATTTTTTTCATTTTTATGAACTCAAGTTTTAGCTGGTATAGAGGCACACCCATTTAAGCCCAGCACTTGGGAGGCAGATATCTCTGAGTTCAAGGCCAGCCTGGTCTATATAATGACTTCTAGAACCCTGTCTTCAAAAGAAAACAATCAATCAAACAAACAAACAAAAAAACCGTCAAATTTTACCAACTTGTAAAATTATAAGAATTATTGATTATAAGTGAAAATATCTTAACACACATATATGTCTTGATATATATAATCATATATTATTATCTATGAAATGAACAAGGGAAACCCAGCTACCTGGTGCCCAGTTGGTAGACCTACCAAGACAACTACCGTAGATGTATCTGTCTGTATCTTCAAAAAGCTACTTCACATTCTAAAGCATTTAGTTTTTAAAAACCTAACAAACACCCCTAGCAAAGCACTGCCTGCTGAAATTAGAAACAGCTATGTAGGCATGCTCCCTTCTAATAGGAAGCAAGTGAAGACCACAGACTATTTTCACACAGCCAGTTGTTAATAATTCAATGGCGGTAAGCTTCTATGTGTTTGGAATCAAATTCTCAGTCCCAAAAGACACAGGCGTCTTACCACGAAGAAGATAAAACTGCCATTGTGAATCCAACTATTAATTATACTACAATTCAATGGAACCTGATATGTAATCCAAGTAACAAAGCAAACCTCAGCTAGATGAGCCCGGCGTTACCTTAGCGGTATGTGATTGCTGAGGAACATCTCAGCTATGCTAATCAACTCAGCTGTGGTCTCATGTACAGGATCAACAATGAAAACCTGTCAGAGGAAAAAGAAAAAGAACCCATGAAATGGCATCCAAGGATTCCTGGGCCAAGAGGAATGACATGAATTGTCACATGTGAAGCCAACCTTTCTCAAAATAACACCGAACCACATATAAGGGTTACAAACGGAAACAACACAAACAGCAGCTGCCACCCACAACACGCAAACAACAGGGTAGTGGGAGGGGACGTGATGTTTTCTTTCATGGATTTCACTGGTGACAAAACACTGGTGCTCTGGCCTGCGGATGCCCGTCTTACAATAACCAACAAATGTCAGCGTCCTCTGTTCTCCTACCATGGAACACAGAGCCTGCCTTTTAATTGTATTTGTTCCTAAGGCTCTCTGAATGAACAGTTAGTTTAGAACTCGTCTCTTAAACCGTAGCAACGGTGATCACGGATTAAATCCTCACCACAAGCTACCCAGCTTGTGCACATTCTCCCACACAACGAAGTCCCTCAGGATGGGGCTGTGAATTGTTTGGTAGGATGTTCACCAAGTACACAAGAAGCTCTGGATTCAGTCTCCAGCACATAAACCAGGCTTGGTGCTGCATATCTGTGATGCTAGCACCTGACAGGTAGAGACAGGGGATCTGAAGTTCAAAGATATCCTCAACTACACAATGAGTTAAAGGCCAGCCTGAGACACGTTGAGTATTACCTAAAATAAACAAATTTTAAAGCAACAAATAAAAATTCACTCATACGGTAATAAAGAGAAAGACTGAGTTTTGAAAGAAGGGCAGTTTGAAGACTGAGAAATATAACAGGACTGATAAGACGGCTTAGTACAGTGGTTCTCAACTTGTGGGACAAGAGCTCTTGGGCATCAAATGAGCCTTTCAAGGGGTCATCTAAGACCATAGGAAAATACTGTCATAACCCATAGCAATAGCAAAATTACAGTTATGTATGATTGGGGTCACCACAGCATGAGGAACTGTATTAAAGGGCTGGAGCACTGGGAAGGCTGAGAGCACTAGCCCATGAGTCATGTGTCGCCAATTCTGAAAAGTTCCATGTCTGGGCTCACAAAGTAGATCCACGAGCAGGTTGTCCTCTGACTTACACACACACTGTGGCATGTGCAGGCCTGCATACATTCACACCCAGAGAATAAATAAATATATGAAATAAAAAATTAAAATGAGGAGAGAGAGAGAGAAGTACAGAAGATTGTCTCAGGGTAACCTTGGCCCCTCTGCCTCTCTTCCACAGGAAGAGAGGGAAGAGACACAGAAATGATAGGGGCGAGATCTGCTAGGAAACTGCCTTCTCAATCTTTCTCAAACAGGGAACCAAGGGACAGGGGGTGAGAAAGGTAAAGAGAAGGTTTAATTAACAGATTAACTCAACTACTAAATGTGAGGAATTAAGATATTGAGCCCAAGAGGCCCTGCCTCTTCCTAAGGGGCTAGAAACAGTTAATGGCAGGTAGGGAACGGAGACCTTTTCTTACATGGGCAGCCACTGGGAAATGGCCTGTGCTCCTCTCCTCTAAGTGACCTTGTATGTTGGTTTGTTTTGTCAACTTAACACAAGCTAGGGTTATTTGGGAAGGAGCCTCAATTGGAAAAAGCCTCCAACAAAGTCTGTGGGCAAGCCTCTGGTGCATTTTCTGGATTGATGTGGGAGAGTCCAGCACATCGTGGGTGATGCCATTCCTAGGCACTAGGTGGTGCTGGGTTGTGTAAACTGAGCAAGCAAACTGAGCAAGCCTTGGGAAGCAAGCTAGTAAGCGTCTCTACTTCAGTTCTGTCTCCAGGCTCCTGACTTCCTTCCTTGATAGACTTTAAGCTGTAAGAAGAAACAACACCTCTCTCCCTAAGTTGGCTTTGGTCATGGTATTTATTAACATAACAGCACACAGGACAGAAATTGGTCCCAGAGAATGGTTCACTGCTGTGACAAACCTGACCATGTTGTTTCGGGAGGACTGTGGAAGTGTTTGGGTTGGGAAGCCCTTACTGCTCAGACTTTAATGAACCATTAAGGGAGCTTGGAAAATGTCCTCAGGGTCAGCACACAGAAGGTGTGGTCCAGAGTGGGCAAGGCTGCCTTTCATGCTGGCAGTCAAACTGGGTGATGTACAGGTGTTAAAGGCATGAAGAGGTCCTGACGAGCACCTGAAGACCATGAGAGGGCAAGAGAAGCCACTGATGAAGCTACAGCCTCAGCTGCAGCCGAGACCCCAGAATTCAAGGGGTCACAGAGAGGTGAGGCTTGGCGCCATGTGCCAAGGTCAGCGGCCCTGAAGAGAGCCCAGGGGAGGATGTTGGTGAAGGTGCAGCCCAGGTATCCTGGAGACCCCAGCACAGAGGAGATAGGAGGACAGTGAGACAAGCACCAAGAAAACGGCAGCTGTGGGGGACTGGCCTGAGCCACTAAACAAGCTGCATGTGCTAAGAATGCAGAGCTGGGAAGTGGAGCTGACCGGAACCCCTGGAGTCCAGAGGATCATGGGTAGGTCCGAGATACCAAGAACTAAGATACCAAGACCTATACTTTTTACACTGTGGAGTTTCGGGTTTGCTTTAATGAGATTGTGATTGGTTCTGGCCTTGAATCAAGAAAGCACAGAATCTTCTTTTTATTTTACAGGAACTAAATGGGAGAGACTCTGGATATTTAAAGAGATGTTGGATATTTTAAAGAAAACTTGAACATTAAAAGTGTTAGCATTATTAAAGACTGAGACTTCTAATGATATGCTACGTTAAATACTGTGATGATATTAACATAACATCTGGGGAACAAACAAGAAAGGAAAGTTGATGGCTTAATAGTGATGCGTTTGTGTGTAAAGTTGATGACAGGCCAATTGTGAGAACTGTTTTGTCAACTTGACACAAGCTAGAGTATTTTGGGAAGTGGGACCTGCAATTAAAATAAATGCCTCCATCAGACTGACCTGTAGGAAAATCTGTGGGGCATTTTCTTGATTTATGATTGATGTGGGAGAGGCTGGCCCTGGTCACTCTGTGCAGGTGTCCTGGACTGTATCAGAAAGTGGACGAAGCAAGCCATGGAGACCAAGGCAGCAAGAAGCAACCTCATGGTCTCTGCTTCAGTTCCTGCCTTTAGTTCCTGGCCTGACTTCTGTTCACAGTGAACTGTAAGCTGTAAGAGGAGATACACTTTTTCCTTCCCAGTTGCTTTTGATCATGGAGTTCATCACAGCAATAGGAAGCAAACTAGAATGCCCTACTTAAACTCAATGGTTCACAGGAAGAGCAAGTGTGTGGGAGAGAGGGAGGGGAACTAGTCCACAAGAGTACTGGCTATCTCAGGACTCTGAGAGCTACAATTACTACCACTGAACCAGACACTGGGGCATTCATTTCTCAGACACAGTTCTCACACAGCCCACTAGAGTTTTTCCTCATTACGATAAAAAACTCTACTGAGCCAATGGCTGAAATTAAGCGAAGCCTATGAACACACACTCAAATGGCAGCCGTCACAGATCTTTTGAATAAAAAACAAAAACTCTCTTAAAACTTCTACAACACTTCTCCGAACCTAAAATTGTTCTAGAAATCAAAGTTTTCAAATATAAGGCTCTGGCAAGCGGCCCAGTGTAAGCTTCAGTTACGGATGAGGTGCATGCGTCACACAGCAACATGAGCTGTCACGCCACTGTAGGATGAGCACACTCCAAACCCCTCGAGCTTGGACACGGTGCAGATACAGTGAAACGTGAACATGCCACATGTGATGGAAGAGACAGACAGACAGTAAGGAGCGACAGTTACGGGACGGCAGCCACAGGACAGTGGCAAGGACTCTACTTACCATGTTATGCAGGTTCTTTCTGATCTGCCGTATAACGCCAGGAAATGTGGGACGAAGTAACTCTTGTAAACTTGAAGGCCACGAGTTATATCGGCTATCAACTTCTAGGTTGTTGATCCACTTGAATGAAAAAAAAAACACACAACATGATGCATGCACATTAGTCACTGAGGAAGAGCAGTAACTAATGAGGCTTTAAGAATCACACAGTAGATGGGCATGGTATCACATGCCTTTAATGCCAGCACTTGGGAGGTAGAGACAGAGAATCAGGTATGCAACCATCCATCATGACCACTCTGAGACTGATGCCAAGCTGAGCTATACGAGACCTTGTGTCCAGAAAATGTCCAAGCATACCAGGCAAGGCTGTTCTCAAATATACAAAGATTGAACAGAAAAATGAGTAACTGCAGCTCAGCCATGAAATAAGTGAGCTTATCTGCAATCAACTAAAGACCACTGGCAATAAAAACAATTTAAAGAATAAAGAAATCCACAGAGAATGAGACAAAAATAAGCATAGTAAGTCTATATAGGAATCATAAGTGCCTAGAAAACACAGCACATACAAAATCACAGTTTGTGAAGTGTAGACAGATACACAGGAAACTTCACATTCATTTAACTGGAAAAAGTTAACAGTTTGTCAATGCCTAGGACTGGGCAAAAATACAGAGCACACAGGAACCCTCAGGCCACAGTGGTGTCTGCATCACTCATTAAGACCTGAGTAGAACCACTAAGTACTCCACATCCAGGCATCCATCCCAACTGACTTCTCACATGTGTGCAGAAGAAAGGTCACAGAGGCCCAATATGGCAGTATCTACAACAGCAGGAAGGCAGAAAGGAAAGCACAGAAACAATAAGCACATGTTGTGTAGATGAGGGAGAGCAGGGGAAATACAAAGACATGCTCCTGCTTATGTGAGTAGAATGTTCTGGAAGGACACATACCAATCCTGTTCGCCACCTCTGAGAGTAAAAATAGGAGACTATTACCATATACCTTCTGTGCTGGCTAGTCTTATGTCAATTTGACACAGCTAGAGTTATCACAAAGGACGGAACCTCAAGTGAGAAAATGCCTCCATTAGATTCAGCTGTAGGGCATTTTCTTAATTAGTGATTAATGGGGAAAGGTCCACCCATTGTAGGTGCGGCCATCCTTGGGCTGGTGGTCCTGGGTTCTTTAAAAGAGGCTGAGCAAGCCATGGAGAGCAAGCCAGTAAGCAGCACCCCTCCATGGCCTCTGCATCAGCTCCTGCCTCCAGGTTCCTGCCCTGTGTGAGTTGCTGTCCTGGCTTCCTTTGATGATTAGCTGTGCTGTGGAAGTGTAAGCTGAATAAGCCTTTCCTCCCCGACTTGCTTTTTGGTCACAGTGTTTCATCTCAGCATTAGAAACCACAACTAAAACTCCTCTGTATATCTTAGATTTTCAGCTATAAAGTATAAATGATGTTATTTTTTTAAAAAATAAGCAAAATGTTAGAAAATAAAGCAATAGGAACCCTCCTACAATGTTTGTGTCTGGAGTTCTCAGTTTATCTAATCAACCTAACAAAGCTGAAAACCTTTCAAACCACCAACTACTCTAGCTCTGGTGAATTATACCATCCTCACTACATCTTTAAAGAAAAAGCTTGTTAAATAAAAAAGATTATCTACCCATGTGAATTCATTCGATTGTTTTGTTTTTTGAGACAGGGTCTCACTGTGTAGCTTTGCCTGGCCTGGAACTCACTATGCAGGCCAGGATATCGTCAAACTCACAGAGATCTACTTGCCTCTGCCTCCTGAGTGCTGGGATAAAGGCGTGGGCCTCCACAGTATGAATAATTTAAAACCACTATTAAAATGTTCTTAATTACCTGACTTAAAAATACTTTAATTATTACTTGCTACATGCTGGGCCCTTGCTATCCATAAAGAGAGTGTGGAGAATGGAGCCCTTAGAGTGGTTACAAAAACACCTAAAAAGAAATAAAGGTATAAAATTAGAGACAGAGGAATGCACACCAGCCTCCAGAAGGAAGGCACTGCCTGTAGGTGAAGAGGCTTAACTAGGAAGGAGCACAAAGAGAGCTTCAATTGAAACAAGAAAACAGCAACAATTACAGGGTGATTATTTTGTAAGAATGACGATAAGCCATATGGTTGCTAATCTCTACAATACGTTATTTTCTTTATCCTTTATAAGCAAAACCTTTTTGTCAGAAATCAAACCGTATGCATCAGAATATGCAATGGTTCTATCACCAAGACAGAATGGACAAGAAGCCTACACACATGCAGCCCGAGCACTAGCACCTACACATACACTGAGCTTCAGCTGCAGCTGTCCTGGGATACATGCGGCAGAAGGGATGCAGGATGGACGTGCCTGATCACAAGGCAGCATTTCTCTTTTCCAGAGTAAATGCAGACAGAAACTAAGGAGGGAGACAAAGCGCCGCCATCCCCACGTTCTTTTTACAGATGACAGAGACCACACAGCAGATAATAAGGCCCTTTTAGTAAGGCTACTATGCTTTACTAATAGTTTAAATTATGCATATTGTCACAGAGTCACAGAAACGGAGACTCAATTGGGAAAACATACACATTTCCCAAGATGTTAATGTAAATACTGTGAATACACAATACAGAGAATGCTTTTTTTTTTTTTTATTTTAATTTATTTTCATTATTTTTTAATTATTTGACTTTTTGTGTGGGTATGTGCACAGGAGCACCAGCCGGGAGTTAGAGATATCCGATCACCCTAGACCTGAAGTCACATGTGACCGTGAGACCCCAGATGCAGATGCTGGGAGCTGAACTCAGGTCCTCTGCTAGAGCAGTGTATGGTTTAACTGCTGAGCATCTCTCCAGCCCTGGAAAGAATGCTTCTTCCTCACAATGGCTGGAAGACAACTTTTTAGGGCACGTGAAAACTTATCTTCTGCCCAGAGTGGTAGCGCATGCCTTTAAACCCAGAGAAAGACAGACAGAGCACATGCCCATCTTATTGCAGAGATATAGTTTCACATGATAAGCACTTGTCAACCTTTGATAAACACAAATTAAATAGCTGTAAAGTACCTGACCAGAATGCCTAAGGACCACTCCTAATGAACACTCACGGAAATAGCAGGACTCCTGATGTCTACTGCGTAGTCAGTCTCAGACGGCTGGATGTTCAGCTTCAAAATATTATGTAGAGAAAGGCCTTCTATTCCTAGTCTGTGTAGACCCTCCATTACCCGGGCTTCATTCCTCAATGTATCAAATAGACTGCAGGAAAAACAAGGTGTCTAGTTAAGGGTGGAGTACTTGCCTAGCCTATGAGGTCCTGGATTCAATTCACAACATTCAAAACACACGCGCGCACACACACACATCAAACAAATAAATGGAGCTTTTCCCTCCTTTCATCTGGTCAGAGGATGCAGGACAGTAGCGGCATATGCTTTCTCGGTCCTGCTCATTTCAATTCTCAGCGGATGTGCAGATCATCTCTCAGTATAAACTTTGATTATCTCTGTATGAGTAATGAAATAGCTCTCAATTTATACTGCATGGTATGAGAGTGGGGGAGTGTGTGTACATGCACGTGTTCACGTGTGTACACCTGTGTGTGAGCATGGAGGCCAGCAGTCTATGGCAGGACCTTCACTGCTCTCCACCGTACTTTTTGAGGCAGACTCTTACTGATCTGGCAGGACTAGCTGGTCAGAATGAGCCACTATGTAGGATCTCAGGCCAAAGCATTTCTCTGACTGAGCCATCTCCTAGCCCTATACCACATGTTTTGTTTGTTTTTAATAAATGTACTTATTCACTAATTATCGCATGTACTGTGTATAGGATGTGTGTGTGAGTCTGCGTGTGTGTGGAGTCAATTTTCTCCTTCTACCTATATATGGGTGCCAGGTATTGAACTCAGGCTGTCAGGCTTGCACATGATGTTAGCTGCTGAGACACTTCACAGGCCTTTATTTATACTTTATGTTGTATGTAGTACATATGTATATACATATGTAGTTTACATGTTTGCAAATATACCCATGTGTGGGTAGAGGCCAGAGGTCTGCATCAGGTGACTACAACTCCAAAGAGACATCCTTAAAAACACTCAAGCCTCGCACATGCCCTGTCCCACAGGATGGAAAGGATCACGCTGGCCACCCCATCACAACATGAGCCTTCCCTCATGCCACACTGAGGAGAAACATGAACATGAACAATTATAAAACCCGAGGGGGGTTATTATCCATACCTGAATATATCCTGGGTATCTAAATCAATATGAAGTCCATTGATGAAGAGAGCTGAGTCTCCTGGCTGTAATCCTATAGTTCCCTTGAAATACTGAAAGCACATACAAAGGCAGAGAGAGCACAGTTAGCAAAGCCTGCTGTTTCTGGGCTTTGCTGCCCACATAAATCTTGACTTCCCTAGGCTAGGTTAAGACTTGCTTCTGTATTCTCTACACACCTCTGAGCAAAGACACAGCTTTACTGGGCCTCCATCTTTCACCCTCTCCTCCTGCCTCCATTCTGATGATGACACATTTCTATAACGCTGGGCATGCAAAGCATGAAACACCAAGGGTCACGTCTCAGAAAAGAAAGCAGAGTGGCCAGGGGATGGCTCAGTGGACAAAAGAAGTGCTCCCAATGCAAGAGGGAGGTCTGGGGTTCAGCTCTCCAGACACAGCCACAGGAAGGCCAGGTAGGCAAGCCTGGGGATCCGTCTGTAACCTCAGCACTTTCGGAGAGACAGGATCCCCAAGGACAAGCTGGCTAGCTAGATTAGCTGAATGTGTGAGTTCTGGGTTCAGTCTGAGACTCTGCCTTAGTAAATAAAGTGGGGAGCAATGCAGAAAGACACCCAACATCAACCTCCGCTTCTGTATACACATACACCCAAATGCATGTGTACCTACAAAAATGTGTTCCACAAACATGTAAGCACACACACACACACTTCACACACATACCTCACACAACTCACACACAATAGAATATAAATAGGACTAAAGGAACAAATATTATCTCTAATTAATTTTTAAAATAATATGTTTCTTCTTGGCCTACGATACATTAAGATATTTATTCTTTTGGGTTCTTTTTCCAATAATTCTCTGGACTACAAAGATCTAAAGCTGTCAGTTCTGCCTTATGCAGGACACCAATTGAATGTACATGTTTGTTCACTGACTTAGTAATAAAGAGAGCCCTTTACAATTATCTCAATACTGAAGGCAGACGCTATCTAATAATCAATGTCTCAAGAGGATTCTCATTTCTGTCAGGTCACATGGGCTCTGGAATTTCCTTTACCTCTGTCTACAAGTGCTAGATTAAAGTACATAAGCTTTGCTTTTTTATGCTTCTGTTGCATTTCCTGGTCGTAAGGCCAATTAAGGCTGAGCTGGCAAGCAACACAAGACCCCTTGATAAAGTAGAGGACTGGAAGAAAGGTTTCTAAACAGCATGCCCAGCTTAAGCCTTCAAACTGAAGCACACCAAGGAACTCTGGGTTATTGTGCTGAAGCCAATGCCTCCAGCTGCCTATGCCACAAGCCCTAGTCAAGAGCACTTACTGACTGTGCTCCAGAGTGGCTGTCCAGTACACTGTGACTGTGGCTGCCTGATCCCTTCCAGAAATTCTGATGTGACTCCATTCTGATTCTACTGTTGATTACTACTCTTTTTTCTATATTCACACCACAGTTCAGAGGCGAGTACAACTAAACAGTGCAGTGTGTCATAGACTAGACAGTGCAATGGTGCAGTACTCTAGACAGTACAGTGGTGCGGTATTCTAGATATTACAGTGGTACAGTACTCTAGACAGTGCAGTGGTGCAGTATTCTAGACACTGCAGTGGTGCAGTACTCTAGACACTGCAGTGGTGCAGTACACTAGACACTGCAGTAGAGAAGTACACTAGACACTGCAGTGGAGCAGTACACTAGACACTGCAGTGGAGCAGTACACTACTAGACACTGCAGTGGAGCAGTACACTAGACACTGCAGTGGTGCAGTACACTAGACACTGCAGTGGAGCAGTACACTAGACACTGCAGTGGTGCAGTACACTAGACAGTGCAGTGGTGCAGTACACTAAACAGTGCAGTGATGCAATACTTTAGACACTGCAGTGGTGCAGTACACTAGATAGTGCAGCAGTGCAGTAGAGCTAGACAGTAGAGCACAGTGCAAAGGAAGTTACCAAACACCAACAACAGAATCTCTGATGAACCCTGAGGAGCACCTTCACTTTCCAGTACTCAGAGGACTAGGAAAAAGTTTACTTTTAAGTTCCAGCACTGTGAGGGAAAACCAAAAAGAGGATCTGTGTCTCAAGCTTCACAGACATGGCAGCATCAATCAGAAAACAAGATAAAATAACACAAAACTGTGGAAAACATACATCTATGTATGCAGCAATGACAAAAGAGGCTGTAAGTCTGAATGAACAAAGAGAGGTGGGTGGGAGGGAGAGCAGAAAAGGAGGAAATGATGTAATTAAAAATGACCCAACAACAACAAAAGCCAAGAAACGGGCTGGCAGGCAGACACTAGCCTTCAAGCTGGCTTGAGTCATTCCCCAGAATCCATGTGAGGTGTCAGACGCAGCAGTGTACATCTGTAAACCCAGCATCCTACAGCACCGCCAGGACGCTCAAGGCACAGCCAGCCTGGAGCATACAGCACAGCATCAAAAACAAGGGAGAAGACAAGAATGTCTCCTCAAAGTTGTCCTTTGACCTCAATAGTGAGCCATGATATACTCACATATATACGTACACACACACACACACACACACACACACAAAATTAAAATAAAATAGAAAAAACTGGAATCTTCTCCATGAGATAGCTTCAAGTTCACTCACTTGGGCCCCTGAGATGGTAAGAAAGACTAACTCTGAGCTTGTACATGTAACCCAAGGTAGCTCATATGTAGATCAAGATCTGAAACACAGGGGAGTTCAATGAGAAAACTATTACACTGGATTTAAGATTTTATGCATACTTGTGTTTCATCTTTATGAATTTCGTATGCATGTATATTATGCATTTTTAAATAATGTGCTTTACTCAAAAACATTAAGAATCCAAGAAATACCAATATAGCTCACAAAAGTTAATGTTCTGCCTCCATAGCATGAGGAACTGTCAGAACATGGACCAAGAATGGAGTCATGTGAGGGAAATTCTAAGTGCTTGTGAGAACACTCTAAGCGAACAAGAGTGTGACCTCAGATCCTTTGAAAACACAGAACTGTTCCTGGTGCGTGTTTCTATGCTCCTCCCAGGCGTGGTGGATAGGAGTGAGTTACGTCAGATCAGTCATTACAGTTGGCTGTTGTTACTTGTTTACATCTCTCTGGAGAAACATGGTTTTGGCACATGTGGTTTGGGTTTATGATCGGACACTTTCCTCTGTGACTCTTCTTAACCTTGAGTACAAACTGTCTGATGCTCTAAATAAAGTTGGCTATATAGCATGAGACTTTAGTTCACTTCATTTTTAGGCTTCATTCTCCCAGATCCCACCACCTTTAGAGCGGTAAACAGGGGATCATAAAATTAAATATTTAATATTGCTATTCTGGAAATTAAAAGGACATGCAATTACTAAGTTGAGAGTTTTGGTTTTTTGAAACGGAGCTTCCTATACCCCACACTGGCATCAAACCCACTACATAGCCAAGAATGGCCTTAAGGTCCCAGTTCCCCTGCCTCTGCTCCCTCACTTGGAGGTTACAGGGGTAATTACCACCACACATAGCAATGTTTTTAATTTAATAAATAGGTGTGAAATATTTGGTTTATTTCTTTATCAAATCTACTTAATTAACATCCTACACATAATGAAATCTGGGGGTAAAATGGCTAGGTTTGGTGGCACACGCCTTTAATCTCAGCACTTGAGAGGCAGAGGAAGGTCAATCTCAGGGTCAATCTGATCTACAGAGTTCCAAGACTGTCAGAAACACAGAAGCCCTGCCTTGAAAAAACATAAAGTAGATAGATAGATAGATAGATAGATAGACAGACAGACAGACAGACAAATCGAACACCGGGATTCCTCCTACCCCCACAGCTCTAGACCAATGGATTCTGGAGCAAAAGGGCTAAGTAAGAGGGAGTAGTGAGCATCTGGCAGTCTCCCGGCGCTGCATGTGGCACTAACAGGAAGGGAGGACAAGAGCCCAGTTCCCGCGTGGAGTGTGTTGAAGGCAGGAATGAAAAGGCTTAAAGGAAAACTACCTAAGAGGCCCACACTCCCTGCTGACTGCACTGCCAACCCCCAGTTCAGGAGCCCGTCTCCTTAAACAAAATGCTACCAACATGATCAAAAGTACTATATAATAATAGTATTACTAAGAGGAACACTATTAAATACCACTAACTTAATTCAAGTTTCCTCATTTTTAAAAGCTACAACACAGGAGAGACACGGAGCATTTTCTACCAGTTAGTAATACCTTCTGGTTCTCTTCCACTTCCGCTCTAAGCTGTGCACTCACAGCTGTTTTTGTTATTGCTCTAAAAAAATAAAAATATGATCAGTGCTTAGCTCAGCATTCCATATAAAGGTCTTCAATCTCTCTATTTTTTAGACATGAAACATGATTCAATAAATTTTACAAAAATAAGAAGTAAGCCTCACAGCTGTAGAACTGACAAATGTATTAACCCTCAGACGTGGAACGCTGCTTGGTGGCACTATGTGACAAGTACAGCAGCTTCCAATTTCTTACTTGACTGTGTGGTCCTACTCCTGATCCAACATTTACTGCTTAGATAATGAGCCAGCAGAAATCTGCCGAGGCTGAGTGCTGGTCCTATTAAATCCTCTGGTGGAGGTTGAACCCTGCGTGTGTATCTTCCAGAAGCATGATGAACTAAGAAATCTTACGTAGACACTCCATGGTGAAAAAGGAGCTTACTCTGAAACCCCCAGCCCAGAATTTACCTTTAGTTATTTGAGAGAAAAACATCTGTAAAAGTTTCTAAGAATTTGGCTTTTAAACAAATTTGCCCAGTATTCATAGGACAGAGAGTAACACTATAGAATAAACAGCAATGTCAGAAAATCCGTTCTGTTATGATGAACAAGTCAGTCTCCCTGAGTCTAAGTCAGGATCCTGAATTCCTCTTCTCCTCTTCCTCCTCTTTTTGGCAGGACTGAAGATTAAGTCCAGGGCCGTGTGCACATGAGGCAAGTGTTCTGTCACTGAGCCCTACACAAAGCCCCTCTTCATCAGGATTCAAGATGGCAGTGTGGGCCAGACTGTGGATTAACTGATGTGGCTGGCATAAGTGGGGCAGTGCCCAGAACATCTATAAATCCCTCTCTCTTCAACCATACAACCAACAGTTGTCACATGCTAGAAAGACGACACTACTCACAGCAGTACTTACAAATAGGTTTCATGTCCAAGCATTCTACATTTTAGTGACACCATGTTCTGTGTAAACAATGGGAAGCAATGTTAAGGAGAGGGATGTGGCAAAACACGTACCTGGCTTTGGTAGGAAAGTTCTGACTGATGTCTTTCATCACCACCAGAGCTAACTCCACAGGAGCAGCCAAGATACGGGCAGCAGTCTGGAAACTGAGATCTGCACAGTGGCAAGTGTGATGTTAGGTCACAGGAATCCATGGTAATGACAGTAGACAAAGTCCCCAATACTACCCACAATCCCTTGAGGGTGAAGAGGCCATAGGATAACTATTCCAGACAGTGGCCGCGCTTCGTTCAGATCTCGTTTACTTCATGAACCCTGGAGTTTTTATTAAGTTATTCATGATCTACATCCATAAAATTCTAGGGCAAGTGCTAACAAATTTAACAGAAGCAAACTTGAGCCCAATCCTGTTTTTACAATATATTATAAAATATTAAGATTATTTTGCCAATGACCTCAGGAAAAATGTCTTGAGAATAGTTTGGAATATTCTTTAGAACAGAAGAGTGCACATATATTCTGTCCTTATGTGTCTTTAACATTCTACAGATACACAGTTGAAGAAATATGTACAAATGCATACAGGAGACCAGCTAGAAGGCTCAGTGAGTAGAGGTGCTTGCCACCTACAATGAAGCCTCATTAGTTGAATTCAGTTTCTTGGAACTGAAACAAAGATGGACAAGCCAAACTCTACAAAGCTGTCCTCTAACCACCACTTGGGCAATAATGGCATAACAGCCTACATAAGCACAATGACGAGAAAATTTAAAATTCATGCAAGACTATGGTTATAGCTCAGTGGTAGAGTGCATACCCAATGTGAGGCCCTAGATCTAACCTTCAGCACTATTTTTAAAAAAAAGTATAAAACTCAAATTAAAAACTGACACTTAGGTTTTCAAAATGTATGCATAAAGGGACATACAAACAAGTTACATATTTCTCGTATTATAAGATTACGTATCTGATCCCAAATGTATGCATCACTGCAGCCTAATACTATGTGTTTACAGGGGATTTCCTTTCTTCTCTTAACCATTCTGTCTTCAAAATCCAAGGTACTTGAGTCTTCAAATTATAGGCATAGATGACAGAGAAGAATCCCAGGTCAATGGCACAGACCCGATGACCTACAAAAGATCATAGAAGAAAACTTCCCCAAACTAAAGAAAGAAATAGACACGGATACAAGAAGTACATAGAACACCAAAAAGAAAAGACCAGAAAACACTCCCACAGTATGAAAGCTACAAGAGAAAAAAAATGCAAGTCAAATATAAAGGGAAACCCACCAGAAAGAATAACAGCTGATTTCTCAGAAGAAACTTTGGAAGCCAGAAGATCCTGGAGTGATGCACACTAAGTTCTAAGAGGCCACAGATGCCAAGCTAGACTACCGTGTCCAGCAAAAGTATCTGCCATGGTTGAAGGAGAGAGAAAAACTTCCTGTGACATAAAAAGACTAAAAGAATTCCTATTTACAAAGCCAACCCTAAAGATAACACTACTAGCAGTAATGTCAGACTGAGGGGATAAACAATGATATCTGCAAGTTTGTAGAAAGAACAAATGATGTCATAATTAAGAAAACAAAAAGCACAACTGAGAACATAAACTTTTAGAGGAAAAAAGACTGCAATCGACATACACCTTTCAATAATAGCTTTAAATACTAATGGCCTCAATTCCCAATAAAAAGACACAGACTGGCTGAGTGGATGAAGGAAGAAAATCGGTATCTGTGCTCTGTACAAAAAGTTCACCTCAGCTTTAAAGACAGGCACCATCTCAACAGGAGAGGATGAGGAGAAACACTAAACCCAGAAGGACGGAGACGCAAGCAGCCGCGGCTCTCCTAGACCACAGACTAAACCAACCAAAGGCAGGAGGGTATTTTACACTGTTCAAGAGAAAAATTAACCAAGACGACATTGTAACTAAGCAAATACACATCAAATTCTGGTGCACCCAATTTCATAAAAAAATCTTACTAGTCAAATTAAAGACAAAGAGTAACCTCAACCTAATAATAGTAGGTAATTTTAATACCAGACTCTCTCCAATAGTAAAAAACTCAGCAGAGAAGCAAGAGAATTAAATAATGTCATACATCAAATGATCTTAACAGATTATAAAGTATTCCACATAAACACCAGAGAATATAATATAGATTCTACTCTGAGCCCATGGGAGCTTCGCAAAAACAGACCACATCCTAGGATACAAAACAAATCTTAACAAACTCAGAAAAATAGGAACACCACCATGTATCCTGTCTGACCACAGTGCAATGAAGCTTAAAATCAACAGCCAACAAATCCCTAGTGAGTACACAAACTCATGGAGATTAAGAAGCACATTACTGAATGATGAAGAAATCAAAGAAGAAATCAGGAAGTTCCTGGAACTAAATAAAAATGAAAATATAGCACAACAAAAATCCCTGAGGCACACTAAGATCAACCAGACTTAGAGCTCTAAGTGCTTACATTACAAAATTAGAAAGAGGACAGATAAATGGCTTAATGGTGCAGCTCAAGAACTTAGAAAAACAAGAACAAAACAAAACCCATGTCCAGAAGACGGCAAAAACCATTAAAATTCAGATCAGAATTTAATAAAATAGAAATGAAGAAACAATACAAAGATCCAACAAATCTTAAGAGCTGATTCTTGGAGAAATTAAACAAGGCTGACAGGCCCTTGGCCCATTTAACCAAAGAAAGAATGAGATAGCCCATAGCCGGGCCGTGGTGGCGCACGCCTTTAATCCCAGCACGCGGGAGGCAGAGACAGGTGGATTTCTGAGTTCAAGGCCAGCCTGGTCTACAGAGTGAGTTCCAGGACAGCCTGAGCTATACAGGGAAACATTGTCTTGAAAAAAAAAGAAAGAAAGAAAAAAAGAAAAAAAAAAGAATGAGACAGCCAAAATGAACAGAATCAGAAATGAACAGCCAAACATTACAACAGATGAAATTCAGAGCCACATAAGGGAATTCTTTAAAAACCTGAATTCCACTAAATTGGAAAATCTAAAAGAAATGGACAAATTTCTAGATCCATGCAAACCACCAAAGTTAAGCCAAAAAAAGATCAACCTGTAACAGGTGAGAAAATTTCAAAAAACAATTAAAGCCCTCCAATGAAAAAGAGTTCTGGCCCAGATGAGGTCACACAGATTCCACCAGACTTTCAAAGAAAATCTACAGCCAATATTTCTTAAAATTTATTTAAAATAATAGAAACAGAAGGAGTATGTCCAAATTTTTACTAAGCCAGTACTTCAATATCAAAATAAAAATACAACAAAAAAGAATACTCCAGGCCAATATCCATGATGAGAATATATTTATAAGTCCTCTCTAAAATATTTGCAATCCCATAAAGGCAGATAGCAAAAAAATTATCCACCATGACAAAGTTAACTTTATCCCCAAGTTACAGGGATAGTTCAACATATATAAGTAGATAAATGTAATAAATCAGATAGACAAATAGTCATATGACCATCGCTAGCCGGCGTGCATGGTGGCACATGCCTTCAATCCTAGCACTCAGAAAGCAGAGGCAGGCAGATCTCTAAGTTTGAGGTCAGCCTGGTCTACATAGTGAGTTCCAAGCCAGCCAGGACAACATGATGAGACTTTGTCTCAAAACAAACCCCCCCCCCAAAAAAACCCAAACAAACAAACAAAAAAAAACCATATGACTATCTCAATATATTTAGAAAAAAAAAAAAAATCCAACATGGCTTCATGATAAAAGTCTAGAGACAGTAACCGTAGAGGGACCATACCGCACCACAATGAAGGCTACATATGACAAACCCCACAGCCAACATTACCCTAAAGGAAGAAAAACTTAAATCACACTAAGATTAGGAAAGGAGGGGGCTGTCCCTTATCCCCACAGCATTTCAATAAAGGCTCACAACACTAGCTGGGGCAATAAGGGTAAGGGTAAGAGATCAAGGGGACAAGGACAGGAAAAGAGGCCGGACCGTCCCCACGGGCAGATGACATGACACCATGCGTAAGAAAACTTCAAAAAACAGTCAACAATTTCAGCAAAGTGGCAGGATACAAAATAAACTTAGAAAAAAAAGATAGGTTTTTTTACACCAACAACAAACATGTTAAAAAAGAAAGAATTGGGCTTACCAGGGGACGAGCCCCTACTTGGTTATCCAATACCAAGTGGTCAGCCCTGAAAGCATATACACACAAGCAGCGCTAAACAAACTCAGCACATTATGTACTTACACACACACGCACACGCACACGCACACACGCACGCGCACACACACACACACACACACACACGCGCGCGCGCACGCACACACGCGCACGCACACACACACGCGCGCGCACACACATGCACGCGCGCGCGCGCACACACACGCGCGCACAATTTTTTTTAAAGGCCATGAATCTGAGCGGGAGTAAGGGGAGAGGGGTATGGTAGGAGTTTGGAGCTGGAGGAGAGGAATGGGGATACGTGGTGTACAAATATTTCAATTTTAAAATTGTGTGTGTGTGTGTGTGTGTGTGTGTGATCACCATCTGTGGTGCTCTCAGAACCTGGCAGATTTATTTCATTGCCCCAAGACAAGGTTCCATTCTATAGCACAAGCTGGTCTGGAACTCCCAACACTCATGCGGCCCCAGCCACGGTGCTGGGATTACAGGCATCGGTACAAATCCCGGCGAGTGGAGTGATGGAGTGGAGTCAAATCCAGGGCTCTGTGCATGCTGGGCAACACTCTAACAACGGAGCTAAATCCCCAGCCTAAGTTCTGCGTTCTTTTAACGCCACAGAATACAGCGAGCGCCACAACTCAGTGAGCTGAGCTTCCCTTACCTTGCAGCTGCCAGACTTTCAAGGGTGCCATTTCATTGGTGCTCTCCACAAGATGCTTCCGGAACTCTTTCAACTGTCCTTCCAAGGTGGGGTAAAGCTCTCTGACAGAAACAGAACCGGTTCTTTTCACTGTTTTCTCTCATAGTACACTTAGCAAAGGATTCCGATTTAATCTTCACAATCTCCCCCTCCCAAGCCTAAGAAACTTTCCTCAGTATGGGCAACGGATGTTAAAGCACAAGAGCCATCCTCTAGAAGTACGTTAATGTTGTATAGTCTACATGAAGCTCTTGTGCCATAAACACATGAAACCACAGCGTCACCCAAAGAACAACAAAAAGGCGCAACAGTGAAGGTGCGCCACCAAGCCTGACAACCCGAGTTGCACCCCCAGGACTCAGAGAACCAGGTCCATGTGCATGCCATGGACTCATGCACTGTCCCCATGACACATACAAAATAAATAAATGTAATTTAAAAGTATAGAAAGAGTATTAAAAGAGACTCAGAAAATCCTGATCAAATAAAAGTGGCATCTGACTATAACCAGAGCCGAAAGAGAGGACAGGCAAGTGTCCACGGCAGTGAGCCAACCCAACAGAAATCCAACTGGAAGGGCAGACATTGCAGCCGGAATCAGAAATCTGCTTACACTGTTTCTTTCAGTAAAGTGTCATCATAGCTGAAGGACACGAGAATGAGCCTAGCATGTTATTTACTAGCGTATTTTATTTTTTTAAAAAGGTAACACACTGCAAATTTTCTACCTGAAAATTCCCACACAGCAGAATTGAGACTCTAAAAAATGTATCAAGTCACCACAGTTAAGAATAATTTTCTGCTCTAAATTATGTTTTCACAAAATTATCTGTGTAATTATAAAACAAATTCCATCATTAAAATCATCTTCTGTAGGATTGCAGCCCCTAGGGGGATAGGAAATTCATAAGAAGGCCAAGAGAGTCAACTAACCTGGACCCCTGGGGTTCTCAGAGTCTGAACCACCAACCAAAGAACATACAAGGGCTGGACCTAGACCTCCCTTCACAAAGTAGCAGATATGCAGCTTGGTCTTCATATGAGGCCCAAACTGGAGTGGAGGCTATCCCAAAAGCTGTTGCCCGTCTGTGGGATATGCTCTTCTAGCTGGGCTGCCTTGTCTGGCCTCAGTGGACGAGGAAGTGCCTAGCCTTGCAGAGACTTAAAATGCCAGGGTCGGGGGATACCCGGGGGGTCCACCCACTCAGAGCAGAGGGGAGACAGCATGGGGAAAGGGTTGTGGGAGAAGATCACTGGGAGGGGGGGCAGTAAGTGGGATGGAAAGTGAATAATTAAAAAGTTAGCTAATCAATTAATTAATTAAAATCATTTTCTGCCAGGTATGATTGCCCATGTCTTTGATCTGCATCCAGGAAGCTGAGACCGGCAGATCTCTGCGTGACTGAGAGTAGTCTGGTCTACATAGAGAATTCCAGAACAACCAGGACTACAGAGGGAGACCCTGCTTAAAAAAATACCAGGAACATGGGCCAGGCACGGTGTTACCTGCCTTTAATCTCAGAACTCATGAGACAAAGACAGGCAGATCTCTGTGAGTTCGAGGCCAGCCTGGTCTACAAAGCAAGTTCCAGGACAGCCAGGGCAACACAGAGAAATCTTGTCTCAAAAAACCTAAACAAACAAACAAATAAGAAACAATATCCCTTTGGCTGATAGAACATTGTTTCCGTTGCATGTTTTTAAAGTCTACTATACGCTTTTGCTTATTTTTTCAGGTTCTGTTCAGCATAAAAAAATAACCCCAGTCACTCTAATTTAAAATCTACACTACTTCCAACCACGAACAAAAAACAATGGGATCTCTTCTGTTACTCAAGACAATGATCTGTAACTTTACGTTATCAACTGAGAGGAAAAGAAACCCACTTCAGCCATAGGCAGGTAACTATAGTGCCATCCAAGAACAAGTGCTTCGGAATGACTAGAAATGGCCGCCCTAAGTGCAAATGAGATGGGTTTTCTCCACTGTGGACTATGTATGTAAAGTACAGTAGAGCCACAACTCAGACAGTATGAGACATCAGAAACGAAGAAGGCACCCATCAACATGAATTAGCATACCTTAATTTCCCGAAAAGGAATCCCTGAACTTCATCAATAGGATCGTTCTCCCCAATGACTGTGGTATTTACCTCAGTTCCTATAAAGACATAGCAAAGATGTGTCTAGTAGCTCAGAATAGGAGCTAAAAGGTAACATCTCAGTCTGAATGGTAAAAAGAAATAGCAAACACTTCAGTTAACATTTCAATGTAGGCCTTTAAACCGAAGGTATTGTAATATTTGTTGTGCTCCTGGACAAAGTAAGAATATATTTTCTCTCACGCCTTAGAAAATTTTTCATTAAAAATTTCAAAATTAATACATTTAAATATTATGAAAGTTTTTTCACAGTTAAATTCTAAAGAATTTACAGTTAGAGAACCCTAAACATCACTAAGAGAACAGCAGGCCATTTTCCATTTACCTCACTATTCCAATCCACCATTCATGTCTAACAGCAGCTTAGAGAATACAATGCCACACACCGTTAATTCTAACTCTTCGGGAAGCTGAGGCAGGAGGATCACGTTCAAGACTTGCCTGGATAGTTTAATGTGCCTAGATAATAATGAAAAGCAAACAAACAACAAAAACATTAAAAAGAACTGTGGATGCAGCTCAATGGTAGAGTGCAGAGGACCTGAATCGTACACACAAAGACTCTGAACTCATACTGCACAGTACAAAAGATAGAATAAAAGTGATTTTTAAAGAAAAAAAAAAAAAAGACAGCCAGTAAAACTTGTGGTTGAAAAATTTAATTCAGGGTTAGATATGGTAGCTCATCCCTTTAGTCTCAGTATTTGGGAAGCAGAGGCAGGAGGATCTCAGTGAGTTAAGGCCAGCTTGGTCTACATACTGAGCTCCAGGACAGCCAGGGCTACAGCTACATGGAAAGAATCTGTCTTCCCCCTCCCCCCCCCAAAAAAATCAAAACCACATAGTATTATGGCAGGAAGAACCCAAAGAAAACTGTTCCAAGTACAAAAAATAATAAAAACAGAAACTATCCATGAGGCCTGTGATACTTAATTTTTATACTGGAATCACACAGCAATGCCTATGTGTGATACATAAGACATCAACAGCTGCTGCTGCTGCTGATTACATCCCTTGTGCTACATGCAACTTTGTGGGCTTTGTTTCGTTTCTGTGTACCCTTGTTTTTACTGTTTGGGGACAGGCCAGGCAGCCTTGAACTGTAATCCTTCTGCTTCAGCACTGAGATTGTTAAGCACACACCATAATATCCACCCCAAATTCTTGACTTCTATTATCTTCCTTTCTTCTCCCAGACACTTGAAAAAGAACCTGTCATTGTCTCTATATTACAGAGGACAGAAATCTGACCTAGAAATGTGCTGACAGTTCCCTACTCAGACGTGACAGAACCAAGAAGCAAACTGGCTCATTACACTCCTAAGCCTACTCTTTTCCAAGATGAGGACCAATTCCCCATTCACTCATACTTAAAGGCAAGAGAACACATTGGTCTTATTTTTACAAATTCACCTTTCACCTGAGTATCATCCTTGGCCTTGTACTCCGTGCTCTTAATCGCCAATTCCACTCCATAGCCAGAAAGGTAAACTGGCTCCTTCCTGGCATTCTGCAAACAGAGCAAGAATTCCATCATCACCACCTGGCTCGGTATGAGGCCCAGCAGGCTCCCTCCTTACTAGCATGTCTATTGGTGTTGCCCTGTTCAGGCCACGTGTAGACAGCCACACACGTGAGACTTCACGGAAGAACATACCAACTGGTTGTCCGATAGCAAATGGTCAGCCCTGAAATATGTATGTACAAGTAACATCATATGGACTGAGCAGGTTGTGTGTGTGCTTGTGTGCATTTGTGTGTTTAACAACACAAGAAAAATGGGATAAACTTGAAAGAAGTCAAGGCAGAGTACATAAGAGGGGCTGGAGGGAGGAAAGGGGAATGACGAAATTCTATTATAATCTCAATATTTTTAATTATTTAAATATTTATATATAAAGTTATTAGCTATATATTCAAGAGAGTTCAGTGAACGTCAACAGTAACAGAAGCACTTGTCTACCCTAAAAACATTCATCTTATTTGTGAATAAAATCAATCTAGAATTTGTTCACCTCTTTAGGAAATCCTAGACTCCTTTATATTTTTTAATCTTGTCACAACTATGAAAATAAGAATTTCAAGGCAGAACCAAAACTAAAGGTATATGAAAAGCCACTACTGTAAGATAATGAAAAAATACATGATTAAAAAGCCTGTATCCCTTGAACAGAGGGACCCTGCACAGGCGGACAGTGCTGCTCCAAAAGATAATAGTTGTTAAATAAAAACCCCTGTGCCGGGCATGGGACACTCTCTTTGAGTTATTTGTCAGGGTGGCCCCAGAGGTCCCCTCAACAGTACAAGCTACTGCCACTGCTCTTGGTCCCCTACTAGGGGTAAGACACAACTGCTGAAGATACCAGACACGTTGGTTGCAAGACATACAGAAATTAATTCTGGAACTGACCAGTAAGCTTCCTCACTGCTGGCTAGATCTCACAGTGCTTGCTGGAAGATGCTATAAAGCCCGCTAGGAAAGAAAGGACATGGACGGTCTTAGCTGGCGCTGGAGCCTACATGCTCCACTGATCGCCAGGCAAGACATCCCCACTGGAGCTATAACAAACAGCATGACTATTATGGGGTAATCCACTGCTTTCTCAGACATGCACTCAAAAGGCTTACTCTACAGGGGGAAGTAATTAATCCCTGTGAACCGGGTCATAATTCGATGTCTGGGTGTGTCAGCAGGAGAGGAGCAGTTAAAAACTGGACTTTTGACCAGCAGATGTGGTAGCACACAGCTTTAATTCCAACACTGGGGGGCGGAGGGGGAGAGGCAGAAGAATCTGGAGGTCTAGACCAGCCTAGACTATATTGAAACTGGGCTCAAAAAATATAAAAGAACAACAACAACAAAAATGGCACTGATAAATACATCTGTCTTGGGGCTGGAGAGATGGCTCAGCCGTTAAGAGCACTGATTGTTCTTCCTGAGGTCCTGCGTTCAATTCCCAGCAACCACATGGTGGCTCACAACCATCTGTAATGGGATCTGATGCCCTCTTCTTGTGTGTCTGAAGACAGCTACAATGTACTCATATACATAAAATAAATAAAATCTTAAAAAAAAGGAGGAGGAATATTTCTTGGATGCAGCAGAATGATCCTGTTTTTAAAAAAAATACTTCTGCCTTTACTTGATCACTTGGAATTTTTGTTCTGAGCACATACTTATTAATTACTATTACTGAACTATATGGCACACAAACTTTGAAGACTTCCATACTTTAAATACTCAATGGTACAAGTTTAATTTTCTATTAATTCGGCTTTATTCCACCTCTTTAGAAACTCTCCCCTTCCACCAAATAAAAAGATACCAAAAAGAATAAGGTCAAAGTTCAACAAGCACATTAAAAAGAATGTCTCACCAACATTTACTTAGACACGCCTGGCTTCTGAAACACTATCCAGTAGTTAAAAGGGTGCAGCTAATTCTCTGGGTATTTAACAGCCATACTCAGAAGCTATACTAAGTGGCCAGACAGACTAAAATGGACAATGTACTCTCCTTGCTCTCAACTAGCAATTAGCTCCCAGAGGATTATGGGGCAGCCTTCAAAATGGCCTCTAACTCCGAGAAGAACCTCTTGTTCCATTGTTCAGGGAGACCACAGAGACATCATCCAGTGAACTCTACCCAGCGTCCAGTCTACAGAGAGAGTCGATGTAAAGGCTTTCCTCGTTGCTTCCAACCAAAGGCAAGGTCAAGCCTGCCTCTGGCTTATGCTCACACAGATGAACAGGCAAAGAAGGAACCAGAGTTTTCTCTCAAGCACGAGTAACCCGAGAACTAGACCTTCAACTTGACAGTATGAAGAAAAAAAAAAAATAATTCTGGCTACCTACATTGTCTTAAATACCCATCACAAAAGTACAGCTCCAAACTAAAATGATGGATGTGTTTGTTAGGTTTTGTAACTATCCAGAGGATCACAGTTTCCAGACATTAGACTTAAAACCAGCCAGGCAGGGGTGGCGCACGCCTTTAATCCCAGCACTCGGGAGGCAGAGGCAGGAGGACTTCTGAGTTCGAGGCCAGCCTGGGCTACAGAGTGAGTTCCAGGACAGCCAGGGCTATACAGAGAAACCCTGTCTCGAAAAATCAAAAAAAAAAAAACAAAACAAAACAAAAAAAAACTATATGGGTTGTTACCTAGATTATGCCTCATTAGTGATTTTCTTCTTCATTAAATGCTACCTAGATATAAGACCCCAGATCTTGGCTCAATTAAACACTTCAATGACCACCCAAGAGAGGCAGGCCCAGTATTGTTCTAACCAATAAATAAATAAATAAATAAATAAATAAATAAATAAAATGATAGCTAAATATCTTCTTTCTGTCCCTCTCTGGAAGCCATCCAAGAGGGACATCGCACCATTTCTAGTCTATCCAACAGCTTTCAAAGTGCATGGAATCTTGGTTTCTTTGCTGTCCAGTCAGCCGTGAAGGCCAAAAGAACCATGGGGAGGACCCAGCAGATGGATGCTGTTGTGAGCCCATCGTCTCTCTGGCTTCTCCCTGCCTCGATTAACATATCTCCCTCACATCTTTCCAGATGGCAGTCAATGATCCCTTCCTCCCTATATCTAACAGTTGAGGTTTCTTAGATAGGCCCCCTGGAGAAGTACCCTAAAACTATGACATCTGACACTCTAAATTCAGCTGTAAGACACCAGATTGGTCATCGTCCCAACCCCACGATGGCAGTTGGAGTTACCTCTTCAGAGCAAAAGGATGATAAGAACAGGAGATAGAACTAGCTACATAGTGTAGGGTAAAAGCCCTCAACAAAATCAACTAATTTCTCTCTTAGCGAAAAGCTCTTGGGAGCCCTGGCAGCCTCATTCATCCCTGACAGAGACTAGAAAGGCCCAAAGTGTCTGGAGCTCTGACCTTCAATCTGGTTCCTAAAGGATTCTTAGGTTACCACATGGGGTGTGGGTGCGAAAGTAACAATGAAGGCCTGCCAAGAAACCGCCTTCCCGGCTATCAAACAGACTCTCTAGCCTGGTGGAGACTTAGCACTCCAATGGGACCAGGTCAATCTCTGGCCAAAGGACCCCAGGAAGGCCACACCAATGAAAGAGATGGAATAATTCTGTTCTTGTACTAGCGGCCTAACTCAGACTTATTGGGTCAGCTATCACTAAAGAAGGACCCCTCCTGTAGCAGTTTCTTACTCTGAGGATGGAGAGAAAGCCAACACCTCCCTAAAGAGTGTGAACAACAGGACATGTACAATAAGAGGGGGGTTGTAAAATAGAATTAGTCTGTTCTTTCTGACACTGTAAACTTGTGATCACAATAAAGAATTCAAATCTTTTATCTTCCCCACTCTGGAAGACTTTGAGGCTAGTGTTTTAATCTGTTCCCCTCCACCCCAATCATGTTTACAGAAAAGCCCTGCTTTCTTGGAACTTAAGTGACTAAAAGCGGCTGACCTCTCTTCCCTTTCTGTTTCTTTTGTCCTGATTCTTTTAAAACTTTTAAAGTCGCCCATGAAAGACAGTGAGGTGGGACCAATGGGAACAGACACAGTCATGAGTGCATTAGAATCCAAAGTGCATTTCCTGCCCCAGAGTGCTGCTCTTCTGCTTGTGAGGAACACACCCTCTTGATCAAGAGTCAAGATTTTCTTGTCAAGACACATTAAAGAAAAAAAGAGATCTCAAAAAGACAATGGGGAAGGTGAGGACAGACCCCAGAAGAGAACACAGCTGTACAAGCACACCCCACACATGCATAAGCTCAATTACACATGGAAATTTCAATAATCAATTCTAGCTAGGCCTGGAGAATTGGACCTGTGATCACAGCTAAGAGGGAGGCTGAGGCAGGAGGACTGCACGTTCAAAGTCTTCCCAGAAGATTCCAAAGCCGCCTAGGTAACTCAACAAGACCTAGATAACTCAACAAAACCTAGATAACTCAACAAGACCGTGCTTCAAAACAGGTCCCCTAGGGGAAGACCCTAGGGAATTCAGCTCAGGAGGATAAGTGCTTACCAGGATATATGAGGTCTCAGGCTCAACACTCAATAGCCTAAGGTTCATGCATACAGTTGGATGACTTTCTTAAATTTTAATGTACAAAAGTTTACACAATTCTTAGTTTTTTAAAAAAAGACATAGGAACTCGGTATGTAGCTCCAGATGGCCTTGAATTCACAGTAATCCTCCTGCTTCAGCCTTCCAAGTGTTGAGATTAGAGACATCAGCCGTCATACTTTGTTGGGAGCCGCCTGAGCACCCACATTCGCCATTACAAGATGGCGC
>JADRCH010000031.1:12988712-13003099 GCA_019843965.1 Rhynchomys soricoides
CTGACTACAGCCATCCTGCTCACAGCCACCCAGACTACAGTCACCCTGACTACAGCCACACTCCAAATAAGCAAGCTGCTAGGAGCTTGCTAAAATTTTCATCTGTGTTAAAAATAAAAAGGGAGCTAGCTGGGCTTGCTAGCTCATACCTATAATCCCAAAAATTTTCATTAGGGGACAGAGGCAGGAGGATCACAAGTTTGAGGTTACCCTAGTCTCTATATAGCAAGACTTGGTCTCTCACACACAGTGAGTGAGTAAGAGAGAGAGAAAGTATATTCCTACAAGCAACCTGACTGTCCTCCAGAATCTGTAAATCTGGTGGTAATCTTATTTTCTTAGACTAGTAGTCAATATAAATTCAAGTAGATTTAATTTATAACTCATTAATAACTCTTATTCTACATGCTTTGGTTATTATAATATCTGACTAATGATTGTTGCTCTCAATTTTAATAATACTTATTTACATACTTCTTTTTTGGTTTTTCAAGACAGGGTTTCTCTGTATAGCCCTGGAACTCACTCTGTAGACCAGGCTGGCCTCAAACTGAGAAATCCGCCTGCCTCTGCCTCCCGAGTGCTGGGGTTAAAGGCGTGTGCCTCCACGGCCCGGCTTATTTCTAATAGTAACTATAGCTGCTCAGAACATTCAAGAGTTTTACTTCAATTAAATGTGTATCATTTCATGGGCAATCGCACAACTAAAAATCCCTTCATAATCATCAGGCACAATCTAAAAATATACACAGGAATGTTTTCGGTCCCTCAGGGCTAGACGGAAGGAAAACAAGATCTGTAACAGCTACAGGCCCTGGTACATCCTCATCCACAGAGACAATGTCAAATCCATCATCAGAGACAGGAGGGAAGAACGGTGGCCTCAGCGAACTCTAGAGGTAAGTGCAGGGATTTCAAATCCACGGAGCTCCTCTGGAGCTGCCTACAAGGCCCATCACCTTGACCACCTGCTCGTAAACACCTACTGGAGATAGGGCCTGAAAATAGCAGCTCAAAATGGTAGATTGCCAGAGACATGTGAATTGGGGAGATGTTATAACAAGGAAGCTGGTGAAGCAAACATCACAGCCCACACACTCAATGGAGACCGAAAAAACCGGGAAAAGGCTGAGGACTTAGAGCTGACAGCTTCAGGCGTGAGGATGTGTGTCATAAGACCCTTCTAGGGCTTGGCGATGCAGCTCAAATGTTAAGCGTGCTTGCCTAGCATGGCTGATATCCTGGGTTCATTATCCCCAATATCACACAAACCAGGCACATGGCTAGAATCCCAACACTGAATAGATGGAGGCAAGAAGATCACAAGTTCAAGGTTATCCTCGGCTACATAGTAAGTTTGAGCCAAGTCTGCAATACATGAGACCCTAGTCTTTAAAGACAAAAAGAAAAAAAAAAAACAACCCAAGAATTGTTTTTAAAAATCACTCAATACATATTTTACCAATTTAAGACTTAAGTCTTTTATATAATTACTCTATAGACTGGTTGTTTGGGACAGAAGATCACTGAGTTACACCCCCAACCTCTCACTGCTATGCTGCTGGGTGACGATGTATTCAGATAGTGTCTGGATAACTTACCCATCCTTCCCTCTTAGCTGCTGCTACAGATACGTCACCAATCCCAGCTTTAAGATAATTTATTTTTTAAGCATTGTCTCATGTATCACAGGCTTATTCTGAACTCTCTATAGATCAAAGGATGACCATGAACCTCTGATGACAGGCATGTGATCATCACCCTGTTGGTTTACATAGTATCAAGGACCAATATAATTATACAAGGGGACACTATGTGGTACAAAAAAAGAAAAAACTTTACATGTGTATATATGCTGATATAAATTAGCAAGATCTGGCTTACTACAAAAGTAAGTAAATCATCATCATCATCATCATCATCATCAAACCTCTAAACTTAAAGTATCCAGATTTGAGAGATTACAAAATAGAACAAGAACATCCTTAAACAAGAAGACTTGGTAGGTTCTTCAGCTCCTTCCTCCTCCAGCCCCATTCTCCTATCCTAAGGTCTTGTTCTTATGTGCAATGTCCCTAAACCTGCCGGTGCAGCTGACAGAGTCTGCATCCTTCCGTGCATGTGCATCCTTCCGTGCATGTGCATCCTTCCACGTACAGAGCACAGTGGGCGTCGTTAGGGACATTTAACACATGCAAATGAACAGAGAATCTGTTTACTGCAGACCCTAAGTCTACAACCTCCTTACCTGGCTTCCAGCAGCAGTGGAGCAGAAAACCACTTTGTGGTAAGAGAGGTGGTAACGGCTTTTGAATTGGCTTCTGCTAAGGAAAACAGGCACAGTAAGGCCAGTGCAATCAGGAGTCCCATGTTGTAACAGAGCCCTGCAGAGGGAAAAAGAAGAGAAGGTATTGTTCAAATTCCACGAGGAAGCACAAAATGTTAATACTTAGGGACGAAAGGGAACAGAAACAAACACTTCTGAGAGCACCAGCACCTAACACCATGAAGGCCTGCACCAAGGAAGATCAGAAAGCAGGACTTAAAGCTGGCTGGTCGGCTACAGCCTTTCCTGCAAGGGTACCACTTCCCTTCCTGAAGGGGGATGTTGGTCACACACAACAGGCTGCATGGGTAAACACCAAGTCTGAGGGTAAACAACACTAAGACAGACAGTGTAAATGACTAGTAGTACTGGAGGCTGAATCATACTCTTCAGTGGGAGAGGGGTGTGTTACAGTCAGGACCCCACTACCTCAGAATGGGAACGGACTTGGAGACAGTGTCTACAGGGCAATAACATGTTGGTCATCAGGACAGTAATCACTAGTGGGGGGTGGGGGTTGGGGGGAGAGGGGACGTGAACAGACCCAGAGGGAGTACCTGGGAGCAGAGAAGCAAACTCTGGAACTATACCACAAGTCAAGGAGTATCTGGGGCTCTGATGTTACCAGAGGCTTGGAGTTTTGGGGGGAATATGGTCCTGCCACACTTCAACTGAGGACTTGTAGAGGGAAAACTGGAAGACAATGAAATCTGCTGTCAGAAGCCACCAGTCTAAGGCTCAGTTTCCTTCGTTATAGGAAACAACGCAGTGTGTTTCAAAAGTAACAACTCAAAGACTGGATCTTCAATCTGTTCAGTAGTTTCTCAAGCCATGGGCTCCCATCTACAAAGGAGGGAATCCAAGTGCCTTGTGAAGCCACATCAGCAGCCTCTCCAAGCAAACTGACAACTGCATCCAGACCACTGCACAAGACATCTCCAGTGTTTGAGTGACACCATGATAGAAACCTGCCAACAGAACCTAAGTTAGACACTCCCACCGCCGCCACAGAGCACCCTCCATCTATAACTGTGGCTCAGGGGTGAAACCCTTGCCTACCCCAGCATGCACATTCCTCACCAGTGCTTCACAAAGAAAAGTAAAAGCCAGGCCAGGTGACTCAACCCTGGAATCTTAGCTGCTCAGGAAGCCTGGCTGAGTTTACTCTGCCTGGACAACAACAACAACAACAACAACAAAGCCAGGGTGGTACACACCTTTAATCCAGCACTCAGGAGGCAAAGGGAGGTGGATCCCAGTGAGTTCGAGGACAGCCAGAGCTGTTATAGAGAAACTCTGTTTTGAAAAAACAAACAACAAGGTTAGCATCTGACTCTGGGTGGGGCTGTGAGGGTGAGCAGATGGAAGTACTACACAGTCTGAGTCTGGTGCTTCTGAATGTTAGGCCATGGCGGGTTCTTCCTGGCCATATCCATTCCCTGATACAGGTTAAACTCTCCTAATGGAGAGAGATACAAAAGATAGTGAGTGAGCTGGGTGTAGCCACACGTGTTTAGGCCCCGCACTTGGGAAGCAGGGGCAGGCAGATCTGAGTTTGAGGCCAGCCTGGTCCACAGAGTTCCAGGACAGCCAGGGCTACACAGAGAACTCTTTTTCAAAAGGAACAAAGAAGAAGAAAAAAGATACTGAGTGAGCCAATTAGGATCTACTACTTTTTTTTTTTTTTACTGATATTATTTATACTAAGAGCCTATTTTAAGGCTGGAGAGATGGCTCAGTGGTTAAGAGCACTGACTGCTCTTCCAGAGGTCCTGAGTTCAATTCCCAGCAACCACTGGGATAGGCAAGAGGTTTTTTTAATAGAACACCAGTAGCACAGAAACTAACCCCAAGTATTAGATGAGACGAAGCTAAAGACTTTCTGTACTGCAACGGAAACAAGCAACAGAGCAACCAGCTCACAGAATGGGAGATGGTCTCAGCTATGCTTCAGGCAAGGGAAGAATGTCTAGGATTTACAAAGAACTGCAGAAATTCAGTAGCAAGGAGGTAAAACTGCCCATCAACAAATGGGCAAATAAATAGACAGCTTCAAAAGAAGAAACGCAAATAGCCAATAAGTATTTCTAAGTGTTCAATACCACTACCCACCAGCCAAATTAAAATCCTTTAAGGTAACACCCCACCCCAGTCAGGATGACTGTCGGCAACCAAACTGACAACCAATGCTAGAAAGACATGGAGAGAGAGGAATTCATATTCCCTGTTGGTGAGGACACAAATTAATACAGCCACTGTGGAAATCACATTCGAGATTTCCCAATAAATTAAAAACAGAGCTACCATATGACCTAGCTACTTCACTCTTAGGTAGATATCCAGAAAAACCCCACACCCTGGCATAGATGTCTGTGCCTCCATGTTTACTGCTTCTATATTCAATATAGCAAAGAATTAGAATCAACCTAGTTGCCCATCAATACATGGAAAACGATATTTACACACACACACACACACACACACGAATACTATTCAGCTCTAAAGAAAAACAATCAAATTTTCAGGAAAATAGGGGGACTGAGATGTATAATATTAACCAAGGTCACACAATCAGACAAAATAAATAAATAAATAAAAATAAAAACCCTGCATTGTCTCCCTAATATGCAAAGCCCAGCCAAAACCCAAGAGTATATCTATGAACAAATGCATGCATGGGTATAGGGTAACAGGAGACAAGAGAACAAGGAAGGCTAAGCATTTGGGGTGAGGAAGGACTCAATGCAGGGATGGGTAGGGGCTGAAGTGGGTATAAAGGTCTAAGCGCCTCATACACATCCTGTTACCTGGTCTCTCTACACAAAGGACCAAAGAGTTGGATGGGAACAGTCGTGTCTACTTTGTACACAGCATGACACTTGGCACATTAGTAATCAATCCACAGATGTGCTTTACAAAGGAAGCACCACCATCCTCATTTGAGAAATAAGACAAGGGATGCCCAGAGCGGTATACCTTCAAGATGCTGGGAACTAAGTGGCAGAGTTTAGAGCCTTGCTTTGTTCCATTGGTGGGTTTGTATGTTTTTAAGGTCTTATCTAGTAGCCTAAGCTACTTGGAGCTGGGGAGCTTCCTGGGATTTTAAGAGCACGCCTCTGTGCCTTACAGGGTTGATAGTCTGCGGTCGTGCCGTCCATCTCCTGTCCCTTTTAGGGAAGTGATGGTGCATTCTCTGCAGACTCAAACTGAGCAAACCACATTCTCTCAAGAACAAAGGCAGGTTCAGGTTTTTCTGAGTCAGGTGTGGTGCATGCCTTTGGTCCCAGCACTAGGGAGGCAGGGACAGGTGGATCTGAGTCTGAGGCCAGCCTGCTCTATAAAGTGACTTCCAGAACAGCTAAGGCTATGGTAGAGAGTCCCTGAATCAAACCCCTCCCCCAAATAGAGGTTTTGTTTTGTTTTGTTTATGGGCACGTCTTTGGAAGGAACTATGTCAATCTGACGGGAGCAAGCTTAAAACTGGTACCCGAGCAATCCACCCAACCTGACTGGTTCACACTTAGGCTGACTTGTGGGACTAAACATAAGCTCCTCAGGTGCAGGGACTTTTGCCTGTCATGGGCATCGTGCCAAGGATGAAGCCTGGAACATAGGAGGCACTAACAATGGAATAGACACTGGTTCATGAAGGGATTAAGAAAACAGAGGAGTGTGGGCCAAGAGTCACTATGATTTACAAAGGCCAGGACCACACAGCTAGTACACAGCAGCACGTTAACAGTAACACACGTGAGCAGGGGAAGAAACAGAGGGAAGCCACTGACATACCAGTGTCTTCTGGTTTCTGGGAGACATTTCAAGGGGAAACAGCTGGAAGGCATTGGGGCAGGTATCTTAAGAGAACCAACAGGAGAAAAAAGAGGACCCAGGGGACCTATAAAATACCCAAGCAGCAGCCACCGAGCAGACTTCAGCCTTAGGGCCCCTCCCATCCCAAAGGAGTAAAGTGGTTACTCTCCCTTTCCTCCAGATTTGGTCACTTTCTGTCAGAAACCGAACCTGAAAACTCCCTTGACAACAGTCATTCTTGTTTTACACTCAGAAGGGAGTGGCAAATAGATCTCTATGAGTTCAAAGATAGCCTGGTAAGCTCCAAGGCCAGCTAAGGATACATGGTAAGACCCTATCTCAAAAACATTGCATTAAAAGTAATTTAATAAAGTAGAGCGTATGGAAGACTCTTCTAATAGATCGATAGCTAGATAGATTTCTTAGGACATTTTTATTTTAAAGATTTATTTTTATTTTTTATGTGTATTGGTTTTACCTGCCTGTAGGTATGTGTACCCATTAGTACCTGGAGGCCAGAATAGGGTGTCAGGTTCCCCCCAAAACTGGAGTTATGGACAGTTGTGAGCTGACATGTAGGTGCTGGGAATCAAGGATAGGACCTCTGGAAGAGCAGTCAGTACTCTTAACCACCGAGCCATCTCTCCATCCCCACGAGGAAGGCTGTCAACAATGACCTCAGATCTCCACACACCCATGAATGCACCTCCCAAACACACAAGGAAACGCACAAAAAAAAAAAAAAATTAAGATTGTAAGAAGGATACAAGTGAGAAGCTACATACCGAGAGGTACTCTTGCCATATTTTAAAGATTTAATTATTATCTTTCCTAACAAGTCTGTGTGTGAGGCTGACTGAATGTACATACACCACGTGTGTGCAGGTACCGAGTAGGCCCGAGAGCACTGGATCTCCTGGAACTAGAGTTCCAGGGCTCGTAAACTGTCTGTTGTGGGTGCAGAGAACAGAACTCAGGCCCCCAGCCAGGACGCTCCTTCTCAACAGCTGCACCATGTCTCCTGCCCCACCTTGTAGTATTTTACAGAGAACACATACACCCTTGCTATGTCGGCACCTCTGCAGATGGGAACAAGATGAAAGCTACACAGTGAAGGGCAGCTTCGCAAATCTGACCCCATAACTCCACCTCTTAAGTGGCGCTGAGGCACGCATCTGTCTGGGAACGCGTTCTTTCATCATGTAAGTTCCACTAGTGTCCTGACCCCAGTGGTCCTTCCTTTTCTGCTGCTTACAAAGATAAATATTCCAAGTGACAGCAGCAACTGAAAGGGCAATGCTGACCAGCATGGCGGACAACCAGCAAGCATTCTAACAAGTTCTAGGCCCGTGCCTATTAGCAACCATCCACGAGCTCCTAAAACATTTAAACTAAAGCTCGCTGGTTGATCCACAATCAAATATTAAAAACTGTAAGGAACAGGTGTGTGTGGCGAATGCTTTCACTTTCTGGAAAACAGAGCAGGCACCGTGATTCTCAAGTTACCATCAAATTCCTTCTCTCTCTTTCAAAGCAGGTTCTTGGCATGACCTATGCTGCCTTCTACCTTGCTATGTAGCTGGCGACAACCTTGAACTCCAAATCTTACTGCCTCTACCTCCCTCCCACGTGCCGGGGTTGCAGGAGGGCACCACCACAGGCCCAGCTGCTTCATCATTTTTAAATGAAAGAAGAGTTAAAGAACTCTTCAAAAGAAAGAAAAAAAAGAAAAAAGAAAAAAGAAAAAAAAAACCTACAGACTGAGTTTCAACATGTTTGCAGGTAGCAAAGAAAAATAACAGGAAACATCCAATCCAAGTGAGAGGAAATTAGCTAAACTTGACACATTCATTCCTAACAGCTCTTCTCTGTGAAACATACATTTGATTCCCACTCCAACGAGTTACTGTTCATGTGAATGCAAAGGACTGGATCCCAGCAGAGCCTCTCTGACTGAGGTTTCTCCATAGCTCCACTTACTCCCCAATGGTTAAATGCACACTAAGATACCCTGCTACTATACAAAGTATTGTTTACCTCCTTTAATAAAGTTCTGGGTCGGGAGCTGGAGAGATGGCTCAGAGGTCAAGAGCACTACTGACTGCTCTTCCAGAGGACCCGAGTTCAATTCCCAGCAACGACACAGTGGCTCACAACCATCTGTAATGGGATCTGATGCCCCCTTCTGGTGTGTGTCTGAAGACAGCAACAATGTACTTACATACATAAAGTAAATAAATAAATAAATAAATAAAAAGTTCTGGGTCAGGGAGATGGCTCAGTGGATAAAGGCCCTTGCTACAAAGCCTGATAACGAGTTCAATCCCCAGACCCCCACAGTGGAAGGAGAGAATCCTCTTCTAAAGTTGTCTTCTGATCTCTACATGACATATTCTCTCTCTCTCTCTCTCTCTCTCTCTCTCGATATAGAGACAGACAGACAGATCTGTGTCTCTCTATCTAGATCTCTCTCCCTTTCTCTCCTCCTCCCCCCTTCAAGAAAGCAAAGAAGAAAGTTCTAACAAGATGGCTGTGGGTAAACACTCTTGCCATGCAAGCCTGGTGACCTGAGTTTGGTCCCTGAAAGCCACATAGAGGTAGATAAACTAACTCCACTAAGTTGTCCTACACACATAACAAAATCGAAACAAAATATGTTTTATTTAAGAAAGAAAGTTTCAGCTAAGTTTACCAAAAGCAAGTCAAGTAGAAAAGCTACTATCTGCTCCAGTTTGTAGTGTTATCTAGCTTTTTAAAATGTCTCCAAGCAGGATTAGTGATGGCCGAGATTCCAAGGCTAGCCTGGGATTCTGAGACTCTATCTCCAAAGGGGTAAGGGAAGCAAACAGATATGAATATGTCTTCATGCGTTTGGCAGTGTACAAGGTATTCTTAGGAAATAAAGAACTTTATACTACAATAGGCTTGCAAGTGCACAGATGTTTCCAAGGGATGGCAAGGGTAAGATCCCAGGTCGCAGAACAAACAAAACATGCTCTCCATTTCAAACTTGGCAACAAATGCAGAACAAGAGAGATTTCAGCCCAGCAGCAAGAAGAGCTCACGACCATAATGTATTGGAGATGCACACAGATCAACAACCATAACGTATTTAGAGATGCACTCAGATCACAAGCTAAAAGTGAAGTGAACCGTCCAATTTCACGCCAAGAGATCTTATCACCCACAGATGCATCACCTGAAAACAGAAACCTATAAAAACACCAACTCGTTCTCCAGAGTCATGCAAAACGCTAGTTCTCAACCTACTTAGGGTCAGACTTGGTCTAAAGTCCTGGGGACGCTTCCTCCTACACTTCAAACGGGGTCAGGATTGCTGGAGTGAGCCCGCCGACACTCGCAAAGAACAGAAGACCACTGGGGACAACTTGAGGTGCTCGCGGAGAGAACACTGGAGGGAAAACCGAGTCAGAGTACAGGAGGAAGCCCAAGGTGACTCGAACTCACGGTCGCCTCCCCCGCTGGCCCCTCTCCTGTTTCCGAGGCCTCCCCATGCCACCCGAGGTACCTGTCACCCGCCGCGCAGCCGCGGCACCGGCAGCGTTCGCATCCCCCCGGCTGCACATGCCCGGGCCGCGCTTCGTCCACTCCGGTGCCTGCAACGACGCCTGAGCAGGGCGGGGCAGCGGCGATCGCCGGGGAGGCTGCGCCAGTGAGAAGCCGACACGCGCCTTTCCCGCCGCTCCTCACAAGCCGGTTTCTCAAAGCAATAACCTAGTTGCCAGCTGCCCCTGCACTTCCGCTTCCTAGAGGAGAAGGCAAGACGACTTCCGGCTATCGAGTGCGGGCGGGGGTTTGCCAGAGAGTCCTGCAGTCGCCATGTTACCACAAGTCCCGCCCCTCTTTCCGGCCCCTCCCCTCTCCTGGTCGAGCCAGCCGGCCTCCTGTATTTAAGATCATAAAAGCCCAAGTCCAAGTGGCTGAGTGCCCAAAGGTGCTGGCATATAGTTATTTCGACCTTTTTTCTCCCTATTTTTATAATTTATTCCTCTCAAGTTAAGCGTACACTGTTAAACTCAGGAGACAAAAAGCAGAAGGATCTCTGAGTTCAAGACCCTTCCTCAAAAGGAAAAAAAAGTTATAAATTTGTTTTTGAGTATGTGATGTTGATTAATGCAGAAACCTATAACTGGTCAAACTAGCTGAGACTACGTGATCTCAGCTCCGAATAAAACACCTATATCACCACCTCCTCCAAGACCCAAGCAGCATCAGGGAAAGAGAAAACAGAAAAGACAAGTAAAGGTTCTTGCTGCTAAGCTGGAAACCTAAGAGTAATTCCCAGAATACACCAAAAAGGCCAGGCACAGGCTAGGGAGATGACTCAGTGGATAAAGTATTTGCTGCCCGGGTGTGAAGACCAGACACATACATATATACATACATACATGCATACATACATGCACACAGACACACATACATGTATGCACACACATACATGCATACATACATACATGCACACACAGACACACACATACATACATGCACATGCGCACACACATACATACACACTAGCCAAGTAAACTCTGGAGGTAGAGATAGGCAAAACTTTGGGGCTAACTGGCCAGCAGTAATGGGTGAATGGGTGTGTTCCAGACTAGTGAGAGACACTTGCAGAGAACCAAACTGGATGGTGTCCTGAGAATTGACAGCTGAAGCTGACCTCTAGCTTGCACACCCATGTGCACACATGTGTGCCAAGCTGGAGACACCCACACAGAGGACAGAGAGAGAGAGAGAGAGAGAGAGAGAGAGAGAGAGAACAGCACTGATCATTGCTCCATATCTTCTCTTCAGCTTTTGGACTGACAAATCTGTCCTCTGAAATCAGTGCTCCATAGGTTTTAATTTTTATTATCTGTTTCTTGTTGTGAGGGCAGAAGCAACATCTGTGCCTGTTATAGGTAGAACAGAAGCAATAAGTCTACAACTTGGAACACTTGAAGTGAATTAGTGGCAGAATTCAGGTCTCTACATGACCAGCGCTGTGTAATAGAATTAAAGTGTCAGCCAAGGCAGGTGAGATGGCTCAGCCTGTAAGGGTGTCTGCCAACTTCCAGAAGTTTCCCTGTCTCCTGATCTCCACATGCATACTAAGCCACAAATATGCCTACATGCATACACACAAACAAATAAATGTAAAGTGTAGGCCATGTATGCAATTTCATTTCCCCTTGTTAGCTGTATAGTTTCTGATGATTAAACCCATGGCTTCATGCATCCAATGCATGTACTTTACCACTGAGTGATTGTGCCCTAGCCCTTATGCAGTTTAAAATACTCAAGGATCTGAGAGAGATGAGTTAGCAGCTGAGAGCACTTGCTGCTCTTGCAGAAGGCCCACAGTTCCCAGCATCTACATGGTAGGTCATACCCATCCTTAACTGCAGTTCCAGGGGACCTGACAGCCTCTTCTGACCTCCCGAGGCACCAGGCATGTATATGGTCCACATGCATGCAGGCAGGCAAAACACTCACTGTCTTAATCAGGGTTCCCTAGATTCACAGAACTTATCGGTAGTAAGGGAATGTGTTGATGACTTAGAGTCTGTAGTCCAATTCCCCAACAATTGAAGTCTCCAGAGCCTAACCAATTGTAGAATCAGATCCCTAGAGACAGAGCCAACCAATCAAGGTAAAACCTCACACACACCTCTCTAAAACTTCCCTAACTAACAATAAAAGTTGGGCCTGCCAGTCTACTGTGTCTCCATTCCCAAATGGGGAGACCCTGCATGCAGGAAATTCAGTTGAATAAACTCTCTTTGCTTTTGCATACTGTTCACTAGCTGTGAATGAATGGAAGTCCAAGGATCTAGGAGTTGCTCAGTCCCACAAGACAAGCAGTTGAAGAAGAGGGAATCTTCCTTCTTCCAATATCCCCAAGTAGGTCTCCAGCAGAAAGTGTGGCCCAGATTAAAGGTGTGTGCCACCACGCCCCGATCTGGTACTTGCTTTGTCCCAGATGACCTTGAACTCAGAGATCTCCTTGTCTTAGTCTCCTGGGATTCATATCCACTGTGTCTCAAGATCTCTATGCCAAGATCCAGGTTAGAAACTTGTATCTCCCAGCCTCAAGATCTGGATTACAGGCGAGCCTTCCAATTCTGGACTGTAGTTCATTCCAGATAATTAGTCAAGTTGACAACCAGGAATAGCTATTACACTCACACAAATAAAATAAAAGAAATAAATCTTTTAAAAGTTAAAATGTGCTAGTAACCACTTTGTTTTCTGAGACAGGTCTCATTATGTAGGCCTGGCTGGCCTGGATCAAAATATAAACCAGGTGGCCTTGAACCCATGGAGAAGCCTTTGTATAAGATTAAAGGTGTGAACCACCCAACCCGACCCCAAAACCACATTATTTTTTTAATACAAGGAGGTTCTGGGGAGATAACCCAGTCTGTAAAATGCTTGTCAAACAACCATTAGGACCTGAAATCGATCTTAAGCACTCTTATAAAAAGCTTGATATGGGACATCCTAGAGCCGCTCTCCCCCCCCCCAAAATAAAGCAGGCTATTGTCATTGCTCTGGTTGCTCACCAGAACTCGATGGTAAGAACCTTGTTGCTAAAGACACCACACACTTTAGCCACAAGACATGGAGACATCAAATTGGTAGTGACCAAAAAGCTTCTCCCTGGTGACTAGCTTGTATAGTGCCAGAAGATGTTATTGTTAGGGTCCAAGATTCACCAAAGAATGATACCTCAGACTCAAATAGTATGCAAAAGCAAAGAGCATTTATTCAACTGAATTTCCTGCATGCAGGGTCTCCCCATTTGGGAATGGAGACCCAGTAGACTGGCAGGCCCAACTTCTATTGTCAGTTAGGGAAGTTTTAGGGAGGTGTGTGTGAGGTTTTGCCTTGATTGGTTGGCTCTATCTCTAGGGATCTGATTCTACAATTGGCTAGGCTCTGGAAACTTCCCAGGGGGTTGATTATTCATTCTAGCTACCTGTTCTTACTTCAGGCCAGATGACAAGGTGTCCTCTAATTGGCTGCCTGAGGCTCTGGTTGGCTGACCACAGGTTCCTCGATCTTGGTTCTCATTTCTGGGAAACAGAAACTTAAGTCTTGTCCCCTAGACTGCCAGTTTGTAGCCTGTTATGGAGTCAGCCTGGCTCTGGCTAACTCAGTCCTTTCAGTGTGCAGGCTGCTTGGAAGAAAGTCATCAATGATCTTACCCAGTTGTGAAGCCTGTGAGCTACAATAAAGACCAGCATGGCAAGGTATGCTTATGGCCGGAATACTGGCATGAACGGTGTAGGGGTAACCAACTCCCTTCTGATTGGATTTAAGGTCACTCCACAGGAGAAAATACAATGCTGATACTGTAAATCTGACTGAGACCCAAGACTGGGGAGCGTATAGGCCCCAGAGGTTAACCTACTACTATGGTTTTGACAAACATGGCATCGAATCACCCTCTAAATTCATATCCCTCTATACTCAGATGGGTACAGCTCTCAGATCTCATCAGAGAAATTCCCTTTGACAGTTGGTTAATGCTGAAACTCACAGCTGACCAAAATACAGAGAGTAAGTGTCTGTAACATTCAGCCTTGCCCCCTAAAGACTCAGGACCATTGAAAAGGGCCAGGTGATGGGGAAGAGTGAAGCAAAACAGTGTCTTCTGGACATGCAGGAATGCTGCCCCCACGAGCTCACTGGAGCTGAGGTTGCATGTAGTAGATTTGGCCTAATGCTGCTTGTATTCTAATGTTAATTTGGGCCCCCAAAACTGTTTGTATGAGAGAGTCCTCAACACGTATAAGACATTGAGGGGGCCTGCTCCCAGTTGGTTCTGATTGGTAAATAAAGACGCCAGCAGCCAATGGCTGGGCAGGGCAGACAGAGGTGGGACTTGAGGATTCCAGGGCTTGAAACCAGGAGGAAGAGAAGAGAAAGGAGATCTGCCTTGCAGGATGAGTGTGGAAGAGGCAAGGGCTGCCATGCCTAAGAAGAGTGGAGGACTAGGAGGCATAGCCGGCATGTGAAGGAGCCAGGAGAGCGAGGCCCAAGAGGCCAACTGGGTCTAGAGCAGCAAAAGGTAGAACATAGAATTTAGTAAGTAGTAATTTGGAATTATGAGTGGGAGATAGATGCATTTAATCAGCAGTGGAGGTTAGACTTTGGCCCAGCTAGTGTGCTACATAAGGCATATTAAAACACTAAGGCTGTGTGTTTCTTTCATTCGGGAACATAAACCATTGGGGCGGAC
>JADRCH010000031.1:13003109-13032801 GCA_019843965.1 Rhynchomys soricoides
AGGCTGTGTGTTTCTTTCATTCGGGAACATAAACCATTGGGGCGGACAGCGAATGTGTCGCTGGGATTTATTGCTGATTAGATATTAACTCTATAGCTGCATACCCAAGATCAAGTCAGTCAATGTTAGCACGGAGTGGGGAGCAGATCATAGGCCCCTACCCTAGCTGAGGAGTTTTTGATAGTAGATGGGAAGAGAGAGTCGGTTTTCTTTAAGGGTGTGGATCTTAGTAGGTTGACCGTGTTCTAGTGAGTGGCCCCACAGTATGGGTATATGGGCAGTGCAAAATGAAATCAGTGAGCTATGAAAAGAAAAAAACACACACACAAAAGTCATCGAGGGGTAGGCAGAGGGTCTGGAAGGAGTAGAGATGAATATGATCAGAATACATTGTATACGTATGTGAAATTCTCAAAGAATTAATAAAAGTGTTATATATTGTCTCAGAATGTCAATTGCTGCAAAGAGATACCATGACCAAGGCAACTCTTACAAAGAAAAATGCTTAATTGAGGCTGACTTACAGTGTCAGAGGTTTAGTCTATTATGACCATGGCAGGAAGCACGGCAACATGCAGTCATGGTGCTGGAGGAGCTGAGTTCTACATCTTGATTGAAAGGCAGCCAGAAGACTGGCCGTGTTTTATGCTGGGCATAGACTAAGCATTTAAGACCTCTAAGTCCTGCCTCCAGTGACACGCTTCCTCCAATAAGGCCGTACTTCCTAATAGTGCCCTCCCTATGGCCAGCCATCCAAACACATGAATCTATGGGGGCCATACCTATTCAAACCATCACAAGTATGTATATAAAGCCTGGTGTGTAGAGGGCAGACACAGGAGGATCCCTGAAATCACAGACCAGCCAGGTTTTTTGTTTGTTTGTTTGGTTTGGTTTGGTTTGGTTTGGGTTTTGGTTTTTCGAGACAGGGTTTCTCCGTACAGCCCTGGTTGTCCTGGAACTCACTCTGTAGCCCAGGCTGGCCTCGAACTCAGAAATCTACCTGCCTCTGCCTCCCGAATGCTGGGATTAAAGTTATGCGCCACCACTGCCCTGCTTGACCAGCCAGTTTAAACTAATTGGTGAGCCTTAGGTCCCAGTGAGAGATCCTGTCTCAAAAAACAAGGTAGGTAGTTTCTAAGGAACAACAAAGCTTGACCTCTGCCTCTACATGCGCGCGCGTGTGCACGCGCGCGCACACACACACACACACACACACACACACGTGTACATGCACCTGCCCAAAAGTGAACAAACACACAAAATACAAGAAAAAAGGTAAAATTCACTTTGATATTTTATTTTGCCACATATACTAAGAAAGTTACTAGTTACAAGAAATTATGACGGGGCTGGAGAAATGGCTCTGCAGTTAAAAACATTTGTTGTTCTTGCAGAGGACCTGAAAGTTTATAGCCCTCCATTACTCCCAGAGATGTTATACCCTCTCTGGGCTTCTGTGGGCTCCTACACATAAATGCATGCAATCACACACATACATATAAAAATATAAAAAATGAGACAATTTTAAATGTAAATATGAAATCTCACTATGATATTTTATTCTTTCTTTCAAGCCATGTGTGTGTGTGTGTGTGTGTGTGTATGTGTGTGTGCGTGTATGTATGTGTGTGTCTTTGAAATCTAGTGCTCACAGTATAGACATTTCAACTCTGATCCAGGGCTCAGTGCTCAATAGCCAGACTCTCTGCAAACTGCTATATTGCTATTTTTCAAGTTCAAGGTCATCTCCAGATATAGGATTTGGAGGCTAGCCTAAGCCAATAGTGAGATCCTATCTCCCAAAAAAGGGGGAGGAGAGGAATTATACCTGTGTGTACTAACAGAAAACAGGAGAAGGGAAAGGAACACTCTAGAAAAATAGGAGGGAGGTATACTCAGGTAGATCTTAAGACCAGAAATTAGGTTCTTAAATATTTTCATTCACGCATTCGTTCATTGAGAGAGGGTCTCACTATGTAGTCATGGCTGGCCTGGAACTCACTATGTAAACCTGGCTGGCTATAGAAACCTGCTATTTCTGCCTCCTGAGTGTTGGGATTATTATTCTGCCTCATGGCTGTTGAGGTTATTTATTTATTTATCTATTTGTTTAATTATTATTCTTTCACAATTTCATTCACATATACACATTGCTTCTCCCTCTGTTACCCACCCTCCTTCTCTTCCCACTACCAAGCACCTCTCCTATGTTCAAGTCTTGTCTTTGTTTTGTATTTTTGTGATGGTTTAATCAGAGTTGTTTGCATGAGTCGGGGGCAGTGCAGAGAGAGTGGGACAGTTGTACAGAGACAGGTTGAAGAGAGAACAAGCTAGACACAGGTGAAGACAGAATGACCCAGAGAATGAGAAGGAGCCAGAAGATTAGAACAGATTGACAGAGGTTGAAAAAGGCAATCCAGGGGGTTGGAGAGATGACTCAGCAGTTAAGAGCACTGGCTGCTCTTCCAGAGGTCCTGAGTTCAATTCCCAGCCACCAAATGGGGGCTCACAACCATCTATAGTGTGATCTGATGCCCTCTTCTGGCATGCAGATAGAGACTCATATACATAAAATAAATAAATGAGAGAGAGAGAGAGAGAGAGAGAGAGAGAGAGAGAGAGAGAGAGCCAGAGAAGCCAGATTGAATCAGTTAGTGTGGAGAGGAGTTTGAGCCAGAACAGCTGAGTTGAGCCAGCCGGCCAAGGCTCAGAAAGAACTAGGAAAGGGTAAACTTATTCAAGAGCCAGTCTCAGAGGCTGAAAACCTTCTAGGTCTACCTGAGATTGTATGGAGGGTAGAAGCTTCCAGGACCAGGCCTAGGTTAGCAGACAGAAGCAGTGAGCCTGAAGATGACCATTACCTCAGGCGAATAAAAGTTCCTTTTACATCTGAGTGTATGCAACATGTGTACAGGTGCCCATGTGGCCAGAAGATGGCCTTACACACACACACACACTCACACCAGAGTTCTGTACTGTTGTGAGCTACCTGACAGAGTGCTGGGAACCAACTCAACTCCTACAAGAGCAGGAAGTGTACTTGCTTGCTGGGCCATCTCTCCCGCACCACCACCACCAAAGCTGGTGATTTTGAGATGGTCAACTTTGGAGATGTAGAGCCTCATGTAACAGGATAGATCCTTGAAGTCACTGCCCTTGGAAAGAATTTTTACTGTTCTTTGTTCTGCCAAGAGTGAGTTATAAAAAGAGCAAACATGGCCCCCGAAGCCTCCAGCTCCCTGTCACACCACATGATTCCATCCAAGTTCCAAAACTGCAAGCTAAAACATAAAAGCCTCTTTTCTCATAAAATACCTAGTCCTGGACATTTTGTCATGACAAAAGAAGTAATGCGTTGTAGCTGTCCAGCAGCCATGGATGAACTGGGTCTACCTGAAAGGAGGGCTGGAAATGAAAAGAGACGGAGTGAGAGAAAAGAATGAAACCAAGGCAAAGTTTCCAATCAAGGCTCGAAGTTTTATAGTCAGCATTATGTTTATATAGGAAAGCCCACAGACACCATCCTTTGTTTCCGCTGGATTGAGTTGCAAAGCAAGCTACTCCTGTAGGAAATTGCTAAAGCCTAGAGACCAGAAGACTCCAGCTAGGTCATACACCATTGTGGGTCTGTTTAGCCTACTCAAGGCTGGGGGAAGGGCACAGCACACAACAAAGACCCCGGAGAGCGCTGCTGGATTCTCTGTTGAGATAATTCCATAATGATGACTTCAAATGTGTCATAGGAGACTTTAAGGAAGGATAGCAAGGTGTGGTATTGATGAGCGCAGCGAAACGGAAAAAGAGAGTGTCTTGGTTACCCTCTGCTGCTGTGATGAAGTACCGTGACCAACTCAAGGAAGAGTTTATTTGGACTTAGGGCTCCAGAGGGACAGTCCAGTCACCAAGCCCTACTGTTGTTACTTCACTTCCTGGGGCAAATATATATATTCACACCTTCCCAGGAACTGTGTCATACAACAGGGCTTCTGTTAGATTGAGATTGATTAAAGCAACATGAAAAGAAAAAAATGTGCCGGGCAGTGGTGGCGCACACCTTTAATCCCAGCACTTGGGAGGCAGAGGCAGGCAGATTTCTGAGTTCAAGGCCATCCTGGTCTACAGAGTGAGTTCCAGGATAGCCAGGGCTACACAGAAAAACCCTGTCTTGGAAAAAAAGAGAGAAAGAAAGGAAGGAAGGAAAGAAGGAAGGAAGGAAGGAAGGAAGGAGACCAACCCCTATAGAAGTTATCCTGCAGTCAGAACAACAAAGGAGTGTGGTACCACACACCATTAGTCCCAGCACTCAGGAGGCAGAGGCAGGCAGATCTCTAAGTTCAAGGATAGCCTGGTCCTCATAGAGAGGTCATACATAGTGAGATACACACCCACTCCCCCTGCTGCCTTAAAGAGAGAAAAGGGGAAAAATAAAAAGAACAATGAAGTCCGACAGTCTCTTCAAGGGAGTAAAGAGTGTGAGCCACGGTGCAGAGGACTTGGGGGTTTTATAGAGCAGAAAGGGAACTTCAGGGGTAGAAGAATCCCTCTGCAGACCTGTTTCTCTGTGGGTTTTTTTTTTTCTTTTTGGTTTTTTTTTTTTTTCGAGACAGGATTTCTCTGTGTAGCCCTGGCTGTCCTGAAACTCATTTCTGTAGACCAGGCTGGCCTCGAACTTAGAAATCCGCCTGTCTCTGCCTCCCAAGTGCTGGGATTAAAGGCTTCCACCACCACTGCCCATTCTCTGTGGTTTCAAAGCTGTAAATATCATGGGAGGCTGGTCTGCTGTCTTCTTATGGGGAGCTCCCTGATTCACTGTTTGCAGACATTATCAGTGTTTCCCTGACCAGAGTTTCCCAGCTCATCAGAGGCTTTCAGCTCTTCAGCCCTTAGTTCCATGCCTAGGATCCACCGACCACATAAGCAGGTTAGTGGAGCAAGCTATAATATAGTACTCCGGATCTGGAGACAGGAGGATCAGGAGTTCAAAGTCAGCCTTGGCTATGTAGTGAGTTTGACGTCAGCCTGAAACACATGAGACCTTGCCTCATAAACTAAAACAGGGAGCTAAACAGTTAAGAGCACTTGCTGCTCAATGCTCACAGCAAGAACAAGTTTTCCCAGCACCCTCATGGCTGCTCATAGCTGTGCAGTTCCTGGAGAACAGATCTGATGGCGGCTTCTGTTTTTTTGTTTGTTTGTTTGTTTGTTTTTGTTTTTGTTTTTTGCAGGTACCATACATGCAAATGGTTCACATACAAAACATCCAGTCAAAGCACCTGTACACATAAAATAAAAATAAACATTAAGAACATTGGAAAGAAGCCGGGAGGTGGTGGCACACTCCTTTAATCCCAGGGATTGGAAAGCAGAGGCAGGCAGCTCTCTGGTCTACAGAGAAACCCTGTCTATAGATGGATGGATGGATAGATAGGTAGATAAATAGATAGATAGATAGATAGAATATAAAGGCCAATACTAACTATTGTCCTATAGACTGTCTTACTTTTTTTCCAGATTCAAACTTAAAGCCCTGCTTCAGTCCGTCAAGAGCTATGAATGAAGGAACGCACAGCTTTGCCTGGCTCAGATGCCCGATTCAGATACTGTTTTCTGTTTAGTTCTGCATGTGAAGTTTTGATGGAAACAGGCAGAACAGTGAGTACCTCATGCATTTTTTTGTAAACACTTGGGCAGTCTTGGATGTGAAACAGACGGCCTCGACCATGACAGAGAACAGAAGCGCTGTGAGGCAGGAGTATCAGCTCTGCATTTTATTTACACTGGTGACTGCAGCTTGTTTTAGACAGGATTTCTGTTGCTGTAACAAAACAGCATTACCAAACAGCAAAGTGGAGAGGAAAGGGTTAATTCAGCTTACACTTCCAGGTCACTCCTCAAAGGAAGCCAGGAAGGAAACTCAAACAGGACAAGAGGCAGGAGCTGATGCAGGGGCCATGCATGCACGGTGTTGCTTACTAGCTTGCTCAGCCTGCTTTCTTAGAGAACCCAGGACCTCTAGGCCAGGGATGGCACCGCCCACCATGGCCTGGGCCCTCCCCCATTGATCACTAACTGAGAAAATGTCTTACATTCTTTACATTTAGATCTTATAGAGGTATTTCCTCAACTGAGGCTCCTTCCTTTCCGATGACTCTAGCTTGTGACAAGTTGACACAAAAACCAGCCATTATACAGGCCATATTCTAAGCAATGACACTGGAAACATGAAGTCCTAGGGAAGCTGAATTAAAGCCTGGGAAACAAGAACTCTGCCAGGCCTCCTGATTAGAACTTAGATAAGGCCCTGTTGGATAAAGTAGAAAAAAGCAGGCTCTGCAGCTGGACCTTGGGCACAGCTGGAACTGTCAGTCTCATACCTGGTGCTTGCCTTGGGGGTTGAGGAGCCTGCTGGGAAGCCCAGTGAGTGGTTAGCTGAGTAACAGAGGACCGGGCTCCTTTGAGCCCCTGAAGTTTGTTATAGCAACCAAGCGTATGAAAAGATGTGTGTTTGAAGCCTCAGCTCCTCTGCACCATGGGTGACGATAAAGTGGGGTTTCTCTGGAAGACGGAAGCAGCTGAGGGGAGCTATGAATTTGGTCCAACACAAAATTGTAAACTTACCTGAAACATTATGCAGGGGTTTGTGGTTTTTTTGACATTTATTTATTGGTTTATTTATTTTGTGTATATGCTTTCCTATGCGACTTGCATATGCGTGGGAGTCAGAGGACAACTCATGGGAATCAATTGTCTACCTCCTATGTTAGTCTGAGGGATCTAACTCAGATTACAGATTTGGTGGCAGGTGCCTTTCCTCAGCCATCTCACCAGCCCTTGACTGACTGACTGACTGACTGACTGGAGACAGGCTCTCACTGTGATACAGTTTTATGAAACTAGTCATGTAGACCAGGCTGACCCTTTGAATTCACAGAGATCTGTCTGCTTGTTTCTCCAGAGTGCTGGGATTAAAGGCATACACCATTTCTGCCTGGCCCTGATATGTTTTGTTTTTTAATGGGATGTATCTCCTTGCATAGTTGTTTAAAGAGGAAACAGAAAAGTTTCAGTACCCAATGCGTCCTTTGTTTTACAGGGGCATGTATGTAGGTGAGACATCTGGGAAAAGCTATTGACTACCCTGGAGCACTCGATTCCTCTGGAGCCCCTGGGGCTGGTACTGTCTCTAACTAGTAACGGGAAGGTTGAGCATGCCGACAGGCACAGATCTGACAGAATGTCCCTTTTGAAATATTACTTTGTATAAAAAGTTAGAATTCGCCTGGCAGAGGTGGCGCACGCCTTTAATCCCAGCACTCGGGAGGCAGAGGTAGGCAGGTTTCTGAGTTCAAGGCCAGCCTGGTCTACAGAGTAAGTTCCAGGACAGCCAGGGCTACACAGAGAAACCCTGTCTCGAAAAACAACAACAACAAAAAGTTAGAATTCAGTGCAACAAATAAAGATGAGCTTCTACAAACTAATTACATTTTACTGTATTTTTTTTAATTTCGAGAGTTCTGATGTATCGCAGGCTAACTTCTAACTTGACTACATCCATCTCCTAAGTGCTGGGACTATAGCAATGTGCTACCACTTTGGTTTTACGTGATGTGGGGATCAAATTCGGGGTTTTATGCATACCAAGCAAGCACACTCCCAACGGGGCTACATTCCTTAGCTCTTAATGTAGACATTTTCCTGTCTTCATGGATGCATACTGAGACTTTAGAGTGAAGCACCTTTCTGCCTGCACTGCTTTCCAGCGGTAAAACAAAACAAAAACAAAAAACAACCCTCAGGACATAAAAGCACTCATAATCACACACAGGCACGAGGAAGAAGCAAGAACACAAAGCTGAAGTGTGGCTGCAGGTGCTGCTCAGCTGGTAGTGTGCCTACCGCGTATGATGCTCTGGTCCCACCTTCAGCGCAGCATAAAGCAGACACAGTGGCACATACCTATAATCCCAGCACTAGGTGGCAGAGTAGGACTACGAGTCATCCTTGGCTAATTTAGATAGTACTATGGAGCCAGACCCTGTCTTGGTACTCAAAAAGCAAATTGGAAAAGAAAAGAAAGCAGGCATGCAAAATGTGTTTTTAAATTGTTGATTCTGTGACTAGTGAGATAGTTCTCAGGGTGGGGCAAAAATACGGCTTCCACAGTCAAAAGGTTGTGACCAGCAGTTAGATAAATACTGGCCGTGATGAAGCTCGAGGGGGACCAGCCAGCCTGCATCAAATACGGTGTTCCTGGCTGGGAGATGGCTCCGTGTGTAAGACGCTTGGTGCACGAGTATGAAGTCCTAAGCTTGTGTCCCAGCACGCAGTTAAAAGCCAGGCATGTTGCATGCCTGTAACCCCAGCACTAGGGGAAGAGACAAGCATTTCCTGGGGACTTGCTGGCCAGCCAGTCTAACTAAACAGCCGGTTTTAGATTTAGTGAGATAGCCTCAAAAAAGATAAATAAAAATAAAAAATGAAAGTGGAAAGTGAGCAAAGACGACACCTGAAGTCCACCTCCGGCCTCTACACGTGCGTGACCACATCAGTGTGCACACATCCACTCGCAAACCAAATTAATTGATTGATTAAAATGGGCAGTCTTACTCAGAGGTGACTGAGATGGTGTGTGAAGCGTGTTCTCAGGGAATGCTGGTCATTCGGGGTTCCCATTGACCCCCATGGCTCACGTATTGTCATCCTCTGATGAGATACGGCTTCTCCTCCTCCGGAAAGTGTGGCGTTACTTTTGTGGGTTATCAAACAGTGTCCGTTCCTTCACGTTTAAAATCCTGGCTGAAGGAACTGAGACGATGGCTCCTTGTCCGTGTTCCTGTGGAGCCCCCTAGCGGCCAGAGTGAGTAACTGACACAGGGGTGGAGAAGCCAGCACAGGATTCTCCCTTGTGTGAGAAGCCCTGAGTGGGCTTGTTTGGGAGAGGTTCAGTAGTAGTCTTTACCCTGACACCAGAAGGCAATATTTTCTGTTCTCGTGGGAGTTTGGAATTCCTCCGGGTGCTGATCAGGTACCTAAAGGAAAGTACTGTGTGCACGGGGAAGTCAAAAGAGTGACCATCTTCAGTGTGAACCGGCAGGTGGGTGTACATAAGGTGTGCAGTGGCACACGAGAGATTCTATATGGCCATCGGCAAGGCAAAGTAGACACTAGAAAGGTAGAAATGTATCTTCTATATTGAAGGCTTTGGTTCGTTTGTTTGTTGTTTTGTTTTGTTTTTCGAGACAAGGTTTCTCTGTGTAGCCCTGGCTGTCCTGGAACTCACTCTGTAGACCAGGCTGGCATCAAACTCAGAAATCTGCCTGTCTCTGCCTCCCAAGCGCTGGGATTAAAGGCGTGCGCCACCACTGCCCGGCTATCAAGGGCTTTGTATGGGGCTGTTTTCTACTATGTGGACCAGGCTAGCCAGCATATGAGTCTCTGGGGATTCTCACCTCCCATTCTCCCATGGGGCAGTGAGATTATAGATGAACTCACTCCTGCAGCCAGCTTTATGTAGATTCCAGGGAAAGGAACTCGGGTCATCAAAGGGAGATAAGTGTTTTACCCATTAAGCCATTTCCCCAGCCTCTGTGTCCATGACAAACTGTCAGTGGCAGCTGGGACAGAGGCACAGCTCCATTCTGACACTGTGGCAGCATGCAGTTCTTTGAGGGACTTCAGCTCAGTTAAAACTGGATCCCTGGAGTCAGAACAGGGAAGAACTTCAGGACAAGTGAAGCTGAGTTTATTAAAAGGTTTATGTATGTATGTATGTATTTGTTTATTTTTTCATAGGAAGGGTCTCTAACTGAACCAGGGGCTACCATATTGGCTAGGCTGGTAGCCTGTCTCGATGCTCCTGTCTCGGCTCCCTGTTCACATCAGCACCTGGATTACAGGTGTGGGCAGCCATGTTTGATTTTTGCCTGGATCCCGGGGATTGAACTCAGGTCCGCATGCTGGCACATCGAGATCTTTAAGATTGTTTTACTTTGGTTTTGAGACAGGGCCTTACTATAGCTTTGGCTAGCATGGTACTCACTATGTAGACCAAGCTAGCCTCAAACTCAGATACTCCCCTGCCTCTGCCTCCTGAGTGCCGGAATTAAATCAATCAATCTCTCTCTCTCTCTCTCTCTCTCTCTCTCTCTCTCTCTCTCACATAACTCTCATAAATGAGATCATGGGATGACTCTGGAGGTACCTTGGGTGGAATTCCAATCTGATGAAATAAAATCAGGATAACTAGGTTGCTGTAAAAGTTAGGACACACATTGTGTTGCAAATGGATTCTCTAATGGACTCCTAGAGATTCCCAGGTTTACATCCAAGGAATGAGAAAGGTGTAAGGCCTACTGGAATTCTTGATTCTCAGGAGGTGAGAAAGGTCACCCAGAAGCTTCTCCTAGGCAAGGGACTTTTTTCTCTTCCCATGTCCCCAGAGTTTTCTGTCTTTCCATCCTGTCTCAAAACCATAAAGGGTCCATCCTGAAGCAAAGGGTCTCTGTCTTGGCTGGGACTCCAGATCTCAACTGTACTGAGGATGGCTGTGTGGCCTAAGGCAGGTCAGACACCACCTCTGAGCCTCAGGTGTCTGTGCAATGGGACTGCTGGCTCTTCATCAGAGAGCATCCTTCATGAGAGACTGGATGCAGCAGAGGAGCACAGAGAAGTCACCACCTCCCGGCTCACGAGGCAACTCCTCCTCCCTTTCCTTCAAAGGGAGGTGCAGGAGGGCAGGGGGTTTTAAGCAGCTCTGCTAAACACCTAATCAAGCCATGGGAATTTCTTCAGTCTCAAGGAAAGCCCCTCAGCAGTCCCGGACTCCACCTGGCTGCTTCCTGTTCATGCCACACTGAGAGTCCTGCATGGGGATTTTGCTTTCCTTTCGCTCTGCCAAGTATCCTCTAGAGGATGATTAAACACCCCTGTTTGCTTTGATCCTCTGCCCTTCCATCCCAGCAACCTAGAAACCAAGCCACTTCCAGGAAAATGAACCTAACCAGTGGCTTGCCTGTCACCTAGCACACACAATGAGACAGCAGGCCTGGAATGGGATTAGCACCCAACTGTGGCACAACCTTGAAGCTGGCTCTCCTGAAGACTGACAGGACAGCGAGCCCTCTCCTCCTGCTCCTGCTTTGGCTAGGCTTGTTACTGAACTTGGGGGCCACAGTCTGTACTTCAAGAATCCAAGTTCAGCCGCCTATCCTCAAGAACCGAATTAGAACAGCCAAATTAATAGTAAAAGGCCTGAAAGGGAGATTTTTTTCAATGTAGCCAAATGGGAAAAGGGACAAGATTGAGTGACCCTCAGGTCCATTTTTGGGGTCCTGAAATTATATTAAAGTTTAAATAAAAGGCTAGGGATGTGCACATCTAGTCATTTCGGTGCGGTCCTGCCTACCACCGACCCCCATCACGTCTGAGCTTCAGTCTCATTCTGTAAACCGGTCTGACAGAGCCTTAGAATTGTGTGGAATCACTTTCTAGGATATAAGCCCCACCTCCCTGGGCCTGGCTGGGACCTTTTCTCTCTCCTGAGGAAATTCTAGTCTTGCAAATCCTTTGTTTCTACACTCTGACTGTCAGGTGGAGAGACACAAGTGTCCCTTTAAAATACCTTTGTTTCAGCCACACTGATTACAGGCTGACCTCTGACCTCAGGACTTCCACACAGGCCCTGTCCCTCTCCATCTCCACTCTGACTCTCTGAGATACCCTTTCCTCCCCCTCCCCACCTTCCTAGCAGCTCCCCTGTATGCTCTGTCTTCCTAGCACCTGCAGGGTGCAGGACCGCCACCCAGTTGCTCCCACTCCAGGGTCTGTATTGCCTTCCTGATTGTGTTTGCACGCTCTTGATTGTTTCTGCTCTCCCCACTCTTCCTTCAGAGTATTGTGGGGGTTTTAGTTTGGTTGATCAAGTTTTTCCTTGAGATATAACTCACAGACCATAATCGTCATCATAAAAATGTGCCAATGACAGTTCACTGTGGTGGCTCACACTTGCAATCCCAGCACTTGGAGGCTAAGGCAAGAGGGTAGCCATGTTTGAGGCTGGTTCAGGAAACACCATAAGACACTGCCTCAAAAAACAAAAACAAATTTTTAAAGCATCAAATTTGTACAGCCATCATTAGGATCAAGACTACTTTCCTCGCCTCATTGTGACACCAGAACCCTTGGTTTTGTTTTTTCGAGACAAGGTCTCTAACCCACGTGGATCTCCATCTTACTTTGTGATTTTGAATTTCTCATCCTCCTGCCTCCACCTCCCTTGCTGGGTTTGCAGGAGTGCAGCACCACACCTGGATTCTGCAGCACTAAGGACTGGACCCAGAGCCTTGTGTCTGCTAGGCAAGCACTGTAGCAACGTCTGCTTAGTTTTTATTGCCTTGTTTCCTACAAATCCAGCCCTGGCCACCCACTAGTTTCTGTCTCTGTGTTTCCTAGTATAGATATTTATGTGCACGGACTCATGTAACACGTGACCCTTTGGTATTTGTTTTATTTCTGTATTTTAAGATTTCTTTTATTTGTGTGGTTTTGCTGCATGTATGTGCACCGTGTGTGTGTGTGTGTGTGTGTGTGTGTGTGTGTGTGTGTGCCTGGTTCTCAAAGAGAACCAGTTATTTTTCTATATCTGGAGTTACAGATGGATGTGATCCACTGTGTGGATTCTGCCAATCAAATGTGGGTCCTCTGCAAGAGCAAATATTCTCAATCATTGGAGCCGTCTCTCCAGCCCCATTTATTATAATTGTTGTTGCTGCTGCTGCTTATGTATGACACATGTATAGCTGTCAGAGGGAGATGTCAATCCCCTAGAGCTGAAGCTAAAGTGGTTATGAGCCACTTGACATGGGTGCTGAGAACTGAAATCAGGTGTGCTCTTAACTACCGCTCCATCTCTCTAGCCCCCATGTGGCCTTGGTGGCAGACGTCCTTCTCTGAGTGTGTTTCCAGGGCTTACCCTCGGAGCATGAATCAGTTGTTCACACAGTTGTGTTGGCCAAGCAATACTCCACTGCTGTGATTCCGGCGCCTCGGCACCAGTTTCTTTATCAGCTGGCTCACATTTGGGTTGTTCCCATCTTGGGGCTACTGGGAATGAATGGCTCTTCTCTGAACTTCTCTGCGTGGGTATGTGGTTTCAGAACAGTTAGCATGCACCAAGAGTGGAACTGCTGGCTCGTATGCTAACTATGCTCCTTGAGGAATCAGCGGAGTGTTTTCCAGAGCAAATATTTTTATTTCTTAAACAAAATATAATGCATTTCCATCGTAAGAAAAATGACACAGCAGTAAAATGCACATGACCATTCAACCACTCTCCTCTCTTTCCCAGGGTGACCTTTCACTTTTTACATATTAATGCATACCTGCAAATGTGCATGTACACATGACTCTATGTATCTTAATCTACATGACATTAACTATATACTATCACCTCCTTGCTGGCAGGTCCAGGCAAGAGGAGAGAACCCGGTCCAGCAGGGACTGTCCAGGTTGAGCTAGATGGTGAGTGTCTATGGCCCAAAAGAAACACGCCAGGCTGGGAGTCTTGTTGAAGCAGAAACTCAACTTTATTGTATCAGCCCCTCACTTACATAGAGAAGGCAAAGGGGGTGGGCTCTTAGGTATGGGGAGAGATGACGTAGGAGGTGGGGAAGGGGAAGGGGTGACTGACAGAGCCAATGGCAGAGCTCCACATCAGCAATGGCAGGGTGGAGAGGCCAAACAAGTCTTACTGAGTCACCCCTAGATGGAAGTGACTGAGACAGGTCTCAGAACTCAAGCCAGGCTCTGATTTGTTCTCAAGACCCAAACCAGGGCCAAAATGGGGCCCAAGACTACCACTGCCTGGGAACCCACCCTCTCACCCTCGGGACAGCGGGAGGGGGAGAACACCCCAGAGATGTGCTGTTGGGATCCGGTTTAGGCTGCCCCCCCAGGGCCGAGCCCCGGCCCAGAGCAGCCACAGCCTCAGCTTGGCTCAGCAACAGGGTGCCCAGTGCAGGAGGGCAGACAGGCAAGTCAGCAAGGAATTGGGGCCACTGCAGCCAAAGTCACTCTTGCTGCTGTGGTCGCCACTGAGAACCTAGGGCTCCTGCACACCCTGGCAGACCTGGGCCCTCATTTTCCTGCCCCTATGGCTGGGGTTGCCCCAGGCCATGCACAGCACACCCTGTTCGTGTGCTGGGGGGGGGGGGGGGAATTCCCTGTGACCGTCAGCATCCCCCATGGAGCAGGAGCTGCTGGCCACAGCCAAGTCCACGGGTGGAGGGGGTCTCCCCAGGCTTGGGAGGGGGCGGTGGTTCCTCATACAGCCACAGCATGCACCCCCTCCTACTTGCCTGCCCGAGGGGCGTTGGTCACCTGGGTGCCAGGGCGAAGGCCACCTGCCAATCACTGCAGGGGTGGGGGGGACAAGATGCAGGACAGGCCCAATAATATACCACATTCAGGATGTCAGAAACAGGGAAGCCAGACCTTGTGACATTAGTTGGGAGTTTAAGACAAAAGGATTTCAGGTTCAAGGCCAGCCTGGGCTACATAGTAAGACCCTGTCTTATAAAATCAAAGCAGGGGTTTGCTCAGTAGTAGAAGAGTTATGTATGAGGCTTTATCATCAGAGCCAGAGGGAAAAGAATAAAAAGGAAGGAAGAAAAAGCAGAAGAGAAAGGAGAAGGTGAAGGAGAGATGTGTATTAACCCTTGTAAGCACCATGCACACTTGTTGGAATATCTGTTCAGCTTTTTTATTGGGTTCTTACACCTCTACCTCCCTTCCAAACCTTATTCCACCATAATCCATTCCAACCCCCAACACTAGGTAGGAGAGAAAGAAGGTTAGAAGGGGAAAAGAGGCACTTCCTGCTGACTAAGGTGTTGGGTTTCTTGAGGCAAGTCCAATCTGCATCCATCAGGATTTCTCCAACCTCTTCTTGTCTCTTTGTTCATGACCACTTGACAAACTGCAACAATAGGAACTAGGAGCAGCAGGGGAAGCAGCTGCCGCCTCAGGCCCTCTCAGGACTCTCGCATTTATACCCTCTTCAGAGCACCCAAAACTAAACTATCTGCAGCTGGCAAAGATCACTCCCCTGCTAGAGCACGAGGCAAATCATAATCACCTGCTGTGAAGCAGCCTCTTATCCCACACCTGCGGGGAGGGGGGGGGGAAGGGGGACTCACATAACATAACTGGGATTTTAAAGAAACCAAAATTCTCATTACACACACTGTAGGAAACTGCAGTTATATCAACTGCATTTGCCTTCTGGTGAGTATAACCAGTTTGTTCTCAAGTGCATTCCTATCACAAGAGCCTCTTCTGGAACACTCTGGCAGGTATTCCTTTTTTTTGGGGGGGGGGGGGTTCAAGACAGGGTTTCTCTGTGTAGCCCTGGCTGTCCTGGAACTCACTCTGTAGACCAGGCTGGCCTCGAACTCAGAAATCCGCCTGTGTCTGCCTCCCGAGTGCTGGGATTAAAGGCGTGCGCCACCACTGCCCGGCCTGGCAGGTATTCTTACACAAGCTCTCATTTGCTTTAACTTGGTAACCTCCTCACCATAGTGGCTCTCCAGAGCTGCTAGGCTACAGTGTGTGCTAAGTTTGTGTTGAGTTGGTAAAGCTTACAAATTTTTCTTTATTTCATTAATGCCCCTTTTAACTTTTATTTATTGTCAGTGTGTGTGTATGTGTGTGTATGTGTGTGTATGTGTGTGTATGTGTGTGTGTGTATGTGTGTGTATGTGTGTGTGTATGTGTGTGTGTGTGTATGTGTGTGTGTGTGTGCTACATGTGTTCATGTGCCATGGTAGACATTTGAAAGTCTGAGGACAAATTTCAGGAATCAGTTCTCTCCTTCCTCAATGGAATTGGGGATCAAACTCAGGTCACCAGTCTGCAAGACAAGTGCTTTTACCCACACCATCTTGCTAGCTCAGGTTCTATTTTCTTAAGAAATACTTTTACTGTGAAAGAAGAAGAGGAGGAGGAGGAGGAGAAGGAGAAGACAAGAACAACAAGAACAACAACAATAGGAGAAAATAAGACCTTGAAGGAAACACAAAAATCCAGAAGAAAATACTCATACACAACCCCAAACACGGTAGTGCATTCTGTAATGCCACCACTTACAGAAGCAGAGGCCTGAAGCCAGTTTAAGCCATTACATCATATTCCAGCTTAAACTGTTACATCAAAACCAAACAAACCAAAACTAACATCTGGGCAGCGGTAGCACACATCTTTAATCCCAGCACTCAGGAGACAGAGGCAGGTGGCTCTCTGTGAGTTAGAGGCCAGCCTGGTCTACAGAGCAAGTTCCAGGACAAATAGGGCTACATAGAGAAACCCTGTCTTGAACAACCACAAAACAACAATAAACATTACATCATCTTCAGATCTGCTCTTCAGTGATGACATCACTAGAGGCACCAGGTCTCTGCTGCAGCCAAGTAAGACAGATCATTTTTCTTCCTGTAAACTATCAAGTAAAAAGACAGGCTGAAACCAAACAAGCTATAAGCTCATTTCCATTCCCCCTTTTCCCAGGAAGTTAAAGCTTCATTCAGTCTCACATTTCCACTGAACAAAACTTGAGCCTTTGTTTCACAGTTGAGAAGCCTCGGGAAGAAAAGTCAGTGTTTCGATGACAGGGTTTCTGTCTGAAGAAACAGAGTGGTTGGAGTTCAGTTCTCAGACACACAAGTGCACAGGCCCATGCGTTGTCTTTATTTTCCCTGTCATGGGCTCCACTTCCAGGGGCTTTGTTGCCATAACAAAGGTCTGGGGGTGGGGGGGTGATGAACTCTCTTCAATAGACCACCACCGTCTGCAGTGTGCTGGACTTGATATGGTTGTCCAGCCCTTCTGCTTAGCTAAGATGCTGACCATGTTATAGAGGTCTCAATCCCTTCAGGTTCTCAGGAATCATCTTTCTGGAAAGACGATCAGTATTACTCAACATTACTACTACAATTCTGTTTTTTAACCCTGGCTTTCAGATGCTATTGTCTTTTTTTCTTTTATTTTTATTTATTTATTTATTTATTTTGCTATTGTCTTTTTTTGGTTGTTTGTTTGGTTTGGTTTGGTTTGGTTTTTCGAGACAGGGTTTCTCTGGGTAACCCTGGCTGTCCTGGAACCCACTCTGTAGACCAGGCTGGCCTCGACCTCAGAAATCCGCCTGCCTCTGCCTCCCAAGTGCTGGGATTCAAGGCATGTGCCACCACTGCCCAGTTTGCTATTGCCTTTTTAATACTGGCACCTTGGGGTATTTTGTCACCCCAGCCCAACTCCACCTCCACACTGACCAGCCAAGGTCGTGAGATGTTGACCACTCTCCCTAGGACCAGCAGGTTACAGTATCTTGGGTCTCAGGCCAGACTCCCCATTCAGCCACTGAAATGATGTATCTTTATTTTGTTTCAGCCATACTGAACTACGATTGATAGGCAAAGAGTTTAAGTTACACGATGTGATGTTTTGGAATGTAGCTATATCAAGCTAATTAGCCTCTCTCTTGTTTCTCATAGTTGCCAATTTGTGGCTGGGATGAGAAGATGGAGGATCTAGATTCCCTTGGCAAATCCCAATCACACAGTCCCCCATTACTGTCTGTAATCACCTGCTGTCTATCAGCCTTCCAGAGCCTTCTCTCTTGGGAATTACTCTGCTCAGTCTGGTTTATTTCACTTAACGTGGGAACAGATCCCTCCTTTACCAAGGTTGAGTAATATTCCGCCCCCCTTCACATGTAGTTTATCCACTCGTTACCTGGACATTTAAGTTGTCCCTGAATTTTGGCTACTGTGAATGGTGCTGTGGTGAGCAGGGCAATGGTGGTGGGGCTTCCAAATCTGACTTACTGACGTCAGATGCACGCAGGCCCCACGGAACTGCTGGATCATGTGGCTACTTTACTTTCCATCCTTTGAAGACCCCCACTCTATTTACACCTCAGTGACAATGACTAAGATTCTCACTTCCTCACATTCTCATAAACTCCCCTCTCTCGATGCCTTTAATAACGGCCATATTTACTGGTGTGAGCCAACTCGTCCTTGGTTTTGCGGTTTCAGTTTGCATCTTCCTGTCATTAATGAAGTTTAAACTTCTCTTCATATCCCTGTGGGTCATTGGTAGGTTGCCATGGTGTGAATGCGGTTTGTCCCTCTAACACTCATAAGAAATAGATTGGCATCGGGAGGTGGGGCCTTGTGGGAGATGCTGGGTCATGGGGGTTGGGAATGGATTAATACCTACTGGGAGGTATATTGGCTCTCATAGGAGTCTAGCCCCACTTCCAGACTGTGTAGCAAGCTAGGAGGTTTAGTAGGCCAGTTAGACTCAATGCATTTTTTTTACTTGCAAAGTTTTCAACCCAGTCTGGGTTACTGGGCAAAAGTAACTCCTTCACTGGTGTTCCTGGCGTGAGCCACCATCGGCTTCAGCCACCGTGACTGGCTTGAACTCATACTTTCTTACTTCTCTTTTGGAGGTTTCCTGAGATGTCTGGGAAGTCTTGGACATCTGCTCAGATGTAAGACTAAAGCATAAGTAAGCCACTTCAGCTCTAAGCCCTGTGAAGCAGAACAAGGGACTTCAAGGGATCTGGCTGGGCTGAGTGATCTCTGGGAATGACTAAGTGTCAGCATTTTTAGATCTTCTCTTTCAGACTGCTTGTGTTCTAGAAAATACTCTTTTAGTCTTCTATGTGGAGTTGTAATTATAGACAGACATCCAAGTCTTTTTGTAAAGGTTTATTTTATTTTACCTATATTAGTGTTTTGATTGCATGGATGTACCGTGTGTGTCTGTGTCTGTGTGTGTCTGTGTGTCTGTGTCTGTGTGTGTGTGTGTAGTTGCAGTTGACAACAAGTGACAGTTGTGTCACCATGTGGGTGCTAGGTATCAAGTGTAGGTCCTCTGCAAGAGCAGCAAGTGCTCTTAACAGCTGATCCATCTCTCCAGCATCTCAACCTTGAAGAAGGTGGAAGAAAAATGACTGGGCTCCAGCAGTCAATATATAAGTTCACCAATTTGACAACTTGATGTAGGTTCCTTCCTTCCCCTCCCTTCCCCTCCCCTCCCCTCCTCTTCTTCCTTTCTTCCGTCATTTATTCATTCACATATTGGAGTCAAGTAAAGAGGTGGGTACTTTTGAGACAAGATCAGTACCCGTAATGTACCTCAGACTCACTTTGAACTTACAGCCGTCTTCCTGTTTCAGTCTCTCAAGTCCTAAGATCATAGGCATGAAACCCCGACTTATAAGTATGTTCTGTGTCCAACTTGAGCCTTCCAAACCAACGAACTTCTGTTTTAGCCTCTCAGAGAAGTCATGCGTCTCCAGTCTTCTACTGAGCAGCCCTCGCCACCCCCCTCCCCGTCTGTTTGTTTACCTTCTGTGCTTCCTGGTAGACAGACTTTTGAACTCGTGCATTATTCTCCCATTCAATCTATTTCTCATCTCTTGGTAACTCCACAGGGCAATCTAGGTGATTTCAGACCATTCCACCATCCAGCCGTGACCCTCGGCTCCTCCAGACAATTGACCAGATATACATACATACATACATACATACGGGTATATATGTGGATATATATATACATATATATATATACATATACATATATATATCAGATATTTACATTATTTTCAGTAATCATGTCTTGAATTCCCAAGACAGCAACACTTTTCAGACCACTCTGTACGTAACCATAGCTTGCAGGAGCACCCAGGGGTGTCTGCTCTGCTAGCTGTTTCTCCAGGTGTTCATGCCTTCTGTGTAACTGAGTGCCATTTCTCCGATGGCATCCATGTTCCTCAGATGCTGGGCTTCTTGTGTTTATGAGCTTATGCTTGCATCTGAGGTGGATTCTTCGTTAGCCTGAGGGCCTCCTCAGAAGATGGGAGAGGGAGACTTGCAGCTACGATTGAGTGAGGTGTTCAGATCATTTTCTTTTCCAGTTGCCCTTTCAGATGTGACAAACAATTATCTTTTCTTTCACAGTACACCCCACTTCCTCTTTACTAAACCTCAAGCTGTTTTTCAGCTTCTGACTGGCTCTAAGCCACCATTTCCTGACCCCACTTTCTCCTTAGTCACACAGGAAAAAAAACAAAAAACAAAAAACAACTTGTGCTTTAATTTTTTTCCCTCATCTTACATTAACAACTGGATCTTGTGGTCGTGCCTCAATAAACAAGATACAGTTCAGCTTCCCTTTTGCATCAGGGATAAAAACCAGAAGGACATCCCCATCCCTGCTCTTAGGCCACCGCTTTTGCAGGTGGGTAACAACTCTTGTGCAAAAGTAAGGACACAGATAAGTCACTTTAATTCCTGTCCTAGTCAGGGTTTTACTGCTGTGAGCAAACACCATGACCAAGGTAACTCTTATAAGGGCAACATTTAATTGGGGCTGGCTTACAGGTTCAGAGGTTCAATCCATTATCATCAAGGTGGGAACATGGCAGCATCCAGGCAGGCATGGTGCAGGCAGAGCTGAGGGTTCTACATCTTCATGTGAAGGCAGCTAGAAGACTGGCTTCCAGGAAGCTAGGATGAGGGTCTTATAGCCCATGCCCACAGTGACACACCTACTCCAACAGGGCCACACCTTCTAATAGTGCCACTCCCTGGGCTGAGCAGATACAAACCATCACAATTATGATGGTGGTCTCAGAATTATTCCTAACCCTGTGACAAAATATCTCAACCAAAGCAACTAAGGGAAGCAAGAGCTTACTTTAGCCCACCATTCTGAGTTCCAGTCCATCATTTCCAGGAAGTCGGAGCTTGAGACAACTGGTCAAAGTGTGCCCATGGTCTGGAAGCAGACTACTGAATGTCTGCGCCCTGGGCTCTCTCTCCCTTTCAGTCTAGAGCAGAGTTTCTCAACAGGGATCACATATCAGCTGTCCTGTGTATCCGATGTTTACATTATGATTCATAACAGTAGCAAAATTACAGTTATGAAGAAGGAACTAAATAATTTTATAGTTGGGGTCACTGCAACTTAAGAAACTGTATTAGAGGGTCATGGCATTAGGAAGGTCGAGAGCCATTGAGCTAGAGGCCCAGCTCATGAAACAGTGCCAGCCTTATTCAAGATGGGTTTACAACTCAATTAACCCGATCAGGAAATTCCTCCCAGGCATCCACAAAGGCCAACCTGCAATAGACACTCCCTACTGAGTCTCCATTTCCAGGTGATTCCAGGCTCTGCAAGTTGATGATTGAAATCAATCACCGCAGTGGTTACTGGGTGAAAGAAGACACACACACACACACACACACACACACACACACACACACACACACAGCTTTTGGATACAGAGGCTTCCTGCCCTGAACTACCATCAGGCTGGTAACCTTGCTTCTCTGGTCCAAGTTCCCTGATCCTGCTCCTAGGCAAACCTTTCCATAACTCACTGTTTGACTGAAGGTTCATATCTCTGGCCTCTCCTGGCCACGGGTTTATAAAACTGACTGTAAAGAGTTCGTCAAGTGGCTTGCCATGGACAGGTACCCTTCATCCATAGGTAGTAAACTCTCGGCTTCTATCAGTAGACAGAGTTGGGGTCAGTGCTCTGTCATGAGATCTTTTTTTTAATACTTCACCTGGCAAGAACTCAGCTCCTGACCTTCTCCTTCACACCAGTTAACCAATCTTGTTGGACTGTAAGGTTGAACTCCCAAAAATAGAATGAAACATAGCCACCACCTAGGTCAGGGATGAGAATTTTTGGTTCCCCAGTCTTAGTTTAAACAGTATAAACTGATTACATTGGACAAATATGCTGGGGATAGGGGTTCCTCCATAGAAAAGCCCCAAGTTGGGGCTTCCTTGACATTAATACATGCCTTCCACCAGTGCTGGAGCCTCCTAAACTCTCCAGAACTCAGCTGGATGGGTAAGGTCTGGTTAAGACTCAGAACTGGGAGTGTTGACTGAATCCCTGCCATGTTCAGTGAATAGAACCCACAGACCTGCCAGTCCTTACTGTAAGACCAGTGTGTTCAGGGACTGCAGAAAAAGTTGAGCATGCCAGGAAACTTGGTAAGACAGAGCAGATCTGAGACCGACACTCAGGTATACACCTGCCTTCCTGCTCCCTACTAGATTCCTGGCCCGCAGCACATGCCACATTCCCCACAATGGTCGTCCAGAACAGAGTTCTCCATGCTAATGAGTTATCTAGAGACCCTGAGGGTTTAGTCAATAAGCTTCCCATCTCGGACATTCGTCCCTGCAAAAGGTATTTAATCTCTGGTCCACCCTGAGAAGTTGGTATGCTCCCATTTTCCATGATAAACAGTCTATAAATGGTATAGATAAACAGAGACTGTCTCCTCCATCAAGAACTATTGGGACCAAATCTGGCGCAGTGGAATGAAGTCCCACGTGTCTGTCCCTGGGTGCTTCGGCTCTGGGTGGGACAATAGACACGTGGGAAGTGACCTCTACCTAGGGCGTGGCCATGCCTCTACCTGAGGGGCTGTGGTATGTGACCGTGACTGGAGCCAAAAGCCTCCCGGGAGTCTTGGCATAATGTTTCTGGTCCCTTGCGGATTCCACTGGGTCTCCTGGGTTTGCCTGTGCTCAACCCGGTGCCAGACTGCCTGTCGCAGATCACTGCCCCACAGAGAACTGCCATGGGGAGCATGGGGAGGACCTTTGCCTACAGAGCCACAGCCTAAGCCTCCCATAGAAAGCCTCTCTGCGTGTCCAGACAACCACCGCCAAGCTGAGGACAATCACCAATGAGCTAAGCCAGAGTTCCCATTCCCCCTACCATGGCCCTGGCCCTCCAGCCACCAACTCTGCTCTCAACTCATGACTCATCGATGCCTAGATGTCCAGGAGTTTGGGAGCACTCAGTCCCGGCCTCCTCTTGGGCTTGTGGACCCCCGATCATTTGTTCCTGACTCCTCTTTGCAGCACCCCAGAAGCAACTGGGCCCTTGGGAGTCAGGGAACCCCAACTGCTGTCCCTCCCCCATCTTAGACTGCATTCTCCCACCCCATGAGCAGTGTCTTGGTGCTTCCCTAAAGCCCAGCACTCGACCACTGTATAGGGAGATGAAATCAAGCACCAGAGGCATGCAGACCCACAAGGGGCGGGGCAGGATAGCATATCCCCAAATGCCTTAACAGCTTAACTGGTTCAGAGTGCCACCTCCTCCCACTGAGTACAGAGAAGGAGATATCATTACAAAAACAAACTTTATTTTGCTATCTTACAAATCAGCAAGGAGATCACCATGGTATATGTCCCTTTTGCCAGACACAAAGAGATCCCTTCATGTTGTCAGCTGTAGCACAGGCTGCCCCTGCCATGCTGGGGACTTCCCAAGGTAGCCAGAGATATTTCTTTGTGCCATATCAGCCTCTGTGGAACTTCTAGCTGGGGAAAGGCTTGCTGAGCGCTGAGCCTCCCTCGTGACTAACAAGGCTTGCTGATCAGGCGTGGTGTCCCTTGACTGGACTTGCTGACCCGCGTCCAGAGGTTTCTCTTTTTGCAGGGGCCTGCCTCTGATGCATGTCCTATATGCCACATATTCCAAGAAGCCTTCTTCTCAGGAGCCATCTTCTCCAGTCTTCAGTGAAGGCACTACAGCCACCTCCTCGATCTGCCAGCGACACATGGGGCACCTGGCCGTGTCTTTGAAGATGTGCCAGGCACAGGAGCCGCAGAAGTGTGAGTGGCCACAGGGCATGAGGCGGGTGTTAGCAGTGTTGTGGAAGCAAATGACACACTCCTCTCCTGATGTGACTGGAAAACAAGAAAGCATAGGTCAGAGATACACGTGGAGGGCAGGCCACCTACCTCTTACCTCTATGTCTTACAGGACAGGAAAGCTCAGTGTCCCAAGGAACAGGACTCCCTGTGAGAATCCATTCAATGTAATTGCAGGAAAACCTACAAAACACCCACAGCCCCTTATGTAGGCATTGCTCCCCAGTTTCAGCCATCTGTGATCTGAAACTATCCCACGGAAAGATCGAGAGAAAAACCGTGAGGACTAAATCACTGTCATTACTGCACGCTGCTACAGTTCTATTTTATTATTCGTTATTATTGCTGATCTTTTCCTATGATGAATTTATAAATCCAAGCTCAGCATAAACAGCAGCTCACAGGATAGCAGGATCTGGGCATTGTTAGCCTCTCAGAACACATCCTCTGAAGGTCCAGGGGTCCAGCAAAGCTCTAGCTTGGATACAAGGAAAATAAAGGCCACAGCTTTCCTCTCACAAGCTTTACACACCGAGAGATACAAGTGAGTCTAGCAAGGTTTCCCTTTGCTTATATGCTACTTATTTGGTAAAGCTTTATTTACTTATTTTATTTTAGTGGGTTTCTTTACGTAGGCCTGGAACTGGCTGGCCTCAACCTCATAAAGATCTGCCTGCCTGCCTCTGTCTTCCAAGTGCTGTGATTAAAGGCATAGCCACCACCGTCCATGAGGCTTTATGGTTAGGGATGGATTTTAGTTTGGCTTGGTTTGGCCTTTTAATTTTTTCCTCATACTCGGAACTGAATCTAAAGCCAGGACCTGGTACACACTAGGCAAGCCTCTACACCTAGGCTGTATACCCACGCGCCTTTTCTTTGTTTGTTTCTTTTTTGAGACAAGGTTTCATTTAGCCTAGGCTGGCCTCAAACCCACTATATGTAACTGAAGATCCTTGTGCCCACTTTTATCACTATGGTTTTATTCAGTGCTATAAATCAAACCCAGAGCTTTGTACACACTAAGCAAACACTCTACCAACTGAACTGTATCCCCTGCCCAGTGTGCATGAGGGCGTGCATGCCTATGTGTACATGCCCGTGTGTGTCCATGTGTCCATGCATGTGTGTGTGTGTGCATGTGTGCACGTGTGTGAATGTGTAAGTGTGCATGTGCATGTGTATGCATATGAATGCGTGCTTGTGCATGAGTATGCATGTATGTATGTGTGTGTGCATGTGTCTGTATGTGTACACATTCATCTGTATGTGCATGTATGTTTATGTATGTGTACATGTTTCTGTGTATTGTGTGCATGTGTACACACGTGTGTGTGTGTGTGTGTGTGTGTGTGTGGGTGCGCGTGTGTGTCTAGTAGACGTCAGGGGCTTTCCTCAATCATGCTTCACCTTGGTTTTAATACAGTTTCTCTCACTGAACCTGGAGTTTACTGGCTAGCCTGGCTGGACAGCAAGTCCCAGGGATTCTTCTGTCTCCATGTTCCCAGCATGTGCCTGTCCATTCGCCTGGGTTCTGAGAACTCAACTCAGACCAAGCAGGTACTTCCCCAACAGAGCCATCTATGGTTTTATTTATTTATTTTTTCTTTTTAAAGAAAAAAAAGAGGAGCCAGAGAGAGATGGCTCAGCAGCTTTCAGCACTTGTTCTTGGCAGAGGGACCAAGTTTGATTCTCAGCATCTATGTGGCAGCTTAACTCCTTTTTATGGTCTCCAAAGGTACCAGGCACGTTGATGATGTTTTGTTGTTGTTTTTTTATTTTTTTTAAAGAAAAAAAAAAAAAAAGATGAAACTAGGCTGTAATCCCTGCATTTGGAAGAGCGGTTAAAATCACTTTGAGGGTAGAGTACGCTATGTGAGACCTGGGGAAGGGAGAGGATTATACTCTCCTAATTGGGAAACTAGGCAACGCTCTAGAAGGCAGAAACATTACAGTGTGTCTGGATCTCTAGTGGGCAGTAAACTGGCCTAAGAGAGGCCCGTGGGAGACCTGTCTGTGGCACCTAGAAAGAGGACTTTGAACAGCTGCACTTCCCAGCCACTCCGAGCTGTGGCCCCGGGGTGTACACTCACCTTCAGCTTCTGGCATAGGCTCCCCACTGGTGATCCAGGCGTTGGCTTTGGGATCTAAGGCAGAAAGGGAGATTCAGGGCCAGGAATCCACACACGTGCACATGCACGCACATACCCACACGTGCATGAGCACTCGCTACCCTGCGGCATCAAGCGCCCTTCTTCTCAGCTGGTCTCCTGATTGTGTTAAGAACCTAGCTGAGCTCTCACATCTTGGTAGGTTTTTTTGGTTAGTTGGTTTGGTTTTTTGTTTTGTTTTTGTTTTTGTTTATTTTTTTTTCTTTTCACTTCAGTATGGCTGAACTACTTAAGGCGCAAGGTTCTATCCAAACGCTTCCTCCTTTGTGAACCAGCCTTCTAACAGTGTTTAAGAGGACTGGTCATATTCTTTATAAGGACAAAGGTAAGGCTTTTGCCCATTTCGTGTCTCTGGTGTCCTGGCCATGGGCTGATGGCATACTGAGAATAAAGGAATGAACAGTTCTACCAGGGCCTCTAGTCAGGTGCTTGAAGTCACCTGGAACTTTGTCTCCATGCCACACTCAGTATTGGGACCCCAAGGATTGTCTCACCCAGCAGCTCAATGGCTTTCGTGGTCCCGTATACATCCATCACCGCCCAGAGCGGGGCGCCCTGGACCAGCACATCTTTGCGCAGCAAGAGGGGGCGGCCAGCGTTGACCTTGGCGAAGAGCCAGCCTCTACGGTTCACCCAGAAGCATACCACGTTCCCCGCACGAACAAAGCCCTCTGGAAGCAACGCTGCCCATGTGGGGCTCTGCTCCTCCAGGTCCGGGCACACGAAGGGTGGCAGGCAGGACGCGGCGACTTGAGCAGGGTCCAGGCGCGTGAAGCCCACGCGGAGGCCACCGCACCAACCATCTTCCTGTCGCAGCACGCGCAGAGCTACACGCTCACCCGGCCACACGGGCCGCTGGCTGAACACGATAGCATTCGTGGAACGTGGAGCGCCTGCGCGCTGTGCTCCGTAGGTCATCCAGATGCACCTGCGCACCCATGGCATCCCCGTGGAAGCTAAGGGCCTCGCGGGGCACCTCGGCATCTGTGGAGCAGAGCGAGGAAGCCAGTCAGTGAGGCCCCATTCTGACCCACCGGCTCCCCAGGAAATGCCCAGCACCCTAGTTCCCTCCACCACCATTTCCATCACCCCCAGTTCCCCGGAGCCATCACCAGTCCCCAGACCACCCAAGCCTCATCTCACAAGCCCAAGGGATCTGCTTAAAGCCTGTTGGGCAGCACACTCTACCTGCCTGGGTCTATTAACCTCCCCTGACCTCAGTTCCCTGCTTCTGCCTAGCATGAAAATTATAAGAACCTACATGTGTACCAGCCCTGTCTAAACCCACCCCTGAGCCATGGTTATTATCGGTACCTAATAGAAAAAAGAGCTTGCTTGTGTTGTGGGGCTGTAATCCCAACACTGTGAAAGTAATGGCAAATTCCAGGCTTGCCTGGGCTACAAAAGGGTTCTAGGCCAGGCCAGCCTGAGCTACATAGACAAATTTGGTAAACAAAATGAAACCAAAGACTTAGACATAAGAATGTGGATGAATTTATTGTTTTTATTTTTTTTTAACACCTCTTTACTGAGTGCACAAGTACTGGGATGCATGGGTAGAGGTAAGGGGACAATCTGCAGGAGTCGGTTCTTCCTTTCTCCCTTGTGGTTTGAGGGATTGGACTATGTAGCCCTCCAGCTTGCCGGCAAGCACTTTTACTCACTGAGCCTTTTCGCCAGCCCCTAGATGAAGTATAATACCCTCGCATTCTCAAGTGCCTAGCCTGGGAGCCGGGCTGGCTGGCTTGCTGACTTGTGCATGCCCTGCAGGTGGCCCACAATAGCTCTGCTTTCCTCTCTGCTCCTTTGACCTCCTTCTCCCACAGGTGAGCTATGTCAGCCCTCTCCCACTGAAGGTGACTATCTGATCCTGGAAGTGAGGAGGACACAGCAGTTTCCCACAGGGCAGAGGTGCAAGCTGAGAACAGGAGATGCCTATGTTCCGCCAAGGCCTGAAATGAGCTTTGGAGCCAAGGGACTTCTGAAAGGCACTTGGCAGCCAGGAGGGTGCCCTGCTGGGCAGCCCTTCTTAGCCCTGGCTGGGAGAGAGCAGGAGTTTCCTGGCCCAGTTGATCAGATCCCAGAGACCTGCCTTTCCACTTTAAGGGGGGAGGGGAGGACTAGGGGAAGGGGGATGGTTAGAAGAGAAAGCTGGCTGAAAAAGAAAGATGAACTCAATCTGAACTTGAGCCAGACTCCAGAGAAACCCATCCTCCACCAGCCGGCTGATGCCTGTTCCACCAGCAGACCACAGGCCTTCCTGCAGAGCCAGACATAGGACTGTGAGGTCCTGGTGTTACCGGTCAAAGCTGGGTCATAGCCACCACTGATGTGAAGGACTCAAGTGAGGCCCTGGGATAGGCTTGGTAAGGGGCTTGAGCAATAATCCTGGACAAGAGCGGATGCTGGAAACAATCCCTCGCAACCCTGCTGGTCCACCACAAAAGCAGAAATAGGGCCAAGCTGGAGCCCCTGCCTCATCCACTACAGCCTCCACAGAAAGGGTTCAGATCCCCTTCGGGTTTGGGAACTTTAGTCTGCTCATCTTAAAATGGTGGCCAGTCCTCCCTGGTTGGAGGCAGGGTGTTCACCTGGCCACATTCCATCTCCTGGAGTACAGAGGACTGGAAGGATTGCTCTGGGAGAGAGAGAAGGTCTCTGAGGTTTTCCAGGCCAGGAAAAGAAAGCCTTGTCCTGGTTGCAGCTTGCATGGGCAAAGCTCCATCTCCACTTAGGAGCCTTCTCAGGAATCTTTGAGAGCTGTGTCCTGTGTTACAGGGAAGAAGCCGAAGGGACACGCTGCCTCCATGGGTCCCTCAGTGAGTCGAACACTTGAGCCACCTTCTCTCTTTTGTATGCTCAGGCCTTGTGTCCCTATGGCCAGTGGCCTCTGGGCAACTCCCTGGGTGTGGCTCCCAGAAGGTACCACCACTAGCAAGCCACAAGGGGCCCATTGAGGCCTGGCTTGCTACACTCACCCTCTCATATGGCTCGTTTGGTTACTCACTGCACACGACCCAGGGGGGTAGGGCTGAAGGCCACCCTTACCCAGTCTCTCAAAGGCCTTCAGGACTTTGTCCTCCACAGGAGCCCCACCTTTCCTTTACACTGAGCACTGCTTCCTGGCTTTAGAGCTGGGGCACAGTGGCACAAAAGTGGTGGACACCTTTCTTCTGCCTTACTCCTTCCACAGAGACTCGCAGGAATCTTCACCCTTTGACTGAGCAACCTGACAGATCCCACTGCTAGGTTGGGCGGTGGCAGAGGTGGGCACAAGTTAAACATGGCTCTCTAATTGGATCTGTCCTGGTTGTCAGGGTTCACACAGGGTTCAGAGCATTCTCTACCAAGAACTAGAGAATTCTTGTTCTGGGCCCCATTTCCAGGCCAGATCCTAAGGCTCCGTGGAACAGAGGGGAGGTCCTTCTCCAGGGACTCAACCTTTGTACTACCCACTGATGTAGGCTGGCCTGGATCTAGACTGCTAGGAAGTTGGGGACACGAAAGTCATGTCTGTATGGTCATCTCCAGCCCTGGACAGATGAAGACAAATTATAGTCTCTGCTGCAAGGCTCTGGGGATTTTAGGGATGGATGCTCAGCCACCTGCTCCATGATGGCCTCCCAACTGTCAGCACCTTCAGCACCCAGCCCTTTGCAGCCTCCTGTTCTCCTCTTCCCACCCCGTTTTAGAAGCACTCAGAACTTGGGGAAGCTCAGGAAAGGTCCTTTCCTGGCCTCCCAGACAACCCCCCCCCCCCCCCC
>JADRCH010000031.1:13042111-13175691 GCA_019843965.1 Rhynchomys soricoides
ACACACACACACACCACCATGCACATACACATATATATTACACACATACATACACCATACACACACACACACACAGTTACACACATACACACCACACACAAAGGTACACATACACCACATATACACCACACACACACAGGTACACCTTCAGAGGCACACACACACACACACACACACCACACACATAACAATAGCACACACATGACAATAACAATAATAATAATAATAACTATTATCATCAAGTAAATGTAATAAAATTTTAGGGAATGAGGTAAGTAAACTTATAACATTTATGAAGGATAAGAGCATCAGGTTAAACAGAGTTAACAGAGGTCATGTGGGCTGCAAGGAAATGTTAAATAATTCATCAAGATCCAATTGTCTATCAAAGAGTTAGAACATTTGAGAGAAAGGTTCAGAGACTTGGATGGCAAAATGAGGAACTAGTAGGAATTCCAAGAAATAGAATGAATAGGAGAGAGATCATCTTTGCAATATTAAAAAAAAAAATGATGATTTTTTTTTTCATATATCATAGACATGGAATATCATAGACATGATATTCCACATTGAAGAGGCTTATCCAGTCTTGGGCAAGAACATAAGAATACATTTTAAAAATTGCTGATCATTGACGGTAAATCTCAAAAGCAATCAGGGAGAAAATACTGCTCACTTACGAGGAGGTTAGTGGGGATGGAGTGACCGGCTCGGTAGCTGACTGGCTGACAACACTGGCTGCTTTTGCAGGTTCGAATCTCAGCCTCTGCACTGCAGCTCATACCACCTTCTTCTGGCCTCCTAGAGTATCAGCACGCTTGTGGTGTACAGACATACAAAATATCCAAACACATAAAATAATAAAAATTAAATAGGAATTACTAAGTTTTCCATGGTGACAGCAAATACCCAAGAGAATAAACATCCAACAAGAAAGGGTTTTTTTAGGGCTCACAGTTTTATGGACTCACAGTCCTGATGAAGTCAGCCTGATGCATAGATCTACAGTCATGGCAGGAACACATGGTGGAGCACACCACTCTCCATAGAGAGGAGGAAGAGACGGAGGTGGTGGTGGTAGTGAAGGTGACAGGGGCTTGAGTTTGAGGTTAGCCTGGGCTACATGATGAATTCCAGGCCAGCCAGCCTGGTCTCTAGAGTAATACCCTATCTGCAAATCCAAAATGAGTCAGATTTTAAAAGAAATAAGGCCATGCCCAGAGTGGCCTAAAGCCCTCCTACATCAGTCCAATTTCTAGATGCACACACCTCCTAGCAGTGTCACCCTGGAAACAAGTCTTTATAGCACACGATGCAGTAGGGGACAGTAAGGACCAAAGCCTAGGCAACAATTGGATTTGTTAAAAACATTTTCATATATTACTAGAAATCATACAACTGTAGGTACAATTTTTCTTTGCTTGTTTGTTTTTACAAACGGTCTCTCTATGTAGTCCTGGCTGTCCTGGAACTCAGTATGGAGACCAGGCTGGCCTCGAACTGACAAAGACCCTACTGTCTCTTCCTCTCAAGTGTTGAGGTTAAAGGTATACACCATCATACCCAGCAATAAACATGTGTGTGTGTGTGTGTGTGTGTGTGTGTGTACACTAAAAGTTACCATTGAATTCAAATTCAGATCTATGGAAGCATTACTCAAGACTACTAATGGAGGGCTGAAGAGATGGCTTAGCAGTTAGGAACACACACTGCTCTTCCAGAGGACCTGAGTTTGCTTCCCAGCACCTACATCATCATCGTGGGGCTCACGACTGCCAAGCACTCTAGTTCCTCTGGTCTTCCCAGGCACCCAAACTCACAAACACCTATCTCCCATTAGGGACATCCACACCCACATACATTCAAAGTAAATCTTTTTTAATGAGCATTTTTAAAGCAATAGGGAAGAATCAGTTGTAAAACCCACGCCGGGTACCATAGTACATGTCTGTCATCCTGGTCCTCTCTTGGTGGAGGCAGGAGGATGAAGAGTCGAAGAGGGTACAAAGTCCCTGAGCACATGGCTAAGCACCAGGAAATCAGGAAAGTGCATGTAGATTTGTATCTTCGAAGGAAGCCATTTACCTGTTTCCCACCCAGAATGCTGGGAATGGCCGTAGTTCATAGCCAGGTGTTCATTATCTGTAGGGCCAGGCTCCACCCAGATCCCCCAGATACTATGTGTGTTATCCCTAATTCTCCCTCCCTCGATCTTGAACATCGCTTCTCAGTCCATAAAACCCATCCTTACGAGAGGTGTTGCCAGCCTACGAAGCCTCTCCGCTTTCTTAGGGCTAGCCAATCCTGACCGCACAGACATTATGTTTACCTCGGTCATTCTCCCTAGACGCCTGACTTGAACACTGTTTTTGAGTCAACAGAAGCCATCTCTATGGAAGAGACTGTAAAGAGTCAGTGTAAACATATCTTAAGCATTGACGTACGCACATGACTGAGTTCATTGTCACCAGGAAACATTTTTTTTCCAAAACTGCTCTGTGCTTAAATATTCCTAAAATAAACTGCCCAGTGTCAGGTGCTAAAAGTTTGAACCAGCATCAGCTGCTAAGTTGTGCTGAGCTGGATTTCCTTAAGCAGTTCTCTGATGGCCAAATCGTTTGCAGACACCCTCACAAGGAATTCAGCACCATCCCCAGCTACACAGTGTGTTTGAGGCCAGTCGTAGGCTACATAAGATCATGTCTCAAAAACTGAAACAAAACAAAGAACAAAACAAAAACCAATTTTTTTAGGTTAAAAGAAATTAGGAAGGCCGGGCAGTGGTGGCGCATGCCTTTAATCCCAGCACTTGGGAGGCAGAGGCAGTCGGATTTCTGAGTTTGAGGCCAGCCTGGTCTACAGATTGAGTTCCAGGACAGCCAGGGCTATACAGAGAAACCCTGTCTGGAAAAACCAAAAAGAAAAAAAAAGAAATTAGGAAGGCTGTTTACAATATACACTTGTAATTCTCAGCCAGGAGACTAAAGCAACCAGTCTGAGCTACATAGAAAAACCTATAAATAAATAAATAAATAAATAAATAAATAAATAAATAAATAAATATTTTAAATTATGGGAAAAATACTTGCAAACAAAAATGAGGTCTGTCATTCAAGATTCTATTTTTTTTTAAAAAGATTCATTTATTTATTTTATGTATATAAGCACATTGTAGCTGTCTTCAGACACACCAGAAGAGGACATCGGATTCCATTACAGATGGTTGTGAGCCACCATGTGGTTACTGGGATTTGAACTCAGGACCTCCGAGAGAGCAGTCAGTGCTCTTAACCGCTGAGCCATCTCTCCAGTCCGTTCAAGATTCTCAGTAGAAGAATTGCTCATGGTTTATGTGCTAAGAAGAAGGACCATGAACTCAGAAAACATGTATAATGTGCCCAGTTATCTTTCCTGTCACAAACACCCCAAAGTTAATCAAGGAAGAAAAAAAAAAAACCAACAACAATTTTATTTCTTTTTATTTAAAAGAATTAGATACATTATTGTTGTTTTTATTATTATTTGGGGTTTTGGTTTTGCTGAGACAGGTCTCATATAGCCCAGGCTGGCCTCAAACTTGCTATGTAGCTGAGGATAACCTTGAACTCCTGACCCTCTTGCTTCTGCCTCCCAAGTGCTAGATCATAGGTGTGCACCACCATGCCTGGTTTAATCACTTTTTTTTTTTTTTTTTTGGTTTTTCGAGACAGGGTTTCTCTGTATAACCCTGGCTGTCCTGGAACTCAGTCTGTAGCCCAGGCTAGCCACCTACTCTTACTCTTCTGTCTCACACTCCCAAGTACAGGGATTACAGGTATGTCCCATCATGCCTGGCAGGGGACCTGGACTCTGTTCTCTGTGCTCAGGGCCTCTGCTGCAGGGTCTTGAGGTGCCGAGGTTTGGAAGCATGTGGAGGCTTCTTGATCCACAAGTCTAGCACCTGTGCTTGGACCTGAAGGACTGCGCTTAATGGAGACTGTTGAAAAGAATGGTCTGTGTGTGCATGGCAGTATCCAAAGCAAGAGTTCTGAGAAATCAGGGACAGCCACATAGCCTTGATCATCACACGGTGCCCCTTCCACCACATCCGCTGACTCAAACGAGTCACCATGGTTAGCCCAGATGCTGGAGGAGAATTATACTCTGTCTTGGGGGAGAGTGCAAAGGCCTGTGGGATGGAGACACAGTCATCCCTGTCTTGGGAAAATAGAGCTTGACACACTTGACAGAAACGGTCACCGATTTTCAAGTATAAAGAACCACTGATGTTTATCAAAAGTGATACTAAATAATTTACAGTGGTAAAATCAGATTGAAACATTGAAGCATTGCTAGATGACAATGTATAGAAACGAGAAGAGGGTCACTGGAGCTGAAGCTTTTAAGAGCTTTGACTTTGCCTAGGAGAGGCACAAAGGATACTGAGTAATTTTATCCCTCAGGTCACATATACATGACAGAAATATAACTTAACCACTGAAAATATCAACAGGCCAAGATGAGCGCAGGAGGCGGATGGTGAGCTTCATCTGTACACGAAGCTCTCATGCTCTCTTAGAATAGTGTGTGTGTGCAGCTGATTGATGCTGCTAATCCAGAGTCATCAGTACAGTCAGCCCTCTACACCTAAGTTTCCGGAGCTGCAGAGTCAACCAGCTGCACATACAGAATATTCTAAAAAAGCAAAACAGTCGACAGCATCCATTCTCTCTTCTTGTCCCTGTCTCATAAACATTGCACAAATAATTTGCAGTCTGGAGAGATGGCTCAGTGGTTAAGAGCACTGGCTGCTCTTGCAGAGGACCCAGGCTCAATTCCCAGCACCCACATGGTGGCTCACAACTCAGTCTGTTTTCAGGAAGTCCAGTGCCCTCTTCTGGCCTCTGTAGGCACTAGACACAGAGGGTGCACAGACATATATGCAGACAAAAACATTTGAAGGAATTGTTTTAAAGAATGATTTTTCAGAACACTGACATTACATCAATTATAATAAATCATCTAAATGTGGTTTACAATAGACAGGATGTGGGCTGGGGAGATGGCTCAGTGGATTAAGCACTTGCCACATGTGCTGGCTAGTTTTTTTCACCTCAAAACAAGCCAGAGCCATCTGAGAGGAGGAAGCCTCAACTGAGAAAATGCCTCCATAATATTCAGCTGTAGGCAAGCAAGCTTAGAGGCCTTTTTCTTAATTAATGATTGATGGGGGAGGGTCTGGCCCATGGTGGATGGGACCACCCAGGGTTCTGGGCTCTGTAAGAAAGCAGGCTTTCTTTATGAGAAAGAGCAAGCCTGTAAGCACCATTCTTTCATAGGCTCTGCATCAGCTCCTGCCTCCAGATTCCTGCCCATTTTGGGCTCCTGTCTTGGCTTCCCTCAATGAACTGCAACTCAGAATATGGAAGCCAAATAAACCCTTTCCTCCCTCAAGTTGCTTTTGGTCATGGTGTTTCATCACAGCAATAGACACCCTAACTAAGACATCACACACTGTGAGGATCTGAGTTAACATTCCCCCAACCTACATAACATCCCCCCAAACCCACATAAAGTAGCATGTGGTAGGTCACATGTCTGTAATCTCAGCACTCCTATGGCAAGATGGGAATCAGATTTAGGAAGCATCCTGTGGCCTGCTAGCCTAGCATACACATCAGTGCTAAGGGTATCTCAAGGCCAGGACTGATGCCAGAGGCTGTCCTTTGACTCACACATAAACATGTGTGTGTGCACGCACACACACACACCCCTCATACACACATGCAAAGACTTTTTTTTAAAAGTACACTGGGTGTGCATAGGATCTATGTGAATACTGTGGCCAATTTGCTGTCATAAAGGGTCCTGAGCCTCCTCTCTCAGTGTCCTTCGTGGACACTGAGAGATAGCTCAGGAGAGGCAAGTGACAGGCCTGGTGACCTTTTGCTGAAGAAGAGACTGCCCCTGACTACGACCTAGCAGATATGCATATGTTGGGATAGGTTGTCTAGGCTAGGTGTCATCACCCTCCCCATCTCTGACTGCCTCCTCCCCCATCATAGTCAACAGGAACTTGAGTTTGATTCCCAGCACTCACACAGCAGCTTCTAACCATCTATAATTTGGTGACCCTTGATATCCCCACTAGAGAGCAGCACTTCAGCCTCTCAACCTAGGTCAATCCAGGGGTTGGACAAAAAACCTTCCTGAGCCCGGCAGGGGCACAAGCTACTCAGGAGCTGAGAGGGAGACATACTGAAGCCTAGGAGTTAAAGCTGAGCCTGGGTGGCATAGCGAGACACAATCTCAAAATGAAAAACCAACCAAGGGAGTAAAAGAAAGGGTCAGAAAGGGAGGGAGGGGGAAGGAAAGAAAAGATAGGAAGAGGGGGAAGGAGAGGAGGGTAGAAATGAGCTCCCTTGGATACATTAGGCTGAGACTCAAACCCAGAATCCTGACATTTGCCCAGAATCCTGAGTCTGCCCAACTTTCTCCTAGGATCATGTATCTTCCCTGCCTTGCTAGAGGCTGGGTACCCCCCTTCCTGTCTCTTTCATGGAAACAGTGGATCCTACTCTATGGGCAGAGGCCAGATAGAGGCTACAGTGAGACGGAATCATTGTCAGGAAAACGGGGGGGGGGGGGGAGGCTTTCCTTTCACCAACTGATTTCTTTCCCAGGGGATACAACAAACCCAGGGAACACGAAGGCTCCAGCCCTAGGGTCCTGGGCTCAAACAGTGCAAAGATTACACTGATTTTTCTGAGAAGGCAGAACACTGTCTCCCAAGGAGGATGTCACTGGAGCAGATGGCTCTTCAGTTCCTAGGACCCACTGCCAACGTTGAAGACAGTACAGTACTGGCTGCTTCTGAAGCAAAGCATGCAGGCTAAGCATGGCTCCTTCCTGTTCTAACCTTGCAAGTCAGCATTGTGCTCATTTGACAGATCAGGAAACTGAGGTTATTGAGGTTAGGTAACTTGACCAAGGTCACATATTTAGAAAGTGGTAGAGCTTTTCAAAATACAAACGGGGGAAATGCCCATCATCTGTAGAAAAGTTTTCAATAAAGCCTAAGAAGACAGGATTCCAGTTAACCCTGCCTTACCCAGAAAAGTGAATTCCCCAGAACACCCTGCACACCGCATGTGGCTGGGTGTATGCACTCGCTTAGTATTCTGATTAACAACAGAGTCCTCAGTAAACAGGGGCCAACCACAGGAAGAAAAATGTTCAGAAATCAGAAGCAATGTTCTCTGAATTTACTGAGTGCTTGGAGATCCCCAGAACTAGAGATGGGAGCTGTTGCATCCACGAGCCTTAGAGACACAAGCTCCCAGTGGGACCCCCAGTGAGTCCAGCCTCTGCAGCGCTCAAGGAAAAGCAGCCAGTGTTCAGCCACTCATCCACAGTGTGGTCTCCCATCTACAAAATCAGAGGGTAGCAGTCTGCTCAGAGGGAAATCCTGTGGCTTTAGTTGCCAGTTCAGAGCTTTGGATCCTAGGGAGGCTTCTCCCTCCAGGAGTTCTTGGATCTTGGGAAGCCCAGGATGGAGCATCATGGGAAGGAGGAACTGCAGACTCTGGAGTTCATCAGGAATCTTCCTGCCCAGATCACATTGGCTGAACAACGCAGCCTGTTTGTTATTCTTAGCCATCCTTTATTTCTCTACTTCCCCTTGACAGCCAACAATGAACCTGAGATGGAGCTCAGCAAAAAGGAAGGATGCTCTCCCACCTGGAGTAAGTCTAATCCATTAGCACATGCCTTCTGAGTCCACTGCATTAGCACGTGCCTTCACCTACCAGCCTGTGCACACACCACTGTACCCAGTAGTTTAAGGAGGAGCTGAGAGACCCCCAAAGTGCCAACTCTTCTGTGCTAGCTCTTCTGCAGCCTTTGCCATCCCTCAGTGACAGACCCACATTTGTGCACCAGACCCAAGAGGCTCCTCAGAGCATGCCACAATGATGTAGGGTCTCCTCTGCTTCCTGTCCTGTTTTCCGGTCATCACTGAAGTGTCAGAAAGGGAAGATGTTCCCAGCGGTCACCTGGAGTCAAAAGCTCCCTACATGGGATTAACAGGTGTCTCCCCACCCCAAACCACCTATCACACTTTAGTACAAGTATTAGGAGCTACTCCCAAGACCCCACTGTAGAACCAGCATACAGCACCAGCCCCCTCCATAGATCTTGGGCCGTGACAGCCAGTCTGCCTACCTAGAACCAAGGATGAGGTTGGAGATTTCAGACAAAATTCCTGTTCAGATGCTCAGTTGACCCTGCATGGGCCACGACCTTGGCCACTTTGGGTGCTCAGCCTTGTGAATGTGTCAGGCACGCTCTCCCTGTATGCAACACTGTACCCCTGCCATTGTATGTGTCTGTAAGGACTCTTCTGGTTGAGAGCAGCTGTTGCCTGCCTACCTGGGAGCTCAATACAGATCTTGCTTACAGGGTACATTTTGTGCTGAGGTAGCAGCTGGGCCCAGGCGGCTGTGCAGCAGGCCCCTGCCAGGTGTCCTGGGTGGCCAGGGAGATGAGCCAGCAGCATCTCTTCCTCACACCTGTCTCCAGGTCAAGATGAACTTGAGGCCAGCGTGGGCCCAAGGCAGAGAATTACTGAGTCTGCAAAGCCTGAGCCACCCCCTCAAGAGCAAGGGACCACCTGAAGCCAGCTCTGCAGAGACCAGAGTCCACACAGGTGACCTTCAGATAGGACAAGTTGCTGAAGAGAGCCCAGGAGATCTCTTTTTGGCCCACCCCCTCCCCGTCTGGCAGTTCAACCTACTGGAATTAGATTAAAATAATAAACGTTGTTTGAATGTCTGTTCGGTAAAAAAAAAAACTTTATTAATTGGTACTTCTGAGTAAGGATCCGAATGATGGCCAGAGGACATGTGCCACCAAAGCAAATGGCCTGAGGCAGTTTCAGGGGTTAGTGACAAGGCATGATGAATGAACACTGATTCTCTTCAGGTTAGCTTCTGGTATTCTTTATAAAAGGCAGCATCCAAGAGTAGCAGAGACTCCCAAGAACGCCAATATCAGGCTTTCGGAAAAGCATTCGCTATGCTCCACTGAGTGTTAGGATGCTGCAAGCTGGTAGCTCCAGATAAGTACCGGCAACGCGGAGTCCTGTGATAGCCTACAGGATTGCCTGAAGTTGGTGAGGATAGGGTAGAAGGAGCCCCGTCCCTTGCCAAAGTCCCCAATTCTCTGGCCACTCAGTAAAGGATGCACCAGGACTGCAGGAAGCAAAGTCCCCTTGGTCAGCTCTTTGCGCCCCGCCCCTCCCTTCCCAGCCCCCTTTGGAGCGGAAAAGGGAACTATGCGGGACTTGGGACTTTCAGTGACACCCGAGGGGCCGCGACGCTCCTGCCCTGGAACCCTTGTCTGGCAATTATTTGGGCCCCAGAGAAATATCGGTGGCCTTGGCTAACCGAATTATTCTTTCGGTTTGAGCCAGCTCTTCTTTTTGACTCAGATCCGGCAGAGAAGGAAAGCGCTTTCCGAAAGCCCCGCGGGTTGTCTGAGATGGTAGATGCAGCTAGCTCCCCGAGGGCGGCGCGGCTCCGAACCCCGTATGCGCATAGCCACTGGCGACTCTCGCTGGAGTCAGCCGATGTCCAGAGTTGTTGGGTACTAGGCAAAGGTTCGGTTGATCCAGCACATGCTTAAGCCACCAAAATAGCAAAAGAAACATGCTTAGAAGGTATCTAATATATTTCCCAGTGAGTTTCGAATCACATTTGCAGGGGAGTCAGGGGGACTGGTCACAGCTTTGTGGAATTTCTTTACAGGGGACAGACAGACAGACAGACAGAGGGCCTTTTGTAGCATGTCGTTTTCCCTCCATCAGTCTCTGGGGCCCTTGGGCCTCAGCAGGATGTTAATAATTTTTATTTTTTTGAGTCCCCATCTCAAATCCCTGGAGACACAGGGCTGCACCCAGCTGTTATTTTGCAGAATTTTTCTTGTATCAGCCGACGGTTCTGCTTACTGCTCCTAGAACTGAGTCACAAGGGGATATGGGGATTTCTGAGCTGTTTCAAAATGTGCCTGGAGTATTAGGGTGTTCGTGCAGCCCGTGTTTATTTAAAATGTAGAAAATAAAAAGCCCCCAACAAAGAGGACACACACATGCAGAAGCTGGGAGGGGGAGGTGGGCGGGGGCTCTCTACCTTTCTTCTTGGGCTTCTATCAACTGCTTGTCTAGGGTCATTTTTGAGAGCAACACTTGCTTCCTCCTCAGTCTGTCTAACTCTTTTACTTACCCATCCTGAGGTCTCCTGAGCTCAGTATAAGACATCAGGCAAGCCAGTTCCACTAGGGACCTGAGTTTCTCTTCTGGAAAAAAAAAAAGGCAGTAACCTGGTGGCTCTGATGCTCCAGGAAACAGTCAGGCAACTAGGGGGTACTTTTCCTAATGGGAGAGATACCTACGGCCACTGGCCGATCATAATGGCGTGGGGTTGTTTATAGGAGCGCGGTATGGCATGTGTCACAGCTGAGGGGTTGGCGGGAAGCCATATGAATGATACAGGGAGGCTGGACACCTGCTTTAGACAATGCCTTGAGAGTTGAGGTGACCAATCTGCTGGAAATTGGCAAGTCTGGGAAGAAAACAGCACGATGGGGTGGGGTGGGGTGGATGGCATTCGTAAGTGCTTGGTGCAAGAAGAGCGCACAGGGGGTGGCCTGAAATACGTCAGGAAGATGTAGACACCAAGTTGCCATGATGCCTGAAACCATCCCTGATCCCAAGCCCCTCCACACAGTGTCTGCCTTCATCTGGGAAAAGTACCACCCAGGCAAGCCTGAAAGAAGTTGCTGAGGCCAAGGAAAAGAGAGAAGGCAGTTCGGACAGAGCAGAGGCCACCTAGGCCAGGACCCTGGGTAAAGACCACAGGACATAGGACAGGCAGTTGGGAAGACTCAGGCCGAACAACTTTAGGATGTCCATGGTGGCCCAAGGTAGTGGCGCGCTGTGGAAACAGAACTCACCTATGATGGACAGGGAGCATGAATTTTTTTTTTTTTTTGAGCCTGTATGGTTCTCTGTACACACCTGCCTGTACACACACACACAAATGTGTGAACACAGGTCAGTGTCCATGCTAATTCAGTGCACGTGGTAGCTCGGAGAGGTACCGTAGGGATGGGGAACATGTTTGGCAAAGCTGGAAAGAAGCACTTGGGGGGAGGGGGGGAGGCATCGGGACTGGTGGGCTCTTCCAGCAGGTGCTGTTTCAAATAATGAACATTGTTACAAAGTCAGCAAGGGTCGTCCCCACCAGTGCCAGCTGCCAGCTGGATGCTACCAAGTTCATACAAGCAGAGAGTTTGGGTCTGGGGTGGGTGGGTGAAGTAGGGGTGGTGGATTAGGAAGGAATGTATCTTGTGTTCTCACACCAATGAAGCTGGGACCCCTCCAAGCCGGAAGGCTTTTATATTTGAAAGACCTCTTGGGCTCACTATCATCAGGTGTTGTGGTGGATACCTTTAACTCCAGCACTTAGGTAGCTAAGGCTGGAAGATCAAGAGTTCCAGGCTATCCTGGGGCACAGAGTGAGATCTTTTAAAAATAAAGCCCCAGAGTCCTTTTGAGAATTGAGTCCTAGAACAGCCTGTCTCCCTAAAGCCCGAGTTTCCAGCATGGAGAGGGTTAACAGGGACCGTTCAAATTAGGAACTTCCCACAGTGGTGTTCTCAGCATCAGAACCTGGGACCCTACCAGGGACCCAAGGATTCTTCAAGCTATGACCTGAAATCTGGGAACCCTAATCTGGTAGAGGGGTCTAAGGACCCAACTCCATATCACCAAGGCTCTGGCCTGGCGACTACTCTGTCTAAGCCTCCCCTGGGTGATCAGGGGACTTAACTGTGCATGTGGCCAGGCCCTGGTACAAGAAAGGCCCAATGTGTGTGTGTTTCTATGTCTCTGTGTCTCTTCCCCCCCCCCATGTGTGTGTGTGTGTGTGTGTGTGTGTGTGTGTGTGTGTGTGTAGGTCTACCTCTTACCCATTTCTTGCCCATGACTTCCCTGAGGGAGAAACACGGCTGTTATGGTCTGGATGCTGTCTGGTGAGTCTCCAAAGGTCTCATGTGCGGGTATTTAATCACACTGTCGGGTATTGGGGTTGGACACCAATGCTGCTTGCAGGGAGGATACTCTGGGGAGTGATTGGGGTGCGGTGGGGTGGGGTGGGTCCCTGTGGAGATACCAAAGTAGATATGCTCATACTTTTTTCTCTCACCATGTAATGGCCTCTGCCATCCCCCCACCCCCCACCCCCGACTCTTGTCAGTAAGAACTGACACCTGCTGCTGGCCCTCAACCCCAGACCTTCAGAATCATGAAGCCATATGAACTCTACTTTCTAACTCTGTCAATTTGTGGTGCTGTGCTAGGAGACAGAGAAGAAGCAAATCCACACAGAGAATCTGCCCAGTCAGAGGCTATTTCCACACAGCGAGCCACCCTGACCACCCCAAAGGCCTATTTTTCACCCTCACAGTAATCTTGCAAGCTAGATCCTGCTAAGGGAACTTCAGCCACAGGGAAACTGGTCAGAAAGTAGTCTGCACCATCTGCTAGTGAGGAGGCCAGGACTGGGAAGTGTTCCTTCACGTGGTTCCTGAGTCGGAGAGCTTTCAGTCTGGACTGTCAAAGAGTTTTCATAGTACTAACTCAGCTGGGGATGTAGTTCCTTGATAGATTGTTTGTCCAGTCTCCTTGGAACCCGGGGTTCAAACCTCAATACGGAGAAAATAACATAGTAAGGTGCTTAGTTGGGTGTGCCGGTTCATGCCTCAAATCTCAGCACTCAGGTATGAAGACTTAGAACTCAAAGCCAGCCTGGGCTATTTAGTGAAACTCTGCCTCGTCAAAATTAATTAATCAAAAAGGCAAACCAAATCATTACAAGGAATTTAGGGGTGGGCTAGTCGTGTTAGCTTTAAGATTGCCTGGAACTAGAAGCCAGGGGGAAGTCTCTGGGGGGATACCAGAGAAATTATGTGCCAAGTGTTAGGGTTAGGGTCACTGGAAGATGAGACCAAATCTGTGTCTTGCTGTGACACAATTAGGGATTAGAGCTACAGGGTGTCGGAGGGGGAAGGGGGCGGGAACGCTACTAGTGTCGTCCTCCTCGCCTCTCAAAAGCCTGCGGAACACACGGCAGGTAAGGCACAGAAGCAATTAAAAAGAAAGGGTGAGAGAAAAGATGAAAATCAAGGCCAAAGACACACACAGCAGAGGATTGGGAACCCTTCCGGGTCTCTAGCCCCTGAAGCTCTCCAGACATCAGTCCTAGAACCCGGGGCAGGAGCAGGGAAGCACGGAAGAGAGGGAACCCAGCTCCGTCCCACTGCAGGCTGTCAAACTTTCCCCGAGCCCCTTAACAGCAGGGTAAACTGAGGCCTGACCTGCTGCTCCCGCCCCAACTCGCTGGTTCTCGCCGGGCGGAAGCCCAGCCCTGGTTGGCAGCGCCAAGGCCCGCGGCTCTGCTCCGCTCCGGGGCAGGCCGAGCGCGGAGCCCGCCAGTCGCTCCCGCTCCTGGCCCTGCTGCTCGGCCCGGAGCCCGCCTCTCCCGCTCTGATGTAAGCTGATATTTTAATTCTCTTACAAGGAATGGTGTTTAGAGAAATGACTTAACCGGATTACTCATCGTCGATAATGACTTGGCCCAGCTCCGAGGCTATTCCTAGACGTGACGCTTGAGGCTTTGATTCTCTTTACTTTTGCACACGCCCCCCAACAAACACACACCCCCGCAACCCCCCCCTTCCCTCCCAATGCCAAGAAATTACAGTGAGCGGCAACTCCGCCCCTACACTCCCCCCTCTAGCAAGGCATCCTGGGAGATGGAGTTCTCTTTTGATTCTGGGAGCACTCCCAGCACTCCCCATCCCTGCGCTGAGCATTGAGGTTAGGCGGGAGCAGAAGTCACTTAAGTGAGATATGTTTCAGTTTATCCACCTGTCAAATGGGAGGAACAGTCAAGAACCTTCATTCAAAGAGAATAGAAATGAAGTCCTTCTCCAGTGTACTGACTCCCAGTCTAGACTTATTGATTTGTGACAAACTATGACACAAGGAACCAAAGTCTGGTTGCCCTGTTCCCAGGACCAGGCACATAGTCAACCTTTTCTTACTCCTTCCAGACTAAACCTGGGCATGAACTTGTACAGCATCTGCCCTCTGTTCCTCAACGTCCCAAAAGTATTCTGGGGACAAATACAATGCCTATTTTGTAGGGACCAAGTGATATGCCAGGTAAGACACAGGAATGGGGGTGGGAATCTGTTGGAGAGAAAATGCAGATTCTCCAGCGCCCTCTTTGCTGTCTGTTAGTGGCTATGACTGTGTCTACCTTGGTGCCAATGCACAGAACACATGTTGGTAAAATGGATGGATGGATGGATGGGCACAGACAGTATCATCCCTGTCTTCTCTGATAAGTCACTTGTGGCTCTGACAAGCAAAACAACTCTCACAAGGCTGCACATCTGGGCTATGTATGAGTGCAGATGAAAACCCCAAATGCTCCCCTACCCCAAGAGGAGTCAACTGTCACCTTTCAGGTGCAGGAAGTTCAGTATCTTGGGTTTCTGTTGGGTAGGGAGCGGGCCAGGGAGCCCCCAACCCCAAAGCCAGCACTAACCCAACACAGGAAGCTGCTCCAGATTCAGCTGGGAGGTACAGAGGGCTTGGAGTATCTGCTTTTAAGTACCCTGGAGCCAGTGACCATACTTCTCCTAGGAAATTGTCCCTTGGTGATCTGGGACACAGCTCTATCCCAGCATTGTCGGTTCATCCCTACCCCGTCCCCAAAGGCCACAAGCTATTCTTGTCTCTTTCTAAAATACGCATTTGAAACCATGAGCCCATTTTTTCCATTCCCGGACACGGGTATGGTCTATTTCGAGCATTTGTTGTTTTCCATGAGTTGCAAATGCCACTGTGAATCTAGCCTTCCCTGGACAGCTAGCACAGGGGGTGGGGAGCAAGGCAGGGCCAACAGTTAAAAATACTCCTCCCCCACTTCATTCCCCTTTGAAAACAAGGCCCCAGAGGCATTTTGCAACTGCTGAGCCTGGGAACAGAGCAGAAACGGGGGGGGGGGGGGGGGGGGAGGCTGCTTGTCCTGTTTTTTGAGCACACTGAACAGCTTTGAAGGTCTCAGATGAAGCGTGGCACTGACTTTCCTGCGTGACTTCCAGCAACTTGCTAAACCTCTCAGGGCCTGCAAGCTCCAGGCTGAGATCCATCCCCAAGGTCTGGTCCCTAGAGATGGACCAGCATGAGGCATTAGAAGGTAGCTTTAGCTCAGTCACTCCCCCAAAATCCTCTGAGAGATCTAGAATTTTCTCGGCAGGATTCAGGTAATCAAGGGAAAAAAGACTATTGAGATCCCACGAAGGCACAGACAGTAGTAGATGCTAACGGAGAAGTTGATCCGTATTTTAACTGTAGTCATCTCTGTTAGCATTCTGTCTAAACTCCATCCCACAGATACCTGGCAACAGCCAGGTATGCTCCGCCCCACAGTTGCCTGGCAACAGCCAGGTGGGCCTGGCCCACAATGAAAGGGGCTGCTTGCCCCTCCTCTCTCTCTGATCTCTTGGGTCTCTGATCTCCTGTCCCTTACATCTCTTATCCCTCTTGTTCCCTTCCCCCCCTCCACGTGGTCATGGCCGGCCTCCACCTCTCCACTTCTCTCTCCCTCTCTCTGCCTTTCTCTGCCTGTACTACCCTCTTAACTCCCCTCCCCATGCCCTAAATAAACTCTATTCTATACTATACCTTCGCGTGTGACTGATCCCTCTGAGGGAAGGGATACCTCGGCATGGGCCCACTGAGGCACACCCTTCCCCCACACCTCCCTCCCCACACCCATAGGACATATATCTTTATTCTTTTTATAAACACATCAATCTCTGACAAAAACAATCAGAATTATGTCAGCTAAAACACACACACTAAACAAAGTTACATGTTTTACCATACCATGAATACATATTATTTATGAAAACAAGTAAGGAACATTCTAAAAGACTCTCCAATCTGATAAGGAGAGGGAGGGAACTGGATTTGGAACAGGGCCAGAGAAGACTGATTTATTCTCAATGCCTTTTTCCGGGAAGATTGTGTTTATGCATTAATGGTGTTTTGTTTTTCTTCTGGAGGCTGCCAGAGAGACAACCAAGACATGGTGGGGCTGATGACTGCTCACGCTATCCTGAGCTGGTGTTCTGTGGATGGAGGGTGATGAAGGGAGGTGGCTGTGAGCCGGGGCAGGAGTGTGTAAAACAGAAGCTTGAGCAAGTGGAGCATTTGTGCTTTTAGGAAGGACAAATGGAGGTATCATTCCTCAGCAGGATTTATTAGCGGTTGTAAATTACTTTCTGTTGCAAATAGTTGCCTCAGGAGACAATTAAATTTAGATCATATTGTTCTCAGGTTGCCCCAGACAGGTGTTGACTTGCTGAGGCTTTGCACAAGCAGCACTGCCTAAGAGTGTGCTCTCCTGCTGGTTGGTAGAATCCTCCTATCCAGAGGTAGGATTAGCTGTGGTTTTGGAAGGTAATGAGTACCTCATTGGCGGATGTAGCCGATCCAGGAGGTAGTGGATGGTCTATACTGTGACACTGAAGGCGGAGTGCAGATCTCCATACCTAACCTGGCATTGTGGCTAGTCCAACCAACCAGACCTTACCAAATGAACACAGTGGAACTAGAAGCCTGTGAAGTTTCCAGGTGGTATCTCTCGGTAGATAGCATGTCTGCCAGAGTCTCGGATCTCTTGAGGTAGACTGTGGTTTGTAATCTTGGATGTGGGAGGTACTGTTACAATCATTATTCTGAGCTGTTAAAAATATTGACGACGATGTGCCTGTTACCAGGTCGGCAGGCACAAACACAATTATCTACCAAGCTCAGTGTTGCCTGCTCCAGGCCGAGCTCCAGGTCTGCCATTCCGGAGTCTATGGATAAAACCCAGAGGGTCAGAGTCACCAAATGCAGACTGTCCATTTGTTCAGTGTGAAGGAGAGCATTAAAATGTTGGGGACTTGGGGGACTTGGAATCTGTGCCCCGATTCCAAGGTTGATCTCTAGCCCTACCACCTACCAGTAATATGAGCTAATTAATCTCCCAGGCCTGTTTTGCTCTATATAATGAAGATAATGATGGTGTGAAACGCACAGAGATGTATTACGTATTATAGTTAATCAACAGAATTTGATTCTGGGGATACCAACTACATACTAGGAACAGAGTTCAAGTCCAAGCCTTTCAGCTAATAAGGCTTTGTGCTTTTAAATTTCAAGTTTTAGCGTCATCTTCTATAACCCACACAGGTCCAAATGACTGCTCTGCCTAATCTTGTCCACACTCACCTTCAACTCGTTCACTTCCTCTTTGCACGGTTCATCTTGTGGCTGTCACTCAGTCTACATGATATTTGTAGACATGGGCATTTCAGGCAGGCCTAGGACATTAGGCCTAGGCCACGGACTTTCTAGATTGGCCCCTGGTAGGCAAACAGTACTTACCTCTCTATGTGAAGCTGGAAAGGATGGAACCGGCCAGGACCACTTCAGGTAAAAGCCAGAAGCACTTTAACCCCACCCAGTCTTTGGCACTTTTTCTAAGACCCTAATTTTGCCTCTAGGGAAACCAACAGACACAAGGCAGCGGTGATTCTTGAGTTTTCTACATCAGCCCCTCGCTGGAAAGTGGGCGCACACTACAACTCCCAGACATCCTCGGGCTTAAGGGACGGAGTCCGCTCCGCCCTAGAAAACTGGATCCACCAATGGGAGCTCAGAGCGCGGCGGGGGCGGGCCCAGGGGCCGGTCCACGGGGAGGAGGCAGTCGAGCGGCGCCGCAAGTCAGTCGCGCCGAGAGCGCTGGGACAGGACGGCTGTGCGCTTCGACGGTCTCCACGCGGCTACGCGCGATCTCGCTGGGCTATGGGTAAGCGGCTGGCGGGCGACGCCAGGGTCAGAGGGCTGGGGTTCCGGAGCGATCGTGGCCCTCTGGGCAACCCGAATGTCTGCGTGCTCTTTTCTCGTGGAAAGTCACAGGGGCTTCCCAAGCGTTTATCTCGAAACCCTCCTCTCCGGCTCTGGACTGAAATTCACTGAGCCTCCCACACTTCCTGCTGCGGTTTCAATCTCGAGCTGCTCTGGGTCCATTTGTTGTGACAGCTGTCAGCAGCAGTTTCTCGACCGCGGGCCCCTCCCTGCCCCGTGCCAGCCCAGCGCTTCTCAGAAGCCGCGGCGCCCGGGCCGCGCGCAGCGCTTCCCACTGCGGCCCCAATTCCTGAAAGTGACTGCGCGGGTTTTGAAGAAATTGCTCAATGCGCTTTGAAGAATCAACGGTTCCTCTTTTCTGCCGAGGGACATGCTGATGGTTTGACGGTCACAAGCTTCAGATCCCCTGCTCCTTCCCTCTTCTCTTTACTTTTCTGTTTCTTTTTCTTTTCAACCCCCAGCAGGAAAGACGGTTTCTTTTTACCCGCCTAGTCTTCTGGAGTTTCCCTCTCTTCCCTCGGGCCTCTTCAAAGGGACAGGGTGGTGGCCCCGGACCGGGGGTGTTTAGTGGAGGGAGGGCAGAAGCTCAGGCTGCCAGGGTGCGACGAACAAGTTTGGCTTTGCTCTCATTGAGAACTAGGGGCACAACCACACCACCGCACCTGCGACCGTCCACACTGCCCAGGCGTTGCCCCCTGGCTGGGATCACACCCCATACCCTAGCCCACAGGCACAGTGGGGCCAACCCTGGGCTGGGAAGGCCTCAAATTCATCCCAAGTTGCGCCGCATCCCCTGGTTTGCAGTCTTTCATTTCTGAGGAGTGTAACAGGTGCTCCTTGCCCCGCCCCGCGGGCACTGTTGGGAATTGATGCAAATCTGGGGATCCTAAAGAGGATGCAGGGGCAGGGGAGAGTTGGGGATGTTAGCTAGAGGGTCTGGTCTCCACAGCAGTTAGAGTCCTAACTGATTGTTTGAGCTAGAACTTGAAGTGACAGAGGCAGAATGGGCCTTAGAATTATATACCCCACCCCCATCTTCTTTTACAGAGAAACTGAGGCATAGAGACAGGCTCAGGTCTGACAGTGCGTGAGGGCCAGGCTTCGAAGACTCCTTGCTCTTTCTTTTCTTTCCTGGTGGCCTTCTGCTGTCCTAGCTGAGAAGCTGATCTGTAATGGTGTACATTCCCTCTTGGACCAGAGTAGCAGGCACTGTGCTAAGGTGAGGAGAAAGGAAAAGTGAGGTCCGGAAGTTCCCTGTGTGGGGTTCTAGTCTCCTGTTGAGTCACCCTCTGCAGCTTGTTTCTGCATAAGTGGAGTGGGAAAACCGGAAATGATCCATATAGAGAGCTCTGTTTTCACCAAACATATGGACAGAGGAGTGGGTCCATGAAGACTCAATCCTTCCAGGAGTAGGATCTCTTGGGCTATCTCAGGGCAGTGGTAGTCTGGAATCTTGTACCTGGTGCCCCTACACACCTCTCTTTGCCTTTATGCACCTTCCAGAGCTCTCAGCTTGTCTCAAGCCACTAACAGAGCTTGGCAGAGGTGCCAAGGGTAGGTTGTGGCTGGTTCTGTACCCTGGATCCTCAGACTCCTGTCCAGCTGTCCTCAAGGCTGGCTCTTGGCAGGACCCCCCCCCCCACACACACACACACAAACTGCCTACTGGAGCAAGACCAAGGAGGAGAATGCCAGGCAGCCGGCTTCTGGGCCACAGAGTGGACTGACTGCTTCAAAGGCTGTCTTTGTTTCCTCTCCAGCGTGAGCTAAGAGAAACTTAAGCCAAGGACCTCAGGCGAGGGGGTGAGGCTGTGTCTACTGGTTGTTATTGAGGTTACCTTTGCCATTATTGTTGTAATTGATGCAGTGTTCCCAGCCAGTGAGTTTTCATGAAAGGAAGTGTCACTTCCTTCCCATCACAAGCAGAGTGACTGGGGTAAGCAAAGGAAGGAGAGGGAGGGAAAGTGGTAGCCACACCTAGTGTGCCAGCTGAGGGGAGTGAGCCTTGAACCCTGTCTGAGCATCAGTGTTCTCAGATCAGGAACATACTTAGGTCAATCTTTCAGGAGCACCCTAGGGAGAATCGGATACATGGGGACAGGTCGGTGTCAGCGAGGTGATTTGTAGGGCAAAGCACATTTCTTGCTTTCTTCTGCTTAGAATACTGGCACTGAGCCTAGCACACCCAGCTCACAGATGAGGGGAGAGAGCTACAGAAGCAGTGCTGGAGATGATAAAGGACACACCCAGCTTGGCAAGGTGGTGCACGCCTCTAGTCCCAACGCTAGGGAATCATACATTCAAGACCAGCCTGGGTTACACAGAGAGACCCTGTCCGAGGCAAACATCTAACACAAAAGCAAAGAAAAGACAGCACCCCCGTGTGGTTCTAGCTCCCCCCCACCCCCCACTTCGTCCAGCACAGTTTCATCTGATCTCAGCTCATTGGCTGGAAGGGCAGGGGGCAGGCTTACAGGGCCCCTTGATATCCCGACAGCCATCTCTCTGCCTCAGTGACTCCTCCGCAAGGTGACTCTCACTACTTTTCATCTTCTCCCTTTACAGAGAGCCTTTGTCTACCCAGACAGCAGGTTACCATTTCTTCAGAGGCTCTCCATAGTGTCCAACAAGTCTCCCTTCCTTAAAGGTGATAGATACCCTGTGTTACAAGGTGGGGCCCTGGGAGACTCCAAGGAAGACACTTGATTCACACCACAGGCCTTCTGCCCCTTCCTATTCGGGGCCTGGTTGGTTCCGTGGTTCACACTGACCTATTCTTGTTAGCAAGGGGATGGGACTGTACAGATCCACTCAGGCAGTGTGGGGAAGTTTATACACTCTGAGCTTAGTAGGATAGCAGAGGTCTCCCTCTCCTATTTAAGCTGTAGACCTTAGGGTCAGGCTTTTGGCACCATCAGACTTTTGGAGTTTGGAGTCTCAGCTTTGCCACCGGAAAGCTGTGTGCCCCTGAGGCAGGTTGTCTGACTTCTCTGAGCCTCAGGCATGACTTTTGTAAGGCTTGTGTAGATGCTCGGCCCCAGGCAGCCCAGGAGAGATTAGTGAGCCATAGCTAACGCAGATGGCTTGAAAACACCAGCTTTGGAAAGCTTGGAAAGGGAGACTGAAACCCAGCCCTTTAGTGCTGTAGCTTAGAATCTACAGGCCTGAGCTGCCTCAGACACAGCCTTGGAATTGACCCACAAGGGCCTTCCTTGGGCAGCCCCCCTGCTGTACCTACCTGTGCCTGCCTTCCTGTCACCTTGGAAGGAACTCTGTCAAACTGTGGTCTCTTAGCTTCCCTGGGTCCTTGTATGGAGAGTGGAGCAGGAAGCTCAGGGAACTGCGGCATGAAGACCTGCCATTGCACAGAAGGAGCAGACCAGGGATAAAGTTGTTTCTCAATTTAAGTGCATTTCAACCAAAATCCCAATGTGTTTTGTTGTTGTTGTTGGTTATTCCTTTAGAGGGGTGGTTCTTAACTTTCCTATGCTGCAACCCTTTGATACACACAGCCCCTCATGCTGTGGTGACCCCCCCAACTGTAAAGTTATTTTCATTGCTCCTTCATTAACTGCCATGTTCTACTGTTAGGAGTCATAATGTAAATATCTGATACGCTGGGTATCTAGTAGGTGACCCTTTGAGAGGGGTCGCGACCCACAGGTTGAGAACCTGTGCCTATATCGTCCACAGAAGAATATCCAAGGAAGACCTGACTTCTGTGTGGTGAACTCTTTCATCAAGCTCCAGACGTTAAAAGTTAAAACCATACATGGATGCAGCGCTCCAGAGTGAGTGGGACAGACTAGAAAGTCTAGGGACAATCCAGGCATGCTTCTGTCATATGTGAGATTGTGGGGAAAGTGACCTTCATTTACCAGAGGGGTGTCACTAGGCCAGCACTGGGAACCAATGGAGCAGCAGAGGAGATTATGGGTTGACCCCTACCTCACGCCTCACGCCTCACACTAGAAGACAGTTTAGATGTGCCACAGGGAGACTTTAATCCCTGTTATCATGATGGTTTCATGAATAGAAAAGTCCTGTGTGGATGACACTGTGGAAAGCAGAGACTGTCTTCTTGAGCCCTCTTCTCTGCTCACAAGTAGGACGATGCAGGACTGGCCGGGAAGGGAATTACACAGGCTCTGAGGTACAGAGGACTTGGTTTATAGCAGCAGCAGTGAAACAGGGACCGTGGCGTTCTCCTGCCTTACAGGTGGGGTGATCCTGAGAGAGGGGAGTCACCAGTGCCACCAGTGCCTTCTCACCCCTTGTAGGTGGGACCCAGCCTGCAACATCATGGGTGGGCCTTCTATCAGGAGGGGCAGGAGCCAGGCTGGCGGGGATACAGTCTCAGTCCACGGTTGTGGGCTTTTATAGTAGAACCAATGACTTACCTGGAGCCCATGTCTATAAATGATCAGGAAAATGAGTTAGGACTGCCAGAGACAGGACAAAGGGTACCCTGCCCCCTCATCCGAAGCTGCAGAAGTTGGAGCCCAGGAGGTCCTGCCAGGGACGGAGAGAGTGATAGCATGGCCAGAAAAGAATGGACACCAAGTTCATTTGGGGACTCGGGACATAGTGATAGAATAACTTTGTGGATCAAGGCGGGAGCTCTGACCTCTTTTCCATCTGGAGCCAAACAGCTTGGATTGGTGATTTCCTTTCCAGGTAACCCGAGTGCCCTACTCCAGGAGATTGTCCCTGAGTGAGTTCATATCCCGATGAACTGGGCATCACGGGTAGAGATCACCAAATAGGTAGCTGTCCACCTGCAGCCTACTGGGACCCCTGGGAGTCTTAGATTCCGATGAAGCCTTACTCTGGCCAGGGAGGTTGTCATGGTCCAACTGTCTTATTCTTTTGAGATCCAGGGGCTGTGACATGCCAGATCTTTGTGTCACACTAAGGGATAGATGGAGACAGGAGTGTTAAGAGACTCAGACCAGAACAAGAGGTATGTCTGGTTGTCTGACTGGAGAGTCACCCAGAGAGTCACCCAGAGGTAGCAGAGATCCCCCAGCACCTTTTCTTCCCTGTCACAGAAGTAAAGACGGAGACATGGAGTTCCAGAGAATGCGGTAGAAAAGAGAAGACACTCGTCAGTCCCTAGGGTTTCTGGAGACTGACCATGAATCTAATGTCAGTAGCTGTCTAAGAGGGTATCCAAGTCATTTACACACTGACAAGAGTCAGGATGAGCTGGGCAGTGGTGGCGCACGCCTTTAATTCCAGCACTCGGGAGGCAGAGGCAGGTGGATTTCTGAGTTCGAGGCCAGCCTGGCCTATAGAGTGAGTTCCAGGACAGCCAGGGCTACACAGAGAAACCCTGTCTGGAAAAAACAACAACAACAAAGAGTTAGGATGAGCATCTCTGTGAGAGTATTTCACCATTTTATGAGGACTTCGCCAGTGGTGACAATAACCCCAGCAAGTCATTGATCCAGTGGTCAGACCGGCTTTGTCTTGAGTTCTGGTGTCCTAGTGAGATGCTGAGCCTCTTGACCTGTCTGGCCTCAGCTTTCCCCTCCTGGGACTAAATGAGAGAAAATACCTGCAAAGTCCCAGTCCCAAGTCAGGGATCGATACAATGTGAGCAAACACAGGCATGGATGGCTGCACTTGTGTGAACTGTCAAAGGGAGAGCCTTTCAGGAGCTGAACAGCCTAACGCTGGGTCCTCTGGGTCACATGGCTGTGGGACCAGTGTCCCAAGGTTTTCCTTCTTCCTTACCCTCCTCCTTTTCCTCCTCCCCTCCTCCTTTGTTTATCGAGACATGGTTTCTCTGTGTAGCCCTAGCCATCCTTAGAACTGAGAGATCTGCCTGCCTCTGCCTCCCAGGTGCCAAGTTAAAGGTATGTGCCTATGCTGATAGGAAAATGAGAGATTCTTTTGCCCTTGCTGACAGGAAAATCTTCCAGCTTCCTTCGCCTGGACAGCTCAGGGTTCTCTGAGCTGGAGCAAACCAAGAGTTGGTCCTATTAACTGTACCAGATTAACAAATGAGAAGGCAAGGTCGTCATACAGGCTGTGATGGCCCTGCCGTCCAGGAACTCAGTTGGATAAAACAGATCAGAGCAAGTGGTCCTGGCCTGGAGGACAGAGGGCTGCCCCTGTGGCCACTTCCAGGCCTTGGGCTGTCCGGACTCTGGAGCTCTGGATTCCAGCCATTGACCTGGTCTACAGAGCCAGTTCCAGGACAGCCACCCCTTTAATTGGACATGGTATCATGTAGCATGTAGTTTCTACTACCCCACTTTAAGCTCTGGGCAGACCGTGCTGCCAGTCCCCACCCAGGAGCCACCCCGGATCCAAGGATGGAACACACACACATTAGCTTATTTTTGATAAGCTTTCGCTCAATGGCCAGGCTCTTCTAAGCCTTTCTCTGTCAGCGCACCCTTCTTTTCACTCCCAGCTCAGCACCTCTAAATCTGCCCTCAACTTTAGTTGCTCAGTTACCTTTAGTCCTAGCTCAGCACCCTAAATCTGCCCTCAGCTTAGTTGCGTCTCTGATCTCCCGACTGCTACCCCAGGCCCAGTCAGGGAAGTGGCCAATGGTCACTCTACCCGCCTGAGATCTCACATGGCTGGTGGCTCTTTCTCCCTCTGAAGCATAGCAAAATCTTTTCTCCTCTCCTGCATCTGCTAGCCTGCCTACGGGAAACTGGAAGCCCCGCCTCTTCAGCCCAGCCATTGGCCGCTAGCATCTTTATTGATCGATCAAGAACCAATAGGAGAACAGGATCTTCAGCGGTCTCATGAAGATTCCCAATCAAAGCATCAGTACCACTCCCTACAGTATCTCATGCCTGTAAACCTATCCTTCTGGGGGCAGAGGCAGGAAGATTGCTGCAAGTTTTAAGCTACCCAGGGCTACACAGTGAGACATGGTCTCACGTAATTAATTAATTAATAAATAAATAAAAGATTGGACCAAATCTGATGCCAGCTTGCCCCATCACCTGATGCAACTTGGCTGATAATTTTTGCAGAGGCTAATCTGTGCTGCTTTTGCAACCTCCTGCCCAGGCCAGAGCTTTCACTAAACAGTGTGGCACGTTTGGCTTCTCCGGGCCGTCATCACAAGCTGGGAACCTCCATCATTCCCCTTTATCTGGCACCTGTCTTAACCAGGGGCCGGGGGACTCTCAGGTGTGGGCAGTTGCAGTTCAGTCATGACAAACAGGACAGGGAAGGACAGGGGTGCTGGAGTTAGCTGGGGCTGGCCAAGACCACCCAGAGGGAGGGATTACAGCCGCTTTGAACAGCCATCAAGAACCCTGTTATTGAGGGCCTAAGAGCAGTTGGCACTAGGGGGACTCGTAGATGTAACATTGGTAACATTCAGCCGAGCCACTCCAATGCTTTCTGCCTGAACATGGGCAGGTTTGAGAGAGAGTGTTACCAACACACCCAACCCAGACTCCTCTGACTGGACAATAATGAGGAGGCTGGGGGTGTCCTGCAAAGATGTAGAGGTGTGGCTAGACTGGAGGAAAGAATACAGGGTGGCTGCTGGGCCAGGGTGAGCCAGTGTGTCCGCGCGTGCACACACTTGTGTGTGTGTGTGTGTGTGCTCGCATACCTGTGTGTTGCTTAGAGCGGGGCACAGACCAGCAGAGACCACTCTGGAAGAGATGTGAGCACTCACTCCTTCCCTGGCTGATGTGAAGGACCATCCCTCAGCCCCCTCCCCACAATTCCTTCTACCCACATCTCACCGGCCTCTCCTGTTCCCCTTTGCCAGCAGCACCTCCTGCCAAAGAGAAAACAGAGCAGTCAGAGGAAGGTGACCTCCTGCAGCTCCCTGTATCCCCCAAGCCCAATGATGAGCAGAGCAGGAACCAGAGCCCCATCCAGCTCCAGGTGAGTCGGACAAATCCTGGCACCTCCTCTCTGCTGGGCTCAGCCTCCAGAGAACCTGAGACTCCCCGAGCTCTGAGAGGGAGAGAGGCATCTGCCTCATGCTGCAGAGCTGCCTGGGGCCCCACATTGGAAGGTGCAGGACATGGGTGCTAGGCAAGGCAGGACCTCACCCAGGTTTGTGCAGACAAAACCCTGATAATCTAACAACCTGGACTCAGTCACAAGATGGACAAACATAAGTCTAAGGTGCTAAGAGATATTCCCACTTGTTGGTGAAGCTGATAGCGGGAAGCTGCAGGCTGCAGGCCCCTGGTACCAGGAGACACTGAGTGCCTTTGTGCATTTAGCACTTTTGGGGTTTTTTTGGGGAGGGGGGTAGGGGGGCACAAGGTATCTCTGTGTAGCCCTGGCTGTCCTGGAACTCGCTCCTCTGTAGACCAGGCTGGCCTCGAACTCGCAGAGTTCTGCCTCCTGAGTATTAGGATTAAAGTGTGCACCACCACTGTCTAGTGTGCATTTAGCTTTTACCATAAGGTTTAGGGACATTGACCCTGCCTTCCAGGAACTGAGTTAGATAAAACAGATCAAAGCAAGATATAAAAGTGGTCATGGCCTGGAGAACTGAGGGCTGCCCCAGGGGCCACTTCCAGGCCTTAGGCTGCCAGGACTCTGGAGCTCTGGATTCTAGCTGTTGACATGAACCTGGGCACTAAAGTCCAGGTTGCACCTGTGTGACCCAAGACAGGAGGCTCGGTGCTCCCAGGTAGCCCACAGTTGGGACCTAGGCACTTATTCCTTTGCACAGCGGTGGATTTCCAGTGTCCAGCTGCCCATCAGTGGGGCCTATCCATGCCTCCTACTCTCTCCCCAGGACTCCCCTGAGGCATGTGGGGAGCAGGAAGAGGAACAGGCCTTCCTGGTCAGCCTCTACAAGTTCATGAAGGAGCGACACACACCCATCGAGAGGGTGCCCCATCTTGGCTTCAAGCAGAGTGCGTCCCAGGGGGTAGGGGTGCAGGGGGGGGTAAGTGTAGGGGGCAGCCAGGGGATCTCCCCAGGCAAGACAACAGGCAAGGCTTGCTCTGGGTGACCCTAGATGCTGCCAGCCTATAGGGGTTGCCTGTGAGGACAGTGCTTCCCTGAAGGCAAGGGGTGGAGTTGGGTTCTCCTCCCCATCCGGCCAGCCTGCCCCATCCATAATGGTGGTCCTGCCTGGGAGTGTGGGGTTGCAGAGCCTGACAGTCTGCCTTGCTTCCTACCTTCAGTTAACCTGTGGAAGATCTACAAGGCAGTGGAGAAGCTGGGGGCCTATGAGCTGGTAAGGAAGGACTCTCAAGTCCCTTGCTGTGCTTCAGCCTCAGCCATACGCCCCTCCCCCAGCAGGAGCTAGGGAGCAGGACAGTCGGCAGGGCTGTCCTTGCCTGCAGACACGAGGAAAATCAATACCCAGGTCCAGCCTGCGTGCTGTGGATGAGGGCCTGTGCACTTTGCATCCCTAAGCAGGTTTCTTCCCATACCCATCTGTTCCACCCTCTACTGCTCCAAAACCTGCTTTGCCCAGCAGTCAGGGAGCCCTTGGGAGGGAGAGCTGGTGGGGACCAACAGCCTTCTCTAGCATCCTGCCCACAGCTGAAAAAGGAACCCCCAAATTCAGCTTTCACCCCTCCCTACAAGGGGAACCTGGAGCTGAGCGGGTCCCATGGCCAGAATGTACTCATTGGCCCATCTTCTCTGGTGTCTTACAGGTAACAGGCCGCCGCCTCTGGAAAAATGTGTATGATGAACTTGGGGGTAGCCCAGGCAGCACCAGTGCAGCCACATGCACACGCCGCCACTATGAGAGGTACGGGTGCCTGTAGAGTACTGTACAGCTAGGTCTTCCCCCTTCCAGGGTCTTGGCAGTTGTGTGCTGGGAATGGGATACTAAGGTCGTATAGAGACAGATGTGCTGTTTGTGTCCAGAGAAGGGGCAGAGTATATATACCACAAGCTGTGTCCTTGTCAGGGCTGGGGTCTGCACCAAGACACTGCCAGGAAGGAGCAGAAAGCCTTGTAGACAGCAGGGGTTCTAGTGGAGGAGCCAGAGGGGCTAAGAGGATGCCCAGCAGAGACCAGCTGTGAAGAGCAGCAGCTAGGCTTCTGGTGGACACATTGGCTCCTCCCCAGGCTGGTCCTCCCTTATGTGCGGCATCTGAAGGGGGAGGACGACAAACCACTGCCCCCTACCAAGCCCCGGAAGCAATACAAGATGGTCAAGGAGCTGAGGGGAGACGATGGGAGCACGGAGAAGCTGAAGAAGGCCAAGGGCTCAGAGGAGAGGCAGGTGGACCAGGTAAGCTGGGCGTGGTGGGGCTGCTTTTACAGCTCTCGTGCCTGCTCTGGCCATGGCTGCTGACTCCTGCTTGCAACACCAAGAACCTCCTGCTAGGGCAGGAGCTGAAGATCTTTGGGTTCTCTGAAGACCAGATGACACCTGCTCACAGGACCCCATGCTGCGATTGTGGGGTAGTAGGCTTCATCTTCTCAGAATGGGGCACCTTGGAAAACTTTTTAGCAAGGGCTAAGAGGCGCTGCTGGGTGCTCTCTGAGGGCTTGCTGCCTTCAGGTCTCCAGGTTAGATGCATAATCTTGTACTCAACCTTAAGACAAGGCTTTTTCTTCTTCCAGACCATGCCAGGAAAGACCAAATCAGATGTCAGTGGCCAGACACAGCTTCTCAGCCAGGGGTCATCAAGGGATAGCACAGAACAGCTGGGCCCAGTATCTGGGCCCTCTCCACCATCTGTGGGTGCTAGCAGCTGCCCTGAGGCCTACAAGCGGCTCTTGTCCAGCTTTTACTGCAAAGGGGCACATGGCATCATGTCACCACTGGCCAAAAAGAAACTCCTGGCCCAGGTCAGCAAGGCAGAGGCCTTGCAGTGCCAAGAAGAGGGCTGCCGCCACGGAGCAAGGAGCCCCAACAAGGACCTTCAAGAAAGTCCCCAGAACCTAAGAGGGCTGGCTGAGAACTCTGAACACCAGCTGATCCCCCAGGAAGGATTGCAGGCCCCTGGTAGCAGCACCAGGATAGAGGCACAAGTGAGGCCCTGTCCTACAGCCCCCATTTTCTCTGGCTGTTTTCATGCATACCCCACAGAGGTGCTAAAGCCCGTCAGCCAGCACCCCAGGGACTTCTTCTCTGGCCTTAAAGACAGGGTTCTGTTGGGACCGCCTGGTAAAGAGGAAGGTCCAACAGCCAAAGAGTCCCAGCTGGTGTGGGGTGGGGATGCCAACCGTCCCTCTGCATTCCATAAAGGCAGCACAAGAAAAAGAAGTTTCTACCCCAAGCCCAAAGCCTGCTGGGTGTCGCCCATGGCCAAGGTCCCTGCGGAGAGTCCTGGAGCCCCACCCCTTCATCCCAGTAGCCCACATCTTGGCAATAAGCGCAGCTTGGAAGAAGAGGGATTTGCTCATGGTGGCAAGAAACTGAGGGCAGTGTCTCCCTTTCTGAAGGAGGCGGATGCCAAGGAGTGTGGGGGCAAGCCTGCAACCCCTGGCTTGGCTGTATCCTGTCTACTAGGCCCAACCCTGGGGCCCACTCCTCCAGAGGCCTACAGGGGCACCATGCTGCGGTGTCCTCTGAACTTCACCAGTAGCCCAGACCCTCTGAAGGGCCAGGCCTCACTCCCCTTCAGCCCCCTGGTCATCCCTGCTTTCCCAGCCCATCTCCTGGCTACAACAGGCCCCTCGCCTATGGCTGCCGGCCTGATGCATTTCCCACCCACATCCTATGACACTGTCCTCCGCAACAGACTGGGTCCAGCTTCGTCTGCCTGGCACATGCCGCCCGTCACAACCTATGCGACACCCCACTTCTTCCACCTCAACACCAAACTGTAGACCGGAGCCTATCCTGCTATGCCATGGAGGATTTGATAGGGCCTCAGATGGGCAGTTGCTGCCATGTATCTCAGGCCCGAGCTGGCTGCCCAGACTCCCAGGCCAGTTAACCTCCCTAAGTCTGTGTCTCCCTGGCACAGATGGAGAGGAGTAGGCAGTGGGCTTGTCTGAATGAAGCAGCCTGTGCCCAAAGCCCAGGGACCAAGTTGTGGTTAAGATCATGAAAGTACCTGAGCTGGTATTCTCTCTCCCCTGAGAGGCCAGGGAGCTAGATAGCAGCTCCAGGCATCCAGGTTGGCCATGAAAGACCCAATAAAAAGACACTGGTGTGATTGCACTCAGCCCCTGAAGTGATTACACTCAGCCTTGGGGTGTACAGCACTGGACGTTTGCAAGGAGAGGTGAGGCAGGAGCAAGCTTGTACACATGGTCACCAGTGTGAGAGCAAAGATGAAACAAGGCGGATGCTACCACCCCACTGGAGGGCAGGGCCAGAGCCAAACTCTGCCTCTTGTGCACAGATGAACAGCTGTGATTCCTTTTGCTCCAGCCTTGGGGCACCTGACTGTTGAAGTTGCCATGGTGCAAAGCCCAGAGGGTGACTTGTGAGACAAGAGGGAGGAGCTGTGTCACTGCAACCCTCTGAGCTGAGCCACAGGCCCAGTCCCAGAAGGCCTTGAGTCTTTCAGCGAAGGGCTTTGCTTGCTGGATCTGGCTGTGTTGCTCAGGTTAGTCTCGAACTCATGACCTAAAGAAATCCTGCTGGCCGGGCAGTGGTGGCGCACGCCTTTAATCCCAGCACTTGGGAGGAAGAGGCAGGTGGATTTCTGAGTTCGAGGCCAGCCTGGTCTACAGAGTGAGTTCCAAGACAGCCAGGGCTATACAGAGAAACTCTGTCTCAAAAAACCAAAGAAAGGAAGGAAGAAAGAAAGAAAGAAAGAAAGAAAGAAAGAAAGAAATCCATCCTGCTGTGGCCTTCTCAGTAGCTGGAGCCACAGGTGTGAACCTCTGTGCCCATGAAGAGGGGCTTTGTGGGTTTTCACATAAAACCCAAGTGAGTCTGTCCTGGTAGTGGGCAGACCTGTGAGCCCAGCCTCCTGGTGTTCCCAGTGAGGACTCGCCACATCCACACCTATTTCCTGCTCCACATACTGGACTCTGGGTGGGGGTAGAGGGAACCCATCTCTACCTGTGAATCTGTCAACAAGTCACAATGATATTTAACTGTGGTTACTCCAGGCGCTCACACAGAAACCCCGTGGCTTGGCATCCACTCCTACCTTAGACAAGGCTCACTCTGCCAGTCCCAAGGAGACTGTCAGTGCAGCTTAACACTGTTCCTGGAAAGGCAGTACCCAGAGATGCAGGATGCCAGTGAACCAAGTCAACAGATAGTTAACTGACCTACATCATGGGAACTCACCCTGTGCCTGACCACAGGCCATGGGTAGGAAGGCAAGTTTTTACGGCCCCCTTAGTTCACAGGTGGCATGGCCAAGGACAGGGACAGGAAGTGTCATTGAGGTTGTCTGGCTCTGGGAAACAGGTGGCCAGGGAAGGCAGCTGCCTGTGAAAGGGAGCTGGGACACAGGTGTCCTCCAGGACCAGGTAGCCAGAGGGTGGGGGTCTCACTGATGCACCTTCCTTCTGGAGAGACCAGGATGCCGGCGTGAGTATTCAGATGACCAGCCCTGAGTTCCTGACAACCCCACTGCACCCATTGCTACCCCCATCTGTGAGCTTCTACGGCCCTGTGAGGAGGGATTCTAGGCTAGCAAATGCCCTGGGTGTTGGGCTGCAAACTGTTGGGTCAGGTCCCAGGATAGGCAGAGGGTACCTTTGTGTATGGGGGGATCCCCTTCATCTACAAAGTAACACTAGTCTGAACCTGCGAAAAGGTGATTGATGGTAGATTGTTTCAAGCTAGGAATGGAGCCCTCTGCAGGTTCATCTGGAGAATGCACAGCTGGTGCGTGGACTTCTGGCCTGGACTTTACCTCTGCTTCTGCAGACTCTAGAAATGAATGCAAGTCAGGCTTCCTGAAAAACCTTGGGACTTTGCACCCATGTGCTAGCCCCACACGATTCTCCTTCATTCTGTGAATGAGAGAACTGAGCTCAGAAGCGACTCCAAACACCATGGTGGCTGACGGCGGGTGCACACACCTTCCTATGTTCACTTGTATCCCGGACAGGTTGCCCCAGAGGACCCACAGGCCAGCAGAGCTCTCAGCGTCTGTGTTCAGGGCATAACTTGTCAGAGTCTACTTCCAAATCATTTGTTACATTTGAGCTAATAGTGGGCCGAGGCAGAGGCCACCCTGGTATTTGTGCTGACCCCACCCCTGCCTGTGGTCCCAGCTCATTTCCCTGGAAACAGCTCAAGTGTGATGAGTTAGTCATTCAGCAGGAAATACCTTTGTTTGCTTTGGGCATTAAAGTGCCTTAGATGGCACTGGTATACATTACATGTGCATCTCCCATATGAGGCAGGTATCATCGTTGGTTTTTTTTTTTGTTGTTTTTTTTTTTTTTTGGTTTGGTTTGATTTTGTTTTTCAAGACAGGGTTTCCCTGTGTAGCCCTGGCTGCCCCAGAACTTACTCTGTAGACCTGACTGGTCTCTAATTAATAGAGATCTGCCTGCCCCTTCCTCTGCTTGGATTAAAGATGTGCACTACCTCGTCCAGCAACCGCCACAGTTTTAAACAGAATGTTCCTTTGAAGACCTTGAGACTGGCTACAAGAGGTGATGGAGAAACAGAGCAGCAAGCCCCCGAGGGAGTGTTAAGAGAGTGGGGCCAGGAGCCGGGGGCCTGTGGGAAAGGGACAGAGGAAGCCAGAGGTGACTCAGGCTGTATTTGGAGCCTCCTAGTCCAGGGGGCAGTTGGGCTTTTATGTGAAATAAAAGAACATGGAAGAGTGTCCTGGCTCCCAGATTTGTTTGCTTTATGGCGCCGGGGATGGAACCCAGGGAATTTTGCATGCTCAGCAAGCACTGATCACTTGCTGCATCCCAGCCCTGGCCTCTGGCAAGTGGTGGGTCTGGACACTTGAGACTAAAACGGAGCAGGGAGCCTATCCTTGGAGACAACATCTGGACACAGATCTGGAGATGCTGTGGACATATCTGGCCAGCGTTTCTGTTTATACTACAAGCAGAGTGAGTGTGGGGGCTTGGCTTGGAGAAGGGGAACTAACCAGTGATCTCACAGTAGAGCAAAGCTGTCCTAGGCAGTCAGGGCACTAAGGCATCTGAGAAGCTCCGGTTTCCACTTGAGCTTAGCAGCGTGAGTATCATTGCAACTAGGAGACCGGCTGGATGCAGTCTCGAGGCAAGGGACAGCTAAGCCCCACTCCAGGAGGAGCTGAGGTGGCTGCAGGGAAAGGCATCAATAGAAGACCAGGGAATGAAGCAGGGGGGCAGGGAGCTGGGAACAGGTGGTAAGACCTTCAGACTTTAGATCTTGGTATGCTGTAGGGACTTGATGGGGTGGGTGCACGACAGGCTTGGCTGAAATCGGCAGTTATTGGTTGCTGGGTGATCTAGCGCAAGAAGCTGTCAAGAGAGCTCAGGCACAAGTACTTTGAAACAAATAAGGGCAGTGGGCATGCTGGGTGAGCACAGCAGCCAGGGTAAAGTGCATAGGCACAGGGAAGATGGAGATGGGGACTCAGCAAAAACACAGCACAGAAGGCAAGAAGCGAAGGTTAGTTCCCACATGAAGTTGCTGGGCTGGCTAGAGCCTTAGACTGGCAGAGTAGACAGAGTGGTTAGAGAAAGCCAGAGGCCAGTGAAAAACTTCCGTGACTTTAAAGGGATTTTAAATCAAGAGCAGAGGCTGCCTGGCATGTTTGTATGTGTTTGTTTTTTAGTGTGCTGGATGAAACCCAGAGCCTTGGGTATGCTAGGCAAGCACTCTACCACTGAGCTATCACTAGCCCTTTGGTGTTGAAAAGAATTAACAATATTTAAAACATTGAGTTTCTATTGAGTAGCCAGCATTTCTGGCCACAGAGGATGACCTTCTGAATCAGGACTGGGGGAACCCATCTATCTCCCATAGTCCTTTAGCTCTTCTTGTGTCCAACCCTCAGGGAGCCAGTCCTAGCCAACTGCCCTAGTTCCCACCACTCGAGTCTTGACACTGCTCAGACACTAGGTGGCAGCTGCTGTTCTTCATGGTTACAGACCAATTTCCTTAGCTAATGATTCTAAGAACGTTGCTGCTCAGCTCTTCAAAGGGCTTCTGGGCAGGAGTGCAGAGCAATCGCTGATCTGGCAGGGCCAGCAGGTGGGCAAACGTGAGCGCAAGCTCCCAACACTTGGGCCTCCTCGCTCGCTAGGCCATTCCTGCATACCCATGTGTATGTGAGGATGACAGCCGGCTACCTGTGCATTCTCTGTCCCCTTTGTGATGCACTCTTGGGTCCTTTCCTTACAAGTAATAGAAACGAAGGCCACTGTAGGCAAGAGAACTCCAGAGTGGCTCAATGCATGAGGGAGAGTCAAACCCCGGACCATGGTGGAGGGATGTGCATCCTGTATTAGTTGCTTTTCTCATCACCCTAACAAAATAACTTCAGCAGGAACTTGAGGGAGGGAAGATTTTGTTGTTGCCCGCATTAGCAGAGGCTTTATTTAGCCCATGGCCACTGGGTGGCAGAACCACAAGGCCCTGGAAGTTCTTTGTCTTAGGGTAGACAACTGGGGGTTAGGTGATGTCTTTATAAAAAGATAAAGCAGATAGGAGATATGTTCTCCATGGGTGTGTGGGGGAGGGGTGTCTCAGCGGGCCCATGCCGAGGCATACCTTCCCCCTGAGGGACCAGCCACACGCGAAGGTATAGTATAGAATAGAGTTTATTCAGGGCATGGGGAGGGGAGTTAAGAGGGTAGTTGAGGCAGAGAAAGGCAGAGAGGGGGAGAGTAGAGAAGTGGTGAGGCCGGCCATGACCACGTGGAGAGGGGGAGGGAATGGGGAGAGAGGGGGAGCAAGGGGGCAAGAGAGCAAGAAAGGAAGCAAGAGAGGAGGCAAGAGAGAGAGAAAAGGGCAAGCAGCCCCTTTTATAGTGGGCCAGGCCCACCTGGCTGTTGCCAGGCAACTGTAGGGTGGAGTTTAGACAGAATGCTAACAGTAGAAGGGGGAAGCACACAAACCAGGTATCACCTCCAAAGACATGCCCCAGTGAGCTACCCCTCCAGCTCTGTACCACTTGAGGTACCACTGTGTGTAAGGTAGAGTCACAGCTTCTTACCCAGAGGTGGCCGTGGATACCTGCTGTCAATCTGTATTTTTTTTTTTTGACATTTGCTGGTAGCTTGGACTTCACTGAAACAGTAATACTTGTGCACTCCAGAGCGTCTCCTGTCAGCAAATATTTCCGAGCTTGTGTCCAGTCAGAGGTTAGATCACTAGCAGCAGGCCACGGGTGGGCTCTGCCTGGCACTTTCCCATGGGTTTCAGAGAAGCTGACTCTGGGTCTTGAGCCACCTGTGCTAAGGCTCAGAGAAAGTGTGTGCCACGTGGATGAGAACACTGTGTGACACCAGGTGCACCCCCTTTCTCTGGGACTTCTCTGTCTCATCTGTAGTACGGAAGTGAGTCATTTAACCTCAAGAGGCAGGGTATTTAGAGAAAGCCCTCGGTAAACTTAAAGTTCTGATGAATGTGAGTCACCACTTCCCTTGCTAGCTTAGCCATGTCTTATCCTGTTCTTTACCTTACCATTTTGAAACCCATGCATGTGTTCTGACCGCTACCCTTTACCTCGCTTTCTGAGTCAGTGACTCTGACTTCTGGATAGTGTCTGGGTCAAGAATGGCAAGCTAACTTTTGTGGTTGTCTGCAGCTCTGGATTGACTCACTGTGAAAGTGATGCAATTGATTAGTAATGTCTGCCAAGGCCCTAGGAAGGGGAGTGGAGGTTCACCTGCCACATCCGTACCATTGTCTGGTGCTTGATGATGGACTGTCTGATGCAAGTTCCCTGACCTCACTGCCACATCTTAGCCTGGCTCTGTTGGTTTCCCTCCCACAGGAATGAAGAACAGGGAAGCAGCACTTGCTTGCACTGGGAGCCCAATCAAGAAAGCCTGGCGTGGATATGGCTTGCCCAGGAGCTAGAGTTGGATGCCTGAGTAGTAATCAGGGAGGGAACCTCTAGGGGAAAGCTGTTCAAAAGAGGTCTGAGGAGATGGCTCAGCAGGTTTACGGACTTGCTTCCAAGCCTGACGCATTGAATTTGATCCCCTGAATTTACATGGTAGGACAGAAACAACTACTGGGAATTGTCTTCTGACCTGCATATGTGCCATCGCATGCATGTAACCCCCCCCCCAAACAAATAAATGTGATTGAGAGACAGACAGACAGCCAAGATGGGAGAAGCAAAGAAGGCGAACAGAAGGGGGAATGGTTCTTTCAGCAGTAACTAGGTGAGAGAGGTGGGTGGGACAGAAAGGTCGTCATGCATTTGATTTAGGGCTGTTGGCCTTGGAAGCAACCACTGGGGAGAGATTAAAATAAGCATGCCATATCCAGCTCTGATCTGCTCACTGCACTTAAACATGGCCCACACCTTTGCACTGTCCCCAAATTCAAACTCCAGTGTTTGCTTGGAAACTTCTTCCTTCCTCAGGCTTCCGGTTCCCCACTCCCCATAGCATCTACACTCAGCAATTCCTGCCTGGGTTGGGCTCTGGGGTGTCCCCCCACCAGGCCTCTGGTAGTCACACCCCCTCTCAGTTCTGGAAACACATGCCTGAAAACCATTCTCTCCTCTACCTGCATGTTTCCCCCATCCTCATCCCGAAGCTTCTTCTTCCAGGAACTCTGGCTTCCATCTCAGATGCCCTAAGGCATCTGTTTCCCCATCCTACATCTGCATCCCTGCGCCACCCTGTCCTGACTACTGGTTCTTAGGGGGAACCCATGCTTTGAGTTCACCTCCAACTCCTGATTAGACCAACCCCCCCGTCCCCCCAAGACACACACACACACACACAGCCCCATACAACAGGGATTCTGTATTCACCAAAAGTATTACAAGTGTCCACTGGTGTGGATCAGAAACACCAGCATGAAACTTGCTGCTTTGGCATTTCCCAAGAGGACTCTTTCACGAGACCCAAAAAAGGCTTAGAAGAATGGTGACCCAGAAGAGCAACTCTTTTTTCACCATTGACTTGGACAGCCCCCACTCCCACCCCCTAGCTTTGGGAGAGGGCAAGAACCCACCTGGGATTCTTCCTGCAAAAATATGGGCCATGCCCCATTCCTTGATCAGCTCTGCACACACAGAGACAAAGTGGGCATTTCTTTTATTTTTGGGAACCTTTCTTTCCCCTTTAGGAAAAGATCCGTGGTTTTCCTAGTTGTTAAAGGGGGGGGGGGGAAGACTTGGGATTTGTAGGCCATTGTTATCAGTGTGTGTATGTGCACAAATCCATATGGAGTGTAGGCACACACAGGCCATGGGACAAGTGGGGATCAGAGGGCAATCTCAGGTGTCAATCTTTGCCTTCCATTCTGTGTGGGGTAGGGTCTCTTGGATTGTTTCCTGCTGCCTCTGGCTAGCTGCAGCAAGCTTCTGAGAATTCTGTCTCCACCTCCCACTGCTGTAGAAACTCTGGGAGTCAGACACAGGCTACTGCTGTGGTCAACTTTGTAGGCCTTTGGACTGACGGCCCTGGTAAGTCCTCTCTGGCAGTACACACTGGGCCTCCTTCATTGCTCATCTCCATTGTTTGAGCATTTGGGGGGCTGTCCAGGACTATGCTCTTTGTTTCAACAAGGGTACCTGAAGTTGTCATAATCATGTGCCAGGCAAGGTAAGAGACAACCAGAGGAGACAGGTGCTTGAGGGCACTCATTTGTGGACAGTGGAAAACACGCAAGCCTGTATTATCAAGAAGCCATGTAGGGGGAATTCTAAATGAGTCTTCTGCTTATAGCTATTAACCATAGCTAGGAAAAATGGTCACGAAGTGTCCCAACAATAGTTATACTAGAGCATATACGGGACTTGGAAAAGAAGTGGTCTCATCACGGGTCATTATATGATGTACCAACTGGCAAACTGAACCGCACTGTCAAAGACCAGGAAATGGTGTGTTCAATCTCTTCACACGTTTACACAATCACAATGCACACAGTAATAATAATACAATAAAAACATAAGAAAGAATGCACATCAACTCCCTATTTAAAACAGTACTCTCACTCTCTGGAGTTGAATCCAATAAAGACTTCAAAAAGATTTTTAATTTTATTATTTTAAGTGTACAAGGGCTTTGTCTATTTGTGTGTAAGAATGTACATCACATGTGTGCCTGTTGTCTCCAACAGAAGAGGACATCATCTCCACAGGGACTGGAGTTACAGATGGTTGTGAGTCACCATGTGGATGCTAGGACTCGAACCCAGGTTCTCTGCGAGAGCAGCCAGTGCACTTAACCACTGAGCTATCATTCCAGCCCCAAGACGTCAGAGATGTTTAAGGTGCATCTTGATCTAGTCCTGTCAGTTAGCTTCTAACAGTCCCATTCTGCTAGATCTAAGAATACTCTGTTTGAAGACCTATGAGCTATTAATGGAACTGCCGAGGGCGTCTCCTGCTCATTCTTGGGGGTGTTCTGCTGGTAGAATGTGGATGCTTCACTCTCCATGGTCTAAAATGCCTTCTTTTGTATTCTGGCAAGCAAATCACAATTACTTTTTGCTGTGGATGGATAGATTTGCAAGTAAAAGCAGCCAGCTGTGCGGTGGTGGTGCACGCCTTTAATCCTAGCACTCAGAGGCAGAGGGAGGCCGATTGCTGAGTTCGAGGCCAGCCTGGTCTACAAAGCAAGTTTCCATACACACAGGGAAACCCTATCTCAAAAAAACAAAAACAAACAAACCAACAACCAACCACACATTACTCTTCAACATTACAGAACAGATTTCCCCAAGGACTTAAAAACTTGTCCACAGTCTTTGAGATCTGAGAATGTTGCAAGCATGGAGCCCTGCTCTGAGAGTTAACACTTTCCTCTACGTTGCTTCCTACCACATCTCTGTTTAAGGCCAGCCTGGGCTACAATAGCAAGACCTTATTTCAAAAAATGAAAACGAAATCAGATTATTGGGTCAGGGATGCCACCTGTAAGAACTTACTGTTGATTATGATGGAGTTGCTTAGTAATCTCACTAAGAGCTCACAGGTCTTGATGATGATGCTCTTGGTAGATTGCGGTCTGTACCTGTGGGGTTGAAATTATGAATAGAACACGACGTAGCAAAACAAAACAGTTAGTCATGTCTTTTTAACTCACTACGTAGCCAAGGATGAGCTTGAACTTCTGATCCTTCTGCCTCCAGCTCCAGGGTGCTGATGTACAGCACCATGACTAGTTGTATTTGGTGCTGGAGATCAAGCCTGTGGCTTTGTGCATGCTAGGCAAACACTATCAACTGAGATACATCTGCAGCCTTTACTGCTTATTTTCATTATGTGCACATGTGCGTGTGTTGCGGGGAGTCCTGTCTCGACCATTAGAAGAGACACTTCTAAGTACAGAGCTAATGACATCACCGTTCAGCAACTATACATTGTTTGAGAAGATACAAAGAAACATCAGTTGCGCTGGTGGCTTCTTACCACTACTTACTCTACTTACCAGAGATGTGGCAATGTTGTTAAAAGCTAAAATGTTAGTTTTAGAGCTGCTTGCTTGGTTGTAACTTCTTTTAAGGAGAAGGGCTCTTGGGGATTGAATTTAAAGCTTTGTGCATGCTACACCCTCAGCCCTTTTGTAAATTTTGTGACAGGTTCTTACTACAGCTTTGAACTTGTGATGCTCCTGCCTGACTGCTGGGAGTACAGGTACATGCTACTATACGTATCTTTTTATAATATTTAACTCCTTAGATATATTCATCAATTTCTGGGCATTTTCGAGAATTTTGTTGTTTATGTGCTGTCTTTTCTTGAAATGACTGTCTCCTTTATGTCTAAGAGCAAGATGAAACCCAAACCTTCCAATGAAAACTGTAGACATAAACAAGGCTCCAGCTGTCACCCCCATTGTGGTCAGCCTGGACATACACCGAGAACTGGCTACAGCATTGCACACCTGTTCCGGGTGCAGTGATGTCTGTGAAGGCAGAGGATGAAGAAGATCTGTCCAAGCCCAGAGGTAACAAGGCCACACGGTGTTAGAGGGACAGAGTGAAAACAACTTTCCTATTCCAGGCAGGGTGGCATCTGTAGTCCTAGTGGGGAGCCAAAATTCCTTCTGCACCAAGAGTAAAGAGGAGTCTCCACCCCATCTGAGGGTCCAGGAAAGCCAGGCATCAGTACTAGACCTCCACTCACCCGGGGGGAGTCAGAGCTCTCCTTTTACCTTCAGGGCAGAGTCAGACAAAGACTGAGGATACAAAATGTCTAAACTATACATAGGGTTTCAGAAGTTTCATTCAAAACCACCCAAAGAGTGTACCAGGAGCCAAAGAAGAAAAATTCTCAGCATGAACAAGAGGAGAGTTAACAGATGCCAACATCGAGATGACACAAAAAGAGGAGAAACTGTCCAAATCAAAATGGATTCATGGTAGGCACACAAAGCCAGAGGCCAACACAGAGAAACCAATCTCAAAAACTAACCAATAAAATGGAGTCACTTGAGCCAGCCTTCGAAAAGTAACTAGAGAGTTTGGTTTATGTATGGCTGTCTGACACCAACTAGACACAGATTATCACTTTGGCTACTTGTATTCTGCTTCTGGCACTTCTACTAGGCACAAGGGATTTCCAGAATTCTCACTCCCAGACAAAGGATGCTGACAAACTTGTTGCTGGTTGACCTTTAGAGGCACAGCTAAATGAAGCTCTCTGACAGAAGAGAAACAATGAGCGGAGTCCCAGAGCATCAGCAGGCAAGAGCAAGGGAGAGGGTGAGAAATGGATAACCATAACACGTTTTTGTTCCAAATTATTTCTGAATAAAATCTCCAAGTCCTGCCTGTCGAGGCTCTGAGAGTTCAGCCATCTGTACTGGAAGTGGGAGGAGAGGCCCAGCGTGGAGTCTGAGTAGAGCCATGGTGGAAAGCCTTGGCTGGACTTTTAGCACCCTGAAGCAAGGCAGGTCACATGATGTAACACCTCAGAGCACACATCAAAAAGGTGGTCTAAGGAGATAAAATCAAAGACACGATAGGCCAATCAAAACTGCATTCTAAAAAGAAAAAAAAAAAAAAGTTCAAGCAACCCACAACAGCAGGAGAAAAGAAAACAACAGAAAGGAAGAACTGGAGGGCAGACCAGAGCCCTGACATATCTGTAATTATCTGTAATGGGAACAGTCTGCAGCCACCAATTGAAAGATCGTCAGTGGGAAAATCACATGCTGAATGCAGTCGGTCCACTAGACATTCACGTCTCATATAATCATATCGGTAAATTTAAACAGAGAGGAGCTGAGTACACCTCAGTGTGTGCAGGCCCTGGGCTCTGTCTCAAGAAAAGGTTGTGGGGGCTGAGAGAGACACAAGCCAGAGAAAGAGAAACTAAGATAGACTTCGGGGCAAAAGCTAACAGCAACACACAGGAACCTAACATATTAGGTCAACTTGGGGGACTGGGGGGGGGGGGGGAACCCCAAGTGTGTTTGTACCAAATCACAGAAATGTAAAGGCTGTGAGTAAAACTTACAGAGCTGAAGAGATTATAGCTGGCGATTCCAACACCACCCTGACAGAACAATATGGCTGACTACCACCCAGGACTCAAGAATATGACTGTCAACAGACTTTTACTGACCTCTAGAGAACCTAACAGCATCAAAATAAGCATCCCTTAAGTGTCCACAGAATTTAGGGCAAAGTGGACCACATCCCAGACCATAAGCAATTCTCAATAGATTTGGAAGACCGAATGAGCCGTCGTCTGCTCGCTGACGACTGACAAGAGCCATCATGTGGTCGTGAGGAGACTGGACGGCAATGTGTCTCAGATGCTGTTGCTGGGACTGTACAATGCCACAGCTATCCAAGAAAACAGTTAAGACAATTTCTTATAAAACTAAAACTTTATCACAGGACCCAGTTGGCATACTCCTGGATGTTCACCTAAAAACCTGCATACAATCACCTGCTGCAGTTAAAAGCATCTCGTTCTCTGGTCCCAGAGGCAGATGCAAGACGATGTTCTGTTATAGAATGTCCTGTTATAGAAAGCACGGGAATAACATGCAGACAGTGTGTTCCTGGCGTGGCTCAAGAAGATGTGTAAATGGTGTGTCAAAGCTAAGAAGCAGAACACTGGGACAAATGAGGCATCTCATTTGGACATGAATTCTGTGAAAGCACAACAGCTGACTCCAAGAGGACAGCTGCTGCAGCATCCAGTTAATCTTGAAGATTTCAATGATCTATCATAAAATGCATACTCTGGTTGCAAACTGAAAGATAGAGGGTCCATCAGCAGGCTAATGCCTAAGCTGTGGTACACCTGCACTATGTATGGACATTCCTCAGCAATAAAGGGATAAGCTATATTAAACCATCACAAGACTTGGACAGACATCAAAGGAATTACACTGAGCGGGGAAGAGACAATCTCAAAGGTCATGTACTGTACAGTTCTATTTGTGTATTATTCTATTTAGAGAGCTTGCTATGGGCTAAGATGGGCAGTGATTATCAAGGGATAGGACAAGAACTCTATGGAGACAACAGTTATGTCTTGACTGTGGTTGAAAGAACACCGTATCAGAGAACCACAATGAATCAACATTCGCTTGTTAAAAACAAAAAACTATATGTGCACTGTATGTCGTGGCTTGGTGGAGGTCAGGACAGCTATGGGAGCCAGTTCTTGCCTCTGACCTTGGTGAGGCAGGGTCTTGTCCCTGCGGCTGGCCCACAAGCTTCCAGGCACTCCTTGTTTCCACCTTCTACCTTCCTGTAGGAGTGCTGAGGTTACAAATGTAAGTCACCAATCCAGCTTTTTATGTGGGCTCTGGGGAAGCAAACCTGGGTCATCAGGCTAGTGAACTAGCACTGAGTCATCTCTCCAGGTGTCAATTTTCTCATTTTGGTGTACTAGTTAGGTGAAGTGCAGGCCACGGGGGAATGCTGGGGAGGGTATACAAGCCCTACACTACCACACTTAAACACACACAGCAGAATGGCTCAGGTCAATGGAGCTATCTTTGGATTTTGAACTGAGAGCCGGGGATCCATCAAGGAGTCTGTACTGGACAGTCCTATGACAACAGGAAAAAAAAAAATCTAACTCTGAGGGGCTGGAGAGACAGCTCAGCAGTTAAGAGCATACACAAGGCAGGAAGCTATGTGAGTTCCATGCCAGCCTGGGCTAAAAACCTTCTCAAAACAAGGAGCTGCAAGGTGAAGAACACCCACTTACGGGAGTCAGCGAGTTTCTGCCTCTTCCAACTACCAGTCCTAAAACACACACTTAGAAAAGATGAAAGGGAACAAAGACTTGTTCCATTTTTCATCTGACTCAGTGGATTCAGGGACCCTAGGGAGTAAATTGAGGGGAAGCAGCTAGCTCTACTGAAGACAGTTTAACAAGCCAAATGTCTACTAGAGCTAGGGTCTCCACCAGAGATCCAATGCCAAGGCAGGCCTCAGATTCTGTGTAGATAAGCTGACCATAGCTTCTGTTTCCTGAATGCTGGGGTTACAGGCACTTACTGGCACTCAGCTGTCTCTCCCTTTATAGGTGAGGAAGAGCTGCAGGCTGATGTCTGTTCTGGGTTGAGATGGAAGACCAGAAGGACCAAAGGATCAAAGGGGTGGGGGAGGTCCCTCTTGCTACAGAGACAAAAAGCAATCTGAAGGTTAGAATCCGAACATCACCTCTAATTGAGTCGAAGTGGCAGCTCTACTCAAGCAACATCAACCACTCTTGGCCTGATGGGAAAACCGGTAAGGGCCACATTCTTCTCCCTTTCTAGGCTAGTCTCCATTTCTGGTCTTCCATCTCAGACCCCAGAACAGACAGCAGCCAGAAGCTCTTCCTCACCTGTAAAGGGAGTGAAAGCTGGGTGTGGAGTAAACGCCTGCAATCCCATTGCTCAGGAGGAAGAAGCAGAACTGGTAGTTAAAGGCCAGTTCAGCAGCACAGTGAATTTGAGGCCTGCTTAGAGTACACGAAACCTGCTCTGTTTTTCTTTTTTCTTAAAAATTACAGTGCCAGCAAGGTGACACCTCAGGCATCATCACGCCATCTAAAGTCTGTATCCATGGCACAGGCAATTTCCAAAGCATGCAAAACCAAATGAAAACAAGTGGAAGCAATGCAAAGTTCAATGTTCTGTTTTATTCTTTTTGCTAATGTCTATCAGAACCATCTCTCTGGCCCACTTCTATGAATTCATCCAACCCAAATTATTACAGCGATACAACCAAAGGCGGTTGTCTTTGCTCCTCAGTGACGTCTTCCGCGGCACTCACAAGCTCTCTGCTGCCCGAGTGAGAATGTAAAACCTTCCTGACCCTTCCACATACTCATAAGAGTACTACCTTCTGAGATTACACCCTCAAGTCTGCTATGAGGTGGGTGGGGTGAAGTGTCTCTCCACATTCCAATCAGTGTGGTTTGAATGGGACCTGAGGAACGTGGTCTACAGACTCCAGTCACTTCCTTATTGGGCCCCTCAAAGGTGATGATCAGTGTGCTGTAGCTCCACCTCCTCAGATTTTGCAGTTCTTCAAGGTATGTAAGTCAAGCCTCAGAAGTCACCCATGGGATGCACACAGATTAACCACCAAACAAGTTTTCTTTGGTTCCAGAACACAGGGGCAGCATCGTTCAGGAGCAGCCCTTCCAGTGTTGTTCAAGTGCTCTCCTAAGTCACAAAGGGTTGTTCAGGGTCCTCTGCCAACTTAAATGACCCCTAACGTTTCACAGAGCCCCCCACCCCGTCTTATCCTCTCTTGGTGGTTATATGCTGACCTATGAAGCTATCAAGACCCCAGCACTAGGTGTCTCACTCAGATTTCATACCTTCTCAAATTCTCTGAATGCCTTCTGAATTTCAGAATACAGCTCCACTCTGAGCCACTGTGAGTGCAGCTCCACAGCCAAGGTGAGGTGTACAGCCCGGAGACCTCTCTACTCCTATCACTTGTCTCTGACCTGCCTTGCCTGAGGCTCCTCCACACTTTGTGGCACTCAGATGACAGGTGAGAGGGCTTTGGTGTAGCTGTATATGGCCCCGAAAACAAAATCATACTTGAGTTCCTTTATTTCTTATCTTGGCAGGAACTTTCTAAGTATGAAAGGGAAAGGAGCCTACTCTGGAACACAAGTTCAGAGCCAAACTCCAAGCTCCATCTGCACAGTATCACAGGAAATGAGAGGCTCTGCTCTGTCTTTAGTGTCCACATCACCAAGACCATGGTCTGAAAAGGCTCAGGCCGGCCCCAGAGCCTCACAGTAGTTAACAACCTTCCTACTTCTAAGCAGAAAGACAAAGCTCTAAGGAAAGGGAACAAACTCTGAGACACAGAGCTTTCCCTGGCTTGCTGCCCCAAGCTTCCCAGAACAGCAGAGATAGCATGGTAACTGGTCAGTTGCTTCATCGCCAGGCAGCAGTTCCCCTCTGACTTGGTAAATTCCACTGCTCTAGCTATTCTTAGGCCCTCAAGTGTCACACAGAGCCCCAAGCCCAAGCTGTCAGCAGCATAGGGTTCTTGGGCCAACTACTTCCTCTGATGCTCCGCCCCTCGGCGTAAGTCTTTTTGGACCTACAGGCTCTCTAGTACAGGCAATCGCACAAAACACTGTGAGGAAGAGGAAAGGGTCAGCCATCACATGGTAACCACCGTTCCCCACATCTTAGAGCAGCTAAGGGCTGGCAGCTGACAGCCCACTTCTTCCTGCCTTCACCATGAAACTGCAGTGAGCCATTCTATACTGACTCTGGGGTCAAATTACATCAGTGTTGGGTTAGAAATGCCAACAATGCACACATGGCCAGACCTTCTGGGGATCCCAGGAACTAACTTGCTGGCTCTATATCACTTGGCCTAATGTTTTCTCAAGAACCAGAGGCCCAACCCCAAAGACAGCTAGTAGAGAGATGAAAATGGCTGTCTTAAGGACGTCTTCAGACACTCAGCCAGCTCAGCAGGACCACACGGTTCACCTTGAGGCAGCTATCACCAACCTGGTAAGGACATTTTGCTGGCATAGTCAGGGCGCTGGAGGCAGGCGCTGTGGCAGAAGAAGGGTGAAAAAGGATCAAAGTTTGGCCAGGCTAGACCCCTCCTCTGACCCAATCATCCCACACCTGAGAATTCGATCCAATGTAATGATCGCATTAATAGGAAATAAGACATGCAAAATAAGACACTCTGCTCTGGTGGTATACACTTAACAGAACATGGATTCTACAGCCAGGCCCACTGGGCCATACCTTAGGGTAAGGGCTCACTAGCTCATAGGCTCTGTGAGCTTCTTTCTCCTCACCTGGGACACAAATAGAAGCACCTGCTTCCCAGGACTCCTGCAAGGGTTAAGTGAGATTACCTTCATAAAACAACAACAGTGTAACTCTTACTCAACCGCGAACACCAGCTCTTGGTTGTATTTATCACACCCAAGGACAGGAAAGGAACACACAAAAAAAATAGCTGCATCACTAGACAAACTGAAAGGAAATTTCCTTGACTGTCAAGACAATATCATTTTTAGGTCATAGGAACTTTGGACGTTGAGTCTTGCAGCCTGGGGGAGGGCATAGTGGAACCTACTCAGCTAGGCTACCATGTTTCTGCACGTCACACATTCAGAAACCCCAGGAACACAGTGAAGAAGATGAGAAGCGTGGGAAGGATAAACTCTAGAGGGCCCACTTTCTACTTGCTTACAGAGCCCCAGGACAGGGGTGCACACGGGAGGTCACTGTCCTGATTTGAGTGAGTGCAGGCTGCCACCATCACAGTGTGGTCAGAAGGACACAGAGGCTGGGAGTATAGGGTACAACATAACCTTCTTCCATTTGCAGCCCTTAGCTGTCAGGACAAACAATAGCTCAAGCCCATCAAGGAAACATGTCATGGATCTAACAAAAATTCTTGGTACTTACACTTTCTTTAAAATCTATTCCATGCACCAGTACTATCTAAGTAATCATAAAATATGGAGGAGGAGGAAGAGGAAGAGGAGGAGGAGGAGGAAGAGGTGGAGGAAGAGAAAACTGACTACTTCTTTAAGACAGGTTCCCTTTGGTCCAGGTCAGCTAAGGATGACCTAGGATCTCCAGACTCTATCTCCTAGAAGCTGCTATTACAGGCATTCACCATCTTGCCTGATTCATTTGGTGTATTTAGGGCTTCACTTCATACATGCTAGGTAAGCACCTGACCATGCCCATCCCAAAAGAATTGGTTTTTCATTAAATGAGCTAGACATGATAGTTCCTTTCTTTAATTCTGGCGCTTAGAAGACACAGTTGTGGAGGCTGGAGAGATAGCTCAGGGGGTAAGAGCACTGACTGCTCCTCCAGAGGTCCTGAGTTCAATTCCCAGCAACCACATGGTGGCTCACGACCGTCTGTAATGCAGTCCAGTGTGCCTGAAGACAGCACAGTGTACTCACTAAAAAAATAAAAAAGGCAGAAGTAGGTCTCTGAGTTCGAGGCCAGCCTGCTCTACATAGTGAGTTCCAGGCCAGCCAGGGCTACACACAGTAAGACCCTTTCTCAAAGAACAAAACAAAAATCAGGTGAAACATCACTGTCACATATAGAGTTACAAATGCTAGGCACAAGGACAAGTATCTGTAAGTCCAGTACTTAGGAAGCTGAGGAAGAATGAGGAAGGGTCTGGACCAGTCTAAACTCCACACTTGAGGGCACGTCTCAACAAGAAAGCAAATAGTGTCTTAATATCAACAAGTATGCACTGAGTTCACATTTCCAACTGCCTCACAAATATCAAATGTGGGTAGTTTGTTTTTTTTATCATTTAAACTCTTGTGTTTTTAAGGTCTCTGGCTTAGCTGGCTAGTTTTATGTCCATTTGACACAAGAAAAAACTAATTTTGAAAGAACCTCAATTGAGAAAATGCCCTCCCCGCTCCTAGACTGGCCTGTGGGAGAGCCAAGCTCACTGTGCACAATGCTACCCCTGGCTTGGTGGTCCTGGCTGAGCAAGGAATGAGAGCAAGCAAGCTAGCAAGCAGCATCCCCCTAAGGCTTCTGCCCAGACTCTGCTTCATGCTGCACTGTGATCTGGTGTTTCATCACAGTAATAGAGACCCTACCTACTTAAGTCGATTTCTACACCAAGCCAGATGACAAGGCCCAAACCTCAAGAATTCAAGTGATTTGCATAGGATCACACAGCTACTAGCTGAAAACCAAGCCTAACCAGAAGCACAGAGTTCTTTAAAATCACAGTTTGACAATGTGAACAGCAGTAAAACTGGAAACTCGGACTTGATAGCCCTCACTGTCCTAACTGCCTCTTTCCCATTGGAGAAGGACCACAATGGACCTCACCTAGCAACAATGAAAACTAATCTGGGTTAAAGCCAATGAGTAAAACCCAGCTTTATCCTGTGCTTCAATTCAACACGGAAAACAAGGGTCCCCAACAACAACTCAAACAGCAAGCTGAAGTGGAGGTCTCCTTCAGAGGGACGGCAACAATCTGCATTCTAGTTGCACAGCAATGTGGCACCAGCAAATGTAAAGACAGCCTCAGAACAGGCCCTGATGGTCAGGTCCATCAGAGCATGAAGGGACAGAAGGAACTTCTGTACTGTCTGCTGCAGTATGCAGCAAACCCCAAAACTCCCCCTACTGTGTTCTACAAGAACTGAAATGATCTTTTACAAAACTGGTCAGCAACAACACTAAACACACTCTCTCTCTTATAAACACACACACACACACGAGGTGGAAGCAAAAATGAACAGTCCTAATACTAACTAGTAAGGGACAGAAGAGAATGGAAAGACAGGCGTCCCTTAACCAGCAGGTCTTCTGTTCCCAGTCTGTTCTCCTGTAACAGTGTCTTGTGTCCTTTGCACACAGAACAAAAGTAACGAGGGGTGCAGAGAGATAAGAAGGCCTCACACCAGCACACACCCGTGCCCCTGGAATCACACTGGCACCTATGAGAGACTGCACATCCTCAGACAGTGTGAACAACACAGGGCAACCCCTTCTCGGATTAAATAAGAATCAAAAGTGTAAGGCCACCCTGGGTTACGAAACAAGACCTGTCTCAAAGAAATAGGCCCAAACAAATCAAGAGAAACCAACAGGACATACTAGGAAAAAACAACACCCACTCCCCAAAATCTGGAATCAGACTGCTGACTATTAGGAAGGTCATTTAATGAATCATTTTCACTAAAAAAGAACTGTTTGTGTTCAATCATCTCATGCGGATGAGATGATTCAGTGGGTGAGGGCTTTTGCCACTAGGTCTGATAATCTGTTTGGTCCCTAGTCCCTACTATGGTAGAAGGAGAAAACAGGTGGTTGTCTAATCTCCATACATGGATCATACAATGGTGTGGAAGCTCATGTGTGTGCGCACACACACTGTAGAAAAAAGGAAGAGAGGGACAGAGGGAAGGAACAAACAAATGAACATAGTAGGTGCTTTCATAGAATGGTTCGGGGTCTGAGGGTGCCTGCAGTAGTACCCAGCTCCTCTATGCCCAGGCAGGTTGGTTCTGGTAGAGAAGACAGGAACTGGGCCCGCCTGCAGACATTCAGTCTGTACATGCCTCGCTCGTATGCAGACAGCCTGGGTGAACTAAGCTACTGGAGAGGAGTACAGTGTTGGACCAGGACATTTTTGTTTAGCCTCCTATCTTTGGATGGCTCCTCAGATCAACATTTGTAGATTAGGAGCATTTACTTTATTTTAAAAAGTCAGAATGGAAATCGGCTAAGAGGAATCGCTGGCTACTTCCTGGATAAACCCTGAAATAAACCTAGCTATACCCCCAAAGACAGCAATGAGGACATGGTCTAAGAATCGGCCTCTACTCACAAGCTCTGCTGATGAAACCAAGAGAGGGAGGAGAAAGGGGAGAAGAGAGAAATACTCACAAGCATTATACCCAGCCACGGATGCACTTGGGGATCACTACCTCAATCCCCACAACAGCCAGTTTTATAGAGAAGGAAACTCAAAGAAGTCCTGCCTTGCTCAAAGTGATAAGGCTAGAAACCTCAGGGTCCAAATTTGAATCTGGTCTGCCAACAAATTCAGTGCAATGGCAGCTATGGTCAACCCTGTGGCCAGCCCCACATTTACCTAGACTAGAGCTCACTTCCTGGGTCTGCCCAGGCCAACTCACCTGTGAATTAGAGGGCAGCATCTGGGAGCTGGGCTCCTCGGATGGTGCTGCTCCTGAACCCATAGGGCTTAGCGTGGTGATTCTGCTTGGCTGACCACGGAGCGTCAGAGTAATGGTGGTAGGGACCTTTAAGCCTGAGTGAGACAGACAGACACAGATACAGGAAGACAGGGGATCAATTTCTAGCCTCTACTTTCAGGTAACAGTTTCCTCCCAAAACAACGTCTTGGCTTCCTTCCTGGGTAGGTAGGTCCACGCTGTCAGTAAATTTGAAAGGCAGCAGCCTGTGTTCTCTAGACCTTTCCAAGGACAGGTTCCACAGAGCTGAATCCAAGAATCAAGGACAGGACACCCTGCCTCTATGAGATCTGGAAGCCCCCATCATTTTCATGAGACTTACCTGATGCTTGGTTGGAAATCTGAGCCAAGCCAGGTAGGCTGCTTGCCAACTTAGCGAGGCCCCCATTGGTCAGCAGCTGGTGGATGGCAGTGGGCTTCCCACCAGGAGTGGCTCCCAAGGAAGAGAGAGTGGTGGCCACAGGAATGGTACGGACAATGGTGCTCGTGCCTGTGGTGATGGCACCCAGACTCTGCAAGGAGGTTGGCAATTTCACACTGGTGGCCTATTGGACACACAACCAGATGATTAGAAGTCACCACCCAACACCACTGGAGCCTGGAGAGCCCACTCAGCACATGCTAAGGTGCTCTTCCAGGGTTTATTACCCTTATCTACCTTGATCTTTACTCATCACAGATGTGTGAGGGAGCTAATATTATTACCTTATTTATAGATGAAGACACAGAGATGCCAAGAAACTTATCTAAGCCCACAGACTAAGTCATAGACAATAAAGTCTGGCAGCTTCCTGACTATGTATTTAGAAGGCTTTCTGTCTTTAACCCACTCATACCAGACATAACCTCCGTTCCTTAAGAAGTCCTAATCCCACACTGCCCAGTACAGCAGATGATTACCTGTGGGGCTGGCCCTGGGGAGGGACTTCCTGGGAGGCCAGAGGTCTTGCTGCTGATGTCCTGCAAGCTGAAGCTGAGGCCTTGGAGGAGGCTGCTGGCTGACGCAGCCCCTAGGGGAGGACACGGCGGATAGCGGCAGCTGTCAGTCCAATGTACTGCCCACAAGCAGCCTACAACAACCTAAACTTGCCCTTGAGTACTCCCCTGCCCTCAGAAAGATACCAGGAAAGCCTTCCCAGCACACAACACAGTAGTTATCACACAAGGACAGGCGCTATGCTAGATACTGCCTTGGATTTGCTGCTCTGCACATGCCAACATGTTCTAAGTCAGCAGTCCTGCACTTCGTACAGCATTAGGAAAAACGGAGAGTTTGAATCCCACTTTTCAAACACAAATTCAATTACTTCTACAGAAAAAGAACAACTAACCAAGTGGATTCAGATACCTGACCACATTACACACAGTCCAACAACCTCAAAGTAAAAATCTTAAAGGAAGGGTAATTCAGAAATGTCCTAAGCCACAGTATCAGGCAATCAGCCCTTTCAGGCAGGCTGGGCTCAGAACAAGTAGATAACAAAGAGGTAAAACACATCTCACTTTGCTGATGTCCAGTTTAGCACCACCTCCAGCTTTATCTAGTTAGAGGTATGAAAAAGAAGAAACACAAGCGCTGTCCATCCTCACAGTAAAGGACACAGTCCCCACAGACAGTAAGGACAAGGAATTCCCTCACTCAAGCTAATTCCAGCTTCCGTTAGCTTCTGCCACCACTGGGAGAGCAGAGCTACTCCTTCTAGCTCCAGTTCCAGAACTCCTGGTCTATGACCACCACCCTCCAGCAACAGATCCTAAAGACCCCCGGCAGAGAACGTGATGGGCTACAAGATACCTGGAAGGGAGCTGCCTGGAGAAGTGGCCACCAAGCGGCTCTGCAGAGTGTGGATGGCATTAGGCGTAGCATTGCTGGAAGCCACAGATGGGGCTGCACTGGCTGTAACTCCACCTTCAGAAGAACTTGACCTGGAACCAAAGGAAGGAGCCCTGTTATCCAAAGAGCAGCAGCAGCCTACGGCCACAAGGGAGTATCCAGAGTGAAGTCCAGCAAGGAAGAATCTTCTGTTTCTTTGTTTCAGCTTCTAAGCCCCACCTCTATCCTTCTAAAAGCCAGGCCTAAATGAAGGAACTCGAGTTCTAGGTAAAGTCAGAGGATGCTCTGCAATAAGGAAAAATGAACTCAAAACTGACAGAAAGGAAAGCAAGCTCCCAGTAAGAAAATGTCACATGCTGACAACTGACTCCAGAATCTCTCAACTTCCCTAAACACCAAATGAAGCAGAAGTTGAGTGAAGAGAAAGAAGGACTAGGAGACCACGGCAGACTCACTTGGCTGTAGTGAGAAGTCCAGTGAGTTCCTTGGCTCCTGCAGAAGCTCCCAAGGTCATGGTGATGGGCTTCCCTCCAGCAGCTGCAGAACAACCAAGAACAAAGGTCAGTCCTAACCTGCCCCCAAACCAAGGCTGAACTTAAGACAAAGGTGAAAAGAACAGCTATGCTAGTAGAGGAGGGCCAGGGTCCATCCTTCCTTCCATCCTTCAGGCTTTCTAGAGTATCTTATTATCTTAACTGAAACCCCAATTGGACAAAGTGTGTAAGGTTCTAAATGGCCCCACGAGTATTCTAGATTAGATTGTCTCCCTTGAGACAGGTGACTACCACTCCCTACCACGTGTGACCTCAGACCATCTCTGTTCTAGGTGTCCACTGCACTGACAGAGGCTGGGCTGCCTGCCAGGCCTGGGGACGCTGGTCAGTCTTTACCAAACACAGCACAAGGCTCACCTTCAGGCGTTCCACCTTGAGAAAGAGTACAAGGCCCTCCAACTGTGTCCCCTTGGGAGATCAGGGACACTTTGATCTTTGGTCGCTTAGAGGGCTTTGCGCCAGGAAGAGGACTGGAAGGATGGTGCCTCTTCAGCTGGACCCGAAGCTCTTCTTTCTCTACCTCCTCCACTGGTTCCGATGAAATGGGAACTAAGAAATAGAGCTGAGGTAAGAGCTTCTATAACTTATAAATACCACAGGACAAGCAAGCCAGAAGAGTCATGTGGAAGATGCACAGGAGAAGTGACACAACACAGGTACAGGTTGTCCCACCCATTGGAGACCTGGCTTGGAGCATCTCAGAGATAACTCAGCCCATCCAGCTGCCCTGGAGTAGGGAGACAAGGAGCCTTGAGCTGTTGGGAACCAAAAGATAAATGGCATTCTGACGCTGTCTAGCAAAACCAACACTATCAGAGAACTAAGTAAATAGTCAGTTCTCTCAGCACTTTCCAGACTCAAAGAATTTGGTCATTTCCCTGTTATACACCTTCTCCCAAGCTGTCCCATACCCGGGGACGGTAAACAGCCTATGAGGAACATACAGGCCACCCGATCCTCTGCATAAGGGCATTTTCACAGAGCTTCCCCAATCTCCAGCATGCATCAGGTACTCGAGGCTGAGGCTTTGCTTTTCAAATGGAGGTAGGGCAGACAGACTGTCACCACGCCTTGCTGGCTCTCAGGAACTACTAGGTGAGGTAGCATTTCAGCTGCCGCCTGAATAAGGCAGAAGTAGCCCACGCCACAGCCAGGTCTAGGGATATGGGCTTCCATGAACTCAAACAGACCACTGTGCATAAAGGCAAGCCTTCTAGACTCGTTAACCTTTAGGCTCTCTCAGTTTCCTACTCTAACCTCAGAAGTCTCTCTTTTGTCCTTCTTAGCATGGGCAAACAGGCTGGGGTAGGGAGCAAGACAGCAGGCCAATGAACATGAGGGTTGCTGGCATGGGGCTACAGTGAGGGATCAAGAGCTGCTTAGGTAGGGATGAATGCATCAGCCTAAGACAGAGGAGTGCTCTAAGTGGCTCTTGTACTTGCAGCAATTGGTATGGAAACAACCAAGGCAGGGAGAAAACAGACAAGGAGATGCAGGTTCACATGTAGGCCACAGGCATACAAGAGAGACTCAGAGCCAAGAAGCATGGCAGAAAAAAGTAAGATACACCATAAGAAACCAACGGAGAGAACATAAGCAAGGGAGCTGGGACATGGAGCTGGGAGACAGAGAGAGAGAAGAGAAGAAACAGTGGAGAGCAGGGAACACTGAGAGGCAGGGAGGAGAGCAGCAAGCCTAGGCGAGCAGGTGAAAGCGATACTCACCAAAGAGACAGGAGGAGGTGCCAGGAGGAAAAGCTTTCCTCACCAGCATGTTTTGTTTCAGAAAAGCAGCAAACTGTGCTGGAATGAATCAGAAAGAATTATAGAATCACAGCCAGCTAGAGAACGGAGGAACAGAGCGGGAACAAGGAAAAGATGACAACAGTCAAGCATTCTTTCTAAGGGAACCACACGGATCTGGAACCTGACCTTGCTGTGTAACTGCCTCACGGGGCTATTGCCAAGCCTTAACAAGCTAGGGCAAGTCAACTCCAAAGAGAGGGAGGGGTCAACAGGAGCAAGAGCTCTGCTAACTACTATCCCCACCCACCCATTAGCTCTGCCTAAGCCATGGCTGTATGGATGCTGCTGTCCCCAATGACACTCGTGGGTCCCACCTTAAACCCAGCTCACCACTCAGCCTTCTAGGTCACCTCACGTTTCACCACTAATCATGCTACCCAGAGATAACAGCAACCTGCTGGCTGTTGTCACCAAACTCTAAGGGAATCCCACTAGTTCCAAGCACCACTTACAGAGCACCCACCCAGACTCCAGGTACCCAGCCTCTTTTGCTGCCTTCACCCACCCACTCACACTTGTTAGTGGCATTCATAAGAAGCCTCAGTTTAAGTAATGGAGCCTTTGGCCTCATTAAAAGTAAAGAGGGTGGTGAGCAGAGGTCCAAGTTAGGATGGAGGGGAATAGAGCAGACTGACATTAGGGACAGAGCCACTGATCTTTCTCTCTTTGCTCACTGAAATGTTTCCTTTTCTACAGTTCCTTGCTCACATAGCCCTTGGATCCCTCCAGACCCTGATTTCAACAATGCTTCCCATCCTTTTCTGAAGCCTAACTGCAGAACACTGACCAAATCTGTAAATGTTGCATCAAGGAACGCTTTAACTCCTCAAGACCAGATCAAAAGGGCAAAGTGAGCTAGCCTAGTCTGAGGAGTAAAACCAGTCACGCTCGCTTATCATCTGGAAAGCCCTCTGACTCCAGGAATGGTTGGCAAAATACACAGCTTCTCCAATTAGAAATGAGAGAAAAAAACGTCAGGCTACTACACAGTCAGCTTATAAGCTCAGCGTCTCCAGCACACCAGAACGGACAGGGCTGTGACTAATGGCAAACACTTATTATCACACAGCCTTGGGACTCATTTCAACCTGAGTTTGCCTAGAAGCAATGCGAGCCTCTCACACTGCCCTGAAAAAGCTGCAGAGCTAATACTTCCCAACTCCACATGACACTAGCTGCAGGAGACAGAGCCCCACTAAGGCTGCTGGGCTAGGAGACCATCTATACCTTGGGCTTGTCTGTGGGTCAGCACAGCTTCTGTCCTCTGCACATGTCTTTTCAGCAGCTGGGAGGTCCCAATCTGACTGGACTTCTGGGCAGAGGTCACTGTGGTCACTTTGGTCTTAGGGCTAGAGGTGGGGCTGCTGGACACACTAGAGAGATCCTGGGTAGAGAAGGTCCAAAGAGATTTGCATCCAACCATCATTTGCCATGTCTTCCTGCATCTCCCCTTACAGAGATTCCCAGACATCCCAACAAAGGAAGATCAACTATGCATCTATAGACCTCTGCAAAGGTGCCCCTCCCTGCACACACTACCTCTGAGCCTGAGGGGGATGTGGGGAGCCTGGCAGCTGGGGAAGCAGGACGACTGCCTCGCTCAGGAATTTCAAAGGCGAGGTCTCTTCTGGCCAGGTCCCGGGGTTTCTTCTTCTTCTCAGCATCCTGATCCCGTGGCTCAGAGCCCACATGCCCCTCAGCACGAGTGAGCACCCCAGTCAGGAAGTCCACAATCTCATCCTAGTGTGAAAAGGAGCAAAGGCCTTACCCTCCTCTGGAGAACAGGACCCTCCTAGATAGCATCAAGACAAGCAGACCTCTATTCTCTAACAGTTCTTTCTACTCCCAAAGCCACACAAAGGCCAAGCTTAGCTGCTATATTTGGGGAAGCCCATCAGGTGCCTGTGAGAAAGCCCTGGGCATACAGACTCCACGCCCCACTCTGCTGAGATGCCCACCCATACCTCGGTTCACCTCTCCTTTGTTTTTCCTCTCCCTCTCCCCCTGTTCTTTGATCGAGACTTAGTTCTACCGCTGAGCCTACTGGATACCCTTCATGGTCCAGAGTGAGAAAGGCTGCTGCCAGTAAGACGAAACCTAACAACAGGAAAGAGCAAATGGTTTACCTGAATACATCTGTCCACCATGCTTTGAGTCAAGCCCTCTGATTTCTTCTTTGCTTTGCTTATTCTAAGAAACAAAAAACAACAGTGAGACCAGGAAGATGACTGAGAAGGAAAAAGCTTCGCAGAGAGAACATGATGACTAAGAGCAAACTCTGCCACCCAGACTGGAAGAGACCTGACCCTAAGAGTTGCCCTACCTCTATCTGCGCGCGCGCGCGCGCGCGCACACACACACACACACACACACACACACAGGAGGGGGAGGAGAGCTGTAAAAACTTTTTACCTACAAAGTAAGATCCTATCTAAAAACAACAAAAACAGACTTCTGACTGAGGCTCCTGGAAAACAGAAAACCAGGCCCTAAGTTATACAATGGAGAGCACTATTATTAAAACTACGTTAACCCTCCAAAATAAACTAAATGCCGTTTAATACAAATGATACCCATGTTCATGCTGACCCTCCAACGTGAGTTAGGAGAGAACTAACTCCCGCACGCGTGCTCTGACCTTCATAAAGTGCCAGGGCATGCGAACACCGGCACACAAAACCAGCTATAAGAATGTAACTCAAAAATTAAAAAAGAAAATCTAACCAGGTAAGTTAGCATACACCTTAATCTCAGCACTCAGGAAACAGAGACAGACAGAGCTCTTGTGAGTTTGAGGCCAGCTTGGTTCACATACAGTTCTAGAACAGACAAGACAACAATAGATCCTATCCCCCAAAAATTAAAAAGAAATAAAACAAAAAATGTAAAGTGTACGTAATGAAAAGTCTGATGTCAAAGACATGAGTCCCAAAATCTTTTCCTCTTAATGGACTGGTAGCTGACCTGAGTTAACAGTGTCCTTTTCAGGGGGGACTGAGTTACAGAAACTAAACGACTATCCAAGCTTGTACATGAAGGGACTGAGACCAACTGAAGTTCCCCGACTCTCAGTCCAATGACCCTCCAACCGTGTCAAGGTTTCATAGCAGCCTCTCAGCACAGCTCAAGCACACCAGCACCCATCCTTCCCATGGCAACTCAGTACACACATACTCTCTTATGGATAAAATCATTTGAGTATCTGCAAAAATGACGTGTTTACATGAGAACACTGCTTTGAACATCAACAATGAAGTGGAAAATGACAAAGGCCAGAAACACTCCTCCAAACCAGACAGACAGGAGCAGGCATGTGCCTAAGCTGTCCAGTTAAAACCAACAATTAAAGCTGGACATTGTGATTGGTGCATTAATTCCAGCACTCAAGGCAGAGGCAGGTAGATCTCTGACCTCCAGGCTAGCCTGGTTTACAAGATGTTAGTTCCAAGATAGCCAGAGCTACACAGTGAGATTGTCTCAAAAAAATCTCTGCAAGTAAAGATGTTTCCTAAGATTGAATGAATGGCTGTCTCGATGACCAAAGTCCCAAGTCACATTCCCTTAAATCCCTCCCAAAATCGGGCTTTGTTGATACTTCATAAAGTATCCAGTCAGGCTTAACACAAGTAAATCTATGTTCACACTGGTCCTCAAGGAATTAAATTTTTTAAAATGCCTACCCCAGGAAAAGTTTGATGACAAAGAATCTCAAAATATGATCTCCCCACAAGATGACTCCTAATTACAAAGGGGAAACAGTAATTTCATAGTGGAGAACCCCACAGTAACTATCTCAACTCTGTGATCAACGTTATTATCAGGAGTAATAAGACAAATTGAATCATGCATCCTCTGACAGAATACACTGAGAAGCTACGTCACCTCTGTGGCATTCCTGACAAAACTAAACATCTTCAACATATCAGAAGAAAATATGTAAAAGAACTATTGATATTAGAACTGTTCAGCCATCTTCAACAGTATCAAGGTTCCAGAAAACAAACACTGAAAACTGGGCATGGAGACTCAGGAGACAGGGCAGAAGGATCCTGCTCAAGGCCATTCTCAGCTACAATTGTAAAAAGTACAGCCTGGGCTACATGAAATCCTGTCTCAAAACAAACAAGAAAGAGAGGAAGAAAGGCGCTCCCTCGATCCCCCCCCCCCCCGATGAAATCTAGGTTTGTTATTTAGACTAGACAATAACTATCAAGTCAACACCAGTCTCCCTCATTTTGAAAGTTGTATTTTGGTTATAAAGAAACTCCAGGTGAGAGATAGAGGAGATTTCAGATTTCTTGTACTAGTGCTGTAGTTTTTCCAAACAGGTTCAAGGGCCAGGCTGGCTTCTGCTTCAGCCTCCTGAATATACAATGGGATTATAGGATGCAAGTTTATTGTTTCTTCAGTCAGACTGGTCTGTCAGACTGCCATGGACAAACAGTTTCTAACATTCTAATACAGTCTCTAACATTCTAATAGGCTCCCTCTCATCTCTAGGGAAATGGACTCACCTGAGATTATCATCAGCTCCCCCAACCACCACCAAGCTATTTTCTGCTCGAATCTTTTCCCGGAAGTCCTCCATGGCTTCAGGGTGACACTGTAGAGAATTCTGACCAATGACAAAGAGGACTGGAGTCTTCATGTCCAAGAGGGGATCGTCCACATCCTGGAAGAGGCGGCAGTTTAGATTTTACCACTTGGTCCTCAGGAAGCACTGTCCTTGAAGCTGTCCAGAAGAGTCAGCTGTGACCCTACAGGAGGCCTCACCCAACCCAGGATGCAGCAGGTACTCCATTGTCCCCCATTCCTGCTGTCCCCCATTCCCACTGCCAAAAACCAACCAATTTCACCTCGCTCTTACCCCCCGGGGTCCATCCACAGTAAGCAGAGGAAACCCAAGGCAGACAACAGCAGTGACGTACTCCATCACAGACACCTGTACATAAAGGCATCATTCAGTTTGGGGCAAGTAAATTCACTATACCTCAGCCTCCCCAGAATTCAGGTAGGGTTGGGTAGCCCAGAGCCACCAGTCAGTCCCAGCTTTTCTTGCTTGTTCTAGCCTTCAGTTTTGTCAGCCATACATGATTAAGAATACAGAGCACAGGCAGTCACCATGTAGAACTGGAACCCTGATAGGACCTTCACACACACCTGAGCCTGATGGGAGTTGTCATACTTTAGCTCCCATTGACAACCTAGACTAGAGCCCTCCTTACTGACTGACTTTGTTATTGAGAACACAAAGGTTACCAGGCTGGGAGATACAGCTAGGACAGAGTAGCACACTTATCTCACATGTGCACGACCCTGGGCTCCCTCTCTAGAACACACAAAGAAACACCCCAAACACAGAAAAACCACAAATGCCAACATTGTTCCTTGAAAGAAGAAATCTCTCATCAGTTGTTTTAAGACACCCCCACAGAGCCGAGACTTCTCAAAGCATGTGGTTCCTGAGAGTTCTGTCCCTGGTGTGCGGAGGGGGGCAGCCGCTTGTTCTCATTACTCTAGACACCACAACTGACCTCACTGGTTGGAGAACGGGGACTCTCAAAAGTCAAGCACACTCACACAAACTGACAGACACACACAGGAAAAAAATGTTGCTAGATATTTATAAGGAGCCAAACATGAATACAACATCAAATTCAAAACTAATTTGTACCTATTTGAAATGTTAAGGAGAGAGCACAGTATGTATTTAAGTGTGTGGGGGAGGAACCTTTTCCCCCAGAGCTACATGCTCAAGCATATAGAAATATATACATATACATATATATATATGAATGACATACATATTTGGAACTTTTAATATTGTTTAGTTTTCTTCTCCTAAGAGGTTTGGAGTAGTCCAGGGTAGCCCCAAACTCATGGCAACCTTCAGGCCTCAGCCCCTCTAGAGCTGGCCTTATAAGCATTTGCTATTACACTTTGGAGGTTTCTTCAAAATAATCTGGAGCACAGAGAAAGGGGGCAGGAATTAGACAAGCACGCCTGACTGTGAGCTGATCACTGAAGAAGCTGGGCGAAGAGATCAAGGAGTTTATTTCCTACTCTATACTTCCTACTGTAACATTTCTATAATATCATCAAAAACTAAGGCTGTCTTCCAGTGTAAATGTAGTTTCCCATGCAAAGTATCTGGTACTAAGACAAACAAGGAAGATCTCAAAGTACTAACAGGAGAGCTGCTCCCATAACCACATCCAAGTTTTCAGTAACCTCCAAATACAACAGACACTACTTACATGACAGGCCACCAACGCTCCTGTATTCCATCCGATCAAGATGATGGGTTTGTGTGGGAAATGGCTGTGAATCTTTGTGGCAAGAGAAAAAAGAAGGCAGTAAGATAGACTCTGGGGCACAGAAAACTCCCACAATGGATACGTCTCAGTGAACTACACCTGGGCACTCTCACCTCCAGCACTTTGCTCCTCACTGCCCCAATCATGTGTTCAAGGCACTGCAGAACCCCTACCCCACTGCCACTGTTCAGCAGATGGGTAGCTACAGGGATGACCTGAAGGGAAGAAAGAGAATCAGTGCCAGGAGCGCCAAGAGTCAAACCTTGATTCTGCTTAACATCCCAAACCCCTTATACAAGTGACACTTAATGCCTAAACTAGAGTTAGGGGAATGAACCACACTTGAGGCTAACAAATTGACCCCTCCCCCACACTCTTCTCTTTAACCCTCCAAGACTACATACATACATTCCTACCCAGAATTCCTCTTGCCCTTACAATTACCTTGCCTAAGCAGGAGAGCTGCGACTGCCAGAAGCGGTGTCGGCGTGAGGCAGGGAATACAGAGCTGGAGGGACCAGAGGAGGCGATGAGAATCAAAGGAGAACCAGGGAGTTTGCTCTGAGGAGACAGAATCCCATCCAGAACCACTGAGTGATAGGTATTCATCTAGGAGTTAGCAACAACTGTATCAAACAGTTCTTGCACCAAGCATTGATTCTTTGCTTAAGACTAGAGAGATGGCTCAAGCAGTTAAGAGCACATACTGTTCTTCCAGGGAAGCTGACTGCAGTTCTCAGCACCTGTATCAAGTGGCTCACAACTGCCTGTAACTCAGCCCCAGGGGATGCAAACCCTCGTGACCTCCATGAGCATGTGAGCACCTGCACTCATATGTGCACACACATACACTTTACGAACAACAGTTAAGCCACTATCTTCCTCCTGACAAGCCTCGAAGGCTCAGTCTGAACATTTTATGTGCACTTAAAGGCTGCTGATGTTAAGTCAAGGTTGACCAACCAACTTACTGGTTTGTTATGCGAAAGCACACCAACAGCAGGGTCCCAGGGCCTCTTGAGGAGAAGTGACAAGGCCTCTGCTCCTGCAGCCCCAGTTTTTGTGTTGGACGACACAAGCATCCGGTCTATCAAAGTTGGGATCTACAAAGAAGGAAGAGCAAAGATGTTTCCAGTGTCAAGTGAGAAACCTTCCCATCAGCTGCAATCAGCTACAGGAGGAATCCCACTGAGCTCCTAGTTCTTATGCACAACCACAAATCAGTGCACAGCCAGAAGCGCACTCCTGTGGAAGCAAAGCAGAGCTGATCCTCTGGAAGGCAATCTGGTGAGATGCATCAAGGGACAAGTGCATTCCGCCATCCTTTTTCCCGATGACTGTACTTCAGGTACTTTCTCACATCAGAAGACACACAGAAATCAACCTCAGCTACACTGGGGGATAGGGTGAAGCACTACACAGCCTGGGATACAAAAGACTCTGCCTCAACAGACAAATAGCCTTCAAGTTGAAACATGTAAAGTGAACCCTGTTACAGTTCCCCCCAGATATATCCTACTACAGTATATATACATTTTGCTTTATCTCATAACCTGTTTTTAACTATGCCCCCCAAAAGTGACTCATCAATATATAAATACAGGTTTCAGACATGCTGGTGCTTATACTGTAAAGAATTATCTTCATAAATCCCACAACACCCACAGAGAAGACAAAGCAATCTCAAGTAAAGAAAGGAAAGTTTTTAAGTGTTAGATGTCATTTTCAGAGGAATTTCAAAGGGATTTTCCAAACCTAGAGAATATGGTGTGAGGCAGGCATAAAACTCCAAAGGCAGATGAGCTGCTCCGTAGGAGGGAGAGAGGGAGGGAGGGAGGGAAGGAGGGAGACACACAGAATCAGAAAGACTGATTTGAAGCTGGGAGTGGCTCTTACCCAGGTTTTGCAAGGCCCTGCCTGGGTTTAATCTAGCACACAAAAGAATTAACTAAAACGGACAATGTGGCCTGTTACTTGAAATCCCTCCTCTGCCCTTCATATAGATATGCTTCAGAGAAGTAAGTTTAAGAGTTGAAATCTGAAGCGGGCAGTGGTGGCGCACGCCTTTAATCCCAGCACTCGGGAGGCAGAGGCAGGCGGATTTCCGAGTTCGAGGCCAGCCTGGTCTACAGAGTGAGTTCCAGGACAGCCAGGGCTACACAGAGAAACCCTGTCTCAAAAAACCGAGAAAAAAAAAAAAAGATTTGAAATCTGGGCCCAGTACTCAGGAAGCTGAGGCAGGAGGGTATCTAATTCAAGGCCAGAAAAGGGAAGCCCTGCCTCAAAAAAAATAAGTAAATAAACAACAAAGGGAGAAGAGACCCTGAAAGAACTGTGCATGAGACTGTGGGAATTATACCTTCCAGGCTGCCTCAGTTAACTCAGGTGCTCTTACAAAACACCAGCTAATCCTGCAGAGGCATTTACTCTCAAAGGGTGAGAAAGACAAACCAAGGTGGGGGTGGTGGGGAGGGATGTGCAGTGCTAACGCCATGGGGGATGAGAAGCCTACCATCTAACAGAGCAGGAAAAGTGAGCAGGAAGTCACATGTGAAGCAGCAACACATAAGGTCACAAAGGCTTAGGAGAGGCAAAACTCCATCGTGAGATGAGGTCTGAGCTATATAATCCAAAGGCATGGCTGGGTGTAGGTAGCCCGGGCTGAGTATAGTAGCCCATTCCCATAATCCCAGCGCCTGGGAAGCAGAGGTAGGGAAAGTAAAGTTCAAGCCTGTCTGGTCTACAAAACTAGTTCCACGCCATTCAGGGTTACCCAGTGAGACCCACTCTCAAAACAACAAAAAGCAAGGATGTGTTGTGGGTTTATTCCAGACCCAAGTAGACTTAAGAACCAGACGGCAGCAAGGAAGGAGTATGCAGTGACAAAAGTTAAACCAGCTGCAAAGGTTCACCACCCCCAACTGGCCATTCTTTCTAACCCCCTCTAATCACTGAGGTTACTACAAAGCTTTCCCAGGCAGTAGTTATGAAACTGAAAAGCCTTGAGGCTCACGGTCAACAGGAAAAAAGCCATCAGTAACTGACTTCCACGTAAGAAGACCAAGCTTTCTAGCCCTCTCAGCCCTGTGTGCTTCTGTCTCAACACAATGAAGACCCTGGGGTTGCTGTCCCTTCTCTGATAAGGGGAAAAATAGCTGGGCTAAGAACAGGACCGAGCCAGGCACTGTCTCAAGCCTACCAAGTATTTTAAAGTAAAACAACCCCGTACTCACTCACAGCTGTAACCCTGGAGACAGCAGAGCCACCAATGGAGAGTCCAGCCCAGGGTAGAAAGTACCTTGTATTCAATGTGCTCACTGGCTACTGTACCAGGCACATTCAGCCATTCCAGCTAGCCCACACCGGACTCCAGCAGTACATCCAGGTAGCACTGGCACCTGCTGTGCACACTTAAAAGAGTCCACAATAGGGGTATGTAACACTCAAAATATCTATCACCTCATTCACACAGTAACTTAAAACCAAAGTAATGCAGCCCTGTCTCTTTAAGCAAGGAAATCACCTTTAAATCCTGGCCATGGCGAGTGTGGCAGAGCACTCGCCCTTAGAGCACACTATCCACCAAATAAACTTCTTGCTGCTCACTCCCAATCAAGGTAAATATTAGCAGAAGAAAAAAACGAGGTCAAATGTTCTACCACACATTTAACTATTCATCTAAGCCCGAGACCCTTTGACTCTGGCACACAACCGGTTTCCTTCAGCTTTCTAATAAACACGGGATTTTGTAACTTCAAAAAACCCTGAGATTAGGAAACAACGAAACTAGAAGTTTTGAGGACATGACTCTGAACATACGACTGAGCAAATGCAAGGACCCACCATGGAAAAGGAAAGGAAAGTGAAAAACTGAGTTAAGAACCATTACCTAAGACCATCTTGTGCTGGAGCAAAGCACACACTTCTCAAACCCTACGAGAGCCACTTACATAATCCTCACTGGTTACTGTGGGCTTCCACTGGCTTTTGTGTTAAGAACTCCACTCCACTCACTAACTCAATCCCTACAGAATGAACTTGCAGTGTAGACCAAGCTCAAAGCGATGGAGACCCACCTGCCTCTGCCTCTACAGCTCTGAGATTAAAGGTGTGTGCCACCATACCCAACCCACAGTCCATCTCTTCATGAGGAAAGTTAACTCAGGCAGTTCTCTACCTGTAATCCCCTAGTCCTCTGAGAGCTACAGAGCTGCCGCTCACACACCTTACCCTGGTCCTCCTCAGTTTACCCTCACCTCTTCCACCACAGTTCAAGTCAGTGATGACTCAAAGCAAGAACTGCAAGGCTATAGAAGTGAAGTATGTATTCTGGTTTTCAGATACCACACTTTATTCAAAAAAATGGCAGGACTGAAGAAATTCACACCAAACAAAACCTAAAATGATACCCTTTCCCCATTTTTAATAGCCAAATTGTTAGTCTACATGCTGACCTAGTCACAAGGCCTTGCCCAAACCTATATCCTGAACCCACAGCAAACCCTGGCTGGTGCTACTAGGTCAAACTAACCACAGTCTTACCTTCCCTTTCAGTGTCTGCAATGCATCCAAGTAAGCAGCTAGCATGGGCAGGCTCAAGGTCTCCACCAGGGTGGTGTGCAGCCACTGGATCAGCTTGGTGTCCCAGCTGACGCTTGCCAGCGCTTGCCGCACCCTCCTTGCACACTTGTCCACAGCAACTCGGCGCAGCACAGGCTCATTGCAAGCCTGAAAGGTGTTCACAGAAAGAATAAAACAGAGTTACACTCGGCCAGCCAGCTGGGGGTTGGGAGGAAAGAGCACAGGGAACACAAACGGCCAGCGAGGCCTGAACTAAGTCAACTATAGATAGTTTTCCGATGTCTTACCCCTTCATTGGCCAACCGTGCAAGCCGGTCAGACTGCAGGGCTTTGAGGATCTTGTTGAACAGCTTATTCTGAGCCACTGTCCAGCCAGTCCTATAACAGAAACTCCGAAGAATTAAAATGTAACCGTTTCCCATGTATGTCTACCATATAATGAGATGTTGGCATATTTTTGTTCTCTAAGGTCACTGAACTCTATCTTTTGGTCCCAATTCTGCCAATGAATCACCTTACTATACACTGCAAGTCATGACAAATCACGGAGTCTTTCTGATGCTCAAAAGTTAATTATGTATCTGGTGGCTAAAATAATATTAGTAACTGCAGCCATGCTTCGATTCTATGTACTATTTCTTTTCCAGCATGGCCTCTCCTCAGACTGTACCCAAACTCCAAACTCCTCTCCTGCCTCAGCCTCCAGAGTGCTGGGATTACAACACAGGCCACACAGTTGATCAGCAAGCATTTTAATGGACTATAGTAGAAGTACAGAGTAAGGTAAGAGCTCTACTTAAACTGGTTTGAAGAGCAAAGCTGTAACAGAACTGTAACGATTCTCCAGTGCCCCAACATTGTACCCAGTACTAATGGTTTTCCTGTCCTATGGCTTTGCTTTGTCACACAATTATGAAATAATGTTAATATTTTCTTATCCTAGCACATACAAATGTCTGTCTTCCTTACTGACAGCTTCCAAACCCAGCAGTAAACTGCAATTACAAGCCAGGCAGTGGTGGCGCACGCCTTTAATCCCAGCACTCGGGAGGCAGAGGCAGGCGGATTTCTGAGTTTGAAGCCAGCCTGGTCTACAGAGTGAGTTCCAGGACAGCTAGGGCTACACGGAGAAACCCTGTCTCGAAAAATCAAAAGAAAAAAACCCAAGTTTATCCTATTGTCCTGAGCCCTGCTTCACTGCCAATATAGTAGGGCACTGCTCACCTTACTCCAGCAGCTCAGTCACTGTGACGTCACAGCTGTGACTAGCAATCTTAGGAGGAGAAAGGCAACAGAGGGTTTACTCTATTTACTCTCCCTCCAATCAAGAAACTCCTAACAAGCTGGACATGGTAGTACATGCCTTTAATCCTAGTACTCAGGATGTAGACATAAACAGATCTCTGTGAGTTCAAAACCAGCCTGGTCTGCAGTGACTCCCAGGACAGCCAAAACTATCACACAGGAAAAAAAAACCTGTCTCAAAAAGCAAAACCAAAACTGCCAACAAGTGGCAACAGACTCATACTTATGGGACGGTGAGGTGGCACCATGGGTACGGTGACTATTGCTGTGGCAGCACCAGGACTTGAGTTTGTATCCCTACCACCTACATAAAAGCTGTAACTCAGTGCTGGGGTTGAGGAGTGGGCACAGAAACAAGGATCTCAGGGCTTTGCTGCCCAGCCCTCCTAATCAATTAGCAAGCTCTAGGTTCAGTGAGAGACTATATCAAAATATAGAGGCTATAGAAAAATAACAGATAATCTTGGGTTATCTACCTTGGGTTATCTTGGTAATCTACCTGCACAAACAGAGGTGAGCCCAGCTGTATAGTCCACATGTACATTTAAATGCTTGAATACACATGTATATACGAAACACACACGCGCGCGCACACACACACACACACCAAATAAAATGCTAAAAAAAAGTTACAGGTCTGCACCAAGCCCTGTGGATCCCGGATCTCCCCAATCTCATCATATAATGACCATCACTCACTCAGCTTCGTCCCCTGTGCCCTCTGTCCCTGATCAACACCTCCCATTCCCCTGTGCATTCACACAGACCGCTGTGTGCCAAGTGCAGTCCTGCACCTGGACTCTTCATTCATTCATGAACTCACACGGTAACGCCCTCTGTCCTTTCCTGCAGGCCAGGGTTAACTATCACCTTCTACTGAGGCTTCCTTGACCCCTCTTGTCCCGCCCTGGGATTCTGTAGCTCCAGTTTTCACCTACTTCACCACCTCACACTATAGCCACTCTATGTGTTTGGTTCCCTCTGTTAGAATGCAAAAGCCAAGAAAGCCAAGATTTTTAAGGTTGTGTTTTAATGCTATATCCCCAGTACACCCAACAAGTGCCTGACACACTGAGGAGTTAAAACACTGCTGAATGAACAGAGTGATTGCACACACAATCTAAGTGCTCTGAACAGCTCAGTCCATCTGGCCCCCACGCACTAACCAACAGGAACACAGCATGGTCAAGCTGCAGAGAAGCTGCTTGAAATGTCAACAGTCTCCAGCCCTTACTTGACAGGGCATGAGCAGCTTTTCCATCACACCTGACCTTCTTCAACAAGAGACTCTACCAATCTATAACACAAGCATCGTGGCCCAGTGAATACACTGACGAAGAACAAATTACCCTTTAAATTACTCTGTTCAACTACCTGGTTATCTAGGAACAAGCTAATATTTACTAGAAACTCCCTCTCTGTGTAAAATAAATAATCTCCACCTACCATGCAACTTACATGGTCCAGGAGAAGCCTAACCAAGAGGTAGGATGTTATTCCATTCTGTAGTAAGGAGAGGGCTATGTACCCTATGTTTTCCTGTTTAAAAAGCAGACATGGACTAGATGATCTCTACATTACTTATACTTCAGGTTAGCTATGAACAAAATGAGAGTAACCTAGGTTTAGAGAGAAAACCAAGCAATCCCTCTTCAGAAATGCCTTCATGGGCTGGAGAGATGGCTCAGCAGTTAACAGTACTCACTGACTGCTCTTCTAGAAGTCCTGAGTTCAATTCCCAGCAACCACACGGTGGCTCACAACCATCTGTAATAGGTAGGGATTCTGGTGTGTCTGAAGACAGTGACAAGTGTACTCACATACATGAAATAAATAAATAAATCTTAAGAAAAGAAAAGCCTTCTTTTCCCTCCTTGATCACAGGATCTAATCCAGCCAACTATACCCCCAGATCAAATCTCACTTTTTGGAGACAGAATCTCAAACAGCTCAGGATGACCTTGAACTTGCTATGTAATCAAGGTTCGGGTCAAGCTCATGAGCCTCCTGCTTCTGGCTCCTGAATGCTGGAATTACAGACATGCAGCATCACACCTTGCTAGGAGTGCCTTCTACTATCTGCAAAGCTTTCCTTGCTACAGATAAATTCCCGAGTTCCCAAAGCCACTCAGCCTCTTGTAATACTGTGGAGGGAACTAGAAGCAGGCTTAGGTTTGCTCCTAGACTGCTTCTTTTCTTTTCCCCTAGTTCTCTGGGCTCAAGTCCTGTGACGTCATCAGAACCATGTCTATTGTTAGACACTGGGTTTCGGAGATACAGAGAGCCTTCACCCCACTTGACAGGAAGGCTCATTGGCCCCCTTTGGTTCATACTCCCCGTTTCTTCACATGGCTGAAATGCACAGCATATTTAGCATCTCTCCATGAACAGCCACTCTCAGATGGGCTTGAGACATGCATGTGTAGCAGTGGGAGGAGACAGAGGGCTCAGACATAGTACAGAAAAGGCTTTCCAGACAGATACAGTGCCATTTTAATGTACTTCTTAGTTTTTAATCATTAAATTGTACCCTATTTTGGTTTGGTTTTTCACGATAGGGTTTCTCTGTGTAGCCCTGGCTGTACTGGAATATACTCTATAGACCAGGTTGGCCTCTAAAGGTGATCCATCTGTCTCTGTCCCCCAAGTAATGGGATTAAAGAGGTACGCCATCACCACCCAGATAAATTCTACCCCTATTTGTAAGCACTAAGATTACTATTTGTGTGTGTGATGTATATATGCTTATGCATGTGAGTGGGGTATCCAAGTGTGCACATGAAAGCCAGCGGTGGAATTCAGGTGTCCTATCTTTCTCCAGGTTTAACAGCCTCTCACTGACCCTGGTACTCCATGCTTGACTGAATGGCTGGCCAGGAAGTTCCAAGGATCCCCATCTCCTCCTCCAGACCTGAAGTCACAGACATGTGCCACTCTGCCCAGCTTCTTTACGTAGATGCTAAGGAGCCCAGCTAAGGATGTGAGCTTCCGCAGCAAGCACTTCACCCTCAGCCTCTCCTCAGCCCTGCCATTTTTAAACTCTGAAATAAAACACTATGAAATAAAAATGATATGAGGAAAAATATGATCTGAACAAAAGAGTTAAAATCTATTTAGAAACGACTGCAACAACACATGAAATTAAAATTGAAAGCCACAAATTTTGAGTCTAAAAGCTCAGAAAAAAATTCTTAGGGTTGCTGCTGCACATTCAACCAAGTGACCCAAGAACTGAACGTGTTCTATGCATTGTCAGCTTCGTGGGAGGCTAAAAAATTAAACGGGCAGGGGGAAAAGATCTAACCCAATATTAAAATAAAGAGCATGCTAAAGATATAATTTAGAAGCTGATGGGAACTGTGTGAGTCAACGGCCCCTCTCCTTAGGCCTGACTCTGTTTACTTTACACAAGTGCAAGAAGCACGTTTTCTCATTTCATAGATGACATCACAGTCTTTTGTCTTCCTTGGTCTAACCAACCTGAATGATATGCTGACCTCAGGCTTGGCCTAGCTGAAGAAAGCAAAAGAGCACACTGGTCCTAGAAAACCTGACTATTTTTTCTCTTTTTTTCTTTTTTTAAGAGACAAGGTCTCACTATGTAACCCACACTGGCCTCAAATCTGGATCCTCCTATCTACCTCCCAAAGGCTAGTATAATAGACACAGCCCACAAAGCCAGCAAGCCCAGTATTTTCAAAGGTAATTATTAATTCCCTGATTCTTTTCCAAGGGAGACTGATTCAATGCAAATGTCTAAAAGAACTAACAAGATTTCATTTTATGTGCATGAATGTTTTTGCTTTCATGTATGTTATGTGCATACCTGGTACCCACAGAGACCAAAAAGGGGCACTGAGTCCCCTGAAACAGAGTCGGGGTGCTTGTAGGCCACCACATGAGTGCTGGACACAGCAATGTGACCTCTCTGAAAACAGTAAACACTCTTAACTACCGAACCATCTCTCCAACCAGATTTTAAAAAAATTTAAAAATTGTGTGTGTGTGTGTGTGTGTGTGTGAGAGAGAGAGAGAGAGAGAGAACAGGGTGTGTATGATCTATTTAGGAGGGGTCATGGCACTTATGAGGTCAGAAAACAAATTTTCTTGAGTGATTTCTCTCCTTTTCCCTTACATGGGTTCTAGCAACTGAGTTCAGGTCATCAGCCTTGGACCAGGTTTGTGTTTTGCCAAATGCCATCTCACTGCCCCGTCTAAAGGAATTTTTTTTAATCTTATTTTTCTTTATTTATTTTAGTTTTTGTGACACAAGGTCTCTCTAAATAGACCTAGCTGTCCTGGAACTTATTAGGTAGACCAAGGTGGCTTTAAACTGAGAAATCCTACTGACTCTGCCTCCCACCCACTGGAAATCAAAGTGTGCACCACCATGCCCAACCTATAGAAAAATGTTAAGTCAAAGTCAAACAGGATAAGACAAAGGATATTAGAAAAGCTTAATTAAGTCATACAATCAAGAAAGAAAAGATTTTAAAAGGGAAAATGGAAATGAGCAAGAGGTAAGGAAAGAAAACAACTCAAAGTTCTTGGACTTGACATATCAAACACCCAACCTGATGTATGGACACACATACTGTAGTATATAGTCACACAACATATGTGCATATACATGTACACACACATACACAGAGTAGTATACAGTCATACAAACTTCAGAAAAGGACATAGGAAGGCTTTTGGTTGAAATTCTAAAGTTCTCATTTCTAAGATAAGACAGCCTACTTTTCAATACTAGATTGTTTTCTAACTAAAATATTAGATGTTTTAAATGTCATCTGGCTGGGCAGAGGTGGCATATTATCTTTAAATCTGGACTCAGAGGCTGGCAGATCTGTGAGTTCAAGGCCAGCCTGCTCTACAGAGTGAGTTCCAGGGCTACACAAGAAACCTTGTTTTGAAAAACAAAAACAACAAAAACCCACCTCATCCAAACAAGTGAATGAGTATTTTGTCAAGTATCTTTTCAAAGGCAGAGCATCTAATGCAACTTTCCATCTGAGGAACAGATGAGGCACGGGAGGGAGCAGGGAAACAGCAAGAGAGGAACAGATGAGGCACAGGAGGGGGCGGGGAGGCAGCAGGAGAGGAGTGGGGTTGTGCTGGTGGCCCAACATCTTCAGGACTATATTACTTTGCCACCAAACAAAACTTTCAAAGATGCCCCAAATTATGACTGTGACACACAAATATAAGAACATGACCCAAACCCAGCCAGCTAACTTCTTTACTACAGAGTAAGTAGAGAGTATGAGAGTTATAGAATACATGGTCCCAGACACAACTACAAAACTCGTGTTTTAGTCAAAAGCAGCCATGGGCAGTAGCTGTATTGTGAAAATCTTGTGTCATGAAATAACATCTCTTTTTCCAGCCAACATAAAAACATAAAAACTACTCTTAAGGCATACAAAAGCAATGGACCAAATTGGCACATGGGTCAGTTGACAACCCCTGCCTGATCTAGACAAAGGCAGAGACTGAAATCATTTTATACAGTATGTGATCTCATTAGAGAAGACTAGGATTGGGTGGGGGTAATAGGGTTTGTTTCCCACACACAAAATGATCTGTGGGCAGTTTCTACTGAGTAGAAGAGGCAGGGGAAAGAGCCCTAACAAAGAATGCAAGTTTCTTACTCTAAAGATGCAAGTCACTCAGTCAGGAGTCTCTCTGAAGAGAACTATCTAGATTCTAGGGAGCTGTCCTACAGAGGCACCCGTGGAGTTCTCAGGGTGGAAACCTGTTATGTTACGTGCCCTAAGCAGAAAGGAAGGAAGCAGCAACTTAACAATCAGGGGAACGAGGGCAGTAAGATGATTGCAATCACAGCAGAGGCAACTTCCAAACAAGCTACACAACACCGGCCTCTTATACTGATGTAATATGTGCTAACAAACAAAGGAATCGGCTATCTACAAACATGACCTATCCAAAGAGACAGCTGAAGGGCTGCTGCTAATACACGTCCTCCTGAATCTCCCCAAGACACACTAAGTCTGTGTGCAGTAGTTTCTCACTCTAGAGACCGTAGGTGGGGCACCCTGGTCTATTCGGTGCACTCATCTTTCTTCTATAAACATTCCCTGCTCACCCACGCCCCAATGGAACAAAATGGCTTCTCAGGAGTCTCTACTGGAGACGGACACCCCGGCCAAGCCTTCCAGTGCCTCTTCTGCCTTTCGGTTCTTATCTAGTGACCATGCATGATAGCACAAGTCTTGGCTTTAACAGTGAAACAATGTATAAAAATAAAGAAAGGCATAGGAGTGACACACACCTATAACCCCAGCACATGGAAGGCAGACGCACAAGGATCACCAGTTCAAGGTCAACCTAGCTCTTAGGGAGTGTGAAGTAGGTCTACGTTACACCAGAGACCGTCTCAAAAGAAATCAATAAAGGGGGGCAGAGACATAGTTCAACAGTTGTGAGCACTTGCTGCTCTTGAGAGGACTAGAGTCAGTACCCAGCATCCACATCAGATAAGTCACAAGTGCCTGCAGCTCTAGGGGATCCAACAACCTTTTCTGGCTTCCAAGGGCATCCAAATGTGGTATACATTGGCATACTCTCACAGACACAGAGAGTAATATAAAATGTATCTTTTAAAAGAAGTGACTGAAGGAAGGCACTGTTGCGTACTACTGAGTCTAATGACTAGTTCCCAGACCTCTCAATCATAACCAAGGGTTAACAAATTTTAAAAAGTACTTCAATTCTCTCATACATTTATCCCTCATGGGTTTGTTTTTTGATATATCATTTTTGTTTTATGTTCATTGGTGTTTTGCCTGCATGGATGTCTGCGTAAGGTTATCAGAAGCCCTAAAACTGGAGTCACAGACAGCTGCCATGTGGATGCTGGGAATTGAATCGGGTCCTCTCAAAGAGCAGCCAGTGCCCCTAACCACTGAGTCATCTCTCCAGGCTGTTTCCCATATTTTTTAAAGTTGTCTTTGTATTATTAATTGTTCACATTGTGTGTACACATGTAGGTATGTGCATACAGGTGCCTAAGGTGGCCAGAAGCAGTACTCTAAAGAGCAGGACACCCTCTGAACCATCTCTAGCCCCCTCATCATCTTTGAAAATTAAGTTCTGTCATGGAGTTATATTTCCAACCTTGCAAAACTGTATTTTCAAGCAATTCAAGCTATTAGCTTTATATATGATTCCAAAACGTTTATTACCTTAATTATAGATCATATCATATCAATGCAAATCTTATAAACATTATTAATGTTTAGGGAGTTTGGGTGGCTCTTCCTACAAAGTTAGTCATGTCTATATCCAGCCAGCCAAGTGTATGTTTTTGTGGTGTTGAGGCCTCACAAATGACAGGAAAAGGCTTTACCTCTGTGCTACATCCCCAATTCCCACTTCTTATAAAAAAATTAAAGTTTCACTGCGCTGCCCACACTTATCTTGAGTTCAAGTCCTCTGCCTGCCTAGGCCTCCACAGTGCTACCACCGAAGACATCTGCTACTGTGTATGTTGGTCAGTGTGCTAGAGTCAGGACAGCAAGTGAGGCAGCTCATGCAACCCTCCTGCCATGTGCTGCATGGCAGTGAGCAGAGACGCAACCGTGAAGAGAACATCCCCACTGCATGGCAGCAAGTGAAACTAGATGAGCTCCAGTCAACATTCCCATGACGATGGTACTACAGAACCACCAAGTACTAACATTAGCCCCAACCCGGCCGATCTACCCAGTATTGGCCCACCTGCTGACGTGCTCTTCCCAGTCTTCTGGCGGAGGGGGAGCATCTGCGTCTGTCCTGGCGAAGATCACATGCCGTTCACACTCATTCATCACACTTCTTGCCTTCTGATTGTCATACAGTGGAACAGGAGTTGCCGTGACCGTCTCCACATCTATTGGAACGTCTGACTCACTGTAAACAGGTGAGGAAATAGGACCAGGCCACACACACTTCACACGACACAGGGGCTTAACCATCAGCTGGTTGCCAATATTTAAACTAGCTTCAAATGATTTTCATATCCACAAGGAAATTCTGATCCACAGTCATGACATCCTCTCGTCTAGCTCTCTCCACTCCCTGCTGTGTGCCTAGGCTGTGTGCAAGGTCATTACACTTTCTGTGGCTTTGATTTTTCTTTCTGAAAGTTTTACCCTGGCCTGGAATTAACTACGTTGTCCAGGCTAGCCTTGAAGTCAGTTGTTGCTATTATTATTATTATTATTATTATTATTATTATTTTAAGATTTTAGCAGGGCATCCCAGCACTTGGGATGCAGAGGCAGGTGGATTTCTGAGTTTGAGGCCAGCCTGGTCTACAGAGTGAGTTCTAGGACAGCCAGGGCTACACAGAGAAACCCTGTCTAGAAAAACCAAAAAGAAAAAAAAGAAAAAGAAAAAAAGAAAATGCAGCTATACAAAATAAAACAACTAAAAAATTCGGTTCGTCAGGGCTAGAGAGAAGACTCAGCAGTTAAGAGCATGTGCTGCTCTTGCAGAGGACCCAAGTTTGATTCCTAGCCCCCATGTAGGGTGACTCAACTGCCTAATTCTAGCTCCAGGGGGATCTGATGCCTCTGACCTCTAAGGACACTGGTAGTCAACAAACATACCACACTCATAAAAACACAATTAAAAATAAAATAAACTTTCCAATACAGTAATTCGGTCCCTAAATCACTGATTCTCATTTTTTTTTTTTTTTTTAAAAAAGTCATTAAGATACAAACACAAAGCAAGAAGTTTTATACAATTTTTTAAAAAAATTCAAATTCCACTTAAAGGTGGTTTTCAGTTATGCCCCAGGCCAGAACCATCAGGATTATGCTAGAATGTTCCCCTAAAGTCACGGCTCATGGATGCTGAGGAAACTGAAAGCCAAAAACCTGTTACTGTCATTAGGAAAATAAAACTCCTCTGAGCAGGGAGGTATTACAGGTCTGCACTTGGGAAGCAGAGGCAGGCAGATCTCTGTGAGCCAGCCTGGTCTACATAGAATTCCAGGATAGCCAAGACTACATAGAGAAACCCTAGCTCAAACAAGCAAACTACTCTTCTAAGCAACAGCAACGACTGCAATCCAAATGTTGGGAGTCTGCCAACCTGAACTACACAGCAAGCTCAAAGCTAGCCAGGGGTACAGAGTAAGATCCTGCATCAAAAGAAAGCACACCGACTAACCCAGGTGGCGCACATATCCTAGCACCTGGGAGGTGTGGGCAGGAAGATCAGAGTTCAAGAATCATCTTTTTTTTTTTTTTTTTTTTTGGTTTTTTAAGACAGGGTTTCTCTGTGTAGCCCTGGCTGTCCTGGAACACACTCTGTAGACCAGGCTGGCCTCGAACTCAGAAATCCGCCTGCCTCTGCCTCCCGAGTGCTAGGATTAAAGGCGTGAGCCACCACTGCCCGGCTCAAGAATCATCTTAAGCTATACTGCGGGGGGGGGGGGGGGGGGGGGGGGTGTGTGTGTGCTCGTGTGTGCACTCTCGAGCACATAAAGAACACCAAATACAGGGTCTCAACCCCCACCAAAACAAAACAAAAAAATAACCTGTGCTTGAGTAAAGATTAAACACAAAGTCAAAATCCCTTATCCACAACTCTGCAAAGATCAGAAAAAGAGCATTACAACAAATCCTGATATGGGTGAAATAAGAAGGTTCAAAATAACTAATTAGTTAGGTCAAATGTAACCAAAGCACTTATCAGAGAGTAAATTTTTGAAACGACCTTGCCCTCTAACTTAGGGTGGCTGGAAATACAGAGACTGAAGAAGGGTTTAGATTAACCCACAGGTGGCTTTCTGTTAGGAGGTAAGAATGAAAGCAATGCTTTGGGAACTTCCTCCCAATCTGTGCACTTGAAGCCAGGGACTAAGGATAGATTGTAGCCATTGTCAAACAAACTAAATGCTGCAGTAAGGGGGCGGGGGGGGGGGTGTCTTAGGCTTCCTCTTCCCACACAAGTTGTTACTCTGCACTAAGCAAGCTAGGCTGTGTTTTTCTTTGCATCTCGGCTTCCTACCTCCTGTTTGGAAACGTCTGTGAAGGTGTCCACACTTGTCCTGCCGTTCTTTTTGTTTGTTTTTTCTAATGTCCTGCCGTTCATCCAAGCTCTCCAGTCACCCTGCCGCCCTAATCACTCTCAAGAACATCTAAGCCCCGCCACACACGATCACTGCCAAGGTCAGGCGAAGTAGCCCTTAAGAAGGAAACCCAAACTCACATGGTATTCTCAAACTCACATAGTATTCTCCTGCTGCCGACGGGGAGTTACAAAGAGCATGCGGGTGGGGCGGGCACTACTGGCATCTGGGTGGGCACTCCACGGTTTTGCATAGCTATGATCCAGAAAAACGAGGTCCAGTTCCCGCTCATGCACTGAAAGTTGGAAGAGCAGGGAGGTACCCATCCGCCGAGCTGAAGTCTGGAAGTCCCTCTCCCCACCCCGGTGGGCCATGTCAGTAGTCAGGCAGCCAAGTCACGGGTGTGAATATCTGCATGCTAGTCACCTGCAGTGAAAGGGGGCTTGTCAATTCAATAGCTTCCATTTCTCCCAACTTATACCCATCGATTATGCACATCTTTGTGTCCTCCCACGCCACTACCAAACAGAAAGGTGCCGGTGCCATACATAATTTTGTAAACTGACAAGACTCCACGGTTCACAAAAACATGACCTTTGCAAGTGCCAAGGCGTGGTGACGCACGCCTTTAATCCCAGCACTGGGGAGGGAGAAGCAGACCGATCTCCCCGAGTTCGAGGACAACCTGGTCTACAGAGTGAGTTCCAGGACAGCCAGAGCAACAGAGTGAGATCCCGCCTCAGGAAAAAAAAAAAAAAGCCCTATATTCGCTGGGCAATATCCTTCCAGAGTGGTAAAGATTTTTGCAAACCAGAGGGATCTCAAACGTGAATTCTTCAAAAGCTAAAGGTCCCTACTTTCCATGCCCAAAAGAGGATGTACTCAGAGCTGGTCGGTCCCAACACCCCGGCACAACAGGCGGGCACCACGGGCCTCCAGGGAGCAGAGTGCAGCCCGGAGCTCCAGGCTCCATCGCTTTGAGGGGCTAAGATCAAGGGGAGTCTCTCCTAAAGTCACGCTCCACCAAAGGTTTGCACCGACCTCAAGGTACACCGGAGTTTGGAGAAGAGAAAAAAACCGAGTCCGCCCCCAGCCCGGCCGGGCCTTCAAGAGGCCTCTCCTCCTTCGCCCTCCCACGGCGAGGCGCCCGGCAAACGGCCCACTCCTCCGAGAGGTTCCCGCCACGAAACCGCAAAACCTCAAAACGGCCCACCCGGGCGGCAAGGCGGCGGCCCCGGGGCCCGGGAGACTCGGCCAAGGTCATCCCGAGTTCCCGGCGAGGAGGAGCCGCCCGGCCCCGCCTCCCCTCCCCGGGCCCTCCTCGGCCCCGCGCCTCGGCCGCCCGAGCGCAGTGTCGGCCTCCCGCGCCCCGCCCGGCCCGGCCCGGCCGGGCCCGCGGCTCCAGCCTCGGTCGCCGCAGGCCCGCGGAGCCCCGAGGGCTTCTCCGAGGCCTCCGCCCGCCGCTTGGAACCCCACGGGCCGCCACCCGCGCTGGGGCAGACCCGCGTCTCACCCGCAGTTGTCGGCCGCGCGCTCGCCCGAGCCGGACCCCAGTGCGCGTGCGCCTTACCGCCCGGCGCCACGGGCTCTGAGGAAAACGCGGAACTGGATCGCTCTCCCGAAACCGCGCAGCGGCGAGCTGCAAAGCCCGGAGAGGATCCGCGTCCGCGACCTCGCTGGTCCGTGGGGAAAGCGTGAAAGCGCACGCGATTCTGGGGCAGGGACGTCCTTTCTCTGCGTTTTCTGTGGGAAAAGTGAGGGCAAAAAGCAAGGTAGTTCAGACAACCCCAGCCGCCGCAGTCAGTTCCTGGTACCCTTCCCTATTACAGAGCTAGGTTCAATTTGCAGTGGGCGGGTGGGGTTTATTTCAGCACAGCACAGAGACTTTGTTTATAATCCCAGCATCCAGGAAGCTGAGACTGGAAGATCTCAGTGAGTTCCAGGACAACCTGAGCTACATAGTGACACCCTGTCTCAAGACCTCAAAACAGCCGGGCAGTGGTGGCGCACGCCTTTAATAAAAAAAAATTGGTAGAGCTCAGGCTAGGGCGAGGTAGAAGATGTGGTAGAGGAGGGATGTAAGGTTCAAGTTTTAACTGGCCCAGCAGATCCCAGCATGCAAACTTTAGCCTTTTTCTCATCTCGAAATGTGCAAAGACCTAAGCTCTGCCTGGGGTGTGTGTGTGTGTGGATGCAGTGGGTTATTTCCGCCACCTGTGAAGAGCTCAGTTGTTTTCCTGATGGCAATTATTATGAGCGACCCCACCTCCATGCTTTAGAACTCAGTGTTGTTGGTTGTTTTTATTTATTCATTTATGGAAGGGATGGTGAGACAGGGTCCCATGTATCTCAGGCTGGGCTCAAACTAGCTTTGCAGCAAGGGAAGACCTTGAATTTTGTTGTTGGTTTGGTTTGGTTTGATTTTTTTTTTTTTTTTTTTCTGAGATGGTTTTTCTGCAGAGCCCTGGCTGTCCTGGGTGGAACAAGCTCTGTACACCAGGCTAGCCTCGAACTTAGAGATCTGCCTGCTTCTGCTCATGCTCACCACTTCCTGGTTGACCTTGAACTTTCTGATCCTTCTGCCGCTCTTCCTTTCAATGCTGGGTTACAGGCCCGCACCTGCATGCCTAGCATAGAACACAGTGTTTTACACGCTCAGTTGCAATCCCCTTTAGGCTTGAATAAGGTAGAAGGTCAGGAAAATTAAGCCACGACGAGAAGTTTCTAAGTGTGCAGCGACTGAAAATTAATTCACCAGGTGTTTCTGACAGTTCATGACTGTTACATCCACAATGTCTCTGCGGCCTTGGGTCTGAGCACACAACATGCACACTTTCACACGGCTCGGGCCATATAGTTACAGAGCCAACAAATGCTTTCGAAAACCCCTTGGCTCCGACTTGACTATTGTATGTTATCAATTGCAGTGTTTTTGCTGTAGATAACAAAGTTTTCTGTTCTTACAGAAACCTGATAGTTTTATTATGAAAAAACAAAGGCTCTTAATATTTTCCTGTCTCTCAGCATGTGTCAAAGTAGCATTTCTTTGGATTATAGCCCAATTAGAAATTGCCGTTTGAATGGCTCACTTGAGCTTCATAAAACAATCCTTAAATGAATATTAGCTTGGGATCAGGACAGACTGTCCAATCATTTCTCAGAACACTTCTGCCATTTTGTAGCATGCCTTTATATGAAGTAGCTTTCTTAGCATTAATTATTATAAAATCTAAATACCCATCACCTCAGAGGTTAGAGGATCAGGAATTCAAGAACAGCCTCAGCTACATAGTAAGTTCAGATCCAACCTGGGCTACCTGAGACCCTGTCCCCCAAATTAAAAAAAAAAAAAAAATCAAAGGAAAAAAAGAGACCAAATGTTTTGCTTCTCCATTAGAAAGTCCTTCCCTGAGGCATCATTGATTTCCCTGTATAGAGATTTTTGATGGCCTCGCTTCTTGTGTTTTCTCATCTAAATTGAATGACTTTGCCAATAACTCATTCCAGACAGAAGAGAATTCTATGCCTGGTGTTGAAACTCAAAAGGTCAGTGACCGAAGAAAAGAAAGGAGGAGTCCTCAAAGCAGAGAGGTCATGGGTCTGGGTAGGCCTCAGGCCACTTGTTTTATCTACACTCCGTCACACAACCTTCATCTCTTCCAGAGATTCTCTTTGGAACCTAGAACCACTTAGCTCTGTGATGTTCCTCTTGTTGCTAAGCTCTGCTTGCCCTGTGAACCTGGGACTCAGCAGCTCCAAGGACCCAGAGGTGGCCCTGAGCAGGGAAGGAGGAAACACGTGTCCAAGATGCTAAGGGTTGTTGTGGAGTCTGCCTCGATTAGCCCTCCCCTCAGCCCCACACCCAAAGCCTGTGTGACTATCTACTTCAGAGGTGAGAGCCCGGTTCCAAAAGGCTATCTGGAGCCCTGCTAGGCATTACATGGTCAGTTCCACTACATGAATGATGTCCAGTCCATTCAGGAGGTAGATTGTTAGTTTCAAAACCTGTAACCAAGCACCTAGCATCTTGGAGTGAGTGAGGAAGTCCATAGAAATGAAGGCAGTGCTGTTGGCCCTCCGTCTCTGTGGACCGGGCGTCTGAGAACTTAGAGTCAAAAATATTTAAGAGCAGGCTCAGCAAGGAAAACAATTATTATTCCTTTACTCTATTGGCCAGAATGACTCACACCCCCACATGGCTTTGAGACTCTGGGCACTATGTCCTAGGAAAGAAAGGGAAATGAAAATAGTTACCTTCTACATATGTGTAGGGGCCTAGGGCCAGTCCATGCATGCTCTTTGGTTGATGGTTCAGTCTCTGTGAGTCCCATGAGCCCAGGTTGACTCTGTAGGTCTTCTTGTGGTGTCCTTGACTTGTCCTGTTCCCTTAATCCTTCCCCACAACTTTTCTACGATGTTCCCAGAGCTACTTATGTTTGCCTGTGGGTCTCTGCATCTGTTTCTATCAGCTTCTGGATGTAGCCTCTCAGAAGACAATTATGCTAGGCTCCTAGCTGCAAGCATAGCAGAGTGTCATTGATAGTGTCAGGGGTTGGCTCTCTCCCATGGCACAGGTCTCAAGTTGGGCCAGGCATTGGTTAGCCATTCCCTCAATCTCTGCTCCGCCTGTATCCCTGCAAATCTTGTAGGAAGGACACATTTTTGGGTCAAAGGTTTTGTGGCAGATAAGCTGCTTGATCTTCACGTGGGTCCCCTGACAATTGAAGTAGGGGCTGTCTCTGACTCAGTTGCCTGCCTTTGGATCTCCTTCCCTTAGCTGGGCTACCTTGTCTGGCCTCAGTGGGGGAGGATACACTTAGTCCTTGATGTGCCAGGGCAGGTGGTACCCAAGGGGAGGGGGTAATGGAGAAAAGGGCTTAATGGGGGAAGGGGCTTATGATGGTGGGACTGGGAGGAGAAGAGGGGCAATCAAGATGAAAAGTAAATTAATTAATTAATGAAAAAGAGAAAAGAAAATAGAGTTATCTATCACACAGGATGAAAAGTTTGAAATACCTGAAAAAAAAAACCATAGGTGCTATGTTACAGCTGCCAGCGTCGACTTGACTTATAGAGTACTCCACCTCTCTGGACTCCATTCAAACCCAGACACCAAAATACTTCCCCAGATTCATACCAGCCCCTTGGTGTCTTTGCAGATATGAAGAAAAGAACCCGTGTGGAGGAAGGAAATGACCCCATATGGAATGAGGTAGACACACTGTGGCCATCCTGGAAGAGGAATGAACAATGCCAAGAGCAAAGGGGCAGGGCCAGGCACTAACCAGGTGCCAGAGGTCTAGGGATCTCCAGGGAGTCTCACCCTAGTTTTTTTAAGACTGAGGCAGCTTAGCCTAGGTTAACCTCTAATCTGACAGGGCTGCAAAAGTCCACAGCTGTTCTTGATCTCTCTCTCTTGCCTCTGGAGACACACCACAGCATGGTCCATCCACCAATCCATCGACACTGCTCTGATAGACCTAGAATCCCGAAGCAGAGACAAGGCTCCTCGTGTAGCATCCTCTCTTCTTTTGGCCACTCATATTGTCTCACCTGATAGTCACTCAACTCCTAACATGCCCAGGAAGCTTCAGCACAGGAACACACATGGGATGCCCCACACATGGAACGAGGTAGCCAGTGCAGTCTCCTTACGAAAGTAGACGTGACAGAAACTCCTGAGGTCCAGCCCATCCCTAGACTTGCCCTTACTTCCTAGAAGGGTGGATGAGAGGGAGGAGGTAAGATGTTGCCCAGTGTGATGTCCCATGCTCCTAATCCCAGCACTCCTGTGACTGAGGTAGGAAGATCACTGAGCTCCAGGCTAACCTGGCCTACCTAGTGAGTTCCAAGGCCTCCCAGGATACAGGCCCTGACTCAAAACACCAGAGTTCAAAATAAAAGAAAATAGCAATGGAAAATATTGATTTCTTTCTGCCCCTCACAGACCCTAATCTGGCACCTCTGGAATCAGCCACTGGGAAATGACTCCTTCCTGAAAGTCATACTTCAGGATTCAGGTTCTAAAAAGAAAGAAAGGTAAGGCAGAAAGAGGCAGGAGGAACCCACCCGGCTCGCTGACCAAAGCAGCAGCAGAGCAGCTGCTAACCCATAACTAACTCAGATGAAGGGCGAGCACCCCTGCCACACAGGCAAGGAAAACTGGAAGGTGATATTAAAGGAGAATCAAGAGATGAAGATGGCCTAGAATGCACACTTGGGTGCCAGCAGCAGCTCTGTCTTGAAGCCACAGTTCTTGAATGTCTGCCTAATCCTAGCCCCTGGTCAAAGTCCAATTTTAGTATCCAACCCAGACTAACATCCCCTTAGGAATGAATCCATGGCACAACATGGGCCTTTTCCAGCACATAGAATCTGATTGGTCCATCTTGGCCAGGTGCCCACCAGCCTTGATCCAATGATGTCATTTTTCTTGGGATTTCCCAAACAGCTCCCCATAGAGTATGGAGAAACCCTACCCCTACTGGTCTCTGGTGGATGTTCTACTCACCTGAGTACTTCTTCAGGCACTGGGGGAAAATCATCCCCAGGACACAGCCTGGGATGTAGGAGGAGCCCTCTACCCTGCCTGGGAATCTCACACGTACCCCATTGCCTCCCCTAGGTTCATTGGCCTGGCCACCATCCAGCTCAAGCAGCTGGCGCAAAGACCAAATGAAGTCTTGTTTGCGAGGAACCTGATCCTGCTCAACCATTCCATGAATCCCACTGACGTGAGTCAAGCACCAGGCAGCCCAGGCAGGAGGAACATGGGCTGCTGCTGTAGCTGAACTTCCCGCTCCAGGAGCACCCAAGTGCTCCACCACAAAGGAGTCTTTGCACCCTGAGAGGGCCCGTCACTCTGCCATCATCATCTGGTCCCCCTTGTCATCCACCTCCCATCCACTCTTCCATCACCCCAGGAGTCAGCCCCTGTGCTACACACTGGGATTCAGACTGAATGTTGGCAGGCGGAGAAGAATGGGAAAGCTTTGTGGGAGAGAAAAGGGAAGGCTTCAGTGTGCCCCGATTGAAGGCTTCTGCTTTGGGGAAACCAAAGACAGGCTCACCCAAGTGATTGGTTTGAAATTCATTCATATTTGGCTTTTCCTGGTTGGACCTATGAAATGGAAGCCTAACAACCTGAGTTCAACCGCAGGCCCCACATGGTGTGGGGAGGATACTGACTCCCAGAAGCTATCTTCTGACCTCCATGCTTGCACAAACGTGCCCCCCTCACCTTACACAACATAAATAAGTAGAATTAGGTCTTCTGCCATCTTGCTGTTTATCAAACCTGGGCATTGGGGGCTGACAGTCACCCTTTGGCTCCTTGGCTTGTTATTAGAGATGGCAGACTGACTTCCTAGAGTCTGGCATAGGGCAGGCTGGCCTCCTGGGCTGCTTCCTGTAGATAACAGATTGGTCTTCTGGACTTGTGGCCAGTGAGAATCCTATTATATGTGGTGTAGTCACGACCCATGTGTATATCCAGTCTCTGAGAAGGACATGAGTTTGTCCACTCGTCAGGAGAGGCAGGTCCCTCTGCAGAAGGCATGGAGAGAAGGCAGGTTCAGAGAGGGCAGGCTGCCTGTCCTACTGGTACAAGGTGAAGGTGTAGAGAAAGCAGGAGCCAGAGGCAAAGGGGCTTGTAGTGTGTGCTGCTAAGACTTGTTTCTAAGCCGGGCAGTGGTGGCGCACAACTTTAATTCCAGCACTTGGGAGGCAGAGACAGGCGAATTTCTGAGTTTGAGGCCAGCCTGGTCTACAGAGTAAGTTCCAGGACAGCCAGGACTATACAGAGAAACTCTGTCTCGAAAAACCAAAAAAAAAAAAAAAAAAAAAAAATCATTTAAACAGACAGTGGGTATTCCTGAGGAATGGTCTGACGATGGGTGGGTGATGAAGAGTTTTAGGGGGTACTGACAGGAGGTTTCCTAGATCAGGAGACATTTAAATTGCCATGGGTGGACACCCTAGTTAGCACCATGGTTCAGGACTGGTCCTGAGTCACATTTCCCTCTTCTCAGCAGCCTCTTGGATCTTCTACCATTGATATCATCATAATTCAGTTATTTCCAAGTCCCCTTCATTGTAACCCATTACTGTCTCTTCGCCAGTCTGTGGCTGCAAACACACACACACTTGAACACACACAGATGCATGCGTACACATACACACGCGCGCGTGCACACACACAGTATATAGCCCTATCCCATGGAGGAGGGGGAATAAACCCAGGCAGACTAGAAAGGGTAGAGCTATAACATATTAAGGGTTTCAAGATCTGGCTTCTAAGTCCCTGCCTTTGCTTTGCAGTGTACTGTCACCCTACAGGTGGCCCAAATATATGACCAGGATACTGAGAAGACAGGTATGTCTTTTCCTAGGGCAATGCCAAGCATATCTGAACGGGCTCTTTGGGACCTTTGAGACCCAATTCTTAAGTCCTACCAAAAGACTATGGCCAGATAAAGGTCCCTGGAAGTTTTATGGACCTAGCAGTCAGATCATCATCTGTCTGGCTAATGCCACCGTTCTAGTTTGATTTCTATTTCTATGATATAAACTATGACCAAAAGCAAGTTTGGGAAGAAAAGATTAACTTCACCTTATATCTTATAGTCCACCATAAAGAGAAGTCAGGACAGGAGCTCAAGATGGGAACCTAGAGATAGAAACAGAAGCACAGACCATGGAGGAGTGCTGATTACGGGCTTGCTCTCCATGCTTACTCAGCTAGTTTTCTTATACAGCCCAGGACCACCTGCCCACGGTGAAACCAAGGCAGAGGGCTGGGCCCCCCTACAGCAATTGTTAAGGAAAATTACCCCATAGACTTGCTTACAGGCAATCTGATGGGGACAATCTCAATTAAGGTTCTCTCTTCCCAGATGACTTTAGGTTTGTGTTAAGTTGACCAAAACTAGCCAGCACAGCCTCCCATCTCTCCATCCTAGTTCTCATCTCTGGACATAAGGCTTCTCTTAGTAGGGCCAGAAAGACATAAGGACGGCCATTTCCAAGAGCCCCCATGTATGAAGAGCGGTGTCCAAGGATCCCTTACTGTTAAGAATGAAGGGGTCATGAGCTTGTTCGAGGAGAGACATGTGCTCTATCAGGGTTAGGTTTTTAGTCAGGAGTAGGTGATGGAGGACAGAGTGACTGAAAACAAACTGTCCACCCTGAACTTTTTCCTTAGGCAATCAGGAGCTCCTGGGCTCAACTGTAAATGAGGTGACCCAGAAGAAACAAATGGTCTCTGGCTTCCCCATGCACAGGGCTCTGGCTTCCAAGCCTCAACACTTCCAGGTGAGAGACTAGAAAGGGAGGCTAGAGAGATGGCTCAGAGGTTAAGAGCACTGACTGTTCTTCTAAAGGTCCCGAGTTCAATTCCCAGCAACCACATTACATGGTGGCTCACAATCATTTGTAGTGGGATCCGATGCCCTCTTCTGGTGTGTCTAAAGACAGCTACAGTGTACTCACATAAATAAAATAAATAAATCTGAGAGAGAGAGAGACAGAGAGAGACAGAGAGAGAAGCTAGAAAGTCCATGTGGCCCCAGGTTTGGGGTCCTTATGGTAGCTGACCAGACCCTTGGTAACCCTGCTCCTTAACATTCATCTCCTTCCAGCTGCCTTCCATAAGATCTCTCTGTCTGTAGTACCTGAAGTGTTGTTTCCTCAAAAGGTTTGCTCTTGAGAGAAGAGTCCCCCTGGGAAGAGGGAAATCCACGCTCCCGTGATCATGTCTCTTGGGTGTCCCCTCTGTAGGTTCGGCTGAAGGTATTTGAAGCCCGAAAGCTCCTAGGCAACAACATCAAACCTGTAGTGAAGATAAACATTGCAGGCCAGCAGCATCTCACTCGGATCAAGATGGGAAACAATCCTTTCTTCAATGAGGTAGGCTGAACAAGCCACGTAGGGCATGGGAGCCAGCCAGGAGCTGGGCATTCCCTCGAGCAATCTTGCTTCCTAAGTGGACTGTCTGTAACCCTCAGCATTTATAAAGCACCTACTACACACCAAGTACTATGCTCAGTGTCAGACAATTAGGATGGGTTAATTCCAAGAATTCTGCTAGTGATCTGTTGGCAAGACAGCATGTGAACCCACAAACAATTCTGGGGGGGGGGGGCAGACAGGTCTGGGGAGCACTGTTAGTGGGGCTATGGCAAGCAACTGGACATCTCTTCACTGCTGAGCCCCAATAGCATGGTGTCAGGGACATAGAAGGTGCTGAGCAAATGCTTGTGAGATTAGTTGGTGACTAGATTGAAGATGGAAGCCACAAGACAAGGCCCTGGGACAGTGCAGAGGGCCCAGGAAAGGCTGCAGAAACTATGAGGAAAGAATTTACCAGAAGATGGAGAGGACACAGAGAGAGAATTCAAAGACTTGGAAGCAAGAAGCAGTTTTGATTTTTTTTTTTTAAATGCAAAACTGTAGCTGAAGGGTGTGTCTGGGAGTGTACACTGCAGATTAGAGTCCCACCACAGATAGCGCCTGACAGCCATGGAGGACTTAAGTTACAAGAGTGACTAGACAAAGGAGGTTTTAGCTGATGCAGAGAAAAGGGTGGAGCAGACTGGTGGGCAATGCAGAAGGAGCTCAAAGCTCAAATAGCCAACCTGGAGCAGCGAGCCAGCTTTGAATGGTTAGGTTCTCTAGAGAGGCCTTGGGCAGAACCCCCTGGGAGCCTAGGAATCCTCTGGTTCTGGGGAAGGTGCAGGTGGTCATAAGCAGAGAGTCAATGAAGTCGGCGCATAACGAGGGAGAGGGGAGGAAGGCATACAAGAAGCAAGCTATCCCAAAGCTTCAAGTGTGCTACCTTGGATAAAGTAGCGGAAGAAGCTGTCTACCCCACCCCCAATTCTCTCTGCTCCAGATATTCTTCCAGAATTTCCATGAGGTTCCTGCAAAGTTCTTTGAGGAGAACATCTTAATCGAGGTGAGCAGTCAAACTGGTCTCCAACTAAACCCTGAGTTGGAATCAGTTGTCTGGCTGTCTCCAAGGCAGCATCTCCAATATTTTCATTACCCTTTGTGGTCCAAACACCTCATTGTTCATTCATTCATTCAACCAGTAGAGACTGCCAACTGGCAGGCCCCAAGCTTCATGCTTGGGTGAACAGGGAAGCCAGATTCTCTTGTCACCAGAGTGACATACCCCATTCCCCATCAAGAGGGAGCCAGCCACAATGGTGACTATATATTCATCTAGTGCCTTCTGGGTGTCCAGCACAGGGCTGAGGGGAGCTAGGAAGCTTCCCTCGTAGGCCATTTTTGTGTTCTTGGGTACAGAACACAGTGGAAACAACCAGAACAGCATGTACTAAAAAGAGTGGGTTGTAACAGCTTACTTTGGGAGGAGTGAATTGATCTCTCTGATCAATATCCTCATCAATGAGATTACATTTAAAAATATCAACCTCACAAGGTTCCTCTAAGAACAACCTAAGAAAAACGACATGCAAGTGCTGGCCATTAGGAAGCTCTCAGTGAGGTGGGTGTGGTGGCCTAACACCTAAGACCCCAGAGCTCCAGAGGCAGGGACAGGAGCGCCAGGAGTCCAAGATCATTATTGGCTACAAATGAGTTTGAGGCCTTGGCTACAGGACACCCCGATGTATCCTCGATAATGCTTCCACAGAGTGTAGGGATAGTCAGCATTGTGAATGACAATGTCTTTCTGGAAACTCCCTGCAGGTGGTGGACTCTGCGGCATCAAGATCTAAAGCAGAGATTGGGAGATTCCAAGTGAGCCCCGATGAAGAAGGAGGCTGGGAAAACTGTTATGGATCCCATCCAGGGAAAAGGACTTGGCATTTCACACAGATCCACATGTGGATCTCAGCTGTAGGATGCTAACAGCAACAGTAATTAACTATCTTAAACACTGCGCACAGCCTGCAGGAGCACTGTGAGGGTTAAAGTGTGTCAGGTTCAGATAAGGGTGGTTACCCACTGTCGTGTACTGTGGACACTGGACAGGTCTCAGCTTCCATTCATGGACCCAGAAGGTCACCCTAAGTGGTAAAGAACCCCAGAAAGAGATTGATGCCTTTGAAGATAGAGTTGGGGGAAAGATATTCTGTGACATAGCCCAAACTGGCCAAGAATTCACTATGTAATTCAGGCTGGCCTCAAACTCATGGCCATCCTCCTGCCTCAGCTTCCCATTTGCTTCAATGATAGACATGAGCCACCATGTCCAACTTAGTATTTATATTTAATTTTAATGTTTTTATTTTATTTTTTAAAGATTTTTTTCTTTTAAGATTTATTTATTTAATGTATGTGAGTACACTGTTGCTGTCTTCAGACACACCAGAAGAGGGCATCAGATCCCATTATAGATGGTTGTGAGCCACCATGTGGGTGCTGGGAATTGAACTCAGGACCTCTGGAAGAGCCGTCAGTCCTCTAAACCACTGAGCCATCTCTCCAGCCCTAATGTTTTTGTTTTTTGGTTTTGGTTTTTAAAGATGAAGGGTTTTGTTTATTTTCACTTTGTGTATGTTTGTGCACATGTGTGTAGTTTTCATATAGGCTCTAAGGATTAAACCTGGGCCCTTGTTTGTTTAGTAAGTACTCACCAACTAAGCCATCTTCCAAGTCCCCAGAATTTTTATTTTTATGTTATTTATTATTTGTGGGGGATGTGGAGGGATGCATTTGTGTGTGCACATGTGCCACAGTATAAAAGACACGGTGCATGTGTGAAGTGAGAGGACAATTTTTTGGAGGTTGGTTAGATCAGGGGGTGGAAATCAGGATTCAGGTTCACACAGTAAGCCCTTTAACATGCTGAGCCATCTTGCCAGTCCAGTAGAGCTCTGTAGAAAAAAAAAATGGAAGGACCCCAATATAGTTAAATGATGTGGATCCATGACCAAAAGTTAGATTTTCAGTTTTGTTGAAGTCTATGACTGGGGATGTAGCTCAGAACTAAAGGACTTGCTTGGCATGCTCAGTGTCCTGGTTCTGTCTCCCACACTAGGGATAGGGGAGAGGAGAAAACCATTTTAGTAAAGTTCAATGTATCTGGGTTTTTATGGGGTTGTACATTGTGTATATGTGTGTGTGTTTTATATATGTGATGTGTGTGTGTGCATATGTGTATATGTGTGTGTGCATGTTTATGTATGTGTGTATCTGTGGGTTTGTATGTATGTGGTATGTGTATGTGGTGTGTGTGTGTGTGTGTGTGTGTGAGAGAGAGAGTTGCTAGAGATTGAACCCAGTGCATTGTATAAGTGTGTAATCTGGGAAAGTGCTCTAGTCTAGCTTATACTTTCTGGTTTTTTTTTTTAATTTTTTGTTTTGTGTGTGTGTGTGTGTGTGTGTGTCTTAAGAAGCTTTTGCTTATCTAAAACAAGCCGGTGAGTGAGTTTGAAAGCAGGCCTGTTATGCAGTCTTGCTATTGATCTGTGGAACCTGGGCACTGGCCCTGTTCACACTGCTTCTCCTGTAGCATCTCCCCCAGGCCTAGGCTCATGCCCTCTCCCAGGAGGAGAAAGGAAGGCCACCTAAAGTCTCTCTGCCAGAGACCATTCCTTCATCCTCATTCCTTAGCATAGAGCTGCCCTTCCCTACCCGGGGAAAGGGAAAAATTAAGTGTACATTCTAGATAGTTCCAGCACAGGCTTCCTCACTAGCTGTTAAGCCTTTGGGACATCTTTCAAACTCGGTAGTCTCCTCTGTATCGGGGACAATGGTCCTTCCATTTTTTTCTACAGAGTTCAGACTACATCAACACTCAAGCACTGCTCTAGTGTGACCACTGGGTTAGGTGGAATTGCCAATCTTGGTTTCGGCTTGTGCTAGGCCAGATAACAGTAATATTCAGTATAGAATGAGAAAGGGCTTATTTTGACTCCCAGTTATAGATGTTAGTCCTGTTGCCTTGGGCCTGTGGTGGCACATATATTAAAAAACGAGTACAACTGAGCAAACAGAAAGACATGTAAACAGGGGAGAATGGATTTCCCATTCTCCTTCAAAGCAGTGCTGACCAGAGACCCACAACCCTCCCACTGGGTCCCAACTCCTAAAGGCTCCACCATCCCCACTCAGCCAGGTTGGGGACCAAGCCTTTACTGCATGGTGCTTTAGGGGGACATTTAAGATCCAAGCTTTCTGGGCATGGTAGCCAATGTCTTTAATGCCAGTACAAGGAGGTGGATCTCTTGTGAGTTCAAAGCCAGCCTGGCCAATGTTGTACAATCCATGACAGCCAGAGCTTACAGTGAAAACCTGTCTGAAAACAAAAACCAAGCTAGAACTAATCTTCATTTTACTCTTATCTTTTCCAGACAGACATTGGGTTTATCTACCACTCCCCAGGTAGGTGACAGATATTGCAAACACTGGAGCCTTTTGGGAAAAAGTAGGCCAGGAGTCAAAATCCCTCAGAATCCTCAGAAAATGGGGAGAAGATATCACAAAGTATTTGTCTGCTTGAAAATGTGTCCTTACTTTATGGTATGTTTTATCGTGACTTGTGCTAATAGCATCTTTCTCTGAAAAGCTCAACACATTGGGGGAGGGGGAAGCCAAATGCTCAATTTGTATTGAACTCTAATTTGTGAAGCCATTAACAGCTTTGTTGTTTTTCAAATTTGTTGTGTTGTTTTTCTCAAGGCTGGATCTTACTTTGTAGCCAAGGCTAGCCTGGAACTCATGAACCAGCACACTGAGTTCTAGGATCATGGGCATATGCCCCATACCGTGCTCCTTTTAAGCATACTATTTTAATAGATAGATAGACAGACAGACAGACAGATAGATAGACAGACAGGCTAACTAAATGTGTTGGCATTTTGACACCACACACACACACACACACACTCACACTCACACACGTAATGCTTCCTGAATATTTTCTCACCCCACCCTTTTATCTCTGCCCCACCCTTGTCTCCCCCTATCCCTCCCTGTCTTCCTTAGGGTGTCTATTGCTGCAGTGAAACACCTTGACCAAAAAACCCTGGGGAGGAAAGGGTTTCTTTGGCTTACACTTTCATATCACTGTTCATTATTGAAGGACAGGAACTCAAACAGGGCAGGAACCTGGAGGCAGGAGCTAATAATGCAGAGGCCACAGAGGGGTGCTGCTTACTGACTTGCTTCCCATGGCATGCTCACCCTGCTTTCTTATAGAACCCAGGACCACCAGCCTAGAGATGCCACCACCCACAATAGGCTGGGTTCTTCCCCACTGATCACTAACAGAAAATGCCTTACACCTGGATCTCATGGAGGCATTTCCTCAGCTGAGGCTCCTTCCTCTCTGATGTCTCTAGCTTGTGTCAAGTTGACACACAACCCAGCCAGTACACGTCCCTATAGATATTTCTCATATTTACATATGTGTTTTGTTTTGAGATCCACTGAGTTTAACCAGGGCCATCTGTGTGACCACAGGTTTAGAGCTTTCCTCTGGAGCCTGGTGGGCTCAATGGTGGATGCTCAACTAAAGACAGTGACTCCACATGTTGTAAAGTTTATCAACCAGTTCAGCAGTGACAGATAGGGAGCCAGGAGCTCCTCCTCCATCTGTGACTGTTACTAGGGCCAACCTTCCACGAGCTCAGAGCTGGTAACCACCACTGCTGTGGGTTCACGATCATAATGGTTGCATTGTGCCTGGTGGATGGCGGTTCTCACCCACCTCCCTATCCTCGGTCTCTTCCTGCCTCTCTTCCACAAGGTCTCTTGACCTTTAGAGGGAGCATGAGAGGAGCGGGATGTCGTGTTTAGGGCTGAGCCCTCTATGAGTTTTTTGAGACAAGATCTCATATCTACCCAGGCTGGCTATCATTTCTTTGTATAGAGAACATTCAATATCCTCACTATCATTTTGAAACATAATTATTATTACCTACCATTACTTTGCTTTAGAGATTCCCTCCCCTCCTATCCTATCCCACTGCATCCTGTGCCCACTAACATCCTCCCTCTGATCAGCTCTGGTACCTGATATCCTACAAGAGATTGAGATTGTAGTGGAGGACTCTACCATGTGCCGGACATAACATACATACCAGGTTGACAGTGGATCTGGGGGCGGAGAGCTGCTTGCCTCCTTATGTCTGGCATCAGGCCAGGGTGGAAAGAGGGTCATCCTTTCACAGAGGCTCTAGCAGCCTTGTGAACGTACCGTCATTGTGTAGTAGTTCTCATTGTGAGGGGACTTTTGTTCTCTACCATTAGATGGGAGCCTGTGCGTGTGAGACATTTACCTGACCTGTTTTCCCTGGAAACAAAGGCTGTTTAAGGAGAGGGGGGAGAGACAGACAGACAGACTGGAAGGTCTCACGTTGGCTCTGCCTCCCCAGGTCACACACTCCTAAGGAAATGGTTAGGCCTCTGCCAGCGAAATAAGACCACCAGTGGAATCAGAGGCTACTTGAAAGTCACCATCTGTGCCCTCGGTGTGGGGGATCAAGCGCTGGTGAGGCTGCCACCCCTTTCCCAATCCCTGGTAATATTTCTTACGTGGCTGCTTCCCTGGGGACCTCTGAGCCTTCCAAGTAGCCATTGGCCAATGCCTCCTTTGTTCAGTGTGCCATAAAGGGTTGTGTGCTCTTCCTGCATCAAGGGGAAAGTCAAAAGTGAGTGAACTTGGCTGTGCCCTCCCTGCCTCTGAGCCTGACCCTGTCCACTTCTCTGGCATCTGCAGGTAGATCAAAAGCTGCCCTATGAGCGTGACACCCAGGTCCAGATCTTCAAGTCAACACAAGTTCCAGTCAGCCTAGCTTACTTACAGTTCTTCATCTACTGTGCAGAGGACCTCCGTCTCAGTTAGAACCTGTGGGAAGGGAGGAGGAAACGCCGAGGTTCCCTGTGACGTCACATCCACCTCAGCTCCACACCAGACTTCCTCTTTTTTTTTTTTTTTTTAATATCAACTTAAAATTTGGAATGGGGGATGAGCTACACTGAAATTCACAATTATTTTCTTTTCTCGGTTTTTTGTTTTTGTTTTTTGATTGTTTTTTGAGACAGGGCTTTTCTTTGTAGCCCTGGCTGTCCTGGAACTCACTCTGTAGACCAGGCTGGCCTTGAACTCACAGAGATCTGCCTGCCTCTGCCTCCCAAGTGTTGGGATTAAAGGCGTGTGCCACCTCTGACTGGCATATAATTCCCACAGATGCATTTTTCAAGGCTCCAAGCCATTGACTTGGTTTTGGTGTCTAGATGTAGACTTGGGCTTCACTAAGACAGCCTGTATGCATACACTGCACACACACACACACACACACACACACACACACACACACACGGGGGGGGGTACATACCCTGGAACCATTGTGTAAACCAAGCTAAAGGGGTGGGGGTGGGGGCAGATTAAAAGTTGTTCGGCTCCCCCCATTTCCTTTTCTTGACCCCTCCAGAAAAAAAATGCATCTGTCTCAGACGTCCTTTTAACCTCCTGTCCTAGGCAACCACCAGTCAGCCACTCCTGTGTTGGAGGTAGAACTAATTGGGGACAAGGTAGGTACAGAAAGGGTCTGAGACCTAGAGAAAGTGGCACCTAGGAAAAGCAATGCATAGGAAGAGAGAGGGGAAAGAGCAGAACCCTAGTCCGAGGCCAGCCTGGTCTACATAGAATGAGTTCCAGGCCAGCCAGGGCTCCATACTGATATTCCGTCTCAATAAAATACAATACCAATAAAATGTATGCTAGGCATGGGATATGTAGCATGCCTGTGACCCTAGCACTTTGGAGGGAGAGACAGGAGGAGCAGGAATTGGAGGCTAGCCTTGACTATACGAGAGATGCCTCAGTTGTTAAAGGGAGGGGCTGCTACTGCCACCAGCTATGTTTTTTGGACATTTTTTCTATTGGAATTGAGCTAACAAAACCTTTGTATATATATGCCTTATGTAACAGAGTTGTCAGTCCTATCTGGGAGGTGGGAAGATCACTGCCAATGCCAGGATTGAGCCTGGTAAATAGTGAGTTCTAGGCCAGTCAGGGCTACTTAGTGAACCGCTGCCTCAAAACAAAACAAAGTTAGAGCTGGCTTGAAAGTTACCAGTACTGGCTGCTCTTCCAGAGAACTTAGGTTCATTACCAGCGTCTGCATGGTAGCTCACAACCATCTGTAAGTCCAGTTCCACGGGCTCACTAACACCCTTTTCTGACCTATTCTGGCACCAGGCATCATGCAGGCAAAACACCCATAAGTAAGTAAGGTAAAAGAACACCCCCCACCCCACCCCCAAAAAAACACATAAAAGAAGAACAAAAAAAATTCCACCTTCCTCGCATGTGTAAAGCTGTGGGTTTTCAGCCCCCAGCACTGCTAACAATAAAAAGGTAAGGAGGCAAGCATTTTAAGATAGTCAAGGGAATGGAGCTGGGGCTCTTGAGAAATTATTGTCCAAGGATAACTTGAGGCCAAGGGTTAGGAATTGGCCCTTTCATCTAGGCACTGCAGGAAGTGGGCTGGCCAGGGTGGTGGGAAGGGAAGACCAGTAGCAGGAGGAAGGCACAGGCTAGCTCTGACCGAGCCTTGGGATGTTCTCAGCTCACAGCATATTCGCAGAGCCAGTCCGACAACACAATATGGAACCAAATCCTCACCTTCCAGATTCAGGTATGGCTGCCCAATCACGCCCTCCCTCCCATGCATTGCATTCAAGAGGGAAATTCTGGTGATAGTTTGTGTGGATGGAGGCTAAGGTCTACTGAGCCTAGAAAAAGAGGCTCTGCCTGGCAAGGAGCATGAGGAAGCCCAGGATAGGCTGCCCAGTCCAGTAGAGGCCATACAACCAAATCCTAGAGATTTAGATGTGTCCTTCCACCCACATGAAGAAAGAAATCGGAGACTGGCTAGGGGTAGGGGCTATCTCTGACTCAGACTCTGTTGCCTGCCTTTGGATCCCTTTCTCCTAGCTAGGCTGACTTGTCTGGCCTCTGATGAGACTTGATGTGCCAGGGTGGGTTGGTACCTGGGGGAGGGAGAGGGGGAGAAGAGAAGTGGGAGAGTGGGATTGGGGGGGAGGAGAGGAGGGAGAGAGAGCGCTATTGGGATGTAAAGTGAGTGAAGTAATAGGGAAAGAAAAGAGCACATGCTGCTCTTACCAAGGACCTGGTTCAGTTCCCAGGATGCCCATGGTGTTGTATGTGTGTGTGGAAATGCATGTGCCCAGGGTGCGTGTGTGGAGGTCAAAGAACACCCTGAGGGAGTCGACTGTTCCAAGAGGTTGAGCTCAGGTCGTTGGCCTTGCACACCAATCCCTTTTACCACTCAGCCATCTCATCAGCCCCAGCCCTGAAGTTTTAACAAACCGGGGTCTGTATTAATACCAAGAATACACGACGGGGGCTGGAGAGACGATTCTGTCGTTAAGAACTCTTGCTCCTATTGCAGAGGACCCAAGTTCAGCGCCAAATACCTACGTGGAGGCTCACAACAGCCTGTAACTTCAGTTCCAGGGCATCCAGTGCCCTTTTCAGACATGCACGTGGTATACTTACACAGACATAGGCAAACACTCGTTTACACTAAAAAAATCTTACAAACCAAATGTATACAACACGATGTAATAGCATTCCAACCATTCCATCAGGCCAGCAGTTCCTGTATGTGGGAAGCCTGGGCGCCAAAAGTGCCCAAGCACAGTGATAAACTTGGTTTGTCTGTGATTGAATAGGGACTGAGGCAGGCCTTCCTAGCTGCTTGCAAGGTCCCCCGAGGACCACACCACACCAGTGTTCACTGCCACCCCCCACCCCCCCACCCCGTCTTCCCTTGCAGCTGCCCTGCCTCTCTAGCTATATCAAGTTCAGAGTCATGGACTGGTAAGCAAATGGACTACAGGCAGACCCATGCTCTGGGGAGGAAGAGGCAGAGTTGGGCCAGGGGCTCAGCCTGCATGTGTTTCCCAGCTACAAACATAATTGCCGGGATGAGATTGGGTCTGCCAGCTTGTGCCTCAGCCAGATCTCGTCCACCGGCGAGGAGGTCCAAGGCAAGCAAACTGTGGGACCCCTCTTTTCCTGGGACCCCTACCTTCGCACTTCTCCCACCGGAGCCCCTGAATGTGTTCTGTCTCCTTCCAGGGATGTACTCTGGCTTCCTGCCCTGCTTTGGCCCCAGCTTCCTGACTCTCCGTGGGGGTAAAAAGCCCCGTTTCAGGACCGCAGAGGAAGGCACTGTAAGTTTTTCCGGTCAGCTTGGGCAAGGGATAGGGGGCAAGAGAGGTAAGGCTGACTGTGAGTGAAGCACCAGAGGATTAGAAATGTCCACTGAGGACTTTGCCTGGCCTCTGCTCGCCTCCTTCCAGAAGAGGACGGGCATAGGTATATAAATAGCCATGAATACAAGAGTCCTAAGCTGAGGTGCCAGAACAGGACAAACGGGATGCTGCTGTAGCTGGTCACTGAGGGACACTGAAAATGAAACCTTTGGTAGGTTTCCCACAGGAAGAAAAGGCACACCAGGTTTTAAAAACAAAACAAATAAACAAACAAAAAAAACCCCCAAGGTTGTTCAAGGTTGCTGGTTAGTGCTGGAAACCCAACTCAAGTTGGCTTCATCAAGAAGGGAACAAGAGGGCTGGAGCGATGGCTCAGCTGTTAAGAGCACTGGCTGCTCTTCCAAAGGTACTGAGTTCAATTCCCAGCAACCACATGGTGGCTCATAGCTATCCGATGCCCTCTTCTGGTGTGTCTGAAGACAGCGACAGTGTACTCATATACATACATACATACATACATACATACATACATACAGTGTACTCACATACATAAAATAAATATTAAAAAAGAGAAAGGAACCAAGAGCATTCAGGATGCTGATGTGGGAAGCAGAGAGCCAACTCTGAGCAGTTGTCCTCTGATCCCCACTCTCATGCCATGGCGTACCCCACTCCCTCGACACATAAATAAAATAAAAAGATAGAAAAGAAAGTGTGGGAGTACTTTTTTTCTTTTTTAAAGATTTATTTTATTTATTACATGTAAGTACACTGTAGCTATCTTCAGATACTTTTTCTTCTCACTCCTGTCCCACTTGTTTTAACTGTCTTCAGACACCCCAGAAGAGGGCAACAGATCTCATTACAGATGGTTGTGAGCCATCATGTGGTTGCTGGGATTTGAACTCATGACCTTCGGAAGAGCAGCCAGCACTCTTAACCACTGAGCCGTCTCTCCAGCCTCGTGGGGGTGCTTAATAAGGCTGGAAGGGAGTTTGTGAGAGGAACCCTGAGTTGTTACAAGCTTTGTCATGTCCTCCATGTCACCCCATGGCTCCTCAGCCTTTGTTTCCTACCTGTCAGTTCTTGCTGAGAATTTGCCTACAAGGCCAGGCAATCCTCCTAGTTGGCCTTTTCTGGGGCTTCTGTGTTCTTCTTGGGCCAATGACTTTCAACACAAAGGTAGTGCATACATTGACTGGCCAGGTTGGGAACCCTCACTCTGGTGATTGCCACCCCCTCCAAGCTCCAAACATTTGTATAGTTCAAGTTCTTCCAGGTCAGCCAGCAGAATGAACCCGTGAACAAGAGGGACACTCTTCTGCGATGAGACATCCTGGGATTCCTTAGCAGGACTACGGGGGGAGTCATCCCCAAACAGACTGTCCCTGGATAGTCTTGCCTTTGCTGTGTAGGCTCCAGGGAGATCTGTTTACTCTTATTTTTGATCATCCCTTTCTCTGTTGCTCTAGTGCATCCTCGATGCTGTTAAGGATGGTTTAGCTTACCGTGGCCGAATCTTTGTGGAGATACTCACCAAGATCAAGTCTCAGCAAGACTCGGTGATGAAGGACCTGTCTAAGGAAGTGACCCAGGTGGAGGTAATCCCAGGAGACAAGTAACCCGGGAAAAGAAGGGTTTCTCTGCATCCCCCTGATATCTACTGGGGGGAGGGGCATTTCTGACATTGCATGAGACACTGGCCACCAATCTGTTGGGAATATACGGATGCTTGGTCAGTCTACTGGGGTGTCCCCAAGCGTCTTCCAGGGCTTTCATACTGAGCCAAATCCCTAGTGGTCAGGGACCCTGTAAACTCAGAGACAGTGTCCAGAGACCCCTTGAAAAGAAGACAAAAGTGAGGCTGACTCCTACAAGCTCGTGCCCATGAACAGGACTCGTGTGTGTGTGTGTGTGTGTGTGTGTGTGTGTGTGTGTTACTCCTCTCAACTCAGAGCCAAACCTAACCATGAAGGAGACCCACCTGACCAACTTCAGCAAGGAAGGGAATGGACCAGCTGGGTGGAGTGGAGCAGTTGATGGAGATCCTGGGAGCAACCACCCTTGATCAGCCAGTGCATGATTTCAGGGATGGTCTAGTTCATCCCAAAGTGAAGTACAGCACTTGTTCGTGTTCTGTGATCGAGGGAACCCTGCCCCCGGTTGTCAGGACAGCTGACTCATCGTGTGTGTACAGAGGATGCATGTGTTTGTGGTTCTTGTTTTAGATGCAGCATTATCGCCAAAAGTATGGGCTGTGCGTTGTCTTCCTCTCCTGTACCATGATGCCCAAATTTAAGGACCTGATTCAATTCGAGGTCAGCATGGGCCACTATGGGAACAAGATGGATTCAAACTACAAGCCTCTCGTGTCCACCACACAGCACAGCCCGGTGATATATGATGGTAACTGTCAGATTCCAGGGGAAACTGAGGCAGCCCATGTGTGTGTGAGGCTCTTCCAAGGGAATTGGCTCATAGAATGTTCTTAAACATTCCCAGTTGTTTTTAGGTAGGATCTCACTATGCAGTCCAGGCTGGCCTTGATCTCATGGTCCCCATGCCTCAGGCTGCAAAGTGCTAGATTGACAGGCATGAGCACTACATCTGGTCACTTGACACATATTCTACACACAATGACAACAAAGTTCAGGGTGGCAAAGTCACCTACCAGACATTGCATAGCTAGGGATGGTGAGCTCAAGAATAGAAAACCACCAGCCATCCAATTATCTACTGGCCATCTCTCTACTCTTTATCCATTACTCTGTTTAGCTTATGTCTGCGTGCAGGGTCCAAGCCCATATATAAGCTTGTGTATGCATTCTCAGAGGCCAAAGGAGGATGTTGAATATCCTGTTCTGTCACTCCATCTCACTCTGTCTCTTACTGGACCTGTGGTGAGGCTGGTGGCCAACAATCCTCAGTAGTCTGCACCACGCACAGTACAGCCCCACACAGCACGACCTGCTTTTCACACAGACGATGGTATCAGAACTGGAGTCTTCATAGGTGCGAAACAAGCTCTTATACAGGAAGACATCTCTCCAGGCCCCAATTCATGTATTGAGCCATTCAACTTTCAGCTGTCCACTTTCCCAGACACTCACTTCATCCATCCATCCATCCATCCATCCATCCATCCCTCATCCTGTCCACTAACAGCATCAGCATGTTAAAAAGGCAGATTTTAACCCCACTCCAGACCTATAAATATCAAAAGAATCTATGAATAGAGCCTAGCACACTGATGGGGCCTGCAGTTGATGTGGGTTCCTGTTAAGATCTGAAAGCTCCTGACTAGGCTCCCCTCCCCTTTGTCAGCTCCTCCATCTTAGTGCCTGTCAGGATGTTTTCTATAGGCCCCACTCCCCTACCTCCACTTTTAAATAAAAGCTCTGTTGAGATGTATCTCCCGTAACATATAATTTGCCCTTTCAAAGCGTACAGTTGCATGGATTTTAGGATTTTCACAGGCAACCATTACCACAGCCCGTTTTAGAATGCTTTCCTCTCTCCCCAAAGAAACCCTAGGCCCATTAGCCCTCCTCTTTGCTCTGTCACCTCCATGGCTGTAGACAGCCACTAATCTACTTTAAGTCTCCATACATATTCCTAGTCTGACATGTGGTCCTTTCTGACCAGTCCGCTTCTAACATTCAACAAAGTTCTGCTGTTTTTATAGTGAGTAATATGTAGCAAAGAGTATGTAAAGGTGCATATGGATAGCTTATGGAAGGGTAAAGTGACTTCTCACAAACTTATCACTCACCCAGCTAGTACATAGAAGGCTGCCAAGGCCTCAAAAGGTCCCTTGTACAAGAAATAACCACCATTCTGTCTCTTCGGCTCATCAACCGTCTTTGGCTTTCTAGTTTGCTTTGATCCTCAGTGTATGGAACCCAGAAGTAGCATGCTCTTCTTCTGTTGTATCTGACAGGACTCCAGCCATACACGCACATCTACCTTCTGCCTTCCGCCTAACACAACTTGCCTCTGGGTAGATACATTTTATTTCCATCCCCAAATGCATTCCACTGTGTGATCAGACCACAAATTATATAGTGTATGTAGATAAGCTGGCTGGTATAATAACTTTGTTGTAAGCATTCTCATACATGTCTTCTGGTCACAAGGACAGGGGTTCCTCTAAATTATATACCTAGGGGTGGGAGGGAGTCTCAGAGCAGAAGTGATTATACCAAATTACACTCCCAACAGCATGGGATGAGAATTCGCTTTGCTCTCTGTTCTCACCAGTACTTGATGCTGCCGGGGATTTAATTTTGCCACACTACTGGATGTGAAAAAACACCTCACATGATCGTAGTATGCTCTTTCTCATCATAAACGAAGGTTGAACGCCTGTGTACAAACATTGTCTTACCTTATCTCCATCTTTTCCTCCAGTACATAATCATTTGGCTGTATCTTTCTTATTGGTCTATACATGAAATCTTTTGTCAGATTTGGGTATCATGTGTTTATCACTCACTTTAAAATATAGTTGTTTGAGACAGGGTCTCTAGCAGCCCAGGCTGGTCCCAAGCTCACTTATAATGTAACTGAGAATGGCCTTGAATTTCGTCTTCCTGCCTCTACTTTCTAACTGCTAGATTCACATTCTATGTGCCTGCTTTGTACTGATGGCCAAACCTAGGGCTTCTAGAATGTTAGGTGGAGTTGCTTCACGCCAGGAGTTACACCCTTCCCCCCACAGTCTTTCTGTGAAAGGACTGTTTAAGTCTTCTGCTTATCACATTTTTATTATGTTTACTTAGTGTGTGTTCGAACCTATGTGCAAGTGAAGGTCAGAGGACAACTTTGGGGAGTTGGTTCTGGGTCCTCAGGCTCAGGCCATCAGGCTTGCTGGAAAGTGCCTTTATGAAAGATATATCTTAGAGATCAGAGTTCCCTAGAGGCTTTTCTTGTTGTCTTGGGCTTTTGGGGGGTGGAGGATGGCCTTGAACTCAAGATCCTTCTGCCTAAGCCAAGTGCCAGGATGATACACTGCAGGGCGAGAGAGCGGTGTGCCACAATCTGCACTCTGCGTGTGGAGGGCAGAGAACAGCTCTTGGTAGTTGGTTCTCCCCTTCACAATCCAGAGACTGAACTCAAATCGTTAGACTTGGTGCCAAGTGTCCTCACCCATTAGTCCTCCTCACTGATCTTGACTTAGTTTTTATATGTCCTGTGAGAGAGGGGTTGAAATTCATTGTTTCTGGATAAACAGCCAACTCAACCCTATTTGCTAAGAAACATTTGATTTCTGCATTGAATTACTTTGGCACCTTACCTAATTAATCAATTAGCCATGTATCGTAGCCTCTTTCTAAAATGTCTATTGTATCCTCTCCTGCTTTTAAGGATTTTTTGTTTGTTTGGTTTTGGTTTTTTTTAACTATATGTCTGTGTCTGTGGGTTTATGTGACTATGAATCCAGAAGAGGGCATCAGGTCCCCTGTAGCTGTAGCTTCAGGCTGTTGTGAGGCTGACATGGGGACATGAAATGGACCCAGGAAGAGCAGGAAGCTCTCAAAGTCTGTCTGTCTGTATATTTCAGTTTTTTGTTTGTTTTCAAGACATGGTTTCTCTGTGTAGCCCTAGCTGGCCTTGAACTCACAGAGATCCTCCTGCCTCTGCCTCCCAAGTGCTGGGATTAAAGGCATGCTCCACTCCCCTCCCCTTATCTTCTGAAGTGTCAATTTTTTAAATTTAGGTCAAATCCAATCTCCCCCCCTCCATGGTGTCATATCTCAAGAACAAGTTGACTTACCTTAAGATATGAAATGTTTTATTTTTTTTCCTTCAAAAATGTTGGGAGGGTTTGTGTATTGTCTAGTTCAACCTGCACATACATTTTGTGGTGTTCACCTTAGTTAGGGTTTTACTGCTGTGAATAGACACTATGACCAAGACAAGTCTTAAAAAGGACAACATTTAATTGAGGGCTGGCCTACAAGTTCAGAGGTTCAGTCCATCGTCATCAAGGTGGGAACATGGCAGTGTTCAGGCAGGCATGGTGCAGGAGGAGCTGAAAGTTCTACATCTTCATCTGAAGGCTGCTAGCAGAATACTGGCTTCTAGGCACTAGGATGAGGGTCTTAAAGCCCATACCCACAGTGACACACCTATCCAACAAGGCCACAACTTCTAATAGTGCCACTCCCTGGGCCAAGCATATACAAACCATGACATTCCACTCCCTGGCCCCCATAGGCTTGTGCAAACATATGAGTCTATGGAGGCTATACCCAAACATACTGTAATGCAAAATACATTAGTCAAACTTCCAAAGTCCCTATAGTCTATAGCAGTCTCAACAATGTTAAAAGTCTAAAGTTCAAGGTCTCTTCTGAGATTCATCCAATCACTTAACTGTAATCCCCAAAGCAAGACAGGAAACGAGCTGTTAAAGTGGTCTTCAGATCTCCAATTCCTTTTTCATCTTTGTTGACTGCAATAAACTTCTTTCTCCTGGGCTGGTTCCACTCCCTGTTAGCAGCTTTCCTCAGCAGATAGCTCACAGCTCTGGCATCTAGAACATTTTGGAGTCTCCAAGGCAACCTCAGTGTTACAGCTTCTTGTTCCAATGCCTGGGATCCATACATGATTTTCTGGGCTCCTCCAAAGAGCTGGCATCACTTCCCCAACTCTGCCCTCTGTAGCGCTCTAAGCGCAGGTTGATCCACTCCATTGCCACTGCTATTCTTGGTGATCATCCCATGGTACTGGCATCTCCAATAATGTTGGGGTCTTCTGCTGCAACTAGGCTTCACCAATAGCCTCTCATAGGATCTCTTCAAATCCTTTGCATCACTTCCCCAGTCCTGGGCCATCGACTGCAGCTGAGGCTGCACCTTCACCAGTGGCCTTCTATGGCCTCTCACAGTTCCGAGCCTCAGCTGCTCTTCATGGCCCCTTCATGCCTTCAAAACCAGTATCACCTGGGTGACTCTTACACATTACCAAATACAGCTGCAGCATGAGGTACAACCTTGGTTATTTCTTTGTGCTCTCAGAAAACATTTCCCAGAAGATTTCACCTCAGTGATGCTGGTCTCTTCTTAATCACCACTAATTTTTTAGCTTCCACTAACCAGCATCAATTGTGCCAGTAGACCCTTTTATTCTGGACTCTAAAGTCAGAGCCACATGGCTGAAGCTGCCATGTTCTGCTGCTTGCAGGAGCTGGAACATGGATCCCTTGTTCTATTACATTATCACCAGCTTTGTGTTTTCCAACTCCTTCACTGACTAAGCTTGGTTGCCCTGGATCTTGCTCAGTAGATTGCCCTTGAACTTGGAGATCTGCATGCCTGTCTCCTGGGATTAAAGGTGGACTTAAGCTTTTCTTCACCTAGAACTTGCTTTGTCCCAGGGTGGCCTTGAACTGAGAGATCTGCTTGGCTTTATCTCCTGGGATTAAAAGTGTGCACCACCACGCCTGGATCTAAATTTAGCTGGATAGGGTCTTGCCCCAAAGTCCTACTCCCAAAATCTGCTATCTCCTAGCACACAGGGTTCAGCTCCATTCTACTTCCTGGTGCCCCTTTAATATTTAAACGATATATTTTATATATTTCCTTTCTCAGCTTGCTCCTTTTCATTAAAGTGTTCTTCATAAGAGTGAACTTTAGTATCCACAGGACAGAATTTATACCGGGCTGTTTTGAGACTTCCTTTTTCAAAGCAATTAATCTAAATATCTTCACCTTGGCCTCAGGCAGACTCTTTGGCCAATGGCAAAACAGTCGCATTGCATTCTCCACCAAAATACCACAAAAATAGTTTCTATGCCACATACTGAAATTCTTCTCCAGTGAAACCTCTGGGGCCAGGTCTGCACAGGTCAAATCACTCTCAGCACCAAAGCCTTCCATATTCCTCCTGGGATGGCACATCAAGTCCCACTTAAAACATTCCATGGCTTTCCAAATCCGAAGTCCTCAAATCCACATTGTTCCAAACAAAAGCATGGTCAGGCCTCTCACAGCCATACCCCAGTCCCTGGTAGCAACTTTTGTCAGGCAGCTGGGATGAGGGACTTCAAGCCCACACCCAGAGTGACACACCTACTCCACAAGGCCACACCTTCTAACAGTGCCACTCCCTGGGCCAGTCAAGTCCCCCTCCTCCCAGACCCTCCTCACACAGCCCCTCCCCCAACCCACCCCCTTTTTGACTCAGTCTTTCCATTTCATTTTGGTCACTTGAGAAATTGATAGGCCTCAGTGAATTGTCTGTAAGGTTTAAATGTCACTCTGGGGCCTTCTGAAGTTGTCTTTCTTGGGTGTTTTTGTTTTTTCTTGGCTGTTTGCTGAGCTCACATTTCATCCTCAGAGTCCTGCCTTCCCTAGGGAGTGGATTTTTTGGGGTCAATCTTCAAGGTCTCCTCCCAGCAAGTCTTGCTTCCTGCTGTGGCTCTTGCTTTCTGCTGTCTTTGCTCCTCAGTGCTTCCGTGGAAGCCAGGTTGCTTTTGGCAGTCCTTATGTGTATTTTGGGTCTATAGGTTACTCCTGTCTCCCTGTTTGTTGGAAATGGACTTATATTCCATCTTGTTGCATTTGGAAGTTCTCCAAGAATAGAAGAAGAAAGTCAGCATCTTAGATCCCTGGCTCTGACACAGAACCTAAGTCGTGGACCTCTTTTTATTGATTACAAAGCCCATTCATTCAGTCCTGAGTCGAAAATGGGTGTCTTCCAACCATCTCTGCCATTTAAAAGAGGTTTCTCTTTGTGAATCATCCTTTCTAGTTTTCTCTTCTGTTTCTTTCTGGAAGTAATCTGCCCTCTCATAGCCCATTCGACATCCCACCCTCTCCTCTATTTTTAAGTCTCTTGTCCATATCTTTCATACTGGGCTCTCTCCAGACTACATCTGGAAACTTCTCGATCATTCAGACAGGCCTGCCAGTGCCTGCCTTCTCCACGTTGTTCTTTGTAGTGGCACGTTCTACCTCCACCCACAGCACTGCACGCACAGCACTGCACCCACAGCACTGCACGCACCGCACTGCACTGTACCGCACATGCTGGCTTTGTCCTTTTCGTCCTCGCTACTTTTCTCTGTGCACATGATCCAAACGGCAAACTACATTTTTACAGTAAATAAGTATTCGTAGTCAGCATAAGTTCAACAACAACCACAGCCCCTGGGACTGAAAGACAGCAGGTGGCTACCTCCACCATCCTGCTCAGCAGGGCAGCACGATTTTTCAATTTTTTTTTTTTTTTAAGTAAAGATTTGATTCAAGAAGAACATACTCAAGGAAAAGCACACAAACCCAAGCACAGCGCTCAGTGACTAATCCTGGAGCAAACACATTAAACAACATCACTCAGATGGGGAAGTGGGATATGGATACCCTAGGGGCCTGTGCCTCTTTTAAAGATTTATTATATGTAAGTACACTGTCACTGTCTTCAGACACCCCAGAAGAGGGCATCCGATCTCATTATGGATGGTTGTGAGCCATCGTGTGGTTGCTGGGATTTGAACTCAGGACCTTCAGAAGAGCAGTAGGTGCTCTTAACCACTGAGCTATCCCTCCAACCTGGGCCTGTGCCTCTTACCTGAGCCCGCCAAGAGCCAGTGTACTCCTAACCTCCATCCCATCCTTCTATATTAAAGAACGTGTATTAACTGTATTCGTTTCAAAAAGCTCTGCCTCCTCCATCAGTTTGTGAAATATGGCCACAGATGAACATATTCTTGGATATAGCTTTCACTTCTGTGCGCTTAGTATGCCGCTGTGTGAGTACAGTCAGCCATGTGTAAGCATGGACAACAAGATTTAACTAACCAGGCATCAAAAACACTAAACCAAACCAGGTATGGTAGTGCAGGCCTTTGGTCCCAGCACTCCGCAGGCAGACAATTCAGGTGAATTGTTTGAGTCCAGCCTGGTCTACATAGAGAGTTCAGGGACAGCCTGGGCTATGTAGCGAGATCCTGTAGATAGATAGATAGATAGATAGATAGATAGATAGAACCAGCAATGTATACACAAGAAGTATTACAGTGTATGCATACAATGCATAAATATAATGTATACACCTGAGACCAAGAGCCGGAGTGATGGTTCAGCATCTGGGAGGGCTTGCTGTGCAAGTCTCAGGATTGGAATTCATAGTGTAGTTTCCCTATAAGAAGTCTGTAACCTGAGGTTGGAGTGGAGACAGGGGGATCATTGGGCCTTGTTGGTTGCCACCTAGCCAAGTAAATTGAGCTCCAGGGGGCTGAAGAGATGGCTCAGTCGTTAAGAACATTGGATGCTTTCAGGTTAGGTTCCCAGCACCCACATGGTTGCTCGCAGCCATCTATAATTTCAATTTCAGGGGACTGGATACTCTCTTCTGGCCCCTGCAGGAATCAGACACAAATGAGATACACAGACAGACACAATAAAAATAATTAACAAGACAAGCTCCAGGTGTTAGGAGAGTCCTTGCCTTGAAAGAACAGGCAGAAAGGAAAATGAGGCATTTGACACATTCACCTCCCCATGCTGTGCAAAAGCATCAGCCTCATACTTAACTCTACGCAGAACACACTTGCGCGCGCGCGCGCGCGCGCGCACACACACACACACACACACACACACACACACACACACACGCATCTATGCTGAACATGTGCCGATGGTTCTTCTTGTAATTGTCCTCTACAGAATACCATATCACAGAGTAACATCTATTTGCATAGAATCTGCCTCGACTGAGGAAATAATAAACACTCTGCAGATTACATGAGCAAAGGGACACGAGGGTAGAGCCTATGCAAATGCTACATGTTTTGTAAAAGGGACCTGATCCTCCGTGGATTTTGGTAACACAGGAAGGGTGTCCTCAGACCAGTTCCTCAACGGTCCTAAGGGATGGCTGATTACCATAATTTGTTTATCTCTTCTATCGTGGAGGACACTTTAACCTTTTCCAACCTCGGCCCATTCCAATTCCAGCTGCTATACAAGCCTTCTCTGCACATCTCTCAGTCAGGCTGTTAACTGTATTCGCCTCCCTGTAGGGTATTTACGGCAGAACTGGAATTGCTGGGTTAGGGAATGTGTGTGTTGTTTTTAAACTTCCAATTTTCTCTCCATGTTGTGGGAATTCTTTGAGGTCTGGCTCAAATTCATTCTCCAGGGAAATCTGCCTGTTCTTTACTCTAGGGGCCTGGCCACTGCCAAGGAGTCAGCTCCAACCTGCTCGTTTGGCATCCTTCAGACTTCAGCAGTTGTCTCAGGATGCTAAGCTGAGTAATGTGTCCCCTCCACCTAGAGCCATACAGAGTAGATATGAGCAGACATCCTCACTGTCCCCTTCCGGGTGATGGACCATCTCTTATTCACCCTGACCCTGAGAGCAGAGGTTTTGGGGTATCCAAGTTTCATTCTAGGTCTGACATTACCTTGTCCAAGAAAGTGGGTGGTTTAAAATGGCGACTCTGGAGTGGGGGGACGGCTCAGTGGGCAGAAGTGGTTACGATCTCAGATCATCAGGTTGTGCAAATCTGATGATCTGAGATCGAATCCCAGATCCTATGTGGAGGAAGGAGAGAGAGCTGACTCCTGAGAGTGCTCCTCCAACCTTCACCTTCACACACGTGTGAAGGCCTGCCCGCACATACACAAGCCACCCACACACAAGTAACAAAAAGAAGAATGTTAATTTTAAAAGGTTAAAATAAGACAGTAGGAGGCTGTGGTGGCACACATCTTTAACCCTAGCAGTCAGGAGGCAGAGGCAGACAACAGTTCTCTGAGTTCGAGGCCAGCCTGGTCTACAGAGTGAGTTCCAAGATAGCCAGTGCTACACAGGGAAACCCCGTCTAAAAACCAAAACAAAGAGAACAGAGATAGTAGGAAGATGGAAGCTGGAGGTGAGGGAGTCCTGGTTGGTTCTCTGGGAGGGTGCTAAAGGCAATCCTTGGCGTTCTTCATCTGGCAGAGGAGTCATTCCATTCTCCTTTAGCTTCTCTTGATTTCTCATGATAATCTGGGGTTTTCACAGGGACACTATCTTTCTGTCTGCCTCCCAGTCACATTGGTTTGAGGACCCATCCTGCCCCACAATGAATGACCTCATGTCAACTAATTATATCATCAATGATCCTATTTCCACGTTAGATGGTCTATTGAGACAGCAGGGTTAGGACCTCAACGTATCTTTCAGGATTCACAGGACATAGGGTGTCCTGTTAAACTGTCCACACTGGGTAGGGTCCAGCTTTCTGTCATATTCTCATATCCTGAAGTTACAAAAACGAACAACTTTTTCAAGGTTTGTGTATTAGTTTTCTGCTGCTTAAACATTTTGAGCACTTGTGATTTCTGTTTCTTTGAGGCCAACACAGCAGAGAATTGCAGAAAAAGTATACTGTAGGGGAGATGCATCTTATTGCTCTTCCAGTGCCTAGCACCCGTATCAGCACCAACCTGATTTCCTACCTGTAAACCAGGGGCTTTGAAAAGCCACATGATACTCTGAACACAGTAAAACCCAGTAGGAACCAGCCAAGTGCTCACTCTGGGCTCAGGCTTGAAGGCCCACTTGACATGGTTAGCAAATCCTTGAGCATCAAGGTAGCCCAGGAGCAATCTTTTAGGAGGAGACAGTGATTAGGACCTTCTAGTTTGGTTTCTCAGATATCCCACTCCCTCCATCCTGTGTCTCTGTGTCTCAGGGACTAGCTACCATTATGTGCCCTGGTACAACATGAAGCCTGTGGTGGCTGTGACCTCCAACTGGGAGGATGTCAGCTTCCGAATGAACTGCCTCAACCTCCTCCACATTGCCCGGGATCGTCTGGTAAGTGTGCAGGAGGGAGCTGGAGTAGATGGAAGGCTAAGGAACGTCGAAGTACTAGGAAACCAGTCACATCCTGCACTTGTATACATCATGATATTGGGACCCCACATCATTGAGAAATGTGCCAGATACAGAACTGGGCACTGAAGACATGATGATAAATAAACACATTTGTCCTCACTGGCTGCAGAAATCAGAGATGCCGTTACTATGCAGTGCAACTAGGGTTGCCATGGAAATACAGGAGCCAAGAGATTTAGGATCAGAGAGGAATTAGGAGGTGACAGGGCAGCAGGGTTTTGAAAAATTCGTTGGCAGTTTTGGGGACGCATAAAGCCAATATGTATGAAGTCACAGTGATGCGCCAGTTTTTGAAGCCCTGAGAGGAACTAGGACCATAGAAGATGCAAATCAGAGAGGCTAGGAAGGGCCATATCACAAAGAGCCTTAGGTTCTTGTCAAAGAGCACATTTCTCCTGTTTGCAGATGGGCATCTGCACGTCTCTGTCCCCTACCACCCATTTCCTCTGCTGGATACAGGAAGTAGGGAAGAAAAGGCGTCCTGGCTTTGCTAGGGCATGCAGCAGTCTGGAATGGTCATCACCAGGTTACGGGCCTGTCAGTCCTTCAGCCTAGCCTGGAGAGCTCCAGGCTGAGGCCATTTCTCTCCCTTTCTCTCAATGGGCAGAAAACCAACCTGGACATCCTGAAATCCATACGGAATCCCAGGGACCCAGCTCTGCTCCAACAGTGGGAGAAACTACTGAAGGAGCTGCAGGAGGACTGTCGGTAGGAACTAAGTACCCTGGCTGGGGCTAGCTTAGGCTGAGCCGGGTGAGGCTCAAACTAGAAACTGGATGCTTACCCACAGGAACACTTCTCAGACCCCCCCCTCCAGCCTGAACCCACACATTGCTGCTTTTCCTGTTCACGTAGAACATCTCTGAACTCCAGTCCAGCACAGGCTTTGTAGCTCCATGTCCATGCTCCATGTCCGTAGCACATGGGCAGATCTCCATTGCCTAGAACAGCCCACACCATTGTCATGACGTCTCTCACTGTTGCTCATCATATCTAATGGGCTGTTTCAAGCTCACTGGGAAGCAACTTCCCCAGTGGTTTGGTTAGCCTCTTCCCTGGAAAACATCTACCCACAACATAGCATACTATAGGGCTTCAAGAGGGGAAAGGGGCAGCATGAGAGCCTAAGTCAGGCCCATGGTAAGCTAGCTTCCTAGGGAGAGAGCTAAGCATCTCTCCCCCAGGTCAGGCCAGCCATGGGTCTGGTAGAAGCTCCAGGCTAGAAAGGGAACATTGGCCTGTAGTAGGACCACAGTTCACATACGTTCCTTCTAACTTGTCCTGGCCGCAGGCGCCCTCTGCCTTGTATGACTGATCAGCCCAGAGCTAACAGCTTGGACAAGAATAAATGGCAGCTTCGCAGCCAGCTTCTGCAGCAACTAGTGCAAAGGGCCAAGGAAGCCAAGCCAGTCAATGTGGTGGACACAGCAGAGGACTGGTTGCACCGTCTCAACACTGTGATCCCTGAGGTGGGCACTGGCTGCATTGGCTAGACAGTGAGGCCCAGAACTGGCCACACAGGTCCTGATGCTCTCCCACCTTGGCAGCCCCAGGAAAGCCTCCCGGATGTGCTGATCTGGTTGATGTCCAGGCAGCAGCAAGTGGCCTATGCTCGGGTACCCGCCCATACCGTCCTGTTCTCCCCAGCAGGACCCCTGAGCTCTGGCAAGTTCTGTGGGAAGATTCAGAACCTCCTCTTACAGGTGGGGAAGAAGGGGTATCTTCTAGGGAAGATGTGGTGCCCAGATACCCCAGAGAGAACCCCTGGGATTCCAAGAAAGCCCTGTGGGGACCCCCTCCCACCCCTAGCCCCTGAAGACATAGCCTACATGTTCTTTCCCTGGTCCTGCATTAAGTAGAACAGAGTTCATACAGTCCGCAGAGGTAGGGAGGGGGCTGCACCTTTCCGTATGTGAGCTGCTGCCAAGCCCACATCCATGGTAAATGCTCCTCAAATTCCCTACCCCTTCATCACTCCCATGGTCTAACATCTTGTCATCTCTCCTGCAAACCACAACTGGGTGACTTCCAGAACATCCTATGAGTGTAAGATTTGGTACCGGCTCCTCAGACCAGAAGCAAGCTATACCATAAGTCTGACTGACCTCCCTTCTCTTTTGGAGAGAACAAGGGTCCTCATAGCCCCTTCATGGCTCCTATTGCCTCTCAGGGAAAATCCAGCCTGCCTGGACACCTATAACACCAGTCCTGCCCTAGACACCTATAACAACCCTGTCAACAGACAATCTGCTCTGGGCCTCCCAGATCCCAAAGATGCTTGTTCTCTGCCCTCTCTACCATCATACCAGTGATGGGCTTGGTGACACCCTCACTGGGGTACTTAGAAAGTGCTGGAGCATGGTGATGAAGCCGTGGGCAGTAGATGGTAGCTAGTGTCTCCAAAGCTACCATCATCACCTTCCTCAGGCTGTCCAGGCAGCCTCGCCCACCTTCTGCACCCCTCTCTTTTCCCTTTGCCTGTCATCTCTCTCTGTGAATACCAGGGCAGAACTCAGTCACCTTCCAGTGCTGGCAGTCAGCACAGAGCTTTGTCCTATTGCAGACCCTTTGACTCCAGCACACAGTTTGATGTGAGGGCCCCTGCTCCCAGGACTTGATCAGAAGGGTTGGGTGTGGCCCATTCTAGCAAGGTAACTCGTAGCCCTTCCCTTCTCCCTCACTCACGCCCCTGTCCCCCTGGGGAGTGGCACCCCCCATCGCACCCCCATGGTGGTGATCTGCCTCTGGCTCAGTATCCAGAAGGTGAAGGACAGGACACACTGCCAGCCTACCTCCGGGTCTGCATGTGGCTTGGCAATGTCAAACACAGCAAGGATCTGAAGCTGCTCCAGCAGGGCACCATGGTGGTGTATGCAGAGACGGTGAGTTGACGGACACCCGGGGCAATTGGAGGGTGGGTGAGAAGGAGCCAAGTCAGAGCCAAGGCAGGGAAAAGCAGGTCTGACAGTGGGGCATGCAGTTCAGGAAGGGGGAGGGTAGAGAGACAACATATTGGACCCAAATGTGACAACAGGAGTTCTGCAAGGTGGCAGTGATGACAGCGATTGATCATAGACAGTGCTAGCCTAGTAGTATCCCTGCTCATCTAAGAAATGGGGTCTGCGTGGCCCTCTGGTGCCTGGCCATACGCTGTTCCTGATGGAAGTTTATTGAGAGCTTTCGCCTAGGTTTCTCAAGGCATGTGAACAGATCAGGACTCCAAATTGTACAGAGTCTCATGGGAACTTGGGACCCCTGCATACCCTTATTCAGATCTTCGGACCAGACTAGAGGTCATGGGAGGGGGGAAAGCCCAGGAAGTGTGAAAGGAGCTGGAGATGAGGCTTCTGCCCACAGCGCATCAGGGGTGCAGGGGAACAGCTGGGTGTGCTCTGCAGAGGGCAAGGGATGAGCTTTGCTCTTTGGAGGAAGGCTGGCCCAGGAAAGTAGCTCTGCCAGCAAACAGGAAGTAAGATCTGAGTGTCAGGCTATTGTGAGATCTCTTCTGGGGAGATGTGAACAAATGTCTGTCCACCTCAGACAGGTGACCCATGACAGAGCAAAGAACTGGTTCTGACCAGGACTAGTTTGGTGAACACATGAATTTAATTGGAGTTGCTTTCAGAAGCATGAGCAGTGTATGGGCAGCCACATTACCAGAGAAGCTTACTCTCAGCAAGTGTTAACTGCCTAGAGGGGGGGGAAGATGGCCATGAGCCCTATAAACTGCTCATGTACCCTCAAAAAGAAACAGGTGACCTGCATCTTTCTAGTCTCCCATAGGTAGTCACAGCTGACCAGATTTCAGGACAGCAGTAGCTGTGTTGTGTCATATCTGGAAGACAGGATTCCATAACACAGGCCTTTTAAGTTACAGAATTATAAGGGCTTTTTTTGTGGGATTTTTTTTTTTTTTTAATAGCTAGTTGGCATCTGCATGTAATCTCAGCACTTGGGAGGCTTAGGCAGGAGTTCATGACTGGCCTGAGCTACGTAAGAAGTATCAGGCTAACCAGAGCAAAACAATGCATTTAAAATGTCAAGTTTTTAAGTTGTGTGTGTTGATAATATACCATAATACAGTCAGCTCCCTATGTCAACAGTATCTACATTACTGAAGCAGCTGGGCCTTAAAAATGCAGTTAAGTCTGTGATGGCTGCATCTATACTGTCATAGGGTTTTACTGCTGTGAACAGACACCATGACCTAGGCAGCTCTTACAAGGACAACATTAATTGGGGCTGATTTACAGGTTCAGAGGTTCAGTCCATTATCATCAAGGTGGGAGCATGGCAGCATCCAGGCAGGCATGGTGCAGGAGGAGCTGAGAGTTCTACATCTTCATCTGAAACCCTCTTGGAGTAGACTGGCTTCCAGGCATCTAGAATGTAGATCTCAAAGCCCACACCCACAGTGACACACTTCCTCCAACAAGGCCACACCCACTCCAAGGCCACACCTACTCTAACAAGGCCATACCTCCTAATAGTGCCAGTCCCTGGGCCAAGCATATTCAAATCACCACATATACCAATCATGAATATACCTGTTTCCTTGTCACTGTGATCTTAACAATACACTAGAACAACTGCTGACATAGTGCTGCCGTTGGATTGGGTCTTATGCCACGTACAGATGGCTTAAAGTGTATGTTATACACAGATGCTAGGCCATTTTAAAATATAAGGGACTAGAGCATAGGTTGTGGTACCCAGGGACAATCTGGAATCAACTCCCTGAGGTTGCCAAGGGACAGCTTTGTCTAAGCAGTCCTGCATAAGGCAGAGGTAGAGGGGACGGAAGGAGCTAGAAGGAGCTGTAGGAGAAAAGATGTAGCACAGAAGTGTGAGTGTATAGCAGGACTGGGTTTCTCATGTCTGCAGTGACTAGAGTAGGCAGGCGTTGAAGATGCAGGCAAACTCCTCTGATAGTTGAGCAACATCAGGTGGTGTTGACTGCTGAGCCGCAGTCTCCTAGATTCAGTAGAGATATGACCCTGTCTTGCCTGGCTACTACATTTCTAAAGGTTGGGGATTAAGTCTCAACATCCCCAGTGCCCCTGTCTTGCCTGGCTACTACATTTCTAAAGGTTGGGGATTAAGTCTCAACATCCCCAGTGCAGGAAGGTTGGTGAAGGAAGTTTGGGCACTGAGTGGGACGTCCCTCTCCCAGTATGAGAATCAGGCCAAGACCAAAGACGATTGGGGACAGCAAGGGCTATACCACTGCCCCAACTTCTCAGATGTCATGGGATGCAAGGATCTCCCCAAGACATACTTCAAGGCTCCCTCAGGATGGCACTGGAAGAATGACTGGGTAGTGGAGCCTCAGAGGAGGTAAGGAGGGTGCAAGCCCTGACCATGGCTCACCTGTGAGTCAGTGGGCCCCATGCCACTGTTCTAGTCCCTGTGAGTGGGAATACATAAGGCCAGCAGCCATGCCCAATACCCTGTCTGCATATCAGGCTCTGCCTTGCTCAAGGGAGATGGGGTGTCACATAGGGATGCTTAAGCCAGCAGAGATGACCCTGGGAGTTCAGCCAGCTCTGGGAACTTGGGGTATCACTGCTGCCCAGACTCCTCCTGGACATAGACATCAACAAGAGCCAGGTGCTGGAAGAGGTGTATGAGAACCAGATTCGCAATGCCACAGGTGCCTGGGTGCCTGCAGCTGTCCCCAACACAGATGTGGTAAGTATCTCCATCTTGCCATAGGGCACACGGGGAGCAGCAAGAGCTATGTCTGAGCTCTGTTCTGTATAAGCGTTAGGACCCCAAATAAGCATTTCAGCATCAATGAAGGGGTTGTACTCAAGGATGGCAAGCTGCAGATACCTTAAATAGAATGACAGAAAGAACTAGGCATGGTGGTCCTTGCCTGTAGTGCGACTGTCCTGGGAGATAGGGCAGAAGGAGCACTCGAATGCAGGAGTTGGAGCTTGAACCTGAGTTGTATTCATGGCACCCACGTAAAAAGCCAAGCATGGTGGCATGTACTTGTGATCCTAGCAGTGGAGAGGCAGACACAGGTAGGCCCCTAGTGCTTGCTGGTCAGACAGCCTAACTTAACAGGCAAAGCCCCAGATCCCAGTAGAAGGCACTATCTCAAAAACTAAGGTGGATGGGCTTCTGAGCAATGAGAATGATACCAGCCTCCACATGCATGAGTGTGTGGGTGCCCCCAGTCCTCACTTACACATGCACACATGTTCACACACACACTATATCATGACAGAAATATTCTGTCCTCTCCATCACTCTTGAGCACAGGAAATATGGGACCACAATATGGGAACTAGCCTTTGAATTTTGTTTCATTTTAATGGAGGCTACAGGTCACTGAGTAGAGCCATGTAAGTCTAAACAACCCTCAATGCAACAAGGAGTGAGCCATTCACCTCTCGATAAAAAGCCATGGTGGCCACAGAAGGAGCAAGATTTTCTGGCCTGGGGGGTGGCTGGAGTGTCTAGGTGTGTGTGTGAAAATGAGCAAAGGCCAAGTTTCATCTAGCTCACATGGCCCACCTTCATCCCCAACATCCCTACAGAATGGACAGCCCGTGGAAGCCCTAGAGAATGTGAAGTGTCCCCAAGGCTGGCACTTTAAGAAGAACTGGATTGTGGAGCTCAACCATGCAGTGGACAGTGAAGGTCAGCCTCCAGACAAGTCAGGCATGGAGGCCTGGGACCCTGAAGCATTCAAGTCTGGTTCTTCTGGAAGCCTCTGAGTGGCCAAGCTCTCAGGCAGGATGTGTCTGAATTTCTGGGGTTCCCGGGCTGTAGAGAATAGGTATAGACTCTAATATTGAGATGCAGCAGGCACCTCCCAAGGCCTGACCCAGAGCAAACCTGGTGGGTGAATACCTGAGAACATGGATTTAGTTGTAGAGCCTCCGTTTACCGAAAGTGGCTCTGGGGAAGGAACAGTGGATTGGAAATCGTTTGGCCCCAGACACAAGCAATTGCTGCAGCTGGTCCCAGGTAGTCTATATTATACGATTTGAGTACATTTTCCTGGACATGAGGACTGCTCTGTCCCCAGGACCTGTCTTTCTAGGGCCCTTATCTCAAGCATGTCAAAGCCCCCCCAACCCCCAAGTCTGCAGGTTCAAGTGGACCCAGAAGTCATGATGCTGCCCCCACAGGCTGGGAGTACGGAGTGGGGATCCCGCCCTCTGGTCTGCCCCAGATCTGGAACTCGGTGGAAAAGACTTATCACTCATGCCGCCGCCGCCGGTGGGTGCGCGTGCGCTTTCGGAATCGCAGGGAGCTGGGCCAGGGACCGAGCCAGGAACAGGAGACCCTCTCCTTCCTGCAGATGGTGAGGCATTTGGAACAAGGCTGGGGACACAGGCAGGGGTGACTTGCGAAGCAGGGACAGGAACAGGATTCTGAGACCCTACATTCTTCCCTGCAGCAAGACCTCTCTGAGGAGGGAAAGGAAGGCTGGGAGTATGGTACATTTGACTCCAGGTTCCACCTGGACCCTCAGCCCACAAGCCGCTTCCGTCGCCGCTGCTGGCACCGACAGCTGGCGCCCAACAAGGACAGGGGTGTAGCTCCCATATTCCTCTTGGAGGGATCCTTGGTAAGGCTTCCCCAGTTTGGGTGACGTTTATTACTCCACATTCCAGAGGATCAGGAACACACGTCCCTGACCCTAGCTGACTGGGCCCCAACTCTTCAAGTTTGGCAGATGACATCTGTAGAGGGGTTAGTGGGTGGCTAGGGCCTGGAGAGGAGTCAGGAAGGCCTAAGAACTTACGGGGGGCTTTTTCTGGGCACAGGCAGTGGAGCAGAAAAATCAACCTAAGAAGGAAATGGAGAAGATGTGGTCAAGGCAGCACTGGAAGGACTGGAGACAGACCCCAGAGGATCCCCGGATCCCCACCACGCCTTTCATCTACTGTATCCTCAACAGTAAGCCTGGCCTGGGAGTCTACTGAGTGGCCCCGGGAGGCCAGGGCATAGGGAGGAGCATCTGAGGAATCTGGGGACAGGTAATGAATGAGACTTCTCTTTACCCAGAGCCTCACCACTACCGTCTCTACTGCTATATCTACCAGGCCCGGAATCTGATGTACAACCAGATGCTGACCTTTCAGGGTAGGAATGCCCCTTTGTCATTCAGCCCTGTCTCCTATTCCCCAAGGCCTGGTGACATACCCACATAAGACTGTGATGAATGTATGACAACAATGGAGATCCCTCTCCCGAGAAGCTTGTCTTAGCTAGGGTTACTACTGCTGGGGTAAAACACCGTGACCAAAAGCACCCCAGAAAAGAAAGGGTTAATTCCCTTCACACTTTCACGTAACAGCCCCACACAGTGAGGGCAGGAACTGAAGGCTGATGCAGAGGCCATGGAAGAGTGCTGCTTACTGACTAGAACCCAGCACCACCAGCACAGGGATGGCCACACCCATGATAGCTTTGACCTTCCCCCATCAATCACTAATTAAGAAAATGCCCAACAAGCTTGTCCACAGCCTGGTCTTCTGGAGGCATTCTCTCATTGAGGTTCTCTCCTCTGCAGTCACTCTAGCTTGGGTTAAGCTGACATAATACTAGCCAGCACAAAGCTTACGACTGTCTGTCTGTTTGGAGGGAAAGACCTTCAAGCAAAGACTACAAACTCAGGGTGCTCTTGAGACATGACCTCAATGCTGTGAAAGTTGAAGGGGGGAGTTAAGAACTAGGACTAGTGAAGAGCTAGGACTGCTTAGTAGGCCTACAAGAGGGAGGAGCTTGTATGGTAGAGACTGGAAGAACGGTGAAGCATGGGACGTGAAGGAGAAGAATATGCTGAGCTGGAGAGAGCTCCATGGTTAAGAGCAGTGGCTGCTCTTCCAGAGGCTCTGGGTTCAGTTCTCAGCACCGAAATGGCCGCTCATAACCGTCTGTAACTCCAGTTCTATGGGATCCAAGATCCTCCCATAGATATATATGCAGGCAAACCACAAATGTACACAAAATAAAAAGAAACAAGGGACAGACAGACATGCTGGGGAACCATGTCACTTGAGGCTTTGTAGACAAGGGAAAGAAGGAGGCCCCATGTGAGAAAGAACCACAGAACCATTTAGGAGGTGAGCGGATTACTCCTCCTATGTCCTGTCAATGGCACTGTTTACAGAAGATAAGTTGGCAGGGATCTAGGATGTTTGCTGAGATCTGTGTCCCTTGAGCATCTCCAGCCATATCAAAGGACAGTCACTGCTGCTGTGGACAATCAGTAAGGAGAAAGCTTATCCCTAGACCTCCTCCATCTCTGTGAAAGCCAGGCTGTAACCACAGTGGGCATGGCATTCCCATGGATGGAAGCAAAGGTTCTCCTGGCCTGTGGGGCGTGCCCAGGATCTGTAGCACCTGCATTCTAGAAGGGCTTCGTTCCACAAGCTTGGAGTTGTGATGTCCTGCCCTCCCTCCATGATCTAGAGCCTTTCATCCAAGTGGTCTTCCTGAACCACAGCTTGTGCACCCAGACCCTGCGAAGCTCTGCAGCTCCAACGTGGTCCCAGACACTCATCTTCCAGCACCTTCTGCTGTTTGAAGACCCCAAAGATACCAGAGAGAACCCCCCACTTGTGGTGCTAGAACTGTGGCAACAGGACTCACAGGTACAGCAGACCATGCTCCAGGGAGGAAGACTTACCTCTCAGCCTTGCTTTGGGATAGAGGTGTATTTTTGGACAGGTGTTGGAATATTTAGCAATGCCTCTGTTCAGAGGCCTTGTATATGTGTTACTGTGCCCCCTTCCTCCTCAGAAGCCCATGTTGGTAGCCTGGTTGATCTTCTACATTCTATGAACTCCCTTCTCTTCTAGGGAAACAAGATCTTGTGGGGACGGAGCATGTGGCCCCCAGTCGTCTGGCTGGGCCTCCAAGACTGGGTCTTTACCCCACTAAGATGGCACCCCCTTGTAAAAGAGTTGGGAGAGGAAGAGGGAGAGATCTTGGCATCCTGTGAGCTGATCCTAGAGACACAGGTAGAGATGGGAAGAGCAGGATTCATGCCCCTCCCTGCCCCACCTCCACCTCCAGGTTTCCACAAACACCAGCCCCCCCCTTCCCCTCACGAAAGTTCTGTGGCTCAGGATGGATTTGGTGCTGTCAACCTGGCCAACTTTCCCCTTAAGTCCCCTCCTGCTCCAACCCATGGGTTCTGGGACATGTTAGGTGGGGGTAGGAGCAACGGCACCAGCCCCCAGGGCCTCATGCTCCGATTTCCCTCTTCTGCCTTCCAGAAGCTGAAAGAGCTACATCTGCCAACCCTAAGCATCCCCTGTAAGAACGGGATTTACATGCTGCCCAAGAACATTCAGCCTAGTGTGAAAATGATGGCCATTGAGGTGTGTGCAGATGGGGAGGGGTGAGCAGGGAGAAGCCTTTCCCAGAGCAGCCTGGAGCTCTTAGGGAGACTTTCCTGACAACCTGGCCCAAAGTTTGAAGCCTAAGAATACACTCTTAGAAGAGAATCGAGGGCAGAGGCTTAGACAATAGGGTGAGTCAGGCAGCAGGCAGGAGACCTGAGACCATGTTGTACTGACCCCTGTATATCAGGGACTGACTTCCTGGGGAAGAAATCAAGGCTCAGAGATGACATATGGCAGACAAAGTGGCCAGAGACTAAGTGACAGACCATGATTTAAGCCCATCCCTGCTTGAGGCCAAATGGAGGTCCCCACATTGATTATTCTGTGCCCTGTTCCAATTTGGCAGATAACAGTCAAGTAGTCCAGGAACTAGTGACTCCTTAAGACCAACCAGTGTGGTTGGTCCCCATTCAGCCTCCAAGAAGTGTCTTGTGAAGAGTAAAGAAATTTGTCAGTTGAGAGAGAAATTACAGTGTGCCAGGTCACTGGCTGGTCATGGAGCTGTCTGGGACATAGGTCAGCAATAAGCTAAATGGCAATACGGACTCTGAAAAATCTGGGCACCATCTGTTTCTATGGCCTCTAGAGGCAGCCAGCCTCAGGACCTCAAAGTCTGAGAAGGGTCTGGAGCCAGCAAGCCAGCAGTGAACAGGTTTACCACTTATCAGCTTGGAGGCCAGTGGGGTGTGAGTGGCAGATTCAGCTGGTGCTTGCTTAGATGACACCATCTTCATGGAGAGAGCAGCCAGCAGCCAGGTCTTGAGAACCAGTCTGTCCCCTCACAGGACAGAGTGACCTGGGGGAGCCTCAGATTCTAGCTCTGACACCGCCGCGTCCCTAACCTTGGCATGCTTCCTGCTGCATGTCACTTCCAGGCCAGTTTGACCCCCAACCCTGACTAAGAGGTGCTATCTGCTCCTTGCCCTGGTTCTGACAGGTTATGGCCTGGGGCCTTCGGAACATGACCAAGGTACGTTACCCTCAACTCCTGCTGGAATGTGGGGAAGAGTCCTTGAGGACAGAACCCATCAGCAACTTCCAGGAGAATCCCAACTTCCCCACGTCCACCTTCTTCTTCACGGTGGTAAGAGGCCCTGGGCTGGGGCTGGATAGTCTCCTCTTGAGGGACCTCACGCTCCCCTCTTTGGGCTTGTAGTTCATGCCTATGGAGGAGACCCACTCCCCTCTTTGGGCTTGTAGTTCATGCCTATGGAGGAGACCCACGCACAGCCCCTGGTGGTGAAAGTGGTGGACAACCAGGAATATGGCCAGCAGACTGTGGTTGGTCAGGCCAACATCGACTTCCTCCAGCCCTATTTCTGTGACCCCTGGTCTTTGAACTACACAACTGTAAAGCTGCCAAGTAGGATTCTTTCTCCTGGCCTTGTCTCTTCTCTCTCCAAGAAGCCCTCAATAGGAGTAGGGTGGGACCCTGGCTCCTTTGCGGGGTTTGTGCCCCTCTGCCTTGGCTTCTCCCTTCCAGAGGCTCATGACTATGTTCTCTCCACAGCTCTGTCTGTGAAGAAGCCTGATACTGTGAGTAAGAGTCCCAGGCTACCTTCTCCCATACCTTTTACGTGAACGACCTTGTCCCTGTAGAGAGGCATCTATTAAACATTCCTACAAGGAGGCTTAACTAGACAGGAGAGGCTAAGGGCTTGGTCCTCAACCAAGTCTGCATGTGAGAATCACCTGAGTGGGGGCCATGCTAGGAGGCAGTTCTGAGACAAAGTCCCATGTATCTATGGCTGGTCTTGAACTTGCTACATAGTAGATGATAACCTTGAACTCCCAGTCTTCTTGCCTCCTCCCAGGTGCTGGGATTACAGGTATTCATACAGCTCACCTCTGCTTTTATTTAGTATTGTATATTCATCTGTGTATGAGGTACATGTGGTGTGTGTGCGCGCTCACACGCTTGTGCATGAATAAGCCAAACATAACTCCACCTTGCTTTTTGAGACAGGGTCTCTCACTGGCCTAGTAATTGCTAATTAAGCTAGGCTAGCCAGTGAGCCCGAGGGATTCTTTTGTCTTCACCTCTCCAGTTGCTAACACGAACTGTCATTTTTACAAAGATTCAAGAATTTAGGTTCTCATGCTTGGAAGACTGTGATGGTTAACAGTGACTGTCAACTTAATGATCTAAAATCACCCAGGAGACAAGCCTCTGGGCATGTCTGTGAGGGTTATCTAGATGGGGGTAATGGAGGTGGAAGAACCCACAGTGAATCCTGTGGGTTGGGGTCCTACACGGAGTCAACAGGAACAGAGCAATGGCATTCATCACTGCTTCCCAAATTCATATGCAATGAGACTAGCTGTCTGAGCCACCAGTCCCTATCTCTTCCTTACTGTGAAGTCTCAAGCTGTGAGCCAGAATAATCCCTTCTTGTAAGTTGTTCCAGCACCAAGAAAACTAATACACAAATACTGTGTGGACTAAGACCTCCTTACCTGAGCCCCTAGCCCCTGAAGGATCTTGATAGAGTTGCCAGTCATTAAGATTTTGTCCCAAGTCCCTCTACCCCTAATGTATCATGATTATAGGTCTCAGGAAAGAGCAACACATTTAATACATAGCACGCACTAAATGCCTTCATCAAGAGCACATGCTGCCAGGCATGGTGCTACATGCCTGTAACCCCAGCACTCAGTAAGATGGAACAGGAAGATTGCGGGTCCAAGACAACCTGACCTACATAAGCAAGACACTGTCTTAAAAGAACAAGGGCTAGGAGATGTACCTTGAGTGACAGGTTGTTTGCCTAGTGTCGACAGACCATGAGTTCCATACCTAGCACAAGCAACGGGAGGAAGGGAAGACTGATTTTGTGGGGTGGGCCATAGTAGTTAGGCCTATAATCCCAGCACTGGAGAGGCTGAGGCAGGAGGATCACAGCCTAGGTACATGGTGAGCCTCTTGAAAAAGAAAGGAAGGAAGGAAGGAAGGAAGGAAGGAAGGAAGGAAGGAAGGAGAAAGAAAGGAAAAGAGAGATAAGAAAGAGATAGAGAAACAAAGCAAAGAGAGAAGAAAGAAAGAAAAGGTTCTGCCCCCATAGGTTCAGATAGAGTGTGAGGCTCTGTATTTCTGAGCACTTTTGAGTCCTGTCCATATGGATGGACGAGGAAAGCTAGGAAGCATGGTTCCTCTCCTTCACACCTCCCATCCTGTCGGAACTGAAAGGCCTATGTTAAGGTCACGGGTGCAGGAGAGCCCGGTGAGCCCACTCAGCCTGCTGTTCCCACTCTTCTCCTCTAACCTTCTCCACTTTTCAGTTCCTAGACTTTGTCTACAAGAAGTTCTGGTTCGATTCCAGCAAAGACGAGGTAAAGCGGACTCAGACCAGGGAACGAGGCACAACCCCAATCCATTCAGGGAGGCGGGTGGGATCTTGCCCTGCCTGAGAACCAGCAAAGCCTCTTCTTGGTTAGGATGACTATGAGCAGGAGGTGGACTGGTGGAGCAAGCTATTCTGGGCCATGGGTGATACAGACAAGGCCCTGGACTACAACTACAAAAGCTACCACACCCTAAAGGTTTGGAAGGTCCAGGGAAAGGGGGTAGAACAGAGCCTCCATTGGGAGGGGCTGGAGATTTGGCCTTGCTTTGTCAGGGACCCACCGAATGGCAGAACAGTTTGGTTTGAAGTAAGATCCTGTGTGGCACAAGCAGGTCTCCAGCTTGCTTGGTAGGTGTAGATGACCTTGAACTTCTGAGCCTCTGGCGTCTACCTCCTGAGTGCTAGAACTGCAGCCATGCACCAGCACATTCAGCTTAGAGCAGGGATCCTGTTAGACAAGCACTCTCCCAGACCTTCCAACTTTACCAGGAGAAGCCCAAGGTGGACAGCCTCATGGTAGGAGAATTCAAGGTGTGACTACACCAGCTTGGCTACCTGTCTCTCTGTAGCCCATCTGTCATCAAAGGAGGGGGACTTTCTACATTGTCCCCTAAGAATACCAGGGACCCTTCCAAAAGCTGTTCCACCTGAAGCAGACAGTAGGGCTGTCAGGGCAAATTCTTAGGGAAAGGCCTGGGTGCTGGTAGTCTCTTCATCTCTTGATTCCCAATGGTTCCTCAGCAGCCAGGTCCTGCATACACCTTACAGGTATATGACTGTGAGCTGGAGGCCGTTCTGGCCTTCCAGGGCCTGCAGGACTTTTGCCAGACCTTCAAACTTTACCAAGAGAAGCCCAAGATGGACAGTCCCGTGGTAGGGGAATTCAAGGTGTGTCTATGCTAGTTTGGCTACTTCTTTGTAGCCCGTATGTTCCCAAAGTCTCTAATAAAAGCCCTAGATCTGCACATCCCTGAGGAAGATGAGCCAGAGCCTGAGAAACAGCTCCCGAAGTAGAGCAACACAGATTGGTCTATGCAGGCAGGGACTGAGGAAGGCAAGACCTTCAGACTCTCAGCTCTGGCTCATGCTGGTCCCCCAAAGACACAGACATGCTCAAACCTGAAGGGAATGGGTGTGCAGAGTTGACATCAGCATAGTCTGGGAACACCAAGTAGCTTTGAGTGCTTTGCCCAATGCCCCCTTTAAACTCAATGGTTCCTGCCTGAAGACTCCTGCTGCTCACCCTTAGCCCAACCGCCCCCTCACCCAGTTATAACCAGGCGGCTGGGGTTGCGGGGCATTTTACAAAGTTAGGCTAGCGCTGCCAATGCCTTCTTACCCCCAGGGCCTCTTCCGAATCTACCCTTTTCCTGAGGACCCAGATGCCCCTAAACCCCCACGTCAGTTCTCAGCTTGGCCTGTGATTGAGGACTTCCCTCAGATGTGCTTGGTACGGGTGTACCTGATACGAGCCATCAACCTGCAGCCACAGGACTACAATGGCCTGGTAAAAAAAAAAAAAAAAAAAGGTAGTCCCACCTGTCACCAGTGGTCCCCACTGCACGCCCAAATCATGGTGATGCAGTGCCTCAGGCTGTTTAAACCCATACAGCCACTCCCACGGGCACCACACAGTCCGTACCCACCCTGCTCCCACGCCCCTACCCTCCCTGACCAACCTTGACAGATTCCTCCTTTCCTTCCTCCCCAGTGTGACCCTTATGTGATCGTGAAACTGGGACAGACAAAACTTGGTAGCCGGGACTCATACTACCCCAACACTCTGGATCCCATCTTTGGCACGTGAGCCACCCCCAGTCACCCCCAGCCTTCTTTCTAGTCCTCCATGCTGTTCTGGAGGGCAGCTCAGCAGGCAAGCTTCAGAGCTTCCAAGGTCCCTGTAAGCAGCAGCTCACTCTTAGGGGCTCGGTAAGGGGGACGATCCACCACCTTTTCCCAAAGAAAGGCACTCACTCAGACCTCTATACCCCCGCCATCTTACTTCCAAGTTACTTTTAGCCACGTTCAGGGAAAACAGGATGCTGGGTGGACAAAGGCTCTGCTGCCCACATTCACTGTGAATGAAGGAAGAGGTGGAGCAGGGACACTTAGGCTGAGATGCTAGCCGGTGAGGCAGAGTACATGTCCACAGCCACTTTGCAATGCTTTCTCTAGGATGTATGAACTTACCTGTAACATCCCGCTGGAGAAGGACCTGGAGATCCAGCTGTATGACTTTGACCTAATTACTTCTGATGATGAAATTGGAAGTACAATCATTGACCTTGAGAACCGACTTCTGTCTGGCTTTGGGGCCCGTTGTGGGCTCTCTAAATCCTACTGCAAGTGAGTGTGGACCCATTCAGTAAGCAAGCTGGGTTAGGGGAGCTGTGAGCCCACAGCTTCCTGAGAAGTAGCTGGGACTGGGCTAGACCTGCCTCTCTGCCCACGTTTCCAGCAGCCTCACCTGCAGCTCAACCCAGGTAGGAAGGACCTGTTCCTTCCCATCTGTTCCTCTTGCATACTCCCACAGGTCAGGGCCCTTTAAGTGGAGGGATCAGATGACCCCGAGCTACCTTCTGTACCAGTATGCCAAACAGAAAGGGTTTCCTCCACCTGTATTTGACCTTGAGGGAGATTCAATTTACTACAATGGGGAAAAGTTCAAGTTGCAGAGCTTTGGTGAGCCCAGCACACTTCCAGACAGCACAGGTGTAGCCTCAGGGAACCAGCAAGGCCCCGGGCAGAGGGAGAGAAGGGCAGTTTGCCCTTGGGTAGAGAGCAATGACATCTTTCTAATTTCCCCCTTCTCACTGAAGGTGACTGTAGCCAAACATCCTGGCAGGGCTGGGAAAGGTGCTGAGATGGGAATGCTAATGACTTCATGATCCTGTCTCCAATCCAGAGTCCACACCCCCTACCTATGTGAATCTGGGGCCTAAGAAGGAGCGCCTGGCACTATACATCCTGAACACCCAGGGACTGGTTCCTGAGCATGTAGAGACTCGCACACTGCACAGTAACAGCCAGCCAGGTATTGACCAGGTATGTTCCTGCCTCCTATGGACTGGACTGGACCAGGAGATATAGGTGTCCATCCACCCAGGACACAGTCCACAGTGAGCGGCAAGGGCAGGGACAGGAGCTGAGCATGTTTTGAACGTTAGTCGGAAAGATGCTCCAGCAGGAAGAACTTCACACCTGGAAGGGCTGGAAGAAATGAGGTGTCACAACAGTTGCGGAACGCTCTTAGCTGTCCCAGAAAACCAACAGGGCCACTGTTTGGCTCTCCTGGGTGTAGGGAGGTGGTGTCATAGATCAGAGGGCACAGATACACAAACCACAGTTCCGGCCGCTTAACTGCAGGCTGTCTTCTCTATGGCAAGGAACCTGGGGACACAGACACCACCCCCACCAAGATCATCTTACTTATCCCTCATTGTCCAACTGTCAAGATGGCTTCATCTTCTCTAAATCTTTCATATTCATGAAGTCTTCTGCTGAGAAAAATTTAAAATAACCATCCTCATTAAACTGACTTCCTCAAATGGATCAACTTTGAAAAATTAAAGTAGGTCAGGTGGTTTGATGGGCAGAACATATTTATTTACCTGTTTCCCAAGGTGGCTGGAGGTGCACCCTTTCCCTCCCTCCTCTTGCCATTTACACCACTAATTCTCATATATTCTCATTCTCTCTCTTCTCTCTCCTCTCTCTCTCTCTCTCTCTACCTTGTGGCTGGCTTAATATCCTTAGGCTGTGGCCACACAATACAAAGGACCTTTCTTTCTAGTTTCCTCTTACTTAGGGTTACTTAGGTTTAGGGTTGTGAGTACATGAGGTCCAGCCCAGCATGGAGCCTACCAACAGGCCATGTAGCATGACCTCCTCACCCCCTACCCAGCCAGAAGTGAGAGCTCAATGCCCACTCGTGCTCTCTGAGCCAGATCCTTCACCCCTACTCACTTGCCTTCCCAGCCAAAAGCTAAAGGAGCTGGCAGGTAGTCACTGTACCTCCCAAGAGGCAATACTTGTCACTTGTCATCTCTAAGCCCTGCCCCTGGGCTGTGTACCAATCCATGAGTCACAACCTCATGTCATCCAAGTCCAAAGATACCAGCAACTCCCAACCAGCAAATCCATTCTGACTCTAGGGAAAAATACAAATGTGGGTGGATATCTTCCCCAAGATGCTGGGGCCTCCTGGGCCACAAGTGGACATCAGCCCCAGGAAGCCTAAACGGTGAGTATGCTAAAGCTCAGTTCCTGAGCATGGAGCTCCTGGTCAGCCCCCAGGGTGCAGGGTGCCTCTGCCCACAAGCCTGTGCAGTAGGAATTCTCAATCGAGTTTAGAAAGAGCCTGGACAGCTCCTCACTCGCAAGGCTGTTTGTGGCTGTGGGGCTGGTCCTCACCCCAGCCTAAGAGCACAGTGGCCGCAGGTACCAGCTGCGCTGTATCATCTGGAGCACGGCCGAAGTGGACCTGATCCAAGAGACCTTCAGTAGAGAGAAAATGAGCGATATCTACGTGAAGGGGTAAGGCAGGCAGGGGAGGAGGGCTCCAGAGGGCCCCCTAGTTGCCTGGTTCTCATCCTGCTGGAACCTTCTAGTCCCAAAGGGAACACCTCTGCCACCACCTGTGTCTGGGGCACGGGGACCACACACAGGAAGCCCAGGTGGGGACTCTGTCCGCAGGTGGCTCTTTGGGCTAGAGAAGGATGCTCAGAAGACAGATGTCCACTACCACTCCTTGACTGGGGAGGCCACCTTCAACTGGAGGTTCATCTTTACCATGGACTATCTGACAACCGAGCGTGCATGCATCCAAAGCCAGAAGGTAAGGAAGGGGCAGGGAGGAGAAAAGGGGGAGGGGGCCTAGGCTGCAGCCATTTCCCTTCCTTTCAGAGACCTGCAAGCTGTTACAGGATGTTAGGACATGTCCGCAGGCAGAACCCTCTTCCTTGATAGTCTGTCACTAGTGGACAAGTAGGTATCTGAGGGAAATGTCCAAGAGGCAGGCCACTAACACATCCTTCCGCTATCCTCCAGGACTACATATGGAGCCTGGATCCCACATCAATGAAGTTTCCAGCCAGGCTCATCATCCAGATATGGGACAATGACTTCTTTTCTCCAGATGACTTCTTAGGTGAGGTCCTGATGCAGGGTTTGTGACATGGGATGAGAAACTAACTCCTTTTGCTGACAACCACCTTTCTGTGGGCTCAGGGGTCTTGGAGCTGGATTTATCGGACATGCCCCTTCCGGCTCAGAACATCAGGCAATGTTCCCTAAAGATGATGGAGACTGAATCCAAATGGCCCTTCACCCCACAGAAGCATATCTCTCTCTTTAAGAAGACCAATGTAACTGGATGGTGGCCTTGTCAGGTCCTCGATGGTGACAAGTGGCGTTTGTCGGTAGGGGCTAGGGAATATGTTTAGTGAACAGGACCTCTCTAGCAAAGCTCTGGGAGCTGTAGCCAAACCTCTTTTCTTTTGTGGAGGTGGGAAGTGGTCCTGAAATGACCTTGCCCTACTGTCTGGCACAGCAGTCCCTGCTCTGTCCTTTGGTTCCTAGGGTAAAGTCAAGATGACACTTGAGATGCTGCCAGAGAAGGAAGCTCTAATCAGGCCAGCCGGGCGAGGCCAGTCTGAACCCAACCAGTTCCCTACACTTCATCCTCCTGAGTAAGGGCCTTGGAGGGCAGAGGCACAAGCCCAGTTTTCTCCTTGGTACAGGGTGGTGGCAGGTAGGCCTCCATGTGGAAAGGGACAGCTATTTCCTCCTACATGGTTAAGCTGACATGAGAAAATAAGACTTGAGGTTGAGTGTTAAGGGGCTCCCCAATCTGTTAAAAAAGGGAAGCCCTTTGCTCTGTATCACTTGACCTGAAGATTGATCTTGCCCTCCATTCCTGGCATCTGTCACGGGCAGGCGAAATGACTCTTTACTGTGGTACCAGTCACCTATTAAAAACTTGTGCTATGCTATCTGCAAGCGCTACCGCTCCAAGATCATATGCTTAGTGGTGATGCTGGTCATAGGGGTCGTACTGTTCAACTTCGTCTATTCAGCTCCGGTGAGTGCTAAGCCATGGGGACGGGACAAAGGCTCTGGCCGCTCTGGCATTAGCTCCCAGAGTACATTTAAGTGGCTACTTTAGGCTACTCTGGTGTCTCTTTTCTCTAGAGCTATTTGGCCATGACTTTGATCAAACCTCAACTTCAGCTGCACCCTCCCATTAAAATAGTCAACCTCATCGGTTCGGTGAATACCAGCAGTATCAACTCTTCCCTTTTTACCATGGAGGGCTCAAAGCTAAAGCCTTTAAAAGACCATGGGCCAGCACTGGTTCAAGTACCCAGGCATCACACTGGAGATATCTTCCCAGAGATTCCAGCTACTTGAGGCTCCGTGATCTACCCTTCCTTTCTCTCACCTGCCAAGTACCCTGAGCCTTGGGTTTCCTGGCAGATCCTTTTTTGAGTCTTCTAGGGCACGTCCAAGGGGCTGTGCACACTCTGACTCATATGTTTAGAGACCACTTCTGATAAGAGGGGCAGAGCTGTAATTTTCTACTGAAATAAATTCATTTTTCTAACAAAGCCACCTTAAGACTTGGTTGGGATCGAAGACAATGTGAAAGGTTGAAAATGGTATCTGAGACTTGGGGAGCAACACCACATTTAATCACCCCATAGTGATTAGACCCTAGTATAATCATACCCTAGTCCTGGGTAGAGAAGGGTAACTGTGCGCTACACATGGAGCCGCACTGGGGACAGGCACCACCTCCTCCAGCATACTCTGGGGCTATAGCCCAGAAAGACAGCCTCACTCATCAGAGAAAACATTTGCTTCTGCAACAAAAAACTGGGGCAGGATACAGGATGCTGAATGGGTAGGTTTTGTTTTTAATTGGTTTGGTTTTTGGTTTTTAATTTTTCGAGGCAGGGTTTCTCTGTGTAGTTCTGTCTGTCCTGGAACCTGCTCCATAGACCAGGCTGGCCTTGAACACGGAGATCCACTGGCCTTTGCCTTAGTGCTGGGACTAAAGGTGTGTTCATGGGTGGTTTCCTTACATACACTTCTTAAAAGGGAAAAGACTAATTCCCAGGCTACATGGGGACTGCAGAGCCTATCTTCTGGCCTTCTTTCAAAGCATCAAGGTGCTCATGAGTAGGAGTTACGCTAACCTGATTCGCTCTCTCATTTTTCCTGTGAGCAAATCCTTTCATTCCACAGCTGTGAGAGTCATCTCAACAGGCCACTTAGATCCTCTGTCTCAGGATCCATCCATGCTCCCTTTGAGCTCAAAACAGACAAAACTACCATTACTTTTCAGCGCTCCTAGTACTAGGGCCAACCTCTATATCCCAGTTTGTTCCCTGGCTCCCCTTAAGCCATTCTGCTACTGGGGGAAGGTGTTAGGCCTTCTGCACCCCATAATTTTTCTCCTGCATAAGGGCAACACAGACTATCCTGCTAAATTAAAGACATGGGGCTTTAATGTCTTTAATGTCTACATGGGAAGACAGGGGGCTGAGAAGATGAACTCTCCCCTGCAGCCAGGGTGACCCTTCCTCCTCATTTATGGATGGATGGGGTGAGGGTTTTCCCAACCATCCAGGAGGGGCAGGATGAGAGCCGACACACCTGAAGCTCAGGAAAAAGGCCAGAGCCCCCAACCAAGCCCACACTACAAGAAGGCCACTGAGCCAGAACTCACAACTGGTTCCATCAGCTACTTTATGAAGCCTTTTCCTCAGGCTAGAGAGAACGGTGTCAGGTCCTCCAGGGACACTAGCCTAACCAATTTAACCACAGGGCGGATGGGTGAGCAGCATGTGACACTTGTGGAATAAGGCAGTGTAATAGGTAACACACAAGGGCACTCAAGCTGTGCCGCTGCTCGATGACCAGAACTTTTCCAGGCACAGAGGATGAAGGGCTTTTGCTCTCAAGAGATCTGTAACAGGAGATCACCAACTGTTTCTTCTCAGTAAGAGGCCAAATGTCTCGGGGTGTGTCCAAGTCCGGGGAATAAGAAGAAAGATGCTTTTCACTTCCAACATTCAAATCAGGATCCCAAGAATCAGAACAAACACAAAACATGCGACTAAGCAGGCTCCAGCAGGTCCAGAAAGCTTCCACATGGTCAGACGCAGCCAACACTGCTCTCTGAGGCACACCTAGACCTGGATGATTCCATAGTTAACCTCACAGTATCTGTGAACTTGTCCAAGCTTCTCTTGATTAGTAACAACTTTTTGCCAAACCATCCAAAGGCCTGATGAGGAAAGCTGAAGACACAGCCACAGTCAGAAACAAGATCCACCCAGCAGAGAAGAGAGGCTGAAGCAGTGAGCAACTGCAGGAAGCCCTAGGGCCACCTAACGGGAGCTGAAAACTTCTTTCCTAGCTAAGGATGCATAGAAAGAGGACAGTGAGTGGAGGGAGACAGGCTGGTAAGAGGTCTCCAGCCAGGTTGCCAAGGAGCTCCTAAAGTAGACAGAGGCATGGGCAAAAGCAAAAACTAGTAAGCGGTCTCCAGATTGTACGAGTTCTGGTTTTCTATTTGGGAATTTTAAAATGCAGTGGAAGGCCTGCTGCGTCCAGTCCACACTTGGGCTATCTGCCCACTCTGTAATTTAGGCGTCACAACAGATATTTCTCCATGTCTCTTCACTCCTGAGTGGAAGGACTCCAGGGAAAGGCACACCACAGCTGCTCAGCCCTGCAGGTGGTACCCTGGGCCAGTAAGATGTTCCTGTGGATGACCGTGAGGATGCAGGGTCTCTGCATTCAAAGCTCCAGTGACAGAACACAGTTCCTGAATAGGCCGACTCGCCAGGCTGTATGCTCACACCCAGACCTTACGGTAAACCCCGTAGAAGGACTGATGGCAGCGGGCTCAGTAGAAGCGTTTCCGGCTCTGGTCCTGCCATTTGTTGTAGAGTATGATCCCAATGACGATGGCAAATACAGAAAACACCAAGGAGAAAAAGACGATAAGGAAGAGAGCCAGGCCACTCAAGGGCGTTGGTGGTACTGTCACTGAGGAAGTAAAAAAACAACAGTAAGGAATATGGAGCCCACCCTACAGTGGGTCAACAGGCTGTCCTGTCCCCAGTTTCTGATACCCACTTCTGAGGAACCAGATGCCTGACCTCTCCCTTTCCAGGTGGCTCAATTTAAAAATGAAGCAGCCACCACCTGCTGCTGCTTTGCCTGTAACAGGACAGATGGGGAGGCAGTGCAGGGATTCCTTGTGCCTCACAGGAGCACAGAAGGACCTGACAGCTGCGGGTGCCAGTCACCCCAGACTCCAGGACACTGCAACCTCCTCCCCAGCACCGGCTATTTCCCAGAACCCCACACTCACTCTCCGGCAGCTTCAGATTGTCCACTGAGGGCAGGAAGACATCTCGATGTAGCTTTTCTTCTTCTGGGGTCCTCACTCCAGTCAGCTCAAACAACTTCAGGGAAATGACATCATGGTTATCTAGAGAAGGAGAACGGGGGATTACCCCATTGCCCTCAACATGGCCTTCTGGAGTGCACATCTTGCTTCAAGCCTCTGATACAAGCCTCTCTATCCACTGACAGCAGTGACAGGAAGGAGACCTTTCAGGGGAGCATGGAGACTAACAGAAGAGGGAGGTGGAGCCAAGGCATGGCAACGGGGCAGAAATACAGCATGTTTCCCCTCACGTTCAGAATATAGATGTAAATACACAAGACAAATGCAAAGGGAGGACAATCTGGGGAGGGAAGATCTGCAGGAGGAGCAATGAGACAGGGTACAGGGACAGAGTATGAGCTAAGGAAATGACATACGTCGGTGAAAATGTCACATGACACCCTGTGATGGTGCATGCCTGTGATACCGGCACTTAATTAAAAAAGAAAAAAGTCAAGCGTGGTGGCACATGCCTGTAACTGTAGCACTCGAAAGGCAGAGACAGGAGGACTGGTGCACATTCAAGGCTAACATGGACAACACAGGAGACTCGGGGCAGCCAGGGAGACGCAATAATCTCAAAAGCAAACAG
>JADRCH010000031.1:13175701-13205749 GCA_019843965.1 Rhynchomys soricoides
AGTGGCTAAGAGTGTTTGCTGGGGGCCAGGGCTCAGTTCCCAGCATGCATCACATGACTTAGGAACATTTGTAGCTCACACTCCAGGGGATCTGACATCCTCTTCTGGCCTATGCAGGCACCTGCATACACATGTGCATACAATACACACACACACACACACACACACACACACACACACACAAACATGTGCACAAGCAACATTTAAAACCTTAAAAACTACTGAAAGATAATTAAACCACTATTATACCTTAAGAGCTGCAGCTTCCTCATGGTGGAGCATGAGCACACATGTGCACATGCATACTCACGCATGCACACAGACAGGGAGGAGAAATAGTCTCCCAGCATCTGGTTAGTGGGTCTTGGTCAGCCAGGCCAAGACTACACACACCGAAGACGCTGTGCTTCCCAACTCTATTTCTTTGTGGCTCCCTGGAATTCTGACACTTATCTTCCTAATGCTACTAGAAAGGACATCACAAGTTCTCTACATGTGTAAGTATAAGCACGTAACACACGGTTTTGCAGTGCAGCACAGGTTGGCCTTGAACTGATGAGCCTCCTGCTTCAGCCTGCTGAGTACTGGGATTTTATGTGCTGAGTACCATACCCAGGCCTACATCTCTCCTTGTTTGATTGGTTTTGTAAGACAGGTTCTCACTAGGTAGCACAGGCTGCTGGTCTCAAACCTGTGACTTTCTAGTCTCGAGCTTGTTAATGCTGGAATTATAGGCAAAAGCCCTGTGCTCAACTTCTCTTTTTTAAAGTTTTTGTTTTTGTTAAGTTGGGTCTGGGCTTTTTAAATTTTTGTTTGTTTAAGACAGGGTCTTCTTATGTAGCCCTTGTTCTAGAACTCACAGAGACCCACCGCCCTGTCCTGAGAGAAATGGCCTTCAGGCTTTTCTGACTTCTAGGCTTGTAATGTTTCTTGCCACAGATGTAGTGTCAGCTCTGCTCCCTTCAGCGGGGATTGACTTCCTTTGAGGCCAGTTGTTGCCAGAGGCCTGGATTTCTGATTGTTTTTGTTATCAGAGCACATCCACAGCTCCTTGGTCTGCTACAGTCTTCACTTCACCTTCGTCTAGAAAATGTTTGTGCTGTTTGAACTAAGTTTAAAGTACAGAACAGGATAAAAGGCCACGGCAGGCCAGGCATAGTATCATGCATGCATGTAATCTCAGCACGTGGGAGGCCGAGGTAGAAAAAACCTGAAGTTCAAGACTAGCTACACAGCAAGTTCTAGGCCAGCCTGGACTACATAGACCCTATTACAAAACAAAGTAAAACAAAGACACAAATAAAAAAGAAGCTATGCAGAAAACTGACCTTCCCTTTCTTTCATTTCTTTTTTGAGACAGGGTGTCACCCTGGAGTTCAGACTGGCCTGGACTATTAGGTAGCTGGCTCATCTCTCTTTTCTTCCTTCCTTTAGGCAGGTCTACACAGCCCTGGCTGTCCTGGAACTCACTGTGTAGACCATGCTGGCCTCAAACTCAGAGACCCGTCTAGCTTGGCCTCTGCCCTTTCTTTCCTTTCTTCTTCAGAACTAACCCTAGGCAGTGTTTATAGTGGGGACATCGGCGCCTGGAACAGATGAGAGCTGGCTGAGCTTTCTTAACAAGTCCTTGAATTGAGAGAGAGAGAGAGAGAGAGAGAGAGAGAGAGAGAGAGAGACACTATGCTGGGTGTGATCGTGCATGCCTGTAATTCCAATACATGCAAGGTTGAGGCAGGCTACATTACTAGGTCAGGGCCTGGGTACAAAGCAAGACTTCCTCAAAACTAAAACAAATAACTAAAATGCAAATAAACCAACAAACAAAAAGCCAACATCAATAACAACAACAAAACTATACTTCTATAGGTTAGAAGGTTATAGATATTTTTAAAAATTGGCTGTTCAGGCCAAAACTAGGTACAGTGTTGGCATGACAACGAAGGAAGGTAGGGGCTCCAGTGCTGGTAAGATGAATTCAGACCAGTCAGAGAAAGGCGGAGACAGCTCACTATACACAAGAGGCAGACGCTGCTGGTCAGAACAGAGCCAGGGCAAGGCTCTCCACAGCATGCAGATGGCACAGTAGACATTACAGTACCAAATGCAGCTCGGGAGGAGGCAAACTTGTACGCATGCTTCATTCAAATGTTAGAACAAAGAGGGAGAAGGACTGGAGTTGGTTAGGGGGGAATGATGGAGTCAAGGAGCAGCTGTAAAAAGGGAAACTGAGCCCAGCAATAAGTGTGGGGTGAGAGGCACAGGCCAGAAGAGCTGCCCAGACGAGACACACACTCACTGCTTGAGGTAGCTCCTGGATACAACTGTCCCAAAGGAGACTGGATTGGATCTAGCCAATAATGTGCTGCTTCCCAGAGCTCTCTATCTAGCTGTCCTCTGAGGGGGCCTCACCAAGTGGGGTCCTGACCAAAGGGCTGAACTGAGGCACAGGGAGAAGGAGCAGTGCAGTACCAGAGAGATCCCCAGTGATGGAGGAAGTGCCAAAGTAATAGCCCCGGGGAAGCCGCACCCCGGGCATCTCAATGCAGTCCCTCCACTCATGTTTGCCGTCAATATCCATCATTATCTGGAATTAAGCAGAGATATCAGGGTCAGGCCACAGGAGCAGGGCAGTGCATATACCAGCTGCTCCAAGACAGGACTCACCGTCAGATGCCTCTTGACATAGCGAATCACAAGGAAGGTGTCATAACGGATATTGCGGACAATGGCTGTGCAGCCTCCCAGCTCCGTGGGCCGCCCATCCCGCTCATGATCATAGCTGAGGGAGCCATTGTTCACCATGGCTGAGATGTAGGGGAATACCCGCTGGAACACAGAGAGGGAAAAGCAGATAGGAAGGAAGACTCTCAGAAACGCCTGCAATACAGTGAGAGGAACTGAACCCCCCTGCCTCATCTTAAGCAGCCCACCCCCGGCAGGACCCACATACAGATGATCATGCATGGGGGCATGGACTCAGGGAGCACAGACTCCACACTTGATGTTAGTAATTCTCCAGCCCCAGGGTAGACCTGAAGTGGCCCTGCAAGACACTGGGGTTCACGCCACTCCTCCCAGCAACCGCTGCTCGGTACTGCAGACCAAGAGTCTCCTCCTCATGGATAGATACCTTTTTCCCCAGCTGCTTCCTGAAAAGGAAAATCATCTCCCAGGTCTCCACTTCAGCCCTATCCCTCTGCCCAAGTGAAGTGTTCGGCACACCGCAGGCATTCTCAAAAATACCTGTTTGAGTGGTCAGGGAATCTTTCCAGTCTGGATAGCTCCTTTCTGACCCTAAAATCCTGCCAGTACTTGATGCTACATGAATCCAGAAAGCACTCCTGGGACAGGCTCTGGGAGGGCTTGTCTAGCCACAACCACTGTTCTTAGTCCAGATGTCCAGCCCATCCACACGTAACCTCCCCCCCAAGGATACCAATAGTGAGAGGCAATGTCCCACATGTAGGAAAACTTAAATATGTCCATGTTACATAGTTGGGTTCCCACTACTTAAGAGATGCCTTCTCTCCAACAGAGTTATACAAGCAAATTCCTCCTCAAAACTGGTGAGCTAACCATTCCAGAATGATCCCAGTGCAAGTCAATGCAGAGAGGCAGAGTGATGAGGGGGAAGGAAGGACGAAGCATGCGCTCCTTGGACAAACTCCACACTGTTCCAGCAGTCAACATGCAAGGTGGAAATGCAGTCAAGACCAGAGACTCGGAACTCCTGAGACAACAGCCACGTGGACTCTAAGCAGCAAGAAATGTCAGATGGATCATGAGAATAAGGGATGAGCACGGTGAGTCAAGAGCTGAGTACCTGAACTCCTGGAGAATAGCGCCTCTTCTGGGCCTGAGTGGGTCCAACAGGTTATTACAAAAACAAGACAGGACACAGAACACAGGAGACCAAGTCAGAAAGAGACAGCCTTGGGAGAGCTATGGCCCTGCTGTGGTGGATGAGTTAGCAACCAAAATCCTCAAACAGAATTTCTGGGTCCACAAAGGGCACCCAGCAAGCTCTCAAAGTATACGCAAAGTATATGCAAAGTACCTGCCAGGCGCCTGCACACCGCTAGGAGGCTGTATGGCTGTCATCAGCAGACTCCTGAAGGAGCCTACTACAAAGGCCTCTACTCCATGGAGGGACCTGGGGCTTTTAGCAGCTTTGTGAAACAAACCATCTGGCGCTGCCCAAACACAATTGGGTTATATCTCCCAGACCACTGTATGTCTATAGCACAGAGGGAAAAAGAGACTAAACAAAAAATCAAAAGTGAACTCTTCCAAGTTTGAGATGTCTTATATTGCTCAGGTCTCAGGATACAGCTCTTGCCCAGAAGACAAAAACCCTTCTGTATGAGACCATAAAATTAACTCTAATCCAAAGGGATCATTTGCCCTATAATTGAGTCTCATGGACATACATCCCAAATAACTGTTGTCACTCTGACCTACAACATGGGGGTAGAGTGAAGGTCCGTGGGAGCTCGGGAGCACAAAATTAGAAAGTCATTGGGCTTGAGGCACTTCAGCTTTGCCTCAGCAAATCTCCACAGCTCTCAACTTCGAGCACTGAGAGGAAGCCTCACATGCTCAGCTCAGCCTAGTTCATAAGAGGGTGGGGGAGGGGTCTGGTGGCATGCATTCCTCTCCTCCTCAGTAAAGCCAACTATGCTAAGAGTCAGTCCTGTTTGAAATGCTGGGGTCCAGTGGGAAATATGCCACCAGTGATAACTGCTCTGGTGAAGAGAGGTGCTAGCAGACAGTGAGAGAACTGTGCTCTGGGTGGGGCCCAGGTGGCCAGAGGGAGTCCAGCACACGGTCTGATGTAAGGAGGGGCTAGTGCGAGGCAAGACAGCGCATGCCAGCCTCATGGACCAGGGTATGGAGGCAGGGGAGCCAGAGGAACTTCCCAGATGTTGGGACACACCAGCATAATGTATGTGCTACAGAACCCTAGGGGCGTGTAGTACATCGGTGGATGATTAATGCACCATAAAGTTACTCTTATGCAACTGTCATTTAGAACAAGGTAATTGCCAGCATGTTATTAAGTAATTCTCAGAAATGGATTCTGAGGAAGCTTATTAACTTCAGTGAACAATTAAGGAAAGGAAGGGGTTTAAAAATGCCCTAAGGTGCTCTGATGACCCCAAGATTCACTTCATTTATCACTTCCAATCACAAGATTAACTTAGAATTTTAGAATGCCTAGGACAGCAATCTTTAGGCAGGGGTACCCAACTCTTCCTAAGGCTGGTGTGACATCTAATCACCCAGCAAAAGCCAGGAGGAAAGCTGGGCCCAGTTGGCCCTGCAGGTGCCTTTCATCTGTGCACATATGAAGGTACTCCAGCCAAGGAATTGCACAGCAGTCTAGAATGGGGTTCAGGGCTTCATTCTTGGTTTTGTTTTTCTGAGACATTTATGTAGCCCTGGCTGTCATCTGTGTATCCCAGGATGACTGAGTTTCTCTACCTGTACTTCCCCGGTGCTGGGAATAGACTGTGCTGCCACAGCCAGGTCCATGACATGCTAGGGATCAAACCTAGGGTTTCCTGCATGCTATGGAAACACTCTCACTGAGCTGGATCCCCAGCCCCAGCAAGACAGCAGCACACCATCTAAACTAAACATGGCACTAAGTGACACTGAGCCCATGGCTCCACGCTACCATCTGTAGCTTCAGCAGCTCACACTGTGGCAAGGTGAGCATTTCATTCCCAATTCAGAGTCCCAAAATAAGGAATTCCCACCTGTTGTCCAAGTGAACACTGTCTATAGCACAGGGAAAGTTCCAAACCTTGTACCATTGGAACCACTCATAGTTTTTAAAACAACCCTCGGCAGCATTCTCTCATTAACAAGATACTCATGAGTCTTCCTTGGACCCCTCCCACTCTCGGGAGTTTCCTCACGTTTCTTACTAAATCAACTTCTTTCACTTGGCTTTAGAGAGAGAGGGAGATGGAGGTAAGGGAGCTGGCGTATAGCTTAGATGGTAGGACGCTTGCCTGGCATGCACAAGGCCTTGGGTTGGATGCTCAGCCACACATAAAACTGAGCATGACTGAATATGCCTATAAGTCCACAGTCATCATTCCTTACATAGTAAACTCCAGGCTAGCATCACCTACTTGACAACCTGTCTCTCCCACCATCCCCCCAAAAAGATACTTGAACTTTTGGAGCTATAGATTCTAAAATTCTACAGGTCTAAAGCACATGGGGTTGATGCCTAACAGAAAAGAGCACAGAGGGAAGCCGAGGCTGGGTCCGCATCACCCTACACTGCCTACAGCTGCACACCTTTGCGCTGTGTGACCTCTATGTCATACCCTTATTGGGATATGTGGGAATGCTGTGTGGAGTTCACGGGGTTAACTATTCGAAGATGACATCAGTGGACCACTTGGCACAGTGCCTGGCATTCAGGGGATGTCAACAAAAATCCAGTCAATTAATAGCTAAATTAGTGAATTTTTACATTTAGATATTGTTCAAAGCCAAACATACATGATTCAGAGGAATAATTTCTTGGCTTGACATAGACTAAAAAAAATCTAGAAACATTTGGGAATTAATAGGCTCATTCTCTTCCTCTTTTTAAAAAGTTGCATTTTAAATATATTAAAATGCAACATCAAGGTCATTTATAATACCATAACACCAAAGGTGAAGAACCATATAAATTCCTAAAATAAAACACACTTGAATACACTTAGCACATGGGAAAAGTCACTTCTCTGTTCAGAATCTCAGAAGAGAAAACCTCTGGTACCAGCACTCTGAGTTCACCAACACTACCTACAGCTGCACACCTTTGCGCTGTGTGACCTCAGCGCAAGGAAGCGCAAGTAGCACAAGGAAGCCACTCTGCTGGGGCAGTGCTTCCCAACCTAAGCCTGCTACAAACTGCAGAGCTGTGCTCCTAACACTCAAATGTGAAGAAAGGAGTGGGGGGAGGAGACAAGAGAAGGCTGTGTAGCAGCTGCCACCACGCTGGCTACCCCGAGGAATCCACCTAGGTGTGAATAACAGCAAAGGGACTTTCAGTGCTCTCAGGCCTGTGAGCCAGCACCACCATCTTCCCTGCTAAATCACTTCATTTATTTATTTAGCAGGGAGAGGTCAGAGGACAGCTTGAGGGAGCTAGTTCTCTCCTTTCACCTTTTGGGTTCTTGAGATCAAACTCACTAGGTGACAGTTACCTTTAACAGTCTAGCCACCTGTGAGCCACAGTGCCCTCACTTCACAGGCAAGAAATCTCATGGGAGAGAACCCTGGTATTCAGGAATGTACTTAAGGTCTAAAACCAAGTGGTTCGGCTCCAGTCTAATTCTAGTCTACCCTCATATTCTTGAAGGAAGTCTCAGCAAGTATAGCGGATACCTATGACCCCGGGACTGGTACAATTACAGACCAAGATACAAGGTAAGGCCCTGGGTATTTTTAAAAAACAAAGTTTAAAGTGCACTTTTTTTTTTTCTTCAAGGAAAAGTCAGGTATGTAAACAGCATGCTTAGGAACCCAAAAGCACAAAGACATACCGCAGAGTAGTTCCAGATTAAAGACTAAGAGAGGGCAGTGAGATGGCTCAATGGGGAAAGGGGCTTGCTGCCAAGCCTGACAACCGGAGTTTGAGCCCTGGGACCCACAGGGTTGGAGGAGAGAACCAACTCTAGCAAGTTGTCCTCTGATCTCTACATGTATGCACTCCAACCCATACGAGAGAGAGAGAGAGAGAGAGAGAGAGAGAGAGAGAGAGAAAGAGAGAGAGAGCACGTTCTAACAACTGAACAAATGTACATGGGCCTTGGGGTTTCTTCTGCTAAAAGGACATAGAGGAACATTAGGGACACCTACGTGAGGCCTGAAGACTAGTAGCAGTGAGCTCACCATTTTGAACTCCTATGTTTTAAGCACTGTGCTGGGAATAGTCCTTACTTTTTAGGAAAAACACACGGGTATTTGGGGGTAAGGAGGCAAAGTTCAACAACGACTCTTAGCTAGTTGAGAAGAAAATGCTCATGCATGAGCAAGTGTGGGTATGGGGGCGGCACATAAAGCACACAGGCTGGGGCAAAGTGGCACATAACTATCATCCCAACTACTCAAGGGCTGAGGCAGGAGGAGTACCTAGGACCACAAGTTTGATACCAGCCTGGGTAGTATCAGTAGTGTATTCTAGAACTCTGTAATGGGTTACCAATCTATAAATAATGATTTATCTGAATCTGACATACTCTTATGCTCCAAGTTTCATAACTATGTCTTTAGACAGTAGCTATATGATGTGACATTTTCATTTTAAAAAGATGCCTATACAGATTTGTTGTTTTTTCCTGCTCTGGGTGTTCTGTAGTCACAGAACACATGACTCCTTTTCTTGGTGCTACTAGGAAGCAGCCTCCTCCCGAGCAGTGTACACAGCCCTCAGATGGGGAATGCAGTGCTTCATGTCGCCTCTGGCTGCACCTGTCTCTTTCCACACCGGCACTTCTGGCCCTACAATGCTCTTCAGCTAGCCCTTCATGCAGGAACAGAAAGGACACCGAGTACCTAAGCAGAACCCCTGCTCCCCAGAGCAGGCAATAATCAAAGCTGAGACACAGGACTCCCTCAGTGCCAAACTCACCAGCTTCCTACTGGGTGACTCTGACCTCAGCTCTTGGCCCCCCAAAGGTTATGGAAAAAGGGGAACTTCCAGGTCCCCAAATGATGCTTATATACTTGAGCATCATCATTATCTAAGAAACTTTTTAAAAAAGGAGTCATATCTAAGTGTTATAACAAGAAAACTTAAGAAGTCAGAGTTCCTTTGAAAAAGATTTCCCTAGATGGTGATAGCACATGCCTCAGAAGGCAGAGGCAGACGGATCTCTAAGTTAGAGGCCAGTGAGGTCTACAGAACAAATTCCAAGACAGCTAGGGTTGCACAGAGAAACCCAGCCTTAAAAAAAGAGAGGGGTGGGGGAGAGGGAGGGAAAAGATTCCATGGGCCAAAAATAAAAAGACCAAGTAAGATTAGTTTATTAGAAAGACTAAGGGAACACAAGGTGTGCACATGTGTGCTTGCAGGTCTGTGGTGTTAGTATGTGTGTGTGTGGGGGGGGGTGTTGGGGACTAAGCTCTCCACTTTCTGAGCATGATTTCTATCACTATTTCTTCAGCTTACAATGTATTTTTAAGGCATAAGTGTCATTTTCTTCCAGTTAAAAGAAGAACACACACACACACAGACTGCCTAGACCACAACATCTGGGCTAGCCTGATCAAGGCAGACTGGGGAGCTGCTCCCCTCACTCCTGGCTGCCTCTCCCTCCCATGCGTGAGGCTCAAACATGTCACAGACAAAAAGACAGCCAAGCCTGCCAACAGCTTTGCTCTTCTGTTTCGCCATTCCAGGGAGTCTCTTGCCAGGAGACTCTGGTTTCAACTGAACAAAGACATCTGTGCTTCAAAGATGCTACCAAGTTCCCCGGAGTGTTCACTAACATCTGGGTTCACATGAGAAACAAGATCTTCAGTGGATGGACTCCTAGGGCCAAAAGGCTATGGACTCATCTTTCATCCACATCTAAATCAACAGCGACAAGGAGACATGATCCATGGACCACTTAATCCACCCAAAGTAGGTTCAGGTATGTGCTAATTAAGGTGATGATTATCACAACAACAGAGCCTTTTGAACCACTCCATAACTATGTGCCCACAGGTAGTCCACCTCCCCCTCCCTACTTGAGAGCCCAGCTCTGGACAGCCCCTCTGTCCCTTGTCTCTGTAGATCTGACCGTATTTCACAGGAACGAGCTCACATGAAAAGCAAGACTCTCGTGACCCACAGCAATACTTATCTTATCACCGAATATCCCAGCTGATGGACACTTGAGGTGCATCAGCGTTTTGGCTTTATGACCATCTGAGCACAAGCCTTTCTGTAGACACTTTAATTTCTCTTGGCTACACATAGACAAGTGGACTCACCGGATTAGAGAATCTATCTTAGCTTGTTTTCCAACTGTATCATTTTGTATTCCCACAAGTATCTGTACGTTCAAAATGATGCCCACATCTCTGCACTCACATTCTGGTGGCTGTGAGGATCTCACTGTCGTCTCGTCTGTGTTTTTCTAAGTTAACGAAATAGAGCATCATTTCATGTTTACTGGCCATCTATTCATCTTCTTCAGATAAAATCTACTCAGATCATTTGCCTATTATTTTATTGGCTTGTCTTTTATTACGCTGTAGTAGTTCTTTGTATGCTTAGTGCTTTATATATTCTAGCAATGGCTCTCTAGTAAGATTTGCATATATTTTCCTCCATTCTACAGGTGATTCTACTTTCTTGGTATGCTCTCAGTGTTGGGGCCTGAATCTGGGGCCTTGCGCACATGAGGCAAATACTCTTCTGAGCTACACCGTGTACCAGCTCTACTCCTGACAGTGTGCTTTGAAGCACATAAGTTATTACTTTAAAAAAAAATAATTTTAGAGCTGGACATAGTGGCACACGCCTTTAAGCTCAGTGCTCAGGAGGCAGAATCAGGCAGATCTCTTGAGTTGGAAGCCAGCCTAGTCTAAAAAGTGAGTTCCAGGACACCCAGGGCTACACATAGAAACCCTGTCTTGAAAAACCAAAAAGAAAAAAAAGAAATGTTGGTGTCTGCGTGTTTTTCTGCATGCATGTCTGTGTACCACATGCATGCCAACAGATGTCAGAAGTGGCTGCATAAGTACAGTTATGGATCGTTGTGAGCCACCTTGTAGGTCCTGGGAACTCAACCTGGGTCCTCTACAAGAAGGCTTGGTGCTTTTAACTGCTGAGCCATCTCTCCAGCTCCAGGTTCTTCCTTTTGGTGAAGCCCAATTTCCCTTTGCTTCTTTTTGTCATTTCTGCTTTTGTTACCAAATCTAAGAAGCCAAAATCCCAGAGGTGGAGATTCTGGAGTCAGATCTATGACCTATGTGACCCAATAAGCTCTGCACTTTCTTCTCCTCTTCAGAGTCTTACTCTTAGGGCAAAGATGGTAACAGTTGCAACAAAGAGTTGCCACAAGTAAATAATAAACGTGGAACAATGCCCTGTACCCTTGAATGAGTACACAAAGTAAACCACACCATTGAGAAAATACATTTGATTTTACCCTGAGACAGCCCCTGTTGGTTTAGGTGTAGGAGAGAAGACAATTTTCTACGTTCTCTGGACTGAACAGAAGCTCACAGAACTGAAATCACATATATGAGAACACCTAATGTCTCTTCTCTCAAGAAAGAAATCAATGGACAGGAAAGCAGTGGCCGGGTGGAGATCTAGCACCAGAATGGTGAGCTTCAGGACAGGGAGAGCCTACAAAGGCTGCTACCTAGAGCAACACAGATTCTCTAGTCTGTTCATTCCCCAGGAAAGAGGAGTCACACTGTGAATGGTCTAATAGCCCAACGAACAACCACTCAGGCACAAAGTCTCAATGTGCTTAAGAGGGACAAGAACAAACAGAACAGTGCAGCTCAGGCAATGAAGGACATGGCGAGGCGTTGGCTGCCTTTCTTTCTAGCCTCTATCTGAAGCTCTGTACTCCTCATCCTCCCTGTCCCTCCCAGAATGCCTTAGTACATGCTTTCCCTCTTCATGGACCACTACTGGCTCCTTATCCTGCAGACCTCAATGTAAACGCCATGTCCAGGAGGAAGGCTCGGCAGCCACTACTGTTGCCCCATCAAGGATAGATGAGTCCACTGTGTCCTCTCAAAGGGCCCCAGAGTCTCCAGCAACCTCCACACCACAGGGCAGAGACAATGCTGGTCTTGCCCTGGCATCTAGCAAGGGTTTGATGGGCCTGGAACAAGGAGCCCAGAGGAAACAGAAACACATTTCTAACTGATCCACAACAGATTACTCACCTAACCCAGGTCTCACTTTCTAGCTCCTCTAAAGTGACCTTGGGAGATTCTGACCTTTACACCCGAGTGTGGTATACACAGTAGTCACTGTCACGCTGTACGTGTTTCTGATAAATCTTTGTGGGGAATAAGTAATCTCCATGCCCACTCCCAACCCTGCCTTCTGAAGGATACCCAGAACCAACTTGCCAGCAGTTCTCTATCGCCTCACGGCAGTGCCACAGGAGGAGAGGACACAGTCCTGGGCCAGTGTAAGGAAGTACTGAAGAACCCTCAGAGGTAGGTAATGTCTCCGCACTGTCTAGACACTAGGTTCCATCAGGATGCTCAGGTCTGAGTCAGGTATGGTGGCCCCATTTGCAACCCCAGGACTCAGAAGGCTGAGAATGAAGATCTCAGGTAACTCCAGGCCAGCTTGGGCTACATAGTGAGACCTTATTATAAGTGCATTGGTTTCATCAACTTCTATTTACTTAACTCTTTCTTTTCTTTCTTTCTTTCTTTCTTTTTTTGGTTTTTCGAGACAGGTAGCCCTGGCTGTCCTGGAACTCACTCTGTAGATCAGGCTGGACTCAAACTCAGAAATCCATCTGTCTCTGCCTCTGGAGTGCTAGGATTAAAGGCATGCGCCACCACTGCCCGGCTACTTAATCCTTTCTTGTAAGTGTTGGAACTGCTGCTGGAGAAGATAAAGATACCACCAGCCAAGTGTGCTCAACTCCAGCAGCTGCCTTATAGAAAGGAATAAGAACACTGCTGGCACTATAGGAAAGCACCCAGTGTGACTAACAGCTATTCCTCAAGGAGAGCACCCAGTGTGACTAACAGCTATTCCTCAAGGAGAGCACCCAGTGTGACTAACAGCTATTCCTCAAGGAGAGCACCCAGTGTGACAGCTATTCCTCAAGGACTGCTGGAATCACAGGCAGTTCTCTCTAGGAAAAAAAACAAAAAACAAAAAACAAAAAAACAAAGGAAAAGGGGACAAGAAAAGAAAGCTGCCAAGGATATCCTCCTTAGGTCAACAGTGAGCCCTCACTGCCTCTCCCATTCCCTCCTATAACTGATCCTGGGGAAGGGCTATGATCAGTACGCTGCCCTAAGCTCTGCCACTCGCCATTACCTCGTGCTGCTTCTCCTCATTGGGATAGGTGTCTACAAACACTCCCAGCCCCACAAATTTGTCCATGTTTCCAAACACAGGCCCTAGAGAGAGAGAACAGATGATGAACAATGACATACAGCCAAGAGTGGACAAAGAGAGAGATCTTACATGGCAGAGGACAGGGTGATATTCAAATGGCTCACGCACATAAAGGCATCCAGCAAAGTGACCTTCATTTGGGCCAGTGAACAGCCACGAGTCTGCTGCTAAAGGCAGGAGAGAGGGAAGGCCTGTACCCTGTTTGTACCATAGTAACGCCCTAGTCCAAGCTGGTTGCTAAGGTTCCCCTACCTACAGAATTCTGCTTCACAAACACTTGGTGACGATTATGCCCCCAAGAGAGAACTCAATTCCCAAGTTCTACTTCTTGTTGCAAGAGACCAGGTCAAATCAGGTTCAGCCTGCCATCCACTTGGAGCACCGGCTCCAACTGCAGCAAAGACATCAGTGAATTCTTTCTTGACTCATGCTGATATAAGTGTGTGTATGTCCAAAAGAAACTAGCACACTAGCCTCCAGTGTTCAGGAGAGAGTGCATTCAGCCAGCCAGTGGCCAGGCTTCACAGGAAAACACAGGAGGAACCAACAAGCAAGGACTCATCCTAGGATGAGCCAAGTTCAGACTGCTTAGGACTCAGACTCCATTCTACAATAGGTTAATATTCATTCACAGACATCAGGGGAGAGGGAAAAGGGAGAAGGGCCCATCTCAAAAAGAGGGCACAGGAATAAACAGGCCTGCTACACCCATGTGGGAACCACCCAGGGTCCCTAATACCTGGCTGCATTCGGTCCTTTGTATACCAGATTGCTAAGCCATCTCCATGCAGATTCTTCTTCCCTTGGCCATGGATCTTGAAGTGCACTTGCAGTTCCCAGTCTTTCAGGAAACATGGCTAAAGTGAGGAAGACGGAGGCGTTAGACAGGAGCATGAAACCAGAAACCCATAAAGCCCTCAGAAGCTGTCTACAGACTTGGAAAGCAGCTAAAGCTGCTAAAAGTTAAAATGAAATCTAAGACTTAGAAAGTACTTCTGTCAAAAAACTAAACAGACCGAGCCATTTGACTGTTTAAGGGACTCTGTACAAGAGACGGACAAACCACCTGATTATCTTCACATCTTCGGGCAGAAACAGGAGAGTACACTACAGCTGGAAACGGCACATACATTTGCCAAGATCCTTCATCTACCCAGAAGAAAACTGGATAAAGAAGACTGACTTAATACTTGCTTGCAACTTAAGATTATTCTTCTGACAAAAAGACTCTAAAAAGTGGGGCTTCCAAGAAAGGCCAAGACCTCATTCATTTTAAAAAAATAAGAAAAGCTAAGTCCCACACAGGTTTCCGGGGACAATTAGCAGATGTTATTGAAGAACTCTAATTAGCTAAAGCTGGAACTCGGCCAAGCTGAGGGGCAAGCCCGAGCTCCCAAGAGAACAGCTAGAGTAAGTTACAGTGCCCATGACTAGGAAGGGTAACTGTGCCAGAGGCAAATGCTAGCTGCTCCTGGGACAGCCTCTTGGGGGTGGGGAAGTATTAAGGAGAGATTCTGAGTTTTGTAACTGTGAGCCAAAACCTTAGAAAAGGGGGGTGGTGAAAGGCTGGCTAAGTGGATAACATAGCCGTAGTGTCCCAGACTAAACCGGGAGAGTACAGTATTTGGTCTGGGAGGCACCTAGTTAAAATCTGCTGTGAAAAAAGAAGGCAAGGGTTCAGCTGGGTTTGGCTGGGTTCTGCCAAAGGCTTTCCAAATAGATTGTTCTGGACCTTGAGCAACACAATGCTTCATCATGTTCGGTTTTTCATTTTTAATTTCTGGGCCATCATCCAGAAAAACTGGTGTTAGGAGTACAGAGCCCCAGTGAGAGGAGGGTGGACACTTTCCCACTCAGCAGGGAGCCCTGGTGTCTCCAACAATCTGTTCTATTCTGTCTTTTCGTGCTGAGTTATCTCCCCGGTGTTACATTTAGCTTTCAGGACAAGCAGAAAGCTGTCCTATAGCCAGCAGGTAGTACAATGGCCCTGCAAAAACGGCAGGACCAGAGAAGCCCATGATGAGTCAACAGGTAGATGCGGCTAATTCTTGGCCTTGGGTATCACAATGCTATACAGTTTTGCTCATGGTGATTTTTAAAGAGTAGCTCTAAAACGTAGCTGCATGTTTGAGATCCTAATAGCCAAATCAGTGGTGGTGGCTCACACATTTAATCTCAGCACCAGGGAGGCAGGGGCAGGCAGATCTTTGAGTTCAAGTCCAGCCCGGTCTCTACAGAGCAAGTTCTAGAACAGCCATGACTACACAGAGAAAGCCTGTTGCAAAAGAACCAAAAAAAGAAAAAAGAAAAAAAAAAAAAAGGAGAATATGATGACTAAATTGCTCCCAAGAAAGAAAGAAAGAAAAAAGAGGAATCTCTATGACCAAACTGTGCCCCTATTCTAATTAAATCCTGGGGTAGAATCCAGACATCAACTCCAGTGGACCACCAATCTAAGAACCACTTGCTCAAACTCTGTATCTTAAAATAGTTTCTTGGTTCATTCTGTTGAGAATATAGGGAACAGAGACTCTTATATTAAGGTACTAAGCCTTGGATAATTCAATAACCCACAAGAGCCCATCAGGGGCTGAGAGCAGGTCTAAGAACAGCATATATTTCTGTACCCACTGTAGCAAACTTTGCACAAAGTCTTTTCAGACCCACTGTCGGGCTAGCCTCTGACGACTCAGGTGGGTAGGTCAAGCAGGTATTACAGGTGGAGATCTGCCCAGGCTTCCTCAAGCTGGACTGAAGAGTTGTCAGTCAACTGATTCTTACATCTTCGACCAGGACCCACACTGAGCTCAGTACTTCAGCCTAGGTTTTGAGGCCGGCCTGTGTAGATGGCTCACACCCCTCTGCTCCTTTACAACTCTTAGATAGAAACACATGAACAGGGAATAGAAACAGTCCTCTTTTATGAAATCCACTCAAAGCATCTACAACTAATGAGAAAAACCATGGAAGTGTAAGATTTTCACGCCCTCATTCACAGGGGTCCCAAGGATGCCAAAGTCATTCCTGATGGTGACCTGGCTATGAATGGTCAGGAAGGACCTGGAAGTAAAAAGCATTGCAGAGTCACAGTGCAGCAGCTCTAGGTGCTTCTTCCTGCCGCCACACCTCGAGGAAAAAGCAGTAGCTAGAGAAGGTCCAAATATCTAAAATGGCCCAAAGTGACTTTCATACAGAAGCAGAAACAAACTCTTGACTGAAACCAGGGAGGCCACTAGGACTGCATTTGGAGTAGACACTTCTTAGTGCTTTTTAATATTTACGTATCTAGCAGCACTGTCCCACTATGGTGCCCAGGCTGCGACTGAATTTCTGGGCTTAACTGACCCCCCTACCTGAGCCCCACCCCCAAGTAATTTGAACTACAGATGTATAGCACCATATCCAGAGTAGGGAGGTTGAGGCAGAAGGATCATAAGTTTGAGGGTCGCCTGGGCTATTATCAAGTTCAAGGACAACCTGGGTTACATGCTAAAGAAACAAACTGTACTGGCTGGTTTTGTATCAACTTGACACAAGCTGGAGTTATCACAGAGAAAGGAGCTTCAGTTGAGAAAATGCCTCCATGAGATCCAGCAGTAAGGCATTTTCTCAATTAGTGATCAAGGGGGAAGGGCCCCTTGTGGATGGTGCCATCCCTGGGCTGGTAGTCTTGGGTTCTATAAGAGAACAAGTTGAGCAAGCCAGGGGAAGCAAGCCAGTAAGTAACATCCCTCCATGGCCTCTGCACCAGCTCCTACTTCCTGACCTGCTTGAGTTCCAGTCCTGACTTCCTTTGGTGATGAACAGCAATGTGGAAGTGTAAGCTCAATAAACCCTTTCCTCCCCAACTTGCTTCTTGGTCATGATGTTTGTGCAGGAATAGAAAGCCTGACTAAGACACAAACATACAATAGTAACAGCAAAAAGCCAAAAGTTTTCTATTAAACAAAGTAATTAAATAAGATTTAAGCTATTAAACCCCAAAGTGTGGTATGTCAGGTTAATGAGAAAATTAGTTATTTGTTTTAATAGGGCAATAGAGAAATATCTGATTTCTATATTACAAAGTTCACCATTATCTATAAACTAAAGACTTTTAGTTTCTTTTTACTGATTTATTTATTTTTAACTTTATGTGCATTGGTGTTCTGCCTGCATGAATTTTGTGAGGGAGCTGAATGCTCTGGAACTGGAGTTAAGACAGTTGTAAGGTGCCATGTGGGTGCTGGGGAATTGAACCCAGGTCCTCTGGAAGAGCAGACAGTGCTCTTAACTACTGAGCCATCTCTCCAGCCCTCTTAAGACTTTTAATATCTTTAGAAAATGGAACACTGGGAAAAGACAGTACAACAAAGTCATGGCAAAGTCATTTTGAGCTTTGAAGGACACTGAGGGTCCTAACACAGGAAGCCTCTTACCACCCGATTCCACAAGGCACCCTGTTTACTTTGCATATCTGGAGTGAGGCGGATGTACTGTGTCATCACCATGGCGTTGCCCATCAGGTTCCACAGCGAAGAACTGCTTGTTCCCACACCTATGGGGAGGGAAAAACCAGCTCAGGTTCTTCATCAATTGGTTCACAAAACCAGATCCCATAAAATCTGGAGCCATTATCTTTCCTTTAGTATTAACGAATAAATGGGTTGTTTTTTTGTTTTTGTTTTTTTTCCTTTCTGAAATGGGAGGTTCTCAATATTCTGCCTCAGCCTCCTGAATTACTGGAACCACAGGCACCTGCCATCACACAAACTTCCTTCAGCTAAGCCCTTCAGCTGAAGAGTCCAATGCACCTCAGAGCTGTCATTTACACATGGCACAGTAACAATAGTTGAGATCTATGTGTGTGTGTGTGTGTGTGAACTTTAGCATCATGAAATGACAAGAATTTTGTCATTTATGTCAAAAGAGATTGACCCTCAAAAGCCCATGAGTTTAATTATATTCTTTTAAAGTCAGTCTTTCAAGTGTGAAGATGATTGTCCCTAAGACTAAGTATCTCTGGGATGAAAAACCAGTCTAACCCTGTGAAACAAGAAGATCTTAGTAACAGTGTATAGCTTTCTGCAGTTTGAACTTTTGTTTCCTGCACCCCCTATCTACAGCTCTGCGGGAAAAACAAACTTGTATTAAGCTATAGTGGCACTAATATCTCTTCTTTGTAGACACCTGTCAATTTTCTGACACTGAGCTGTGCTTAGAGACCTAGAAATCCCTGAAGAGAGCAATGCTAACCAGCCTCTTTCATCATCAGGGCTCACGGCCTGGGAAGGAGCAGGTGTTCTAACCAGCAAACAGACTTTTATTTTTCTCCTGTCTCAGTCCAACCGAGTTCTACTCTGGTTCTTTCTCTCGTGCTTTATTTCTAGAGCAGCCACCGCTCCATCCCTACACCGGCTCATCGCTAACGGTCCTCAACCATCCCTCATTTTTCTCAGTTCTCTCTCCTATTTCTGTCCAACTCCAAACACCCCTTCCTCCGAGCCTGACACTGGTGACATCTGAGAACCCCTACCTAGACCTACTAGAAACTTCTAGCGCTCGGAAAGGGGCGGGGGTGGGGGGCGGACCCCTATCCTTAGGACCTGTGGCTCTTCAAAGGAGCGGATATCCTCGGGGCGCCCCCTCCCGCTGGTGGCTGCGTCCCCGAACTCAGTCCCGGCACGGTCCCCAAGCCCTCCCTGCGCGACCACCTCGCCCCGGGCGCCTCACCCTGGTAGGGCTTCGACAGCGAGTGCTCTCTTTTCAAGTACTCCACCGCTTGACCCGCCCTGACATGCCGCAGCCCCGGCCCAGACCCCAACAGAAGGAGAAAGAGCAAAAGCCTGGCCCCGTCCGGAGCCCACGCGCGCCGCCACAACCGAAGCCACCAGGAGGGTCTCAGAGGCGCCGCCATCTTTCCCACCGCCAGCCCTTCATCAAAAAGCCCGCCCCGTGGCCCAACCCATTGGCCTGCGAAACCATCGGCCCGATCTCCCATTGGCTCCTGGAGAGCCCCCGCCCCCGCAGGTGAGTATCCCACCGATTGGCTGGCTAGTAGCAGTTGCCTTGCCAACCCAGGCAAGGGGCGTTGCCGAATGTCCAGACTCTCTTTGCTTTTATCCCAGGCTTCACCAGGCCTGCTAGTAACAGAGATTCTTTGTTTCTTTGTTCTATAGTAAAATTAAAGCGATAAAACATTTTTTTTCCGGATCGTCACTACCATTTGTACCTACCTGACCGCCAAGCTAATAGTCAAGAGGGCATAGAAGTAAAAAGAAAAATAGACAAATCCATGAATAAAATGAATGGAAGGAACTGAAGACTAGCTGTGTTGGTAAAGAAATTGACTTATGATGTGGGGGTAGCATTAGGTCATCCCAGCACTCCGGAGACTGAGGCAGAAAGGAGTTCAAAGCCAACACAGTGAGTTAGGGAAAGACCTAAGTAATTCATTAAAATGAAATGGCTGACTCCAGGGTGGTGGTGGTGCACGGATTGAATCTCAGCGCTTGGAGGCAAAGGTATGTGGATCTCTGAGTTCGAGGCTAGCCTGGTCTACAGAGCAAATTCCAGAATAGCCAAGGCTACACAGAGAAACTTTGTATCAAACAAACAAACAGCCAAACCAAACTAAACAAACAAACAAACAGCTGGCAAATTATAAAATGTATAAAGGACAGATTGGGTTACATGCAGGGTTGACAAGCACTGTCAGTTAACATCACATGATGATATTTATAGAAATTAAATGTATGCTAAATTCTGTACAAACTGTCTAGACCTTTAAGAGAATTTTCAGGGTTACATGCGTTTGTTGTGCAAACCTTTTTCCTTGATTTAAAATGACTGGTTAAATAAAACTGGCTACAGCCAGTTACCAGAGGGATTAGAGGTAGGTGGGTTTTGAGTTACTTAGTTGGGGGTGGAGAAGAGAGAGGAGGGAGGAGAGACCAGGGGAGAAGGAGGAAGCCTCCACAAGGGGAGATGGACCATGAGCATGTGGCCAGGAGAAACAGCCAAGTATTTGGGGTACAGCACTAGGGAGGTAGCCAGGCCAGCAGTTAGAAGAGTAGATTAGGGGTGATCCCCGGTAATTGTCAAAGCCAAATAAAATAGCCCATAGTCTGAGTCTCATTTACTTGTAAGCTGTTCAGGGATAAGCTTAAACTGGCCATGCTACACCCCAGAGTCCACATTTCACCAAGTTCCAGCTTCCTGCCTGATTGCTCACCTCTTTTAGAAAACTAGCTTCTTCTTAACTACTTCCTCCTAGAGGCCTTCCTTGACCCACTCAGGCCAGATCATGTGTACATTGCTGAGCTCTGACTCTGGTCCATAGATAGCTACACAGGACTTATCAGACTTGTGTCTACATCTTTCCAATAAACATAGCCAAAGTTAACTCTTCCGAACATGAGTAAATTTAACAGAGAAATAAGACCTGAGCTTGCCTCAGAGATCAACTCTTGAAAGCCGTCAAAGCTACCGATCTTTTACAAACTTATCTCAAAACAGACAAATGGTGACAAGACTTTAAGAACCGCAGTTAATCTGTTTGTCAGTCCCTTACGGTAAAACCATTCAGAGCCCACAGTGGCCATAGAATAAAATCCAGTCACCCTAGCATGGCCATCAAAGCCCTTTAGGAACTGATCAGATCAATCTGTACCTATGTCCATTATAATGGGTGTCACCGGAATTATGTAACTCAACTAACAGATTAAGCATGTTCTCTTATCCAGGAATGCAGCTCGAGGGCCACGGGAAGCCTTTCTTACTTATTTCCTATACGAGGCCCCACCCACTTCCTCACCCCCAGCCCCTATCACCAGCACAGAGTAAGGGCTCTAAAGGTTTTGAAGAATTATTTCCACTCCATTTCTCTGTTAACTAGATTGTTTTTGTTGTGCTTCAATAATAAAATTTAACCTTTGATGACCTCTATTTCTTTGGCTGGCCCTCTGCCTTGGGTGTTTCCCCCTCCTTGTAGTGCTAAGGAGGAAACCCAGACCTTGCTAGGGAAATGTTCTGCCATGAAGCTACGTCCCCAGCCCTGTTTACTTTTTTATTGTTTTGCAGTATAGGGAAATCAAATCAAGGATTTCATGCATATTGGGCAAGTACTCCACCACCAAGCTATGCTCCCCTAAACTCCTCTCCTTTCAAAATAGGGTCTAGTGTAGCCCTGGCTGGCAGTGAACTCACCATGTAGCCTAAGTAGGGCTTTGAACTTCTCTCAGACTCTCAGGTGCTGGGTTTCCATGTGTGAACCATGAGACCTGGCTCTCCAATTTCTAAGCACACCATACATCACAGGCATAGTAACATGAATGCTTGCTGCTTCCTGTAAGCTGATGAAGGAATAGGGCAGGTGAGTGGGCAGGGTGGACTTACTGGCCTCTTCACGAAACCACTACAGATCTGAGATCTGGTCAGCAGGACTTTGACTTTTATAACTTCATCTTTGACTAAATGAAGCAATGAAGTCATAAACCCTGACTGATGGTTTTGGTCTGTTTTTTAATTAGTGCAGGGGTCTCAAGCATGTTTGACAAATTCTCTACCATTGAGCAACAATCCTTCCTTTCTCCTCTTCCTCATCATCTTCATTCTCTTCATCTTCTCTGGCGTGTGTGTGTGCGCGCGTGCGCACTGAAAACTAAATCCAGGGCCTTGTGTATGCTAGACAAGTCCTCTAGCACTAAGCTACATCCTCACAGAGATCAGCCTACCTCTGCCTCTTTAGTGCTGAGATCAAAGGTGTGTACCACTCAGCACTGAGGAGGCAGAGGTAGGCAGATCTCTGTGAGTTATGGAACGACCTGGTCCAGATATACGGTTAGTCCTAAGACAGCTGGGTCTGTACAGTAGTTCCAGGACAGTCAGAGCTGTCTCAAAATAAATAAATAAATAAATAAATAAATAAATAAATAAATAAATGGTAAGGAGGTAGCTCATCCCTACCAGGGAGCCACAGCACTTGTAGCTATTGAGCCATCTCTCCAGCGTCAGAACTCTGCTGTATGAGCTCAGAAAAACTTATGTCATCTTTTCATCTCTCTGGTTTTCAGTGGGTAAAATGGATGTAGGAAGATTACCACAATCTGTATGGCTCAAAGACTTTATGTATATACACATATGGCATGTGTGGGATTCCAGAGAGTTCTATAAGGGGTACATGGAGTGGAAACTTAAGGGCTCTTTGGAAAGTCTTGTGTTGGATGGTGCTTTACTGGGACGAATACATGAAGGAAGGTTTAGCTGAAGCAGACACAGGAGAGAGGATGTTCTGCTAAAGCAAGCGTGTGAAAGGACACGTGATGAAGGAGTCGAACGATGCGGGTATTGGTCCACCTTACATTGCATAGTTGAGCTGCACTTGTCAAGACTCCATAGAGAGAAACCAAAAAACTTCTGGTGGTGTGCTGCAGTTTCTTGCCAGTTCTGCGGACTTGGGCTGATGGGCAGAGTGATGTCAGCTGAGGCAAGGCCTGTGGAGGACACGTGACGTTGGAGGGAGTGTAAAAAGGATCTGTGGCCAGTGATGGGGGCTGGGCTCCGCTTGCTGGTAGCGCTAGCTGTGTAACATTTGTTGGTCTCCTGTCTTCACTGATCTTCCCCAAAAGAAGCACAGCTGAGAGCTCCTAGTGTCCTCCGGGTCTCTCCTGCTAGTGCGGAACTGAGGCCTGGCTGTCTCTGCTAGGTAGTGCCACCACTGCTGCTATCCCAACTCTACTTCATTCAGAGAGGCATGGCAGAGAACTCCTGGCATTCTGTTGGTCCTGGTCACTCCCACTGACCCGTGCCCACTCAGCAGAGGCCTGGCTGTTTCTGCTGGATCGTGCCGCCATTGCTGATTTGTGTTTGGTGACACTTTTGAACTGGACTGTTGGTATCCTGACACTACTGAACTGGACCACTGATACCCTGACAAACGAAGATTGGAATCGCCCCAAAGATCTACTTCTAAACAGGTCTACACCCCCTTGTCTTGCTTACCATTTTTTCTCCCCTACCTTTGGACAATGGCCAAATGGGGGGTAAAGGGTTTAAGAACCCATATTAAAGTAGGTTTGAAAAAAGTCTAAGCCTACACTCCAGCTTGAGCTGCTCATTCCTGCACTTGAAATCCTCCTGCCCTGCCCTAGCCTCCTTAGTGCCAGGATGCCAGACCTGTGCTACCATGCATGGCCCTACATACTTTGAGAAATGTATTCTGGGAAAGTCCTTGGGTCCTTTTAAAAGAAAGTACATGGGAAACCCAGATAGGGTACCACATACCTGTAATTGCTACATGCAGGGGAATTGCCCTATGTGGGAGGCCAGCCTTGTTACACACACACACACACACACACACAGAGAGAGAGAGAGAGAGAGAGAGAGAGAGAGAGAGGACTGACAAGGAAAAGCAGGCTCTTTGGGACAAGTGGAAGCCACGATCATGTCTAGAAACCAGCCTGGAACCTTAGAGGGTAACCTGGGTCCAAATCCTTTAGACTGAAAATTGAAGACTAGGCTCAGCATGGTGGTGGATACCTAGAATCCTAGCACTAAGGAGGTGCAGGTTCAAGGCCAGCCTGGTCTACATAATGAGTTTCAGGTCAGTCAGTGCTACATAATAAGACTATCTCAAAACACACAAAACTCTAACCTCTGTAAGCACATTCATACACACACAGAGAGAAACAAATAGACACATGGATATACATACATATGCACATGCACACACACAGAGAGAGAGAGAGAGAATCAAACAATACAAACAAATGAAGTGAACTGAAGAAAAATATGTAAGGAGCCCAACTGTAAAAACTTGGTTGTGTTTCTCGAAATCATTCTTGGTATTCCTTGAAAATTCAGACTCGTATGGCTGGAGCTTTTGGTTTTTTGTTTGTTTGTTTGTTTTCTCTGCTCTTCAAAACAGTTTTACATGGGTGTGATGTTCATGCTTTTACTCCAGCACTCAGGAGACAGAGGCGGGCCATCTGTGTGAGTTCAAGGCCAGCCCAGTCTAGCCTGGGCTACACAGTGAGATCCTATTTCACAACAGAACAATTGAACTCAGGCTGTTAGCTTGGCAGCAAACACCTTTATCCACTGAGTCATCTTGCCCGCCCACAATATAGCTTCTCAGCTGAACGGTTCCCATCACATTCACCTAACAGCCTGTCAACACTATTCTTCCGAATTTGTAAGCTCTATCACACTCATCCCTAAGAACCATCATTCTTCCGCTAAGAACTCTTCCCTCCCCTGAACGGGCTTAAAACCAAACCACAGCTGTAGGTCAACGCCAAGTCTTTGTCTATAACTTCAGGAGAAATAGAAAGCTTCTGATAGGTTTTGATCAGAGGAACTATAACTTCTAAATTGTTTTTAAAGGGTCACTCTGGATGTTGGGTTTTTTTAACAAAAGATTGTAGGGGAACCAGCTGGAAGCAGAGGCCAGAAAGGAGACAGGTGGTAATCTGAAGGAAAAGGGAAGGTGGCTGGGCCTGTGGTGACAGACACATAGTGAAATCTAGTTGGATTTGATTTATTTTGTGTGCTTTGCCTGCATGTGAGTGCTGCATGTGGGTGCAGTGCCTGTGAGGACAGGAGAGGAAGCCAGGTTCCCTGGAACTGATGTTAGAGACAGTTGAGAGCCAGCACGTGGGTCCTGAGAACTGAACTCAAGCCCCCTGCGAAAGCAGCAAGTGTGCTTAACACAGAACCATCTCCCTAGCCGCCAACTGGAGTTACTTCTTCGTCTGTTTATTCATTGATTTTATTGTGGTACTGTAGATTGAACTGAGGGACTCACGCAGACGAAGCAAGTGTTCTAACAAAGCTATACTGTCAGCCCCAGGTGTCTGGACTTTACATGTACATGCGGTTTGTGCTTCGTATCACAGGCTAGCTCCATAAGGTCTCACTGTGTCACAGGCTAGCTCCATAAGGTCTCACTGTATACCCCAGACTGGATTTGCCCTCACAATCCTATCGCCTCAGATTTCTGAGTGTGGGGATTACAGGCTTGAAACTACCACACCTGGTGAAAATATTTAAAAATTTTTCTTCTGAGGGGCAGGATAAGATACTCACCACGAAGCCTAAGCAACTGAGTTTGATTCCCCCAAGACCCACACGGTGAAAGGAAAGAACTGAGTCCAAAAGTTGTCCTCTAATTTCTGTACATGTGCCATGGTACACATGTACACACACACACACACACACACACACACACACACACACACAGAGGCTGCTCTTCAAGAAAACCAGGTTCTATTCCCAACACTTGCATGGCTGTTCACAACTGTCAGTAACTCTAGTTTCAGAGGTTTTAACACCTCATTCTGGCCTTTCTGGTGCATGTGACACATGCAGGCAAAACACCCATGCATATAAAATAAAAGTAGAGTTAAAAAAATCCTGCATCTGGCCATGGTGGCACAGATCTGTAATCCCAGCTGCTAAGACAGAATGGTCACAAGTTCGAGGCTTGCCTGGGCCACCAGCAGGAAATTTCAGACCAATCTGGGCAACACAGAAAGACCTTCTTTCAAAATAAAAAGAGGTAAGATGGGTAGCTCTGGGGTTAGAGTTCAACGAAGGAGCACTCACCTAGTAGGCAGAGGCACTGGATTCAATCCTTAATACGAGTAAATATATAAATAGCATCTCAACTACTTATGTATAGACCTATCTGGTGACCATCCCGTATACAACTGTTAACACAGGATTCACGCCATGTTAGATGTCAAATACTCCAGAGATGCCTTAAGGTCAGTGGAGTCAGGGTTGGGCACGTTTATTCAATTGTGGAACACTTCTGTAGCACATAGGAGGCTCTGTTTGATACCAGAGCTTCAGAGAAGAGAAGGGTGAGGAGAGGATTTAGGAGAATACACATCCATGGATTTCGGTGTCCTCCAAAAGTCCTGGGATGTGAAGTGATAACCGGACTTTCACTGTATAGCTAACGTGGCTTGTTGATGAGACAAACAGAGATGCTATAGTGAGAGAGCAGGGAAGCATAAGCCCGAGAGAATTTGCCATAGCAACTGGAAAGATAGAGTTGTCCTATAGAAGGGGAATTATGGGAAGAGCTGTGGTAGTACACATGGTGGTGGTGGTGGGGATTTGGCATCACAGCACTTGGAAGGCTGAGATAGAATGGTTGTGAATTGGAGACCAGCCTGAGCTACATAGGGGCGTCACAGCTGACCAGGGCAGCTAGTGAGACCCTATCTGAAGATGATGATGTTGTTGGTGGTGGTGATGATGGAAATGATGCTGGTGATGCTCCTGCTGGTGGTGATGCTGGTGGTGAGGAAGGTTGGGGAGATGTCTCAGTAGGTAAGAGTGCTTGCTGTGCAAACATGAGGACCTGACTTTAAATCTCCAGCATCCATGTAAAAAGCCAGCTGGCCATGCATGCCTGTAGCCCGGTGCTGTGGAGTAGAGACTAGAAAAATGCTTGTTGGGCCTTGCTGGTTGTCAGCCTAGCTAGCTAGGTTCGGTGAAAGACCCTGTCTCAGGAAGTAAGGCAGGGGCGACGGAGCAGGATAGCTAGTGGCCTCTTCTGCCCCACCCCCAGGAGGAGGACTCCCAGGAGGAGGACTCCCAGAAGGGTTGATCCATGGTTACTTTTCCATTGCTGTGGCAGAGTGTCTGACAGGATAGTTTAAAGGAGGAAGATCTATCTCCATCTATCATGATGGGGAAGGCATGGCCGCAGAAAAATGTGTGCTGGCTGCTGTTGGCATGGTGCAGACAGGAAGCTGGAACCAGAATCAGATAGAACCCTTCTTCAAAGACCGGCCTTCGTGACCGATCACCACCAGCCAGGTTCCACCTCATAAAGGCCCCAGAGCCTTTACCATGGTACCACCATTGGAGATGGGTTATTCAAAATGTGAGCCCATAAGGGATGTTAAAAATTCAAGGCAGCACTAGGCACGGTGGCACATGCCTTTAGTCCCAGCACTCGGAAAGCAGAGGCAGGAGGATCCCTATGAGGGCAGTCTGGCCTACATAGTGAGTTTCAGGATAGCCCAGCTTAGGGAGACCCTGTTTCAAAAAAGTAAACCGAAACCAAATCAATCAAGCAGAAAGATTTAAGTATTAAGCATTCAGTAAAGTGTAGGCCCCATGAGAGACAGACTCCTGATGGCTGTCTCAGATTTACAGATTTATGTGAAATATCTGAGTCTGTCGTGTGACCAATAGAATAGGAATTTCACAGGAGATAAGAGGTGACCTGTGGCTTTGTAAGTTGAGGTTACAAAACACACCTTGTCCAGACCCCTCCCTCCACTTCCTTGGTTCAATTATTCTAGGGAAATGCCAGTTACCATGCTGTGAGCGGCCCAAATAACGCAAAACTACAGCCCCCTGCCAATGGCCATGGATATGAACTTAGAAGTGGATTTCCCAGCCCCGGATCAAGCATTCAGATGACTGCAGCCCCAGACAACACAGAGTATACAGCGTGTGAGCCAGAACCACCCAGATAAACTATAATTCCTGTGGCTCAGGAATAATATAATTATATTTCATAATTCCTGTGGCTCAGGAATAAATGTTTACTGTTTTGAGCCACTCAGTTTGGAGGGGGCGGGGAAGGTGATTTGTTATGCAGCAAAAAACAATTAATGTACTTCTCACAGTCAAGTGGTGGGATGATTCAAGAGAGAGAGAGAGAATGAAAGAATGACAGGTAGACAGACGAAAGAAAGAAAGAAACAAAGAAAGAAAGAAAGAAAGAAAGAAAGCAAGCCAGCCAGCTGGTGCCACCACAGACTCCCTCCCCCTAGGCAGAGAACTTAATGCTCTGCCCTGGGACTACCATAGCAGAAGGATTGGAAGTGGAGAAAGACCTGGAGTAGAGAGAGAGGTTGGTGATGGATGGTCTGTATTGTAACCATCGGATGCTTGCAGGCCAACATGTTGTGTGGCTTTTCCTGGGTAAACAGGAACCAGCATCTGTTTGTTCACTCCAGATAGGGCACCGGTCACAGACCAAAGAGACGATCCATCTAACCTAGCTCCGAGAGCCAGTGGATGTACTTTCGAGGAGATGGGTGATGGATCATTTGGAGAAGCACAGATGGCGTGGAGGTGGCGTCATCCCTGAGAAGCCCACTCCAGCAAGGATGATAACTCAAAAAGGCTGCATCCCTAGATTCCCCCCTCAGAGCTTGCAAGCAGGCAGCTAGGCAGGGTGGGGAGAGTCTCTTCTCCCTAGCAACTGTCACTCTTGCCCATCGTCAATCGTAACCTTGGGGAGGGTCTTTGGGTATCCCGTTTCAGGACATCCTGAGACTTGGATTTTTAGTTCAGTTCCTGGGTCTTAATGAGCCTCCCTCTTCCTTCAAGGGAGGAGCATTTCCATTCCAAGAAAATCCCTGTACAACGCAAGAGTTACCAAAAAGCAAGGATGGCGGTAGGCATGTGACAGAGCTGAGCTGAGCCTGCCACCATATGATGAATCCATGACTGAGGCTGGCAAGATGGCTGAGTAGGCAACAATGTTTGCCACTATGGTGGTTTGTATATGCTTGGAGTGGCACTAGTAGGAGATGTGGCCTTGTTGGAGTGGGTGTGGCCTTGTTGGAGTGGGTGTGGCCTTATAGGAGTGGGTGTGGCCTTGTTGGAGTGGGTGTGGCCTTGTTGGAGTAGGTGTGGTACTGTTGGAGTAGGTGTGTCACTGTGGGTGTGGGCTTTAAGACCCTCATCCTAGCTGCCTGGAAGCCAGTATTCTAGCAGACTTCAGATGAAGATGTAGAACTCTCAGCTCCTCCTGCACCATGCCTGCCTGGACGCTGCCATGTTCCTGCCTTGATGATAATGGACTGAACCTCTGAACCTGTAAGCCAGCCCCAGTTAAATGTTGTCCTTATAAGAGTTGCCTAGGTCACGATGTCTGTTCGCAGCAGCAAACCCTAAGCCAGGAAAGATGGCTCAGTGACACAGGCACTTGCCACTGAGCCTGAAAACTTGTGTTCTACCCTAGAACCTACAGGGTAGAAGGAAAGGACCAATTCCCATCAAGCCCGGTGTCTTAGAGTTTTACTGCTGTTTTACAGAACCTAACTAAGACAGCCACCAAGCCTGCTGACCTGACTTCCATCCTGAAGACCCACATGGTGGAAGGAGTCCTTTGCAAGTTGTCTTTTGACTCTACATGTGCACCATGGTGTATGCTTATGTGCACACATACATAAATAACTGCATTTGAAGAACCCATGATCTGCCCAGCCTGAGTACACCTGTAATCCCAGCACTCAGGAGGCAGAGGCTGTAGGATCACCCCAAATTCAAGGCCAGCCTGGGTTACATAGTGAGATCCAGGCCTGTCAGGACTACATAGTAAGACCTTGTCCCAAGACAACAAGGAAAACAATAACCCAAAATCTGGATACAAGTTAGCCTACCAAAGCAGTGGCAGCTAAAGGGTGGAGTGACAGGGGGTTACGTGGCAGCTAAAGGGTGGAGTGACAGGGGGTTACGTGGTAGAAGATAAGTAAACATAAATAATTGCTCACCTTCTCTTCCTGCCACTAAGAGATCCTCAAACTGGAGACTTTAGAGCCTGGAAAAGAGGCAGGGAGGGGAGTCTGAGTCACATTTGATCCCAAGCAACAGCAGACACACACAGACACACACACACACACACATAAAGAGACACAGACAGACAGACACAGACACACACCTACACACACAGACACAGACAGACACAAACAGACAGACACAAACAGACAGACACACAGAGACACATACACACAGACACACACACAGATACACACACACACAGACACACAGACACACACACAGAGACATATACACACACATACACACAGAGACACACACAGACACAGAGACACAGACAGACAGACACAGACACACACCTACACACACAGACACACACACAGACACAGACAGACATACATAGACACAAACAGACA
>JADRCH010000031.1:13211192-13242909 GCA_019843965.1 Rhynchomys soricoides
ACACACACATATATATACACACATATACACACCTATACACACACATATATATACACACATATACACACCTATACACACACACATGCACACACACATACATATATATATATACACAACAAATATATACATACATGCACACACACATATACATACACACACACCTATACACACACCTACATACACACACATATAGACACACAAATATACACACACATGTACACACACATATGAATACACACACATACACACATATACACACACATCACATACACATATAGTACACACATAGACCATACACACAAACATACACACACAGCACATACATATGAACACAGAAAAAATAAAGGTAAGTTAAGTTTTTGAAGACTTTTTATTTAATTATGTACGCATGTAGAGCCCAAAAGAGAACATGAGATTCCCTGGAGCTGGAGTTATAGGCAATTATTAGCAGCCATCATGGGTCCTGGGGTCCCAACTCTTGTCCTCCGTGACAGTAGTACACCTTCTTAACCACTGCGCCATCTCCCCAGCCCTCTGGGTTTTTATTTAACTTTTTATTGATTCTTTGTGAACTTCACATCATGCACCCCAACCCACTCCTCTCCCCATCCCTTCATATCCACCCTTACAACATCCCCCCAAAAAAGAAGAAAAAAATCTCACTGTGGAAACTGCAGTGTGCCCCAGTGTCTCCCACACTTCTCTACTTGCAAGTGTTTATTGCAATGAATCATTGGTCTGCTTCAAGGCCTCTGGCTTCTGCTACGCTATTGATACTGGATCCTCACCGGGACTCCTCTGGGACGTCCTGTTGTTGCCCTGTGTCGTGGAGGTCCTGCAGCGCTGGATCTGCAGTCCCGAACTCTTCACGGGCTCCAGCAGGTCATAGATGATGTAGATGTCGGGATGGACCAATTCAAAGCCCTGGATCTGGCCTGAGTTATCTGAACTGATCATCCTGCCAGCTCTCCCACACCCACACCACTAGGGTGAGCTCTCCAGCTCTGCCCCAGCTAGCTCACTCAGTGCTCTAGCTGGCAATGGCAGCGCTCACGCCCCGGTTCACAGACAGCTCTTGCAACCCTGACCAGCTCCCTAACTTTTTATTTTATTTTTTTTTAAAGCAGGGTGTAACTATTTAGCTCTGGTTGGCTTGAAACTCCCTGTATAGACACCAGGCTGGCCTCTACTCACAGAGATCTACCTCCTCTGCCTGATGAGTGCCAGGATTGAAGGTACACTGCCACCCCTGGCAAATTAAAAAAAAAAAAAAAATTATTTATTTATTTATTTATTTATTTATTTATTTATTTTTTGAGGCAGGGTCTCTCTACCCATCCCTGGCTGTCCTGGAACTCACTATGTAGAACAAACTTGCCTTGAGCTCACAGAGATCCGCCTGCTTTCGGCTCCTGAGTGCTGGGTTTAAAGGCATACACCACCACGACCAGCTTAAAAATATTTTTAAAAGACCGAGGAGATGGCTCATGTAAATGGTGAACACCCCATGTATGTAGTAATTCCAGGCTCAAAAGGCAGAGACAGGGGATCCCCCAGAAGAAGCTGGCTAGGGTGCGTAGCCATATTGATGAGCTCTGGGTTTGTTTGAGAGACCCTGCCTCTGTCTTGTCAAGGGTTGCAAAAGCATGAGCATCTGTGTTTCTTTCTATTTAATTTTAGGCAAAATCAGGTGGCACTGGAATGACCATCCATCTTGATAATCATATAATAATTATTATTAATAAATATTATTAATAATATAATAATAATTCTCTTGACATTCTTCTCTCTTTTTCTCCATGTTGGAGATTGAACCCAGGGCCTGGCATATGCTAAGCAAAGCAATCCACCACCAAACTGTATCACTGGCTGCCTTGCAGTGATTCTGCGCTGTTCTAAAGCCTAGAATCTAGGAGCACTGGGTCGTTCAAACATTCTGCTTCCTACTGAGTTCAAGGCCAGCCTGAATTACAACATAGCAAGACCCTGGCACAAACAAATAAAAAGACAACCAGTTGGATGTCTTCACCCAATGTGACAACAGATGTAGATGACAATCTTACCTAGGACTCGCTTCAACAGTGTATAAAGAACTAGAGATGTAGCTCAATGCTAGAACATTTATCAGCTTCACAAGTTCAAGACTTTAGTTTTCATCTCTAGACCAAAAAAAAAATCAAAAGAGATAGAGACAGACAGACAGGCAGGCAGACAATCTTGCTGGAGTATCCAGACTTGGGGACAGTGGATGTTCCAGTGTGGAGGTGACTGAAGGCAGAAGAGGGAAGAAGAGGGTGAGTCCCCCAGCTGGGGTCTGTGGAGACCTTCGGATCTATGTAACCTGGTGCTCCTCACAGGGGCTCTGGACAAGCAGAGTTTGGGGGTCTCTTGGATGCTGAATGATAGGTAGGCTTTCCTCTGTATGATTTGCTAAGACTTCCAAGTTCTGACCCCTTTGTTCAGTGAAGACGACTCCAGCTTACCTCCAGGTTCCTTTCTCTTTTCCTCACAGAGGTCGAAGCGCCCAGATGGGATCTTGTTAAGTCCCTTGTGACCTTTCTCTCAGCTTCTCCCTCCTTCTCCACCGTTCTACAGATCTCCTTCTGGAGAAAAGAGTGATCCGTGTGGCCAGGGGTAGATGAAGACACACAGTGATTAAAAATAAATAAATAAATGAGGGCATCTCGGGAGGAACCTACTGTTATTGGTTTGCTAAATGACCACGTTGCCAAACTGCCTTTTAAATATTTATGTGTATAGTCATGGATTTGTGCTGCTCTCTCCTTTGGTTAGGGATGCTTCTTTTTGCAAGGAGACAAAAGTAGTCAAAATGCTGATAGTGAGTGCCTCTAAGTGCTCGGCCCTAAATGGGACATCTATACTAACGCCCTTATCCTCCATAGGCACCACCAAGGCTCAGAGAACATCTCAGAAGAGCGAGGGCGGAGAGCAGGGCTGTCTTCTGGGCAAGCCATGGCCACTACACTTACCCGAACTAAGAACGGTTGTGGTTATCGCCCTCGATGGAGCCAATCAAGTTTTCAGAATGGATAGGGACAGGCTCCTGAAATGCCCCAGCCCTAGGTGAGAAGCTATTGATAGTAGCTGGTGGAGAAGAGAGAGTAATAGCTCCTTGCGAGTGCAGCCTCTGGTTGGCTGCCCATGGAGCTCTGCCCCACACCTGAGGTGTACTGGCAGCACCAATCAGAGTCAGTGGCTTAGGAAAGGGGTGGGGCATGGAGTTGGAGGGAGACTTATTGTGGGTTAGAGATCCAAGGAGAGTAAATATGATCAAAATATATCGACTGCATATACCAAATTCCTCAAGAACAAATAGAATTTTTTTTCCAAGCAAGGAGTAAGGGCGTGTTCTCTCTAAAAAGCATTTGCCTCATGTGGTCACCAAACACATCTATTGAACTCTTGCTATAACTCGCGAAGACCTCACTGAAACATCATCACTCGGCCCTCAGAACCCCAGGCCTCATGGGCAGTCAGCAGCGGACAAGCTCCAGTGCGGCTGCAAACCTCTGACCCAACATCGGGGAGTCCATCTTTCTGCGGTTCCACTTCTAAGGAGGGTACCATGCCAGGTGCCTCACTCAGGGACCTTTGAAACCTACTTACCCAATTAATGCCAATTGTCCCTCTGCTTCATGGCTTGGCATTCCAGCCTGAGGCACATCCTTTCTTCCGTCCGGCCCCTCCCACCTGATGTTTTAGCTGTATTTCCTTTACTCTTGAGATGCTCTACACTGAGGTCCCCACACCCTTGATTTCTGAGATGATTTGAATTGGGACTTGAGCTGGCTAATTTTTGGCTTATATTTGTCCCCCTGTACAGGGAGAAAGATCCCTTCTCTCATAAAACAATGCAATGGCTTGGACATGTTCATATGACATACGTAGGCTTGTGTGAGGGCTAAGTGCATAGGCTGGCTATATATACCGATGATTGCTCCCACCAACCCCTGATAAATGCACTCACTGTCCCCAGCCAGTCTATCCACTCTAGGGCCCATGACACACACTAACAGACTTCCAGTGTGGGTTCAGGGCAGGGCTTAGGCTCTGGGCACCATGAACAGAATGGCAGCTTCTTTGCCCACAGCTCCTCCATCTTGGGAATCTAGAAGGCAAAGAGGCTAAGAATCCAGTTTGGAAGGGTTAGATCCTGGTTTACCAATTCAGACCCCAGCATTAATACAATACCAGGGACAAGAAAAGGAGTGAACCCTCTTAAGATAGCGACATTGTGCAGGACTAAGAAGACAGTGGGACAGGTAGACATACTGCCCCGTACTACATTCCGAAAGGGCCATTCAGGACCTCATGACTGGAGAGCATCAATCACCTAAGGAGAACCTTTGCTCAGACTCCTTACTTGCAGAAGGAGGCAACTCAGCTGAGTAAGGACTTGGCGCCCCTAGGCAGAGAGACTGGTGCCTTTCTTTGTCCCCCAAAAGATGTTTCTCCATTCTCACAGCCTGGTTGCTGTGGACCGCACGTCCATCCAGGTTGCTTAGATTCTTTTCTATATTACTTAATGAGAAAGTATGGCAGATACCTGATACAAGCTGGAGCCACAGTCCCTGAGCCACAAGTCTGATATTATATCCTCTTATATTATCAACTATTTATTAATTATTAATTATTTATGTGTTTGAACATCTCACCTGCATGTGTGTATGCATAGCATGTGTGTTTCTGGTTCCCTCAGATCCCCTGGAACTGGAGTTATAGATGGTTGTAAGTTACCACGTGGGTGCCAGGCACTGAACTTGCCTCCTCTGGGGCCTCTGAAAGAGCAACAAATGCTCTTAACCACTGAGCCATTTCTCCAGCCTTGAATTTCATTTGCTTTGCCCAGTCTACTCTTACTCTCCTTTGGGAATCGGACTATGAGTTAACTTGACTTTAACGGACCCTGTTTCTTTTACTATCTATCCACCATTGTTCCTGTCTTGCTTTTCTTCCCCTGCGCCTTCCCTTCGACTTCGAAGCCAAGTGGTTCAAACACTTGTTTTTCTTCTACTTTGTTGGCTTCTAGTGCTTAGACTGAGTGCCTACCTACAGAGCATGAGTAAACACAGGCCCAAAAAGGGCAAAATAAAAATAGCTGACTGGTCGATAATAGAACGGAGAGTTTGTAAGGACCAGGGTGTGTGTGTGTGTGTGTGTGTGTGTGTGTGTCTATGAGCCACTGGGATGGTGAGGAAGCCTGGTAGGCACTTCCAGGGACCTGGAGTGGCTTTCAAACAATGCGGGTGGCTCTTCTGGGGTGACAAAGACAGGGAGGGGACAGTTGCCCAACCTGAAGGTACTGTTCACTAAAAAGCTGGTCTTCTGGCCACACTGTGTGTGTGTGTGTGTGTGTGTGTGTGTGTGTGTATGTGTGTGTAAGGTGAGGCACCTCCTCACAAGGAACTTCCTCTAGCTGGCTGTTTACAGAACCCACCAGCCTCGATTCCAGAGCATTAAGTCAGCCTCTGCTGCCAAGCCTCCCCCACGATACTGACTGAGTGCTCCATTCTGTTTCGGCTTTTTTGCTGCTGGTATTGATTGCTGCTTTTATTGGCAGACTGTGTACCAAAGTAAAAATAAACACAGGGGTTTGTACAGAGAGATAGAGAAGGACTTTCTGTGTCACCAGGGCCAGGAGAAGCCTTGCTGGGAGACCCAAGGGTCAACCCAGGCCCTGAACTTAGTGTAGCTCCTGTAACTGAGGTAAGGATGTTTGTCATCCGTGGCCTGCCCTTCACAGGGTGAACAGCTGTGGGGGGATGGCTGTGGTCATCCCCACACACTGAGTTCATAGCTGCCAGATGACATCCAAGTAGGACTGACCAGGAAGCAGTGATCTCAAGGCTAGAAAAGCAGCCACACCTCTCTGTTCATTTCCACAAGCAGCTGCCTCAGCTGGCCAGTCACCACAATTTGGGGTTAAGGCTATGATTCTGAAAGAGCAGGCAGCAACAACTATTACTACACGGGCAAAAACTATTCACAGAGAATTGTCTTGTCATGTTCGATGTGTAAGCCAATTGTTCTCACGTGCTTAGCAAGGTGATGCTGTGTTATCATTCTTCCTGCTGTCAAATTAAAAACTAAAACCATAGCTAAACAATAAAATCAATCCAGGCATGGTGGTGCATGCCTGTAAACCCTGTACTTGGGAGGTGATGGATGGAAGATCAGGAGTTCAAGGGCAGCCTCAGATTTGAAGAGTTCAAAGCCATATCGGCCTATGTAAGACCTTGTCTCAAAAAGTCATTCTTACGGCCATTTACAGACAGAAACTAGGATTAACAGTGGAGATCTGAAAAGCTTAGGATTTGTGCCTAAGTTCAAATTTTGCATCTGTAAGATGTAAAACACGTAGTGTTGTTCCTGTGTGTGTTTACTTGCTTATTGTGCTCCCCCTCCCGTCCTCTTCCCCCTCCAGTCCTCCTATGACTTTACTTGCTTGTTGACATTTTTCTAATGCTAGGCTGTAACTAAGGGTGTGCAAGAATTTTGGCTTGTTCATTGCCGTATCATTAGAGTCTGAAACAAGTGTACAAATTCAGTGAAAACTCATCCCTAAAGTAGAAATCACAGGTGGAAAACCTAGGTCAGAGCCTGTCCCCTCAGCACCTTAGGGGTCGGGTGGTCTTTAGACAGAAGCGAACGGTGGGCTGGGGAAGTTCCGGGCAGTGACAACCTATTTCTGGCCTTGGGTCAAGGTCAGCAAAAATCCCTGAAGAGAGGAGGTTGTAATGCCAGCCTGAGCCCTCAGGTTCCCTTTTCATTTTCTAAACCAGGAAATGCATTTTTTTCTCTGTGCCCGCGGAGAAGCACCACCCTCCCCAGAACGGAGCGACAGAGTGCAGGGGACCCGGAAGCAGCCGGGCGCAAGGGGATTGGGAACCGGGCTCCCTAAGGAGGCGCGCGGGAGAAGCCTGGCACAGCGTGGAAACTTGGCTAGGCGCACCCCCGCCGTCGGCTCCCGCGCTCGCCCCGCGCCGTTCCACCTTAAGGTTGCAGACCTCCTTAAGCCGGGCGCGCGAGCCGTGGGTAGGGGCGGGACCTCGCATGCAAACAAGGGGCGTGGGGCGGCGGGGCGGGGCGGGCGGGGCGCGGTCTGACGTCAGGCCCTCGGCTGGGGCAGTTGGCGCGGCGGCGGCGGAGCGGCAGGAGGGCAGGAGCGGCGGCGCCGAGTGAGGCGCGCGGCGGGGCGCGGGCAGCGGCGGGGCCGGAGCAACATGGCGCCGGGGGGCGGGGGCGGGCGGCGGGACGGCTGGCCGGCCCGAGGGCGCCTCCTCCTGGCCGCGTTGCTGCTGCTATGGGCGCGGGCGGCCAGCGGCCAGAGCAGCCCCCAGCAGAGCGTGATCCTAGGCATGAGGCTGGCGAGCTGCAACAAGTCGTGCGGGATGAACCCGGATGGCAGCATCTTCGTGTCCGAGGGCAGCACGGTGAACTTGAGGCTCTACGGCCACAGCCTGGGCGAGATCTCCAGCAACCTGATCTCCTTTACTGAGGTGGACGACGCCGAGAAGGTCCACAACTCCACCAACTGCCTGGAGCTCACCAAGGACTTAGTGGTCCAGCGGCTGGTCAACGTGAGCCGCGGGAACACGTCGGGGATGCTAGTGGTGATTACCAAGTTCCTGAGGAGAAGCGAGAACATGAAGCTGTACGCGCTGTGCACCCGGACCCGGACCGACGGGTCCTGGATCAAATGGACGGACAAGGACTCCCTGCTCTTCATGGTGGAGGAGCATGGGAGGTTTCTGCCCCTCTGGCTGCACATCCTTCTCGTTTTGGTGCTGTTGGTGCTGTCGGGCATCTTTTCTGGCCTCAACCTGGGGCTTATGGCCCTGGACCCGATGGAGCTGCGCATCGTGCAGAACTGTGGAACTGAGAAGGAGAGAAAGTACGCTCGCAAGATAGAGCCCATCAGGCGCAAGGGCAACTACCTTCTCTGCTCGCTGCTCCTGGGGAATGTGCTAGTCAACACCTCCCTCACCATCCTTCTAGACAACCTCATCGGGTCTGGCATCATGGCAGTGGCCTCCTCCACCATTGGCATTGTCATCTTTGGGGAGATCTTACCTCAAGCCCTGTGCTCCCGGCACGGGCTGGCAGTGGGTGCCAACACTATTGTTCTCACCAAAGTCTTTATGCTCCTCACTTTCCCCCTGAGTTTCCCCATTAGCAAACTCCTGGACTTTGTCTTGGGTCAGGAGATTCGCACTGTTTACAACCGGGAGAAGCTGATGGAGATGTTGAAGGTGACAGAGCCCTATAATGACTTGGTGAAGGAGGAGTTAAATATGATCCAGGGTGCCCTGGAACTAAGGACCAAAACTGTGGAGGATATCATGACCCAGCTACACGACTGCTTCATGATCCGCAGTGATGCCATTCTGGACTTCAACACCATGTCGGAGATTATGGAGAGTGGCTATACTCGCATTCCTGTGTTTGAAGATGAGCAATCCAATATCGTAGATATCCTTTATGTCAAAGACTTGGCTTTTGTTGACCCAGATGACTGCACCCCGCTCAAGACGATCACTCGCTTCTACAACCACCCAGTACATTTTGTTTTTCATGACACCAAGCTGGATGCCATGCTGGAGGAATTCAAGAAGGGTAAGGAGTGGTGTAGCTCCTTTAGATACCTCTCGTTCCCTTGAAGCATCCGCTGCATGCTCTGTCTGCTGATTTTACCCTTCTGTTTGTGCGATTGATTCTGGGTCCCTCTGTCCATCTCTTCCTATGCCTCTGAGGTGAATGTTATCAGGCGCAGCAGAAGCAGTTCCCAAGCCTTTGCCTTGTGCCAGGCACTGTGCTTTGTGTTTAGTTGAATCAAAGCTGAAGGCGACACACTTGTCTGGAGCTGGGGGAGGGATACATGGTAAGGCTCATGCCTGAGAAGAGGCTGCCACCAGGCCTCGTGGAGACTTAAAGGGTGGGAAGGGGAAGTAGGCCTGGGAGCTGAGGATGTTGTTACAGGGGAAGACACATTTGAGGGGAATCTTAAAAGATGAAGTGACTTGGGACTGGGTCACATTCTGTTGTGAGGAAGCCAAGGATTCCTTTGTGGCTCAGCAGGTGGTTTTAATCTAGTGGACCTTTTGGCTCTGCTAGTTGATGACCACCAGGGGACAGGTTGGAGTATTTGCACACTTTTTCCCTTGAGTTTGTTCCAGATTTGGAATTGTGAGTCCTCACCAGGATAGTACCGTCAGTCATCCTCCAGCCCACAAACAAAATTGGGAGGTCTCTCCTCGGCTCCCAACTCAGAACAATGCCAGCTAGCAGTTTCCACTGTTTAACAGAAGCATGGAGAGCAAGTTTTGGTTATTGATCCATCTTTCCCAAGAGCCAAACATAAACTTGCCCCCACTCCCAGTCTTCAGATGGCCTTGCTCTGTGTGTGTGTGTGTGTGTGTGTGTGTGTGTGTGTGTGTTCTCGTGTGCTGGGCTAACACCTAGGTTTACTCCCATGCCTCCAAGCTCAGTCAAGGCACACACCCTTTTCCTTTTTCCCAACAAAGACTTCTTCCCTCTTCTACCCTGAAACCCTCCTAGGCTGAAGGAGGTGAGGAGGAAGAAAGAGTGACTCTTTAGAGAAGATCCTGAAGCTCATTCTGTAGGGACTTTGCTTCCCAATCCTGGTCCCAGCCTTCCTCTTGTGTATAAAGCTGTTTCTGGCAAAGGCTCAGGCTGACCTGGGAACCAGGAGTTGTGGATAAGCCCGGGGTCATTTCTGAAACTGGAAGGTGGTGGACAGTCTTGAAATGGGATCAGGAGAGAAGAGATGGCCTTACCAGATTTGGTCTTAAAAGGTGCACTTGGGTCAGGGTCAAGGCCAAGCAAGCAGGTTGGTACTCTCCCTTTTAAGTTTTCTACACAGATCTCAGCATCAGAGCTAAGGGCATCTTGAGGAATGTAAACCAGGACAGGAGATAGTCTGGGTGGCATGGAAGGAGATTTAGTGGTGTAGACCCAGGAGCCTGTTTTGCTTGGGGTCTGAGCAGAAGCAGTGGGGACTGTGTCTCGACTCCATCTTGCAGCTGGGGAACCTGAAAATTTCTCTTCAGTGGCTTCATTTGGAACCTGGTGAGGACTCCCATGACAGCTTCTTTCTCACTTGCCTCTGTGGTCTGAGGTGGTTTTCTGGTGACAGATATACCCACCAGTACCTCCCCATCAGTTTGGTTAGATCTGGGTCCAACTAGTATGAATTGGCTTGATTTCAGCTCTTGATCAGCAGGGCTGACCTCTGTTCTGTGGGAGCGTGCTGGGTCTGAGCAGGGCATTTTTGGATTCTGCTCTGTCCTGTGAAGAAGTGTCCTTCACTGAGCTGGAAAAACAGAGCTGGCATCTCTTAGGCCAGAGTTGTTCTGGGCTGAGCCCTACCCCCACAGTTTGGTCCACCAGACTTTCCTTGACAGAGGTTTGTGGCCTGAGTACAGGCCTTAGAGTGTGGATCTCAAGCAGTTCATGGAAAAGCAGGAGCAATCTACCCTGTGGGAAAGGGAGATGACAGTGTGACAGTCACTCCTTATGAACAGACCCTGGGCCATGTGTGGTGCCTTCCTGATATCTGGAGAACTTAGGAGACCAGTCTTGATTCCTAAATTACCACAGAGGTATCTTGCCATTGCCCATGTCTCCCGCTGTGTGGGCTTTCCTGGGTCTTTCCATCTGGTACCTACCTCTAGTCTGAGGCTGCCCAGTACGTGACACTTACCTAGTGTGTATCTTACAGCTTCTAAGATTTTCTTTCCAAGGTTAGTGTCTGGAGGGCTTTTCTGTTTTTGTTATTAACAAGTGCAGTTCAGCAGCACTAGTGTTATGCCAGGTGGAGTGGGCATTTTGGGGTCTTTGCTGGGTCTTTCACCCCCAAATTGTGTGATGGCTCTGGACCTCACTCTGCCAGAAGCCTGCCTGGCTGAAGACTTTCTGTCTGTCTGTTTGAGGTTTGTTTTGAGTCAGCTTTCTTGCTTTGGAGGTAAGACTGGACTGGATTGTAGGTGTGTGCTCCAAGCCTGCGGCTGTAATTTTTTTTTTAAACCAGGTTCTTTAATCCCCACTCCCCAGCTTTGTAAGTTCCTTGCTTGTGGCGCCCTGCCTTACTGGTTTTCACCACAGCAGGCCTGGCCAACAGATGGGGCCTCAGTGAACGTTAGTTGAACAAATGAATGGATGATTGTCTGCCAGGCTACTTCAGGCTTTCCTGTTCCTTAAACACACCTCGACACTCCTAGCTCTGGGGCCTTTGCCCTAGCTGTTCTCCAAGGAAGTTAGTGTGGCTTCCTTCCCCTAACCTGCCTCCTCAGCACTGGCTCTGTGAGGCCTCACTGACACCCCATTTAAGCCTGGAACCCCCAACATCTCTCTTGACTTCCCTAGTCCTCCACCTTGTGATCCGATCTCCTCAGCTCAGGGGCTTAGTGGTTTGCCAAGATCCAAAGGGCAGGCTCTGTGCTCTGATGATTGTGACGATAGCTCTGGTATGGCTCTTGGCACACAGTAAATCTTCAATAAAACATTACCCAGTGAATGAATAAATGAATAAAGGACTTGTCAGATTTGGGAGAAAATTATTGCTATTCCTGAAGCTTCAGATGTTGAAACATGAGAAGGCTAAGTCAAGTGCTGTGGCGTGTCTGTCTGTGCAGGGAGAAGTGGTGTGTTTGTATCTTGATTCCAGGCATGCAGAGTTTCAGGGCTGAGTGTGACACTCACGACCCATTGCCAGTTGTGTCCTTTTGTCTGTTGGTAAGCCATCTTTGGCCATGGGAGATTTTACACAGCCTCCCTCATTAAGATGGATCAGGAAATGCCCTGCACAGGGTGTGGGGAACTGAACTCCCCTAGGATTAAGGCAGAGAATCCTGTTTCCTGCCTCAAGACAGTTAACATTTGATGATTTTGAACCCTCTTGCTACATTCAGAACAGGCTGCAGGTATTCTAGGGACCCTCAGGAGTAAGACTCTGTGTGGCATGAAGACATGCCAGTTAATCCAGGCCACCCAGATTCGCGGAGCTTGAACCTTGGCCCTTCTGCTGGAACCTTGCCTAAAAATATTTGCAGTACTGGGTGTTGGGAGTGGGTTTGTCACAGCTTGGAACCCTGAAACAAGAAAGCCCAATAACTCCCAGGCCAGTTTATATCTGACTTTCCCCTTAGATGCTTTTGTAAGCGCTAAGGCAGAATCATGATGCACCTCCCATCCCAACCTCGAGCCAACCTGCCAGCTCTTCAGTGCCCTTTCCCGGGTAGTCCTGCCCCTCCCAGGCCCTTAGCTCATCTTTAACCCTCTTATCTCTCCCCACCTGCCGTATAACCTTCTGGACCACTGTATATTGAGGGGTATAAACATTCCACCCAGCCAGAGTTGGGGTTCTATCCTACCCAGCTCTGTCACTGGCCTATGATGTGACCTTGAGCCCTTTAGGACTCCTCCCAGCAAGTTAGCAGGGTGTAATTTAGAGAAGAAAGCAAGCTAGAAATATTTTCGTTTAAAAAAAAAAAAAAAATCCCTCCCATGTTCCTGTCCGTGCCACGTCAGATTTTCCCATCTACTTAATTTATTCCCAGAACAACTATGAAGTCAAGAAAAAAACACTGCCTGAATTTTGCATTTACTCTTCGTTCCTGCCATCTGACACACCTTCAGTAATTTCTCCTGCTCCCCGCCACAACGACCTGTTCAGGCATTTGTTCAATAATAAACATTTAACTTTTTGTAGCCTGGTTGTGGGGAGTCAGAGATGTGTCAGGCTGTCTATTCACGGAGCTCACAGTCTGCCAGGGAGATAGACGTGCAGCCGAGGCTTGGTTGTACAAATGCACAGATAGGGCAGGCGGGGCACAAATGTTTGAGGTGTCAGGCTTGTGATGTAACTATCCCAGGGAAAGGAAAAGAGTCAGTTTGGTGAGAATGGAGCGAAAGGAAATAAGAAATCTTACTCCCTGTTGCTCCTTTGCTCAACACCGTAAACATCACACTTGCTTTGATCACCCAGACTTTTTATGGAAATTAGCATTGTCTTTCTTTCTTTCTTTCTTTCTTTCTTTCTTTTGTTTTTTTGTTTTTTTCGAGACAGGGTTTCTCTGTGTAAACCTGGCTGTCCTGGAACTCACTCTGTAGACCAAGCTGGCCTCGAACTTAGCATTTCCTTTCTAAAGCCATTTCCTGTGTGTGTGTGTGTGTGTGTGTGTGTGTGTGTGTATGCTTGTGCGTGTGTGTGTGCCTGTGCCCTTGTGTGTGCTTGTATATGGGTCGTGTGTGTGTGTGTGTGTGTACTCTCGTGTGTGTGCATGTACCCCGTGTGTGTGCAAGTGTGTGTGTGCCCCCATGAGTGTACATATGCACTGAAACTTTTAGGAGTTCTTTCATTCTGCCCTTAGTTCCAGGCATAGCCCAGCATCTCACTGGACTGGTTTTGTTTTCTTGAGACAGTGTCTTACATTGTAGCCAGGCTGGCTACTAATGTAACCCACTGACCTTAAACTCACAAGAATCCTCCTGTCTCAGCCTTCTAGGTGCTGGGATTATAGGCATGAGTCATCATGCCTGACAGACTGTGTTTCTGACAGGGTCCCACTCAGATGATGCTTCTGTGGACAAGCATAGCCCACACTACCGTGTAGAATGTCTAGGCAGCTGTGCAGGTGAAATACTCACATAGGGTCCGGGAGGAAGGCCAAGGCCAGGTTAGACATTGTCACTGCCAGGCCAGACTCATGGAGAAGGTGAAGGGTGTCAAAGACCATAGGGGGCTCGGCAGCAAGGAGAAGCTTGGGATGCACAGGCTTTGGATGGGACATCTAAGCCAGGGGCTCAGAGGCAGCACAGTGGCGGTTGTACAGCTGACATCCATCAGCTCCTCTTTAGTCAGTGCTTTGATCTTGAGAAGCCGCCTCTGAGAATGATGGTTGCTGTCTGTGTGAATGTCACTTGGACATAGGGCATCAGTCCCAAGTGTGGGCAGCTGATAAAGCCCTTTGCCAGCCAGGCTGCTGTCTGCCACTGTGTTATGAGTAGGGGCAGAGCTCTGTGGAGCAGGCTGGTTCCCTCCAAGGAGCCAGGGCGCAGTGATCTCAGGGACCCACTGTTGGTAGACCTCCCTTAAACCGGTTGTGGGTGTGCCAGAGGATGTTGCCTGTGTCTAGGCCCTAGTAAGAGCTTCTCGGCATTCCAGCATTGGCTTTGCAAAAGATTCATTTTTTTAATTGAATGTGTCTAGCTCTAATGGTTTCCTGATATCACAGGTCAGGATAAGGATCGCTGAACAAAGTTTAACCTGGAAACAGATGAGTACTGAGCACGCAAGGTCACAGAACAGCACCCAGTGGGGGCAGTGAATGAAGGGAGGGGACCTCCAAGAGGAGTCTGTCTTGTCACTAGAAGTCTGGAGAATCAGGGGAGCAAGAGGACCTTTCGGGGGCTCTTCACACAGGCCACTAATTCACACAGCTCTTGGGATGGCTTAGACAGAGCCTGTCAGATAGGAAATGACCTCACTGGTCCTTTGTGGGCAAGAGTACCTGTGACATTTGTGACTGCTCTTCAGCCCTTTCAGCTTTTGAAGCGCAGATCCCTGTGCTTTCTCCGTGTAGCCCTGCCCAATCCCTGCCATCCTCTAGATGGAGCCACAAAGGCTTTGAGCAGAAGGAAGCCTTCTGTGCTGTGAGCGTGACTTACCTGCCAGCTCCAGTCTGCTGACAGAGACTGTTGAGCCTGCATTCAACGTTGGTTACTGATCGGCTGCACAGCCGGGGAAGTATGTATAGGAGCGGAGTGGGCCAGGTTCCTATATCACTGTCTTAATGCCTGGCTTTGGCAGGACCTCTTGGTTCCTTCATCCAGCCCATGAGAAGGGACAGGTTGCCCTTGCTTGTGCTCAGACTATTCTCTCTTAACATTTCTTATGGGCCTAAGGACACTCTGCATTTCTGGAGGGAATTACTCTGAGCATATGAGGCTTATCCAGGCTCCCCACTCACCCACCATGACCCTGGGCCCTGCTGCCATTCAACCAGCCTGCACAGGTCGCAGCTGCTTTCAAGAGCTACTTTATTGAGCCAGTCTGCCTCAGTTATCCTAGACTGTAGCCGTCCTGATCCTCACAGCTGAGCATGCCAAGATGTCCTGTTGCAAAAAGCTTGGAGACTCTTTTTGTAGACTGAAGTCTGGATTGCTTATTTGTATTCCTACTTTATTTATTTGCCATTTTCTTTCTTCTTTTATTTTTATTGCTGGTCATTATTTTTTTCATAGCCATAAAAACAGGCATCTCATTGCCAGAACTTCAGCAAAGATAACAAAAGTCTATGCCAAGCCAAACTACCAGCATGTGACCAAGAAGGGACTGCTTGAATATTCCGATGTGTTAGGATGATTTTTTTAGAATCTCACTTTCATGGTAGGCTATGATAGAGCATACCTGAAATCCTAGCATTCAAGTTTGTCCGCTGAGGTAGGGACATTGTGAGTTTAAGCCTAGGGCGGCCAGAGATTCCCAGAGGGAAAGAGGGAGGGAGATTGAGGTTTACTTCCATTGTTAACAAACTGCAGTATCAAAATCATGTTGATAGTGACACTGGTCTGCCATCCTGGCAACCAACTGGACAGAGGTGGGCAGATCTCAGATTTCAATCCCTCCAGGGCTGCATAACGAGACGCTGTCTGAAACAAAACACAACAAAAACCATTTTTATTCTCCATCCATGTGCTCTGCCTGGAGCTGCCCTAGGTCTTTGACATTAAAATCTCTGCCAGCCCAGTTTTATGCCCTGCTTAAACACAGCTTAGGTTGGTTCTTCTTAGGTAAGAAATGACTTCTTATCATCCTGTCCTCCTAGTCTTGTTTTGCTCCGTGTGGCTCTGCTGGAAGGGCAGCTCATAGAGGCCCGATGTCTAGTGCCAGCCAGTTTGCTTGAGGGGTTAACTCGGTGGGGCTGGGACATTCCCCAGAACTTGCCATCAGAGTAGCATTCCTGCTGCAGGTCCGATCTACTGTGACCTGGGCAGGGTTCTAGAAAGACTGGTTCCCTGGGCTCTCTGGAATGCCTAGTCTTTGGCCAGCAGGCAGCCTGGAGCCTCTTTAGAAGGAAGATCCCTTCCCTACCCCAGACAGGCACATGTATGTGACTCCACATAGGTAGGGAAGCTTATTCACATGTCCACACACATCCCCGTACCTAAGATTTGTGTTTGCATAGTTGTGAATGCACTATGTACATACACACACACACACACACAGCCCTGCCCATGTTCACAGGCAGGGCCATACTCCGGTACTTGAAGGCTTTCACACACACTTGTATGCACAGGCACTGTAACCCAGAGACCTATTCCAGCTTAAGTCTTTCTTCTCCAGCTTTCCTGAGTGAAAAGTAAGTTTGAAAAATAAGTAAATCCATGTACAGCCTGTTTATTTTGTGAATTGTTTAGAATGGTGACCTTACTCTTGAACTCAGAAAAATTCCCTTAGTGGCCATGACTCTGCCCATCCATGCTGGTGACTGTGTCCACCTCTGGGTTGCTGTAAGGACTGAAGGAGGTCAGGCATGCAAGGCATTTAGCTCTGTGCCCAGTACTATGTCATTGTGTAGTAAACATTAGCTATGTTAACTGTTCCCGCTCCCTTTGTCCAGAATGCGCCCCGGTCGGCATTGACAGCAACTGGTGACCCTTCTACGTAGCAGTCAGCCCCACTCCTCAGTGTGGCGCCTTTCTTTTTTTTAAGTTATAAATGTATTGAGCTCAGCAAAAAGTCCATTCTAGGATAGAGATGACTCATTGATTAAGAGCTCCCACTCACTGCTCTTCCAGAGGTTCCCAACACTTAGGTTTTCCAGTTGACAGTCACCTGTAACTCCACCTCTAGGGCCTGATTCCTACCATAGTCATATGCGCGCGCGCGCGCACACACACACACACACACACACACACACACAATTAAAATAAATTTAAAAAGAACTTAGTTCCTGTAAAATGCAAGTCACTCAATTTTTTTAAAAGCCTATTATAAAACCATCTGCAAAAAGTCAGATATTATCTTATTTGTAAGGGATCACAAGCTGAGCGGAAAGGAAATAGTATCTGGGTGAGAACTAAAAACTGAGGATATTTTCTTTTAAAAAAGTGTGTGTGTGTGTGTGTGTGTGTGCGTGTGTGTGTGTGAGCACGCGTGTGCATGCATATGCACGTGTATCTGTATGTGTGCCATGGTAGGGTGGTGGTGTCAGAGGACAACTTCGGGAATTGTTTCTCTCCTTTTACCATGGGGATCCCCAGGATGGAAATTGGTTGGTGGAGCCTTGTGACAAGTGCTGCGTACCCTCTGAGCCGTCCTGCCCTTCCTCTCTACCCCCAGGCTCTGGGCCTTGAGCACAGTAGGCAAGTGTTCTGTTACTGAGCGGCATCCCAGCAATACTGTTTCCCCTGCTAATTGGGAAATATTGAGTGCCATCTTATTTGCTGGTACATCCATTCCCCAGCTACAAGGGCAGAAGGTCAGGCTAGGCAGGCAGGAGGAATATGTCCTACAGTACCAGTCACAGCTCCACTTGGCTATTTTCATTTCAGGATAGGGAGGAAGAGGCCTGGACCAGAGGAGACTCAAAGGGCACAAGGATAGGACAAGAGGCTACAGACACAGAGAGAGCGGAAGAGAGGGAGAGAGACAGATTTATTTGTTTGTTTATCTATTAAGACGAGAGTCTTTTTTTTTTTTTTTTGGTTTTTCGAGACGGGGGTTTCTCTGTGTAGCCCTGGCTGTCCTGGCACTCACTCTGTAGACCAGGCTGGCCTCGAACTCAGAGATCCACCTGCCTCTGCCTCCCGAGTGCTGAGATAAAGGCATGCGCCACCCCTGCCTGGCTTTTTTTTTTTTTTTTTTAAAGATTCATTTATTTATTGTATGTAAGTACGCTGTAGCTGTCTTCAGACACTTTTTCATATCTCTTTGGCCCCGCTTGCTGTAGCTGTCTTCAGACATCCCAGAAGAGGGCATCAGATCCCATTACAGATGGTTGTGAGCCACCATGTGGTTGCTGGAATTTGAACTTAGGACCTTCGGAAGAGCAGTCAGTGCTCTTAACCGCTGAGCCATCTCTTCAGCAAGACGAGAGTCTTATAATGTAACCCAGGCTGATCTAGAACTCACTGTGTAAAACGGACAAATTCATAGTCATCTTCCTGCATCAGGGATCTGTCTGATTGCTGCAGTCATAGGTGTGAACCACCGTGCCTACCTCAAAAGGTTTATCTCATGGCGATACACAACTGTATCCCAGTAACACTTTGGGAGGCAGAGCCAAGAGAGTTGAAGGCTAACTTGTCCTACACAGAGACCCTGTCTCAAAAAATCAGATGAGCAAACAGAAACAACATGCCTTTCTTAGAAGTGTCCCAGCAAGAAGAGAGAGGGAGCATGCAAGTGCTGCTGCCTGGGAACTGTGGTATAAGCAGGCAGTGGCTTCCAGCCCAGAGGGGCTAGCAAGATGCCCGATGCCCCTCTGGGGAAAGGTACTTGTTACTAAGCATGGTGACCTGAGTTTAGTCGGAGACTTACGTGATGGAAGGAGAGAACTGGCTTCCTCAGAGCTTGAAATAATAATAAATAAGATAAAAGAGGGGCAAGCAGAGAGTGTAAAGGAGGAACCGTCCGAATACCGACACTCGGGGATCGCTTATCTAACGCTTAGCTGGTGCTGAGGCTCAGGAGGCGAGTCCTCATGTCCCGAGCTGATGGCTCCAGAAGCCGCACTGCTGAGCACAGGGTCACTTGAGTTATCAATTTAGAGATTGTGGTGGGAGAGTGACAGTGAGGGGGTTGGGATGGTGGGCCTCAGACTGTTGTCCTAGCTATTAGACAGGCTGAGGCAGGGGGATTGCAAGTTTAAGGCCTGCCTGGGCTTTGGCATGTGTTGAGGTCAGGTCACTTCCAGGAGTAAGTTTTCCACTTTACCTCGTGCACCCGGGGACTGAACTCAGGTCTCTACACTCAGGCTTAGAGCCCTCTAGTTGAACATGCTGCTTGCCTGCTTGCTTTTTCCAAACCTTACCCCTTCCCTTGATCCTTTCTTCCCTCCCTCCCTCCCTCCTTCCCTCCCTCCCTTGTATCTTCCTTCCTCCCTCCCTCCCTCTCTCCCTCCCTTCTGTCCCTTTTTAAAGATAAGACTTCTCTGTAACTCTGACTGTCCTGGAACTTACTCTGTAGACCATGGTCTTGAACTCATAGAAAACCCACCTGCCTCTGCTTCCTGAACGCTGGGATTAAAGGCGTGTGCCACTCACTGTGCCTGGCTTCCCCCCGCCTCCCGTTGGGAGCAGGAAGGGGAACAGTCTCACTAAGTAGCCTTAGCTGGCCCTCAACTGATTTTTCATTTACCTCAGTTGCCCCAAGTGCTAGGATTACAGGTATGTGCCATCACGGCCATTTTAACAGGTTTTGATATGTGTACACACTGTACAATGACTACATCGAGCTAATTATTATATGGATTCCCTCATGTAATTAACATTTTTGTGTGTGCAGTAAGAACACTTGGTCTTGCATTGTTAGTAACTGCAGTCACCATGTTGTACAATAGAGCTGTTCAGCTCATTTTGAAGACCAATATCTGCCCACCCCCAGTCAGTGCATCTCTTGCTTTTCAAGGCTTTTAATGACTTCAGCATCTTGTGTTAGAATATGTGTGCGCGTGTGTGCACACGCTGTTTGTTTTTAAGGGCATTCGCTCCTCACCTGGGACATCTCATGGAGCTATAGCATGCCTATAGATGACAGCAGGCAGAAACACAGGTGGGGGCCTTACCTCCTTTCCAACTCGTTAGAAGTTTTAGTTTTCCCATGGGTTCACTTGGGTTCACTGATTTGATTTGATTTTTTGGTGCTGGAGATTGGAGGTTGAACCTATAGTCTCATAAATGCAAGACAAATGCTCGTCTCTTATACAAGGTGCTGGAGAGGCCTTTCCCAGGCCTGCTAATGTACTAGAACAGCTCCAAAGAGTAAGGGAAGCACAACTTACAGACTTGCGGTCTCACGTTGAAGTATGCAGGCATAGCGACAAGGTCTGGAGAGCTAGAGGCTCAGGGCCTGTGCCTGTGGAGTCCAGGCTCCTTCCTCCTGGACAGCAGTGTGATCACCTGCCAGGAAGCCCTACCCAGCTTGTATCTGGGTTACGTTATGTAGGCATGGTTGATTAAAGTCTGTCTCAGTCCCCCCATCCTGGAGACCAGCAGTGCAAAGTCTCAAGTTTGCATTAGTTATTGAGTTTGCTCTTCTGGTGACTAATGCCTGGAGCTGTCTGGGAACCTAACCCAAGGTGCTTCTTTATAAAGACATTTGGGCTTTTGGAGTCCTGTGCTAAGAACCAGGGAACCAGGGTCAAACAACAGATATGTCTTTTATCCTACATGCAAGTGTAGAGAAATAGAATTAACCTTTCTTGACCTTGCTATGAACCAAGTCAGTTTAATAGTTCTTATTCGGAATTCTCGGGTTTGTGCTATTATCATCTGTGAGTGATGGCGATTGGTTCATCCTGTGCTAAGCCCTTCCCGATCCTTACCTTGTCTTTGCCTTGTTCCACTGGTTGGGATGTCACAGGTCCTGGTGTCCTAGCCTTATTCTTGGCTCAAGGGGAAGTTTTCAAAGCTGATCATGGAGGGTTCGGCAGTATGGTGTTCGCCTGGCATGCTGGACAGCAGTTCACTTAGCATGAGGGTGGGACTTGGGATGAGAGAAATAACAGTTATTTATCACTTGTAATGTTGCTTCTTTTAATTTTGGTAGACCTCGTTTATCAGATACATTCTCTTCTCTCTCTCTCTCTCTCTCTCTCTCTCTCTCTGGCTCTCGCTCTTAGGTTAGCTGACAACTGTCCTTCCACTTTTCCGTGGGTTCTAGGGATTGAACCCAGGCTGCTAGGTTTGCACAGCAATCCCCCTTTACCTGGTACTATAACTGAATGATGAACCCCTTTCTTCTGAGATACTGATTTTTTTCCCACGCTGATTCAAATGTTGCATGACTGGAGCTGACCTGTCATGTTCATGATTTATTGCTCCCCTTTAACATCGCTAGATTTAATTTGCTAACATCTTTTCTGGGAATGTTGGCACTTACATTCTTGAGAGATGGGGCTGTAATTGTTTTTCCTGCGATTATAAGATGCCATCAGCTTTTTTAATAGCAGGAAGAATAATTGTTTAATAATTAAGTCTTTCCCTCTCTTGTAATTACTATCTCGCTTTAGGTGAGCAAGTTTGAGCATATCAGATAATCCTTGTGTCTGTGTCCTCTGGTCTCTCTCCCTGCTCTAGTACTGGCCTCTTACATCATCTCTGCTTCGATTGCTGTTGTTTTTCTCCCTCTTCAGGTTTGGCTATCAAGATCTAGAGTAATTTTAATAGTATGTAAACAATTTGGAATGGGCAGATGACTACCAGGAACCAACTGGAGTTCACTAAGGGGAAAAATTGCTAACTTTCTTTTCATTAATGTGTAATGGGGTAGAATTACTAGGTTCATGCAGTGGAACATCAGTCACAGGCTAGAGTGTGCTTGGATTTCAGCAAAGCCGTTAGCAGAATTTCCTATTACATGTTTATGGCTAACATGCACATGTGTGTTCAATGGCTATGGTCTGACTTTTCCCTAGATGTGTCAGTAAATGGCCAGCTGCCCACAGGTTTGAAGAATAGGCACCTCCTAAGGCAAAAGAGCAGAGGCCCGATGGAGAAAAGGCTCCTTCTGGTTGGGTACTGCTGGGACAGGAGGGAGGCACCACACACTGCTTCTAGCTCTGTGATTCCCCCAGACAAGGCACAGGGGGTTTGAAACAAGAGAACTGGGTGGAAAGGCAGATGCAGTTTGCTGGGAGGGGAGGAGCCTAAAGGAGACAGGCGTGCTGGTGTACTCCTGGAATCCCAGGGAGCTCTTCCTGTGCAGAGAGCCTGCACCCAGACACCAGATTATCAGCCAGGTCAGCGCCTAGGCTGGACATTCAGACTCTTTTCTTATTCCCTCCACTGTGACCAGTGGGGTGAGTTCTGTGTATTAGTCCTTGTGCCTGGCTTTGGATCCTTAAGTCTCTTGTCCCTAACTGTCCTTCCAAGATACCTTAGATCTGAACTGAATCTATGTTAGATAATTTCTGAAACATTTAAAGAACCCGTCCTGGAAGCCTATCTTAAACACGTAGTCAGTTTTACACATACACACACACACACACACACACACACACACATTTCCATGTGATACCAAAGGGGAAGGCACAGTTGTACACATATGTCTAATGAAGTATTATGAGAGCAGCTCAGTGGCAGAATGCTAGGCCAAGAGGAGTGGCCCGGGACGCAGTACCCAGCCCTGAAAAACCCAGCCCTGAAAAAGGAACTTTGGGGTGGAGAGGGCGTTCAGAGAATGTATGTATCTCAGAGTCACATATGGCTCAATGAACACTTAGTGACACAGGACATAAAAAGAATGTGAAGTATTTAGAAGTAACAAACAGAGCCCCGTATGTGGTGATCTAATCCAGAGAGTGGAAATACTGCGCCTTGTCACTGTATAGACAGAGGTTCCGGTTTGAGACCAACTCTTGCTCTGCTATTGCTTCCACTTGTTCTGGAACTCATGATTCACCTGCTTCTGCTTCCCCAGTGCTGGGGGTAGAGGTCTGTGGCATCATTCTGGGCATTCCTGTATTCAATTTAAAATACCCCACTCCCCAAAGTTACAGTTAGCTGTAGTTGTCCTGCAAAGGTAGGCATATTTTCAAGTCCTAGGGATTAAATCCAAGCTACAAGTGCTTAGGCATCGTGGTTTGCTGTTAAACTACACTCGAGCAAAGCAAGATTGTAAATGCTCTTTCTTTCCTTGTTTCCTCTTTTGTTACCAACGTCAAGGGGACAATGGTGAACATTCCTGGATATCTACCTGCACATCCAGGAGTGGTGGCACATGCCTATAATCCCAGCTCACAGGAGGCAGAGGTGACAAGAGTTTGAGGCCAGCCTGGTCTACGTAGTTCCAGGACAGCTGGGGCTGTGTAGAGACCTTGTCTCAAAACCACAAATATATACGCCTACCTTTCCAGAATAACTACAGCTAACTGTAATTTATTACAGTGGGAGGAGTGAGGGTATTTTAAAAATTAAATATATATATATTTATATATGTATGTGTATATAATATTACCATGCATGCATATACATACATACATACACATGCATGTGCGTGTGTGTGTGTGTGTGTGTGTGTGTGTGTGCTCATGTGTATGTGTGTGCCTGTGTGGTAATATTATTGCCTACTCCCAACAGGACATGTGAGGTGGGAATGTGTGCTAGTTGGTAGAGTATTTGCTTTGCATACCTGAAGCCTTTGATTTTGATTCCCAGTACTCCATAGGCTTAGTGTGGTGCTACATGCCTGTGGTCCCTGTGCTCAAGAGGTAGAGGCAGGAAGATCAGAAATCCCAAGTTATCCTCAGCTACATAGAGAATTTGAGGTCAGCCTGGCTTCATGAAACTCCATCTTAAAAAGAATAGTCTCTTTGTACAAGTAGTCAGAGGCAGGAAGGATAGGAGCTGGTTCGTTTGTGTCAACTTGACTCAAGCCAGAGTCATCTGAGGAACGGGAACCTCAGCTGAGGAAAGACCGCCCCTAGGTTCACCCACAGGTGCCTGCAGCCCTCTTGATCACTGATTGGTGGGGGAGGGCCCAGCCCATTTCGGGTGGTGCCATCCCTGGACAGGTGGTCCTGAGTATGTAAGACAGTAAGCTGAGCCAGCCATGAAGAGAAGCCAGGAAGCAGCACTGCCCACAGCCTCCACCTTAGTTCCTGCTCTCAGGTTCCTGCCCTGAGTTGCCATCTTGACTGTCCTCAGAGGAGTGTGACTTGGGCTGTGTAAGCCAAAGAGATCCTTTCCTTTTCAAGTTGCTGGTTTTGGTCACGGTCTTTATCACAGCAATAGGAATCTAAGAGAGATAGCAAATTTGAGGCCAGCCTGGGCAAAACTCTGTCTCCAGAAAGTCCTTTGGAGATACAAATTAAACTAGATATCTGGATATCTGTAGGTATAATTTTATAGATGTTTACAGATAGTGGGGCAGAGAGAGGAAGCAAGAGTGGCCAAGGGTGGTTAAGTACTTAAAGGAGGTGAGGCTGCGATTATGTCATTACCTCCACTTTTGTATGTGTTTAATATTTCCCGTAATAAATGACATGGGCAATGAAAAGCATGAGCCTGTCCCTGGAGTGGGAGGCAGGCCCAGCGCCCCTGTCCCTGGAGTGGGAGGCAGGCCCAGGGCCCCTGTCCCTGGAGTGGGAGGCAGGCCCAGGGCCCCTGTCCCTGGAGTGGGAGGCAGGCCCAGGGTCCCTGTCCCTGGAGTGGGAGGCAGGCCCAGGGTCCCTGTCCCTGGAGTGGGAGGCAGGCCCAGGGTCCCTGTCAACAGCTCCTCCCTGGAGCTGACGGTTGGAACAGAGCAGAACGGAGAGCACAGTCAGTCCTTGTAGAATGACCCTGGATGTGGCTTCTCCGGTGAAGTTCAAGGTTGAGGTCTGTAGTGAGAGACAAAGCCGCACTTTCTGGGACCCTTCTTAGTAATGACTGTGGGGACCGACAGACTTCTGGAGAGAAGGCCGTCCTAAGGCTGTGATGGTGACACCATGTGGTGTCTGCTATGCAAAGGTGTAGCTGAGGCATGGCCATCTTTTTGATTCTTTTAATCAAATTTGAGAGAGAGAGAGAGAGAGAGAGAGTGAGAGAGTGAGAGAGAGAGAGAGAGCTGCAGCACAAGTGTATAGGTCACTGGACAACTTGCTTGAGTTGGTTCTTTCCTCCTACCATGTGGATCCCAGCTGGGGATTGAACTCAGGTTGTCAAGCTTGGTGACAAGTGCTTTTTTTCTGCTATGCCATCTTACTAGCCCCAGTTTTATCCCTTTTGGACAACAGACCCCAGTTTGTAATTCAGCCTGGGCTTAAGTAGTCTAACCAGCAATCAGCCTTTTGAAGAACTGAGACTGTAGGGCTCTTCCACAGGGGGTTCCCAAGCTTTCTAATGGACACCCTATTCAAAAGAAGTGGCTTTAGTCGGTATCTCTGCTCTCTCAAATATTATATATGTACAGGTACTATTTTGATAGTACATTTCATAAAACAATTAAGAACAATTTTTCCATTACAGTATTTATTTAATTTATTATGTGTGTATGCACACATTTGAGATTGTGCCCTGGTGTGTATGTGTGTGTGTGTGTGTGTGTGTGTGTATGTGCATGTGTGTGTTAGGTCAAAGAACAACTTGCAGGAATTGGTTCTCTCCTTCTACCATGTAGCCAAGAGATCAAACTCAGTGCAGGGCCCTTCTACCCACTGGTGAGCCATCTCACCAGCCCAATATAACTTTTAAAGAAGTAAAGATGAAGTCACCATACTTAAATTTGTCTTCCTAATAGTTATTAATGTACAATAATCTAAACAAAACAAACTCTGTTGGCTCTCAATACATACAATACACCCAAGGTAGGAGCCATAGTTAATGATAATAGCTAGAAGTCTGTTCTATTTATTTTGTGTGTGTGTGTGTGTGTGTGTGTGTGTGTGTGTGTGTCTTCTCTCCGCATGTACACCTGCATGCCACAAGAGGGCATCAGATCCTGGTATATAGATGGTTGTGAGCCACCATGAGGTTGGTGGGAATTGAACTCAGGACCTATGGAAGTACAGAATGTGCTCTTAACCCCTGAGCCATCTCTGCAGCTCTAGCCCATGGCCTTTCTAGTCATGTTCCCTCTGAACCCTCCAGGAACCCCTGTCACCACCTGGTTCCTGTCTGTGTTTTTGGCAAGTGGGTCTCAGTGACCACTCACTGTCTCTCTTCCCCTTGAGATTGTTATCACTCAACATTTCTGTCTTCTTTTTCTTTACTCCATTGGTTTTCTATATGTAATTTATGTCCTTTAAAAAAAAACAAAATCAAAAACCTGGGGCTGGAGAGATGGCTCAGCAGTTGAGAGTGTAATGACACACAACTTTAATTCCATCACTTGGGAGGTAACTATCTCTTGAGTTCTAGGCCAGCTAGGGCTACAAAATGAGACCAGCTCATGAAAAGAAAGAGAGAGAGAGAGAACACTAAGTAAACTGAATAAATAATTACATTAAAAGCAATGTACTTACTTATGATGTGGTGTTTTCATTGGTGGTGTCTATTGAATTGCTGGCTGCCTGAGCATCCACTGTATATTTAGCCTGTTAGAGGAATGAACCAGCAAGGCCACCCTGACATTTGCTGGGAAGAGTGAAGAGCCAGGACTCCTGCTGATAAGGGAATGTTGGAGATCACATTAGCTTCATCATTGATGTCAGGATGATCCAGAAGGAGGCTGGTATATATCAGTAGCATACCCAGTGGCCTGAATGGGGGGGGGGGAAGGGGGCCTCAGGGACCCTGGCTGAGGGTTAAAAAAAAAGGCTCAGAAAGGGGCAGGTGGTATTTCTTTTTGTATGGTTGTTTTTTTGAGACAGGGATTCCCTGTGCCACCTGGCCGGCCTATAACTAGATATATAGATGAGGCTGGCCTTGAAATCACTACGGTCCTCCTGTCTCTGCCTTCCCAGTGCTAGGATTAAAGTGTGCCCATCCCTGTTCACTTAGTTAGGAGCTGGCCTTTGTTATATTGCCTGAGTTAGTCAGTAAGAAGCTGCCTTGCTTTCTGTGGCTCTCCGAGAAAGTGCCACTGTAAGTGTGAGAAGGCAGATAGTAGATAAAATGCCAATATACAATGCCTTTTCTGCACAGTGAAGCACCACGATCACTCTTCCTTCTCTGCTGCTTCTCCTTGTTGGCCCGTCTGAGCCAGTCTCACTATGTCGTCCAGCCTGACATCTGACTTACTCTGTAGTCCAGGCTGGTCTTGAACTTGTGGTGATCCTCCTGCCCCAGCCTTCTCAGAGCTGAAATTGCAGGCATGCACCACCACACCCAGATTCTGTAGTGTTTATAACTTTAATTTGTTTTGTTTTGAGCATACCATGAATCACTAGCTCCTCCAATAAATTTGGACCTGAGTCATCCTTTATAGCAGCTGCGTTTCTGTGTTACAAATATTGGTTGGATCTTCCCGACCACACCTTGCATACTATATGGGTATTTCCTTAGTAGTAAGTCACTTCCTAGGAGTGGAAGAAAGGGCGGAGTCTAAGCTCTTGCACATTGAACATTTTAATATATGTTGCCATGTTCCTGAAGAAAACATTTAAACTCCTATCAGTAGTGACTAGTTCTATTAATGCAGTCAAACCCCCCTCCCCCCCATAGTTTACTGGGTTGGGTCCCTAGCACTGCCAAAACAAAGCAACAGACTGATAGGTAAATTTTTAAACCCAAGGTAATTTGCATTTCCTTGGGTTAATTTGTATTTGTTATGTTTGTATTTAAAATTAAACTTGTAGGCAGGAGAATTGCAGTGAATTTCAGGCCAGTCTAGGCTACAAAGTTTCAGGCTACCATGAGGTACAGATGGAGACCCTGTCTCAAAAAGGGGGGGAGGGTGAGATGGAGTGGGCAGAGAGATGGCTCAGTGGCTAAACACAAACTGAACTTGTGATTTTTCTAATTGATTTATAAAGACTCGCAGTAATAGGGACTGGCCTAGTTAGTCCAATATCTCTCAGTGAATAGTCTCCTTTTTCTTTTGGTTCAAATGTCATATTTGTAATCTGATATCTCTCTCTCTCTCTCTCTCTCACACACACACACACACACACACACACACACACACACACGGGGGGGGGGCGCCAACTAGAGGTTTTATTTTGTTTGTTTTAAAAGCGAGGTCAGCTTGGTTGGCCCGAAGCTCACTGTAGTCCAGGCTACCTCCTCTACCTTCCAAGTGCTGGAGTTCATTTCTGAACTCTTTCATTGCTTTAGTCAGGGTAGCACAGGCATGTACCTGTGGGAGAGGCCAAGGGAAGAGGATTACGTGATCCCAGGAACCCAAGGGTTTGAGAGAAGCCTGGGCATCATAATGAGACCCTCATATTGAAAATAAGATTTGGTTGTGTGAGATGGCTCAGAGGGTAAAGGCTCTTGCTTCACAAGCCTGGTCTACCTGAGGTAGAACCCTAGGACCCACATGAAGAGAAGCAACTCCATAGAGTTATCCTCCTGCCTCCTACACGCAGTGTGGCATACCCTCTCAGCACCCCCCCATACACACATAACAATAAGGAGTGAAATTATTAAGGTATATAAGTAAGATTAATCTGAATTAAATTAAGGGCTTCTTTTAGTATTCCTTTCTGTTACAGCTGGCCAGCTCCTGTCATGGCATGGGTATCTCAGGCCAGCCCCAGGCTGTGGATAAAGTGATCTCTAATGTTTGTATGTTAAGTGAGAGGGTTGTGAACTGAAGACCTTTATGTGAAACCACAGCTTGCCCCCGAGCTCCCGGAGCCTGTACAGCCGGGGCTCCTGGGCAGTTGGGTGACTGGTTCTCTTGTCTGTCTGTTCTCTGGGAGGACAGGAGTGTGGCCATGCCTCTCCCTCGCCTGCCCACTCACATGGCTGTGGTGGGTCAGTGGTATTGGGCTCCTCTCAGTGCTCAGCAACCCCACTTTTTTATTTATTATTTATTGGAATTAATTATAATTATTTTACATAGGCTCACGCTTGTGTTTGCTGCAGTGCGGGTAATTTACCACCTGTGCCATCTCCGCAGCCTCCCACTGCCTTCTTGCAGCCTTGGAAACCCAGCATGACTGAGCACAGTGCGTGGGGGTACAGCCTATCCAGCAACCACAGCCTTTTGGTCTCCTAGCTTCTGCCAGGTCATTTGCCTGGCCTGGGAGGAGAACGGTCACCACGTAGATGAAGCTAAGATAATGGATGAATGGCCCCAGTCTTCCCAGGCTGGAAGGCAAGGAGTTTGTCCCACCCTGGCTCATGCCTCTCCCACCCCTTCGCACTGGGAAGGGCGGCTGCTCCTCCTGCTGGCTGAGGTCAGCACTATTAATAGCCAGCTTAATCCTGCTCAAGCCTGGGCAACGGGAGGAAAAGGAATTGGTTGCCAGGAAATCAGAGTGTCCAGCCATCTGTGGCTGCAGACCAGTGACCCAAGGCCATGGTGTCCAGTCACCAAGTCAACACTCAGGACCTGTTGTGGGAACTTGGGATTTTGCCTTATTAGGTGACCGAGTGAGGAGGTTGTCACCAAGGATAGCACCATCTCTGATAGTAAGATCCCTCGTCTGATCCGAGGCCTTCTTTCTTCCTAGGGAGAAAAGTAGATGGGGGCCCCTTTGGACTTTGAAACCCAGAATCCGTAACACATTTCCTTATAGCCTTTGATGGATTGTAAAAAACAATTTTTACGGGAGGGAAGAAGACATGGCTGTTTGCTAAAATAAGTGTCGTGTAAGGTGGGGTTCTGGCCTTCTAGGCCCTGTGTACGGTGGGGGTTCTGGCCTTCTAGGCCCTGTGTAAGGTGGGGTTCTGGCCTTCTAGGCCCTGGAGACTTCCCTTTAAAATCTGGATGAGGGTTTGGAACACCTGGATACCGGGTACAATGAAGCCTTCAGGGTTAGCTGGGATGATGTGTGAGCTTTGGGCAGAGTTGCCAGATGTGCTACAAGCTGGGGATGGTGGCACGCTTACTTAAGTAAGCCCAGCCTTTGGGAAGGAAGGCAGGAGGAACAGAAGTTCAAGGTCATATGCTACATAGTGAGTTCAAGGTTAGCTTGGTCTACATGAGACCCTGTCTCAGAAAACCAAACTAGACAAAATCAGATGCGACACAGGAAAGCTGGAGCAAAGGGTATGTCTGAGGGACTGGGTTATAGGTCCTTTCTCCCTTTGCCTCCAGCTTTTAACCCGTTCCATTCGAACCAGGGCCATGGCGAGGGGGTGGGGGGGAGAGTGGAAACTCACCTACGGCTGGCTGAGGAGGGTAAGGTTCCTCCTCGCTAGTTCTGGGACAAAGGTCAGTAAAGGGTAGAGTGGGCAAGCTGCCTCAAGGTAGGACCTGATACATCAAGGACAGCCAGGATTCCAGGATGCCTCTTTCCTGTGGTCCCTCTTACTCAACTGTCCTCTTCCAAACAGTGCTGGCACTTAGGACATCGGAAGAAGCAGTAGCAGTAGAATGTTTTACAGTCTTTCTTGCTTTGTTTTATTTATATGTGTGGGCATGTGCATGCCATGATACGCATGTGCATATGTCAGAGGGTAACTTTGGCTTGTTTTCGGTCCTCTCCGCCTCAAGCCTCAGGCTGGGCCACACCCTTACCCACTCAGCCATCTTGCAGAAATGCTGTCTTGTTTTTTATTTATTTTTGTATGTGTTTGTGTATATATGTCACTGTGTGAGCATGTGCACATGCATACAAGTACCTGTGGAGGCCAGTTGTGAGCCAACCAGTCCTGAAAGAGCAACTAATGTGCTTAGCGCAGAGCCATCTCGATAACCGCCCCTCCACAGAGCCTTTCTTTTTTTTTAAGTTACTTTGTATGTTCCTTCTGATTATAAAATTAATACCGTTAGTTATGGAAATGCGGAATGTCTGTATAGAAAAAGAGAATAATGAGAAAGTGCATCCTCAGGTTACACCATCTGAAATTGCTGTTTTGGGCCAAAAGTACCAGCAATTACATATGGACCAACCAAATATTAGCACTTTATTATATTTCCTGAGTTGTTTTTCTTTTTTAAAATTGGATATTTTCTTTATTTACATTTCAAATGTTATCCCCTTTAACAAACCTGACTTTGAAAAGTGGACTTTCCAGCTGTAAATGCGTCATTTAAACGCTTCATTTCCTCCTTCAGCCACAGCCCAAGTCCCATTATCTAGTTGAAGGATCCTCAACAGCACAGTAAGGTAGCTCATTAAAATGCACTCCTCTCTGCATCCACATAAGGAAAACTGTAAACTCGGGTCTTAGTTGACATTCCTAGTTCTGTCTCATGCTCTGGGGTAGCCACCCCGGCCTACTAGGTAAGTTCTTGTTCTATTTGCTTCATTGTTTTATAAAACATCTTTGTTTATTCTTTGAAATGTCATACATAGGTACTATGTATTTTGATCATATCCACTCCCACCTCCAGCAAGCATATCTCCCCCACCCCCTCTCTCTCCCTCTCTCCCTCATCCTCTTGCTTTTTCTCTATAACAGATGGACTACTTGCTGAGGAACTGGGTTGAGTTCCCAGTGCCTACATGGAGGCTCATAACCATCTGTAATTCCAGTTCCAGGGGATCAACTGCCCTCCTTGGTCACCAGGCACATACATGGCACATATACATATGTTCGGGCAAAACACTTATACACATAAAGTAATAGTAAATAAATCCTTAAACTTAAAAAGGAAACCCACTAAGTCCACCTGGTGCCCCCCTGTGTGCACATAGGTTGGGGCCGTCCACTGGAGTGTGAGCAGCTTTTCAGTTTTGCCTGCCTGGTCTCACGCACGTCTTGTGCAGGAGTGAGCTCATGAATGCGTAGGCCGTGTCATGTCCGTGTGCGGCTCTCCTCTGCATCTTCAGCTATCCTTCTTCCTGCCCCATCTCCCTTTAAACCTGTGTTGTTGATGGTGGTGGGTGTTGCTGGGCTGTGGTAGGGTTTTGGCAGGGCTGTGGTGGGGTGTTGCGGGGTCTGTGCTAGGGTGTTGCGGGGTCTGTGCTGG